>CM054123.1:32240785-33440785 GCA_028751855.1 Ambrosia trifida | reverse complement strand
ACTTGAATGACTATGAAATTGATGATTTTATCCTTGAAAATGCTGAAGTGAAGTCAGTGTCTGAAGTTGAGAGAGAATTGGTTGAAGAAGAAGTCATGACTGAAGTTCCCAACACTGCTGCCTCTGAGGTTGCTATTCCTCAAGCAGATGTTCTTTCGAATATACTAAACAATGTCCGTGAAGCTGAACAAAGGATTCCTCCATCCAATGTTGCAGTTGAGACAACCGTTGATGTTGAAGTTTCTGAAGACCCAAATGCTGATCTAAGACCTAGAAAGAGAAGTAAAAGAGATCCCAGATTGACTGCTACTGCTGATATTGTTTCTGATGTTTCAGTTCCTATTGCTGAAACCACTTCTATTGCTGCTAATGATATCATGACTTCTGCTGGTGGTTCTACCGAGCTTCCTGTTGGTATTATTAGTTCCATTGCAGTACCCGCTACTGCAACTGAATCGTTTTCTCAGTTCATGAGCAAGGCACCAATCACAGGAAGAATAAATGAAGAAGTTGGATCTTCCGGTGTATCTGGTTCAAGCAAGGTGTTGTTTGATGAGGAAGCCTTTCAGAGAGCTCAGAAGGCTTATTTGGCTGACAAAGAAAGTGGAAAACATGTGGATGTTGAATTCTTAACGACTGAAGAGATTGAGGCAAGTAAGGAAGGGATTGATAATGATGAAGATATTTTTACTGAAGTGGATGTTCATAAACTGCAGACACGAGTCTTGAAGTTGGAAACTGAAAATGTTTGGCTCACTGCTCAGGTACAAAGTTTGACGGAGACTGTCACTGAGAAGAATCAAAAGATTAATGAGTTGGAGTCAGGATTGGGTGATGTTTCAGCTAGATTGCTCAATTTGACTCAGAAATTGGAGAATAAGTTTGGAAAGGAGTTTTCTGAGACGTCCTCGTTTGTGGAGAAGGTTATGACCCCTGCTGAGCGTGAAAGATCACAAAAGGAGCATGAAGAACATATGAAAAAGTACTAGGAAGATCAGATCCCTCGTGTTCGAGATCGTCGCCCAGGGAGTACATATGTTCTCAAGAATACAGCTGAACTATCTCTTGATCCCATGGAAGAGCATCCGGAACGGTTCGTGACAACTACTAGGGATCGGTTTGATACCTATGGAAATCGAACAGGGATAGAGTGCTGGAGATACAATGATGATAAAGGAGTATTCGTTGTTCATAGAGGAAATGGAGCGGTTGAATACTATGCGTCTACTACTGCATTCAATTCGTGGACCAAGATTGATCTGGCAGAACTTGCAAGGGCTCCTTTCATTAATCAAGTGAGAAATCCTCGAAATAGGATTGGAAGCACTTTTCATAAGAAGATTCAAGAGCAAGCAAAGGTAAATTTTAGAGATATGAAGACTGCAAGTTCACTACTGGTGGAGTATAAAGATATGTTAACTTCAGATGGGAAGCCATTCAAGACAGTTCAGTAGCCACCTACTGACAAGATGAAGACCATACCTTTGTCTAAGCCAATGGACAGAGGATGTTTGAAAGATATGAGGTTTTGGGCTTATGATCCTACTTCTAGATCTGCAGTAATTGTTTTTGATAGTGATGAACTGTAAGTTTTTGATGCTAAAGATCTGATGAGTCTGCATTCTGAAGATATTCAAGTTCTAGTGAAACATCAGATTCAGTGTGATCCCAAATATGAAGCTTGTGCAAAATCGTTCACTGGTGTAGTGGCTCAGATAGCAACACTTGGATTAGAGGCAGATCGCAGAGGAAGAGTGGAAACTGGATTGTTTGGTCCATATGTCAGAAAATCAGCTGAAGAATGGAAGAAAGCTTTAGAGAAAAAGGAAAAGAGCTCTAAGAAGCGCAGTAAGAAGCAGCAGTAACTTACCAAGCCAACACAAACCTAGGGGGATATTGTTGGGATATGTTTAGAGGTTTGCGTTTGTCTTGGATTTTGGGTTATGTAGTATTGGGTTCGGCCTTGTTGGCCCATATATGATGACCGCCTATGTTTACTATAAATAGGGGTTTCATTGTTTGTTTTGGAGTTGCTTGTCTTTTTTATTGTTTTGATCGTGTACCAGATGGTTCATAGAAACCGTGTGCACTTCGTTAATCGAATCATTCTATTTCAAGTTTCTTCTTTGTTGTTTACATACAATCATTGTTTCCGCCTTTGGTTGTGTGTGTGTTTTGATACCCGGGAAGGATCTTGGACTTACAATTGGTATCGAAGCCAGATAGTCTTTTGAAGGCTCGGTTCGGTATCAAAAGAAGAAGATCAAAGAAGTTCTTGCTACAAACGAGGTTGGTTTTATTGATTTGATTCGTATTGATTTCATAGTTATATGTTTTGTTACGGATCAGTTTGTTCTGTGCAGCCTGTTTCGTGATTCAGTTTTGATTATCAATATTTTCGTTCAAATATTTTAGTGAAATTTTTTGGTTTGATCCGATTTTGATAAAAGTCAAAAGTGTTTGCTAAAATTAAGGAGATCTTGAAGTTTTTGAAAAAGGAATTATTTTATTGCTTTAAATCTCTTTGAAATCTTTCAAAATCCTTGATCCCCATATTTTGTGGAAAATTTGTTGCTAATTGTGTGCAGGTTTCCTTATTCAAGGAGTGTTCGACTTACTCATCTGTGTTTGACATCAGCTTGTGTTCGACTTGGCCTGTGTTCGACCTTGGCCTGTGTTCGACCTTGGCATGTGTTCGACCTTGATCTGTGTTCGACCTTGGCCTGTGTTCGACCTTGGCTTGTGTTCGACCTACACACTGGTGTTCGACCTTGACTTGTGTTCGACCTACACACTGGTGTTCGACCTTGGCTTGTGTTCGACCTACACACTGGTGTTCGACCTACCATCTTGGACTGAGCTGAATAACAAATTTTGGACTGGGCTTCTACAATCTTTGGACTGGACTTCAAACAATCTTGGACTAAATTTCGATCACATAAATTTGAACTAATAAATTTAAGTTTTATTTTCAGAAATGGACCAAATTGTTAACCAGGCTAATTTGAATGGACTGAATGCTGACCAGCTACTCGTAGCTGCACAAGTGGACAAAGCCATGGAATCTGTTATTGGCACTCATCAGAAAATACATGTTCTTCAGCTTGGAATGTCCTATTCTGAGTGGAAATTCAGGTTTATTCAGGTCATGAAAATAAAAGATGCAAAGGCCCTAAGGTCTATTTTAAATGGTCCCTGTGTGATCACTTATGTGGTTAATGAAACAACTGGAGCGACTAGCATCAAACCAAAGAGCATGTACACTGATGAGGATCATGAAAAGACTGATATTGATGAAAGGGCTATTGCTTATCTTCATCAAGGACTTTCACCTGAAGTCTCAATTGGGGTTCGTGATAATGCTACTGCAAAAGAGCTTTGGGAAGCTCTTGAAATTTTGTATGAGGGAAACGAAGAAATGAAAGAAAGTAGAAGGGAGATGCTAAGCCAGAAGTTCAATGCTTTTAATCATATTCTTGGCGAATCCCTCGAAAGCCAGATTCAACGCTTTGTGGCATTAGTTAGTGAAATGAAATCAAATGATATGGTGGTGGATAACTCAGTAATGAACAAAAAGTTGCTTAACACTCTACCAAGGAGTTGGGACTCAAATGTAACTTTAATCAAGAGAACCAAAGATCTGGCAAGACTCACTCTGTCTGAAACCATATCCTTGATCAAGTCCTATGACCTTGATGACAGACAACGTTATCTGACTAAAACTGCAAGGTACAACAATGCAATCATCGCAACTCCTAGTAATGCTCTCATGTCTCAGCAAGAGCCTCAGCGTCCCTCATTGTACTCTTATCCTGCCAGTGGATCCTCGTACCCACCAATGTTTGCACCTAGTTCATCCAAAAATTCGGTCACACCTGCTCACTCAATGGTTACTATTGGATCTTCATCTTCTGCATCACAATCTTCTGCTGCAACCCAGTCAACTGTGAAAATTCCAAAGGAGCTCGAAAGTAACTTAAGCTTGTTTGCTGGATTTATGAATTGCTACAACGCCTTTTTGACTGGACAACTCACTGCCAAAACACATCTTAGGTTTGAAACTGGTACCTTGCTTTTTTTTCGATTCTATATATTTTTTTTATATTCAAAACCTAAAACCTAGGGTTTGAGCAAACAAAAAGAACACAACAGCATCCACCCTTGTCCTTCCTTATCTTCTCTCCAATCGCAACCCCACCCTCGTCCCTCCCTGGCACCACGCCACATTCCACCTCCATTGCTCACGCAACAACGGCATAGGCCAACTGCTGTAAGTTTTCATTTCTTCTTTCATCTCTCTTTCTCTAGTTATATTAAAAGAATTGCAAGAAATTTGTGGCAGGGTGTGTTCACTTCTTCTCTTCTCTTCTCTTCTCTTCTCTTCTCTTCTCATTTGCGTCCTGTATTGCTCATTTGCTCATACCCTTGTTAAATCAACCTCACACTCTTTTAATTCCACTTTTTCTAACAATTCTAGACGGAAACATAGAATATTAATTTCAGTTTCTGCTTTTAATCATTGCCTTTTGTTATGTTCAACCTAGGTGACTATGATGTCTTGTTGTAAGAATAAGATGTGCTTTTAACTTGATAAGATTTTATTTGATAATAGTAAGCACAAGTATGAATAAGGTGACTATGATGTCTTTTTGTGTTATAAGTAGGTATAAGAAAGGGAAGTTTAGGAAGCTTTATGACTATGCCTCTATTATTTGCAAACATAATGATGTGATGGGATGATGAAGAGGACAAATCAAAATTGAATTATGATTTTTTTTTGCGAAATCTACAAGAATTTCTTGAATTATGAAGGGGTGTAAACGAGTCGAGTTGAGCTCAAGTTGAGATTGTTTCAAGGTCTATTTCTAAAGCACGAGCTCGGCTCGTTTAGTATTTTTAATGAATTTATATTACATTTATACTTACTTTTTTATATATTTATAATTAAATTTTTTTAGATAACGCAAGTTTCGGATACATGAAGGACACTTGCATTTTTTACATTGAAAGGGAGCTACTACAACAAGTTCCGGTCGAGAATGTAATGCAACGTTTTCAAAAGATGAAAACTCGTATGGAACAACTGTAGGTATGTTTTTCCATCCTTAAAGACAATAGTATTTATATTATTTGCTTTAAATTTCTAATGCCGATATTTTTTTCATTATTGTATTGTTTTTTTATTATGTGATGAACCTTACCCGATTCGAACCGTCAAACCGACCCGAACCCATGTACCAAACCGATTTTTTTATGTTTGGTCATATAAAATTTGAACACCTAAAAAGGAACCCAGTTAAAAAATTTCCTGGATCCGCCACTGTACCCATCCCGTCATCGTGGGTGCCAACCATATAATTTAAGGGAAAAATCATAGTTTTCTAAATTTGTCTCACTTTTTCAAAGTCTTTCACATCCCATTTCCCATTCATATCCCTATAAGCTTTTTTTTATTATTATTTTCTTTCTTTACAACCAACATCAAACACTCCACCTTTAATTTGTATTATTTTTTTATTATTAAATAAGATGGGGGAAGTATGGAAGCTCAACATAGGTTTTTGCAAATTTTAGAAATGAGGTATGGGGATAGAGGTTGGGATGGAGTGAGTTTTTATGAGATTTTCTTAAATTTTAAGAATGGGGGAGGGAATAGGGGATGGGTTGTGAATGCTCTAAGAGCATTCACAACTCATCCCCCATCCCCAACCATATAATTTAAGGAAAAATCATAGTTTTCTAAATTTGCCACTCACTTTTGCAAAATCTCTCACATCCCATTCCCCATTCATATCCCCTATAAGCTTTTTTTTATTATTATTTTATTTCTTTACAACCAACATTAATTCACTCCACCATTCATTTGTATTATTTTATTATTATTAAATGATATGGGGGAAGGATGGAAGACCCCATATATGGGGGCTCAACATAGGTTTTTTGTAAATTTTAGAAATGGGGTATGGGAAAAGGGGTTGGGATGGAGTGAGTTTTTGTAGGATTTTCTTAAATTTTAAGAATGGGGGAGGGAATGGGGGATGGGTTGTGAATGCTCTAACAATACAACACAACCATGTGAATTATTTACCAAGGTCAATCCACATTTTTAACCAAACAAAATGATGAGTGAATCGCAAAACCTAAAAAGAACTAGACAATTTTACATGCAATTACAAGAGGAATCTGGAATGTGATTTGGACAGGGATATGGATAATAAGCATATGGAGGCGGCATTGGCGGTACGTTTGGATAATATGGCATGAACGGTTCTGATTTCTTTTTTTCTTCTTTTTTCTTTTTTTTTTCTTCTTCTTTTTTCTTTGTTTCTTTTGCTGTATTGCTGACCTCCTCAGCTGTTTTTTTTGCCGTTTTCTTAGCATCTTCCGCGGTTTCCAGGGCTTTGGCCGCAGTAATTTTGATATTGTTTGTTGTTAAACAGTTGTCTACCAAGGTATCACAAAAGTTTTATAAGCATTAGAAAGTATGCGACATACATTCAAATAATATTTTATGGCATAGTATTAATATTAAACAACTAATGTACCTTTGTTAAAACAAAGTAAATATAAAACAACCAACCGATCGACCCGAGTCAAGTGTTACAAATATTTGTATCATCAATATTGTTTACTAAGTATAAAAACTATTTACATAACAAATATTTGTTGAAATTCACAGCAGTAATTCTTCCCACCCCGTCATCGTGGGCACCAATATTGTAATTCAAGAAGGCAAAAATTATATAATTATCTTGTTAAAATGAAGTAACGTACCATTTACATTGCAGAAGTTCTTAGCTGCTAAACTCAAACCTCCAGCACCAAGTGCGGCGGCAATAATATAGCCAATCCACTTTGCTATGTCGTTGTTGCTCCCTCCCCCATTGGGAGTAGGTTTACTCTGTTGTTCAACATATCGGACATAACATTTTCCAAGGTACATATCACCCCAGATAGATGTCACACACTCTAATCTCAACCGTCCACTTGCCTCTGAAAGACAATCTTGACAATCACTTAAACTCAAATCTTGTACACACTGTGCCACACCTTGTATGCTCCCAAAATCACCCTCCCGAAAGTATTGTCCATTCCCACCAACTAGATATGCCATCGCCCCATCTATACGGTTCAAAACATCCGAATTATACCCAATAGACGGGCCACATATCTTGTACACCTCCCTCTTGTCCTGGACACCAAAAAATGACGTATTCTCATACTTCACAAAACATCCTTCTAATTGTATTTCACCGCTTATGGACATAGGACAGGCTGTCTTTAGTTGACTTATTGAGCTGGCCACACAATCTTTACAACTGGGGGAGTTAAGGTCACCTCTACATTGAAAGAGGCCAAACACGCTATTGCCTTGTGGGGAGATTTCAAATTCGTTGAAGTTGTAAGCAGCGGCTGAGTCGACTAAGGAAGAGAATAGAGAGTTTACGTTTGACTCGTATGGTGTCAATGTTGATGTGAAATTTAGTTGAGAGCATTGGACGTAGACGTTGGAGTTTATGGCAGAAACCGATAAGCAGGAGTACAATAAAAATAATATGAGGAACGAAAGAGAGTGAGCTTGTTGCAACATTTTAGGAGCATGTAATACTAGTCCTCTCGTGACTTGTGAATCATACACAAGCATGCATATACCTTTTCTTTCTTTCTCTGTCTCTCTCTATATATAGATATATATGGAAGTTCCTTCAATAATTGCTTGATCATCAATAATATCTAAGAGCATGTTTGGCTCTCCTTATTTCCACCTCCTTATAACTTGTAACTTTTCCAAAAAGTTAATAAGTTAAAAATAGTGTTTAGATAATGGAAAACGACATAATCTTTTAACTTTTTGTTTGGCTATGATAAGTTGTTTTGAAAAAGTAAGGGATGAGTGACTTTTTGAACCTCCTTATAACTTATTGATGATTATTTACCTACATGCCCTTCTTATATCATTATACCTTCCCTCCTTATACCCTTTTTGGTCATTTTATCTAAATAAGTTAAACCAAACACTTTTTACAAAATAACTTATCAACTTATTGTTTTTCCCCACCACATAAGTTAATAAGTCATTTTAACCAAAAGTCCTTTTTGACTTAAATAAGTTTATCCAAACATGCCCTAAATTCACTTATTTAATTTTGGGTCATGGTAACTACACACCCCCTATATGGGGTGTACGGTGCCATATGAGGCATATAGTTCAACTTTCAACATTAAATGTAGTCAACTTTAGAATCTATGTGGTTAAAAGGCTTTGTATACGCCTCCTGTGATGTCACACGCCCCATATGGTGTCTATATGCCTCATATGAGGCATATGGAAGTACAACGCACAAGTTTCTATGTCAGACATGTCACCTCGTACTTGTATATGCCTCATGTGATATCATACGCTCCATATGCTTTTCTATATGCCTCATATGAGGCATATAGAAGTACAAGACACAAATTTCTATGTCAGACATGTCACCTCGTACTTGTATGCGCCTCCTATGATACCATACGCCCCATATGCTTTTCTATATGCCTCATATGACCTCATACGAGGCATATAGAAGTACAAGGCACAAGTTTTTATGTCAGACATGTGACCTTGTACCTGTATACGCCTCATATGATACCATACACGGCGTATAGGCCCTTTTTTGCTTCTTTCGTTGACAACAACCTGTGTTTGTTGGGAGGTGACATCGTACCCATACGTGGAGTATGTAGCCATACTCCTCATATGGTTGTAGTATTTGATTGCATGAACACCCGTCTGTTCTTCAAAGTTTTAACCAACTCAAAAACTATCCTCCGAAAACTCACCCTTTGATCACCAAATTTAACGTAGTATGATGTCTTGGAACATTTTCGACGACATCGACGACAGCTACAACGATTCTTACGTCTCTGAAAGCTACTTCGGCCATTCCGTTCAAGGTGCTAAGCAGTAGGATGTGTCTTCATTTGTTCGTACTGTTGATGGGAATGTGATGCCCGATTTGAATGAGGTAACAATCTGCATATTTATTTTAGTTGTTTTTAACAAAGTCTTATTCACGCAAACGTATTTGGTTGTTTAAGGGGTTCGGTGAAGGAGGTGAATGGTCTTACTTCACACAACCCAATCCACAATACACATACGATGTGTACCACTCATACGTTGGGGAACAAAGTAATCCGGGTGAGGAAAACGTAGGTCACAATTCAGGGAACGTTAAGGAAGAGAGCGATTCAGATGATGAAAACGTACATCAAAATAATATGTTTGAAACCGATCAGGTATGACATTTCATCACTTACATTTACGTAAATATAAATATATATGTGTGTGTATAGAGAGACGTGTCTAACGTATATACCATTTTAGGATTTCATGTCTATTGAAGAGTTGAAGAATTGGGCTTTTGAAAGAGCATATGAGAATGGTTATGTGATTGTGACTAGGTGATCAAAGACAAAAGGTGTAGGGGAGGCAGCAAGGATCATGAAGATATGGTTCAGTTGCGATCGTGGTGGCGAAAGTAAAAGTAAAGCCACTGTTAAACGTTCTGGTAGCAAAAAAAAAAAAATTAATTGTCCTTTTAGGATGGTAGCAAAACTAGACGCAAAACGTGGTGCATGGGTGTTAGAGTTGAAGAATGGTCAACGTAACCATGATCCTGCATTTTTACTTGGACTATCTATGCCGTATATCGAACGTTTAAAATTTTTTGACCATCCATGGATGTTTTTTTTTTAAATTATTTAACCACTGTGTAGGCCAGGTGGGTGGTGGTTAAAGGTGGTCGTTTTAGGTGGTTGTAGATGGAAATAGAGGTGGTGGCTGTTCGGTCATGTGGTGGTAGGTTGTGGTTGTTGGTTGTAATGGGCGATGAAGGTGGTGTTTTGTGGTGGTTGAAGTAGACAGTGGGGTTGGTGGTGGTCCAGCCCGGTGTCATGTCAAGAACATGGTGTTAGATCAGAGGTGGTTTGTGGTGGTGGGTGTGGGGATACGGTGGTAAAAACAATGGGTAACGGTGGTAAAAGACATGGAGCAGAGTTGCTTCTAATGTTCTTGAAGGAATCCAGATAATTGTTATTTCATAATATCAGGAAAGAATATATATTTTGAGTAAGTTATATATTTATGGTCATGACGTACAATACAAGTTCACGCAATTATCCATGAGATTTGCAAGTCTTTGGTTGCATATATGCTTGATCTCACCTAAACGCCAGATATTTTATATATCAAAATAATAATAGATACATGTGTCTATAGGTGATATAGTGTCAAATATCACATTACCATTAACCAATTGGATTTTCATGGCTTGATGCAGATCTAACAGACCACCTCTACTAAAACGCAAGTTGTATCATGATAAAACGCAAATTATCAACCCAGCAAAAAAAAATTAAAAAGTATAGCAATATGGTATGCAAATGAAAGAGGATAAAAAGCTTGTTTTTATGGTATATTTAAAAAAAATAATGTCGTATGAAAAAAGTGATGGACATTAAAAAAATGAGGGTGAAACTCAACTATTGTGGGTTATACGTAACTATTTTACCATTCTTCTCCTCTTTTAAAAACTCAACGAGTTAATTGCCTTTTTAAGAGTCGTTATAGCTCTGGGTCGTGATAGCTTTTAATTGACATAATTAGTCGTGATAGATTTTAATTGACATAATTAGTCGGCCTTTTATTTTTTAAACCTCTGAATCATTCTGATTTTCATTTCACAAAAAAATTACATGAGGTTGACTTGTAAATAGACAACAAGCTGCGTCGCTGCCCCCTTTTGAATTACAAACCCCTTTTTTTGAAAATTGAACTTCATTAAAACACGACGAATTATCTCCAAGCCGGAGATAAACTCAATAAACCAAGTTACATCATATCAGAAGAAAAATTACACCATTTTTTACATTCAACGCTACCTTCCTTGTGCCTACTCCTAAACCAAAGATAACTTAACGCCTTCACATCGGACAAAATTTGAACCACACTAGCTTCATAGTTTCTAAAGATCTTCTCATTCCTAGTTTTTCAAGTGCGCCAACAAGTCAATACAAATATTCCATACACAATTTCTTTCTTGATACTCGATCCAGCCATTTGTTTACAAACCCTTTTATTTGATGAAATTTAATCAAGTATTGTTGAGAATGATCTTTGTTGCATGATTGACATACGTTGGTCACTGATGAAAGTTATTAACGCTTGGATGCCCCAAGCCTATATAACTAGTGCACTACTAGAAAATATGTTTTTCATGACACGCGTTTTATGACACACACTTATTTATGACACGCAAAAGCGCGTGTCATTAAAAAAATGTCATGGATTGTAAAATCTAGTTAATTAATGACACGCATTTTTGTGTGTCAAGAAATTAAAAAGACGACGATATAAGATATTGCGTGTCATTGTTCTGTGTCATAAATATTTCAACAAATTATATTTCCCTCCCATCCCGCCCCCTGCTCTATCTTTGTCAAGTTAAAATAAAACTCAGTATCATATTGATCCTCCTACCCTCATAAAAACCCTAATCCTCCCAACCCTCATTAACCTCACCACCACTATCCAGCACCATAAACCACCACCTACGAGCCATCCACCATCACCACCACCGTAACCCACCATCAGTCACCACAATCACAGTCCACCATCACCATCACCACCACCGTAACCCACCATCAGTCACCACAACACAGTCCTGATCTCTCCTTTATTTTCATGTCTCGATCTCTTCTTTTGAGTTCGTCGAAGAGAAGCTTGAAGTTATTTTGTTTGGAGAGAAGTGTGGCCACCGATTTCACTTGAGGATATCCTCTTGCTGTTTACTTTCTTTTTTCTACCGTCTATTGTTTTTGTTGTTCATCCCATTGTTTTGTTGCATGTGGTTATATAGGTTTACTTGATTGTGAATTGGGGCCTTCCATTTTGATGTTTTTTTCCTAATTGGATTTTGAATCGGACTTTGTTGGTTCAAAAATGAATCGATTTGTTTGTATATAAGTTAATATTGGTGTTCACTCTATTTCGCTACTGTAAAGAATTGATTTGCCTTAGCATTTTTTTTTTCTTGAACTAAGAACTAGACTAGAGGTGGAAATGTAGATGGGTGGGATGGGTCTGTAGCATGGTTGAATATGATAGCCATCACTTAATATGCAAAAAAGAAAAAAAAACTAAATATTCTAGCACTTATACAGAGTGGAAGATGAATTTTTGGGGTGTTTATCAGGCCTTGCAGGTGAAACTGCTGCTTCTATGGCTGCTACAGCTATTGCATTCGGGCCTTATAACTCTTCTTACTCAAGTTTGCTGCTGGTTCATGCTAAACATATCTATTAGACAAAGCGGGTTAGTTTATTTTCTGTGGGGATTCACCGGTGAGCTTTTTCAAAGTCAATAACTCGACTTTATAGTGTCGTTTTAGTAGGAATTCTACCAAGCGCCGCACGCCACGCCAGAATCCAAACCTTTCTTGGAACCCATAAATTTCGCTGCACCAGAAAACTTGCAGCCTGAGAACGGCTGCACTGCAGCAATTTTTTGACAGGCCCAACCTTGAAATCTGACCCACTTATGTCGCCCAACCCGCAAACCCAATTGTCCTCCACAAAGCGCAGCCGAGGACAGGAAATACATTGAAGCAAAGCACCCAATTCAGCAGCAGCATTCTGACCCAACCCGCTGTAGCCCAGTCCCAAACCCAACCCGAACCCATGGATGATACCCGATCCGCCACAGAGGCGAAGTTGTTTCGTTCAGCAGCAAAAAGGGTTGGAAATCGGACAGCCAGAGGCACCTCCAGAGCCCAGATATCCAACCAAAAAGAAATGCCCAACCCGTTCCCCACCTTAATATTATGATTATGCCATCAATTATGGGTTTCCACTTAAACTAGGAATTATTATTTCCTTTTAATTTGGGGTCATCTTTTTTTGTATGTAGTGTCTTGAGA
Organism: Ambrosia trifida; assembly: GCA_028751855.1. Classification (NCBI taxonomy): domain Eukaryota; kingdom Viridiplantae; phylum Streptophyta; class Magnoliopsida; order Asterales; family Asteraceae; genus Ambrosia; species Ambrosia trifida. The sequence continues at coordinate 33,427,829 of CM054123.1, read as the reverse complement.
TTGGTGGTGTTAAATGTTTGTTTAGGTCTCTTATCTAATAAGGTTGGGGCACCTTGCTGCATATTGTCAAGTACAACTACATCATATCGTATTGCTTTCACCGAAGTAAGTTAACACTACAATTAGTATACAAGCATGAAAATCATATCATCTATATATGTATATAACTCACGTGTTATCGGTTTAAGCATTAGTGTTTAAACAAAGCGTGTCCGCCGCAACGCACGGAGTAAAACACTAGTTTATATTAACAATGCTTAATTTTTTCCAGTTTGTATGTGGTTTTCTTGATTATAGTTGGTTCTTTTGATTTTTTTTTCTTTTCAAGGCGCTAGGCACACCCAAGAAAAAAAGGATGAGCATGTCGCCTAGGCTCAAGGCGCTTTAAAAGCAAGGACCCGATAAGCAAGGCGCAAAGTAAAAACATGCATTCTTAGGTTGGGGAAGGCAAAGACGAATACTTGGGTAATTTGCGAAAGATGGTCGAGTTTCGGGCAACCTTTATTTATAGGTTATATTTTATAGCGACACAATATTTTTTTGTTAATTATAAAATTTTGTTGGTATATTTGATTTATGATTATGAAATAGATTGTTTTGGTATATATTAAATGAATTTGTTTTGCTATAAGGATTTTGTTAGTGTGTGTATCGATATATATGAATTCATGGTAAATTCGTAATTTATAGATTTTTTTTTTCTTGTCAAAAAAGATGACACGCATAGCGTGTCGTAAACGTGTGTCATTAAGGCGTGTCATTAATGCATGTCATGAAAGAGTGTCATTAATGCGTGTCATAAAAGGATGACACGCAAAAGCGTGTCATATTAATTTTATGACCATGCCTATAATGACTTTCTTTTGCGTGTCATAAACCCCCTTTTATGACGCGCAATACGCGTCAAGAAAGGTCTTTTTTCTAATAGTGATGGTAACTTTTCTAACACCTTAAACTTTAAATTCCCATATGTGGAATTTCTATTTTTTCCTTTAGCATTTTGTTTTCTCTGTAGTTGATCGACGACATCATTGGAAAATATTAAATTTTGTTTTTTTATTGTTGTTATCCATATGTATTCATCTAACGATTACGATGACCATAAAACTTTTATTTTTTATACGTCCGTGGTCACAGTCAAACTACCAACTACTACTAATAATTTATATTGTCGATCCGTTTCTTTTTGTTATAAAAACACGAGAAACAATAACAACCAAATTCAATTAACAAACGATTAACTAGTTTATTATTGTTAGAACGATCATACAAAAGGAATTAAAAGAAAGATGAATACAAAAGATTAACCCTAATTGACAGACCCTGGTCAGATTTATAGCCCTAATTCTGACCATAGCAAACTATAACGAACATACTTCTAAAATGACACAACTAGTCCTCCATGTTTTAGACTTTATTACAAACAGAACAAACTAAAAGAATAATACTGAATAAAACTTTGTGACTTGGCAGAAATGCCCCCTGAAATTTATCTTTCAGTTTCTGCACCTTTGACTTTCCTGTTTGACTCTGATTTTGACTCACAATTTCTAACAATCTCCACCTTGAGTCAATAATCATGATCTAACCAACTTATCAGCCTCCCAAACAAGAATCAAATATCATTTCTTCCACTGATTTGATTACTAAATCAAATGCATTCTGCTCAAACCCATCCTGAACCATTTTAACCCATTTCATTGCTTTTCTCAAAATGCTTTGTCTTGATTCTGCACAACACAAGGTTGAACTATGTTGTAATCAACATTCCCATCTTACTCCAAACAATGATCATCCATTGTTTCTTTCACTAAAATGAACAACACAACAGTTGCAGTCTCAACAGCTTCATCATGGACCTTCTTGCCCTTTTGCACAACTTTTGTCCAAACAATTTTTCCTATTTCTGCTGAATACAAGCCTGTCCCAGTTTGTAGCTTGACTTCCCAGCTTAAAACACCTTCACAGACCTGAGAAACATAGCTTGTTTTGAACCGGTCACTGATCACAGATTCTGCACATTCAGCCCCGGCCCAACAAAACTTTTGACAATTTTACCCCTATTATCTGTTTTGTCCTCAAACAAGTAAAAACACACCACCTGATTTCCAGGCTTTACAACCACTACCCCAAGCATCATTTATACATAATGAACCCATCTCATCATTCATTATCTTCCACCACTTTGTCACATCATCATCACAAGTCAAAAGCTTAACAGCTTGCACCATTGACCTGTCCCTTTCTTCACAAACCTATTCTTCAACAAAAACAGTACTGTACACCTGAGAATCTTTCCCTGTAACATCCCCTGACTCCACCTGAATCTGAACAGACTTCACCTCTGCTTGTACAGCCTCCACCTCAGTCCAAACATAGCCCAAACCTGCTACTTTTTACCCTTGGCTTCTCAACACCTAGTCTACATATCCTGAACACTTCCATAACAACAGAATACCCCAAGAACAACCAACCATATGTTCTTGAATCCAACTCCACCCGACTAGAAATCACATTCACCTCAAAGCCAAACACCTTCCATTTTTCAACCTTGGTTACTCATGTTTCAACTCCAAAACATGTACTCTTATCTTTCTTGGAATAACATCTTCTCTAATCAGAATTCTATCACCACCTCCACCTAGAGCCCGACCCAATGATTTTCCACACAAATCACCATGAACAAACCTAAACCCTTTGTTGACTGAATTACCTTAGAGAATTCAACCTTGTGAGACCTTCTTATCACATATCTTTCACAAACCTCTAAGTTTCTACTGTGTAACCCATCAATCTTCTTACAGAATTCACTCAACCCTTGTCCAAATGTGTGATCAATGCACTCGATCACATGATGTGACACCCGGCACGTTTAGGTTAACATTTTATAAAACACATAAGTCTACCTTAGCGAAAAACGTTTTCAAACATACTTAACTAGGTCAGTTGAGTCATTATGATAGTTTCGGGAATCATCAGGAGTCGTTACAGTGATCCACGGGATCATTGGGTGTCGGTCTATAACCATGTGAACACGGATTGGTGATTTGTAGAATCGCCGGGTTTAACGCACACACGTAAATCTTGAGTCCCGGGAATTGGTGAACGGATGGGAACGTGTTAGTTATCATGCATTATGTGCTTACAATCATTATATGACTTGTTGGTATATGAATACGTGTTTATATGTGTTAAAATAGGGATTACGCGTAATTGCATGACATTATAGGTGATTACGCGTAATTGCATGACATTATAGGTGATTACGTGTAATTGCATGACATTATAGGTGATTACGTCTAAATGCATGTAAATAGGGGGTGATTGGGAGCCTAATCGCATGTAAGTTCATGTGATTACAATCCTAATCACTAGTTGACCATCCTAATCACTAGTTGACCTTCCTAAATGCATGTATGATAGCCTAATCACATGTAACACATGTGATTACAATCCTAATCACTAGTTGACCATCCTAATCACTAGTTGACCTTCCTAAATGCATGTATGATAGCCTAATCACATGTAACATATATGATTACAATCCAAATCACTAGTTTGACCATCCTAATCACCAGTTGACTTTCCTAATTGCATGTTTGATTCCTAATCGCGTGTACTGCTGTTATATGTGTATTTTAGCATCCCAGAACACGGTTTGACACCTAGGAACATGTTAGGAACCCCGTGACATGTCTAATAACTTGGTAATACGTGTCTGGACTTGTTTATGCGTTAATTGGGCGTTAGGCTAGATAGGGTGAATGTTTGCGCATGCTAAGTGTTTAATTGCATAGGTTGCATGATATCTTGTATGTAGCTAACACGTGGGATGTCGGGTCACCAATGGGATGTCGGGTTTTGTCTGGTTTGGTCGGTTTAACATTTAAACATGTTTTCAACATACAGGGTCATGGTCTGGACAATTTGGGGACTGATTAGCCTTCGGGTTAGTAGTCATCACACTTATGTAAACTCATTGATAGGTCGCCACTAGTAGGGACTATCACACACGTATCGGATTTCTATATTACCGAGGATGCACTCTAAGGTGAGTTTCACGGCCCCTCTTTTATACACTTTTTCTAGGGGGAGAAGCATGCCACACGTTTTAAATACAACGTTTATGTTTTGAAACGCAACGTTTATGAAACGCAACACTTTTGAAACGCAACGCTTATGAAACGCAACGCTTGTTTTAAATTACTATACAATGCAACGCAACACTAAGTCCTTGGGGAAACCATGAATGTGCGGGGCACAACGGGGGAAATGTGGATAGATCTATTGGGCTTGACGAACCCCACCCGACGGCTGGGAGCCGGGCGGGTGCATATAGTCTCTATCTTTGGCAACTCAAACACAGGCAGCAACACATGCAACACTTGTCAGTAATGGTTTCGGCAATATAGTCGTAGTAGTAAGGGAACGTTTGTTATTTACTTAAAGGTTTTGCATACTTGGTACTTTTGAGATGAAACTCTTTACACTTGAAACGCTTTGTGAACTTAAAACCTGTGAACTCACCAGCATTATATGTTGACGTCTTTTTGGGCAATTTACGTTGTTTTCATATCATATAGATGTCGTTTATTGTGACCGTTGACTTGGATCCTGGTGTGTCACGCGCCTCGTGGTAAAACCCCGCACGTGGAATTTGAGGGTGTGACAGATTGGTATCAGAGCTAATGGTTATAGTGAACTAGGACGGCATGTAGAGTCTAGTCTATAACCGAGTGTCACACACGTTAGACGATCACACATAGTTACGCGTCGTGTCATTTGGTAAACATACTAACTTTGTCGGGGTGTCGGTGTCCTCATCACACAGTGTCATATTATCTATCTTTGGACTATTTCTACACTTATTCTATCTTCTTCTTCGGGTTTGAAGATGAAGAGGCTTATCGCTTATACTTGGCAGTAGTGTACATTGGAGTGGCTTCGGCACATTCTTGAGATTTTTCCGGAATTTGGATATCTCCCCTTTATGCTCTAATGTACATACTTGCCCACACACACACACTATCTTGCACTAGTACTTGTCACACCCCTTAGTGATCGTTCACTTTGGGGACCTTCGTGCGATAACAGTTTCTTTTAGGAATGTGGGTGTCGGGTGATTGGAAGTTCTAGCTATGAGCATGCCTAGAGGACCATGTAGAGCGATTTGTTATTTCGGGTGCACACGAAATCATAAATCGAAATACATGAAAATCTTGGTGGACTTCGAGTTCAGACAGATGATCATGCTGGAACCCCGTTCTGAATTCGTTTGGTCACTAGTATTTTGATCTAGCAGTGATGCTGAGTATCTTGTTTGTGTTTTGGCAGAACATGTCTGGTCGTGCTGGTGGACGTACTGGGGGACGCCGTGGTGGCGGCGGGGGCCGCACAGGCAGTGGACGAGTGGTGGAAACATCACCATGACTCAGGCGGAGTTGGATAGCATGTTGCAGCAACATTTGAACATTGCGTTAGCTGCTTTTCAGGCTGCTCAGCAGACCTTAGGAAACACTAATCAGGTGCAGTCTGGGTGCACTTACAAGAAGTTCATGGACTGCAAGCCCCATAACTTCAATGGGACTGAGGGGGCAGTGGGACTGCTCCGGTGGTTGGAGAAGATCGAATCGGTGTTTGCTATGTGCAACTGTCCCGACGCTGATCGCGTCAAGTATGCTTCTGCTACTCTGGAAGGTCATGCGTTGACCTGGTGGAACTCTACCACTGCTAACCTTGGCCTGGGTGAGGCCAATGTTATGCCATGGTCTGAGTTTATTCTGATGTTGCGAGCAGAGTATTGCCCGAGGGACGAGATTATGAAGTTGGAGCAAGAGTTCTGGAATCTGAAGATGGTTGGATCGGAGATCGAGGAGTTTACTGCTAGGCATAACAAGTTGGCTGTCATGTGCCCCGGTTTAGCTACACCGGAGTACCGGAGGATTGAGCACTACGTTGTTGGGTTAGTGCCGGAGATTGATGGGCTTGTTGCTGCCGTTGATCACACTACTATGTTGGCCACTGTTCGGGCAGCTCACAAGCTGACCAACATGAAGGTTGCCGAGGGCGTTCTACCTCCGAGGGGTGCTGCTGTGAAAGCCCCTGCGGACAACAAGAGGAAATGGGAGAGTGCTGGGAAGAACTTTGGGTCGTCTCAACCGCAGGTTAAGAGGCAGGACATTGTGGGAGCATCATTTGAGCAGAAGACTGGGGGTTATGTTTGTAAGAGTCCGAAGTGTAACACCTGTGGGTATCACCATGTTAGGAGATGCGATGAGTTTCAATGTAAACGTTGTCAGCGAGTCGGTCACTTGGCTAAGAATTGTAGGGCCAATCTTCAGCCAAAACAGACTCAAGTGGTTGTCCCCGCTCCTGCTCCTCGGGGAAACCATGGGTGTTTTAACTGTGGAGAGACTGGACAGTTCAAGCGGGATTGTCCGAAGCTGAAGCAAGGCGAGGGTGGCGGTCGAACTGCTCCGGCTCGTGCTTATGTCATCGGTGCTAGGGAGAACGTGGATGATCCTGATACTGTTACTGGTGAGTTTCCTTTCTTAGTATTCATTGTACTTTGGTTTTATCCTTATTCGCATCATTGGGCATTTCGCATCCATCACGTGTTTTCGGTCTTGTACATGGTTATCATTTTGCATTCACGGGTTTAATGTGGGTCCTTTGGAGATGCTACTTGGACGGTACCGGTGTCATTTATACCGATCACAGTAGTCTCCAGTAGGCCTTCGATCAGGAGGATTCGTTATTTTGCATTCAACTTGCGGAGGGAGGTTCCCTGGCCTGGAGTATCTGTTGTTTTCGTTCTTTGCCCGTGGTTATCATTTCGTTTGCATTCTGGGAAACGTTACTTGGGTTAGGTCAACACTCATTACTGTCAGTGAATCTCGGGGCGAGATTCCTTTCAACAGGGGGACGATATGACGACCGGGAAATTTTTTTTTTCTTTTTATCGCTTCGTTCTCTTTTACTTCGGGAAATTTTTGGGAAGAAAATTCTTTCAACAGGGGGATGATGTGACACCCGACACGTTTAGGTTAACATTTTATAAAACACATAAGTCTACCTTAGCGAAAAATGTTTTCAAACATACTTAACTAGGTCGGTTGAGTCGTTATGATGGTTTCGGGAATCATCGGGAGTCGTTACAATGATCCACGGGATCATTGGTAGTCGGTCTATAACCATGTGAACACGGATTGGTGATTTATAGAATCACCGGGTTTAACGCACACACAAAAATCTTGAGTCCCGGGAATTGGTGAACGGATGGGAACGTGTTAGTTATCATGCATTATGTGCTTACAATCATTATATGACTTGTCGGTATGTGAATACGTGTTTATATGTGTAAAAATAGTGATTACGCGTAAGTGCATGACATTATAGGTGATTACGCGTCATTGCATGACATTATAGGTGATTACGTCTAATTGCATGTAAATAGGAGGTGATTAGCCCAATTGCATGCTGATAGGGGGTGATTGGCCCAATCGCATGCTGATAGGGGCGATTAGAGCCCTAATCGCTAGTAGTACATGCGATTAGGAATCCTAATCGCCTGTACTGCTGCGTAATCGCCTGATGCATGTCTAACGACTAGAAACGCCTATAAATACCACCCTTATGTTGTAAAACATCATTTGTGAAACCCTAATAAACCCCAAAGCCATCCCACACCCTATCCAACCTCTGGAACATGTTTTTGCTCAAGAAATCACCTTTCCAAGCCTTACACCTCATAATCTTGCAAATTCAAGGTGTGTTCTTCATTCCAAACCTTTGTAATGATATTGTTTTGCTCCCTAAAGGTCCAGACCTGGTTTCTAAACAATTGTGTCTTTGAAAACTCATTAAAATTAGTTTCTAAACAAACCCAAACCTCTATGCTTGTTATATGTGATGTATTCATGCAAGGTGGGATTTTTATTGTTTAAACATGATTATTCTTGTGTTATTGATATGTTTCTGATCTAAATGAGTTATTATGATGTTAACCTAGGAGTTTGAAGGTTCATAGATGTGTATTATTGATAATAGGCGTTTTGACCTGTTTGAATGATTATGAAGGATTGATGATGATATGTTGTGTTTTGTTGATTGTTTAAGGTTAGGGTTTACTCTAGGATGATACTAGAACAATAGGATAATGTCGGACAACGTCGTTATGTGATGAAATCTGGATATTTGCTATTTAGGGTAAGTCTTGCATGTTGATGTGATGTTTACATCCTAGTTATGCTATTTTGGGAAAACGCTTGCATTCGGGACTGTTAGGATGATGATAAATTGGGGTTTTTTGTGTGAAATAGTTTGATAAATGTTTTGGGTTTGATATTGGGTGTTTCCACATGTTTCGGATCTGATTTGGAGGGTTAAACGCGCGAAAAGGCGGAAATGTGCAGTAGAGGCAATTAGGAATTCCTAATCGCCAATAACAGGGGCGATTGGCCCCAATCGCATGATACTTGGGGTGATTGGGAGCCTAATCGCATGTAAGTTCATGTGATTACAATCCTAATCACTAGTTGACCTTCCTAAATGCATGTATGATAGCCTAATCACATCTAACACATGTGATTACAATCCTAATCACTAGTTGACCATCCTAATCACTAGTTGACCTTCCTAAATGCATGTATGATAGCCTAATCACTTGTAACACATGTGATTACAATCCTAATCACTAGTTTGACCATCCTAATCACCAGTTGACTTTCCTAATTGCATGTTTGATTCCTAATCGCGTGTACTGCTGTTATATGTGTATTTTAGCATCCCGGAACACGGTTTGACACCTAGGAACATGTTAGGAACCCCGTGACATGTCTAACAACTTGGTAATATGTGTCCGGACTTGTTTATGCGTTAATTGGGCGTTAGGCTAGATAGGGTGAATGTTTGCGCATGCTAAGTGTTTAATTGCATAGGTTGCATGATATCTTGTATGTAGCTAACACGTGGGATGTCGGGTCACCAATGGGATGTTGGGTTTTGTCTTGTTTGGTCGGTTTAACGTGTAAACATGTTTTCAACATACACGGTCACGGTCTGGACAATTTGGGGACTGATTAGCCTTCGGGTTAGTAATCATCACACTTATGTAAACTCATTGATAGGTCGCCACTAGTAGGGACTATCACACACGTATCGGATTTCTATATTACCGAGGACGCACTCTAAGGTGAGTTTCACGGCCCCTCTTTTATACACTTTTTCTCGGGGGGAGAAGCATGCCACACGTTTTAATTACAACGTTTATGTTTTGAAACGCAACGTTTATGAAATGCAACACTTTTGAAATGCAACACTTTTGAAATGCAACACTTTTGAAACGCAACGTTTATGAAATGCAACACTTTTGAAACACAATGTTTATGAAACGCAACGCTTATGAAACGCAACGCTTGTTTTAAATTACTATACGACGCAACGCAACGCTAAGTCCCTGGGGAAACCCTGAATGTGTGGGACACACCGGGGGAAATGTGGATAGATCTATTGGGCTTGACGAACCCCACCCGACGGCTGGGAGCCGGGGGGTGCATATTGTCTCTATCTTTGGCAACTCAAACACGGGCAGCAACACATGCAACACTTGTCAGTAATGGTTTCGGCAACACAGTCGTAGTAGTAAGGGAACGTTTGTTATTTACTTAAAGGTTTTGCATACTTGGTACTTTTGAGATGAAACTCTTTACACTTGAAACGCTTTGTGAACTTAAAACCTGTGAACTCACCAGCATTATATGTTGACGTCTTTTTGGCATGTTTTCTCAGGTCGCTAAGGTAGTAGCATTGAGTATAGGCGCATGGAGTCTCACGGCGTCTAGGATCCACTTGCATTTTATTTTGAGTATCATCAGACTTTCATGTTTTTCTTTTGAGTTGTAATAAAGTTTTATGCTTCCGCAAGCGATGGTTGGATTTTTGAAACTTAATGGGCAATTTACGTTGTTTTCATATCATATAGATGTCGTTTATTTTGACCATTGACTTGGATCCTGGTGTGTCCGCGCCTCGCTTTAAAACTCCGCACGTGGAATTTGAGGGTGTGACACATGAGGCATAACATGACCATCCAGAACATAGACCTTATTGCCTTGTCTATTTCCTGTCACTACTATCATTGGTTATTTCATAATATACACCAAATTCCATCTAGTGTGATCACCATCAATAAACAAGAAACTCTATACTCTTCTTAAGACACACTGATTTAGCCCATCAATCCCTTGTTGATTCTTTGACTCAACAAGCCTTTGATTCCTGATATGGCCAAAACTTTTATGCCCTCTAAGAGTATCTTGACCTATTTCTCCTTCTTCTACTGATCTTGACCCAAACACTATCTTACTATTCAAAAGATAGGTGTTGTTACTCAGCCTTGTACCAATCAACACAACCTCTGATTCTTTCATAACCAAGATTTTACCATCCTTAAGAATCACTCGACAACCCTTTCTTTCAATAAATTCCAATGACAATATGCTTATTTTCAGATCAGAAACATACCTCACATCATGATCATCAACAATCATGCCATTGTTCATAAAGAATGTGACTCCACCTTCCTGAATCTTACAAGCCCTTGCATCACCCATCTTGACCACACCAAGACAGAAATCGTTCTTCCCATCAACCTTTTCCAACATGAAATTCATTGTCATCACCATTGATTCGACTGATTGTTTTGAATCAAGCACCACCAAGGCTCTGATACCAATTGTTATAAAAACACCAGAAACAATAACAATCGAATTCAATTAACCAACGATTAACTAGTTAATTATTGATAGAACGATTATACAAAAGGAATTGAAAGAAAGATAAATACAAAAGATTAACCCTAATTGACAGACCCTGGTCAGATTTATAGCCCTAATTCTGACCATAGCAAACTATAACGAACATACTTCTAAAATGACACAACGTCCTCCATGTTTCAGACTCTATTACAAACAGAACAAACTAAAAGAATAATACCGAATAAAACTTTGGGACTTGGCAGAACTACCCCCTGAACTTTATCTTTCAGTTTCTACACCTTTGACTTCCCTTTTTGACTCTGATTTTGACTCACAATTTCCAATACTTTTTTATTTGTTTTGTCACCAGTGATTACGACGACCATTGCAAGAATTTTCTTTTGCTTTAAGATCCGTCAGTATGTTACTATGCCGTTGTATTGCTAGTCTAGTTTGTTGCTTATTGTTTGTTTTGAGCCGAGGGTATCTCTGGAAGCAGCCTCTCTGCCTTTTCGGGTAGAGGTAAGGTTTGTCTACATCTCACTTTCCCCAGACCCTACGAATAGCTATGCCATTTGTGGGATCTACTGGGTATGGTTGTTTTTTGTATCCGTCAGTAACTAATTACTCATGGAAGAATCGGTGTGTTTTTTTTATTCAGATATTAAACCCTTTCTACTTTCTAGTATTTCTTTTTAATGTTTATTACATAATCTATGATATTATTTAAGTTACCACATCTGTGTGTGAAAAAACAAAAATCAATCTTCTAATATGGTGAGTTGACATATATAGCGAGTGTACTACCAAACTTAATATATTGTGTTTCTCTCCATCAATTTTTTTCTTTTTTTATTTCGAACGATAGACATATTTGCTAATTCATACCACCTAACGGCAGTGAGGGTTGAACCCTCATAACTCAGTTAAGAGGAATTCACCGATGTTATTGATGCAAAAGCTGACGTTTACGTTTACCGAGAGACATGCTTTTATAGTCTTTGATGCCTCGCATCAGAGTTAGGTGGTGTTTGTTTTTCTCCCAAAAGCACTTCTAACCTCTTTTGTCTGCGTCGCGCAGACGCGGGTAGACGTTTGGGGCGGGCAGACTGTTTGTTTTTCGGAAGACATTTCACTCCAAAAGCTCTTCCTGACCTCTTCTTGGTGCAGACTTGAACAAAAGTCTTCTAAGGTCTTCAAAGGTCTTCTCCTCTTCTCTTCTCCTCACCCACCACCACTACCACCACCCACCACTGTCCACCACCACCACCGTCACCCACCCACCACCACCACCTAGCATCATCTACCACCACCGTTCACCACCACCACCGTCCATCACCACCACGGTCCACCACCACCACCACTACCACCACCCACCACCGTCCACCACCACTACCACCACCCACCACCCACCACCCACCACCACCATCACCCACCACCACCACCGTCCACCACCACCACCACCCACCACGGTCCATCACCACCACCCACCACCGTCCACCACCCACCACCACCACCGTCCACCACCACCCACCACCGTCCACCACCACTACCACCACCACCCACCACCGTCCACCACCACCCACCACCACCACCACCACGGTCCACCACCACCTACCACCGTCCACCCACCACCACTACCACCACCCACCACTGTCCACCACCACTACCACCACCCACCACCGTCCACCACCCACCACCACCACTACCACCACCCACCACCACCACCCACCACCGTCCACCACCACCGTCCACCACCACTACCACCACCCACCACCACCACCACCCACCACCACCACGGTCCACCACCACCCCCACCACCGTCCACCCACCACCGTCCACCACCACCCACCACCACCACCCACCACCATGGTCCACACCACCACGGTCCACCCACCACCACCACCATCTACCACCAGACTGCTGTAAAAACTCAGTTTGTTTAAATTTAAGTTTATTTCAGCAGCCTGCAGACGTTAACAAACAAACAGTCTTCTTCTTGCAGACTGCAGACCTTTGGTCCACCTCTTCTCCTGCAGAAAAAACAAACAACACCTTAATGTTTCGATGTTTGCGGAAAGAAAGGGCAATTGATGTGTTCCTTGTCTATGAAATTTCGGATACCACATGTGAGTAATCATTCAATCAACTAGCAAACACTCATTATTGGTGTTCAATTGAACTTATTATATATATTAGATAGTACTTGAGTTAGGAAAGGGTAACAATCTGACTTTGACTTATAAACTCTTGTACGTTTTTAAATAATCAAACAACCATGTGTTAGGTGTTTTTCTAATATATATTGAATACAATAGTACCATCTAATATAATAAGTTTGATTGAACTAGTGAGTGTATGGGTGAGCTTTGGGAACTTTATTTCATATCCTTACCCGATTTTGTCTTTCAGTAATATATACTTGCAAACGCAAAATTCACCGAACCTTTTTTTTTCTTCAAACACTTTACCGTTTCCCATGGTACAACCCCGTGAGAAGTTACTCACCCTTCTAAAAATTTGATTCTTAAAACCACGAAGCTCTAATATCAATTTTTGCAATATCAGGCCATTTGATTGAATAAACAAACACTATATAAACAAACTCGTTCTACTCTATGATTAATCAACGATAGCACACAAGTTACAATAGACCCGATACTAACCTTGATGACGTGTGTCCTAAAACGACAACGTCCAGACCTCTCGTCAAAAAAAATAAGCAAAATAAGTTTGATTAAGAGGTTGCCTGACTTAGTGGAGCTGATATAAGGCAGCTGACCTGCCGCATCGGAGCCTCAGGGCAGAAAGCAAACAGTAAAATGTCTTGGAAATGTAAAAAGGGATTTTGGCTTATTATCTTTGCAAGGGACAAAACATCACACAGCTCCATACCTTGTGTTGGAAAAGATAAAAGCTGAAAATATCCCAAAAGGGAAAAGTCTCACTGCTGGGAACCAAAAGAGGGTCAAAATACATCCAGGTATGATAAGGAAGCTACCCTGAGGGAGCTCCTGGGCAGAATTCGACTGCCTATATAAGGAGACCCTTGGGTAGACATTCCACACACACTTCTTACTTCTTCTCTCTACTCTTATACTCTCTACTTCATTAATTCCCAACTCCAAATGAATATGTACTTATTCTCACGCCGGAGTCCAAACGCAGAAGGCTCCCTCCTGCGTTAAGGCTAACGGTGTCTGCTACCTTTGTGCAGGTCCCTTCCAGGAGCTTGAAGACCCCCATTCTTAGAACCAAATCCAAAACCTTAACTGAATCCAACCTTAAAACCTAAACCTTAACGTGATATACCCTTAACCTATAATCCTAAGCATCTCCTAACCTAATACCGGTCATTTTCCTTGTTGTAGCAACAAGTGGCGCCCACCGTGGGGCTGTCGCTACTTTGAACAAACTGTTGAGAGTCTCTACAGTCCCATTTGTTCCTAAGTAACCTCCTTTTGTGATGACTGGTGGAGATAACCGCCTAGGAGGGGGTCTTCCAGAAACACCGGCCACTAGCCACACCTCAGGTGATGTCTCTGGCCATGAAACGCCTGGAACGGACGGACAACAAGTCGAACCGTCTCTAGGGGACATGCTCAACTTCCAAACACCGCCATCCTCAAGGGCTGTTAACTCGTCTCCTAGAGACGACTTGTTGTTTCCAGTTGAACGAATGGATATCACCCCGGAGGGAGTACGAAGAAATTTCTTGCAACTCTGAGACCTCCTGAATGGTTATGTGCGAGAGGAGAGGTCTAGAGGAGTCAGGGTCAGGTTGTCCTATGACGAAGAGCCTGTTGTCACCCTCTCACCTAGCCCTCCGTTACTGGGAACCACCACCTCGCCAGCAACCCAGCGTGACTACAATCACCCCTACTTGAACAGCCGAGGGGACATTTACTCAGGAGGAGGAGGTCCTAGCAGCTCTGTGCTCTCTCCGGGGACCTCATTACCACTTTCCTATGAAGAAGCTTTAAGATCGTTACCGTTGGCCAGCAGTGCCGTATCCACCTCCCTTGCGGGAGCAGGGAGTCTTGCTGGAGGATTCGTCGTTCCTCCAGGAGCTATGTATCCTAACTACTCACAGTCTCAATACTTCCCTATATGGCCGGGAGGATATCCCTGGCAGTATCCTTCGCCTTTGAACCAAGTACCAGCAACTCCCCCTGTGGGAGGGCAAGGTCCCATGACCTCCCAACCCTTGGTTCAAACTCCTGTAGCTGAAGTTAGGGCAGAAACTACACCTTCTAAGCCGTACCGACCTAAGTCATTGGAATGCTTTGCTGAACACATCGCTCATTTCGATTTCCCCAACAAGATCAAGATGCCGGCTAATGTGAAAACATATGACGGCACAGAAGACCCGGATGACCACTTGAACGTCTTCTCCGGGGCAGCCACTGTAGAAAAATGGAATGATGCCGAATGTTGTCACATGTTCATGCAGACCCTGGTAGGGCCAGCTCGCCTATGGTTCAGCGGCCTACCGTCTCGGAGCATCTCTTCGTTTGATGATTTAAGGAGAGGTTTCACCTCAAACTTTAACCCCCTCAGGAAGTGTACCAAAGATGCCGCCATATTGCATCAAATCCAACAAGGGGAGCACGAAAACCTCCGTAGTTTCATTGAGAGGTACAAGAGGGAAGGTCTGCAGTATAGTGGTGCCACCGAGAAGATCCGGGTGTCGGGATTCATGGGAGCCATCCGTCCCAAGAAGTTACTAAGAAGATTTCATGAAGATGTTCCCCAAACCATGGAGGAAGCTTTCGAAAGAGCAGAAGCCTTCCTCAGGGGAGAGGAAGCACTAACTCGACAGGACACCAGGAAGAGGGATCGAGGAAGTTGGAGAGACAGCTCAACGAGCTCCCGGAGGCCTCACTTTCAACCCTACAACGAAAGACGATCAGGGAGATCCTATGACAATCAAAGGGGAGAAGAAAGACGACGGTCCCCAAGATCAGGAAGGTACCATGACAAAGAAAAGCAGGTTTTCACTGTCCTCACTAAGACCCCTCAGGAGATACTCTCCACTGAGGAAGTCAAGTACACCTTCCGACCTCCCAGACCTCTGTCTAAGCCAGCTAGCAAGAGGGATGCCAGTAAACATTGTGCCTTCCACAATGATACGGGGCATCACACAAACGATTGCTACCAGTTGAAGAAACGGATAGAAGAAGCTGTTAAGTCCGGGGAACTCGCTCACCTGATCAAAGACATCAAGGGGAGGAGAGATGAAGGGAAGAAAGATAAAGAGGTCAACATGGTCAATCTTGAAGGAAACCAGCAGGTCAAGAAGGCCCGAACCGAGCCCTGGAACAAACAATACATCTGCCTCCCACCGGCTCCCGATGAACTGATAGTCACACCCGTGATAGTGGAAGCCGAACTTGATGGCCTCCCTGTGGACAGGGTATACATGGACTGTGGAGCTTCATCAGAGGTGATGTATGAACGATGCTTTGAATCCTTGAGCCCGGAGATCAAGTCCAAGCTCAAACCATCCGACGCCTCACTGGTGGGTTTCTCAGGGGAACGAGTACATCCCCTAGGGAAGCTCACACTTAGCGTCTGTTTCCGTGACGGAGACTTATCAAGGACTGAGGAGCTAACATTCTCCGTTATCAGGTACCCTTCAAATAACATTGTCATCTTTTCACTGTCAAGGACAGAAGAGTTGACTTTCTCCGTTATCAGGTACCCTTCAAGCTATAACGTTCTCATTGGAAGAATGGGAATCGCCACTTTCGGTGCGGTCGTGTCAACAACTCATGGCTTAATGAAGCTCCCCACTCCTAACGGAATTGCAACCCTGAAGCCGACGGCAGAGGCTCTTTTGATAGCCTCCGTGGAAGAGAACAGAGGTTCCAAGTGTCCGGAAACACCGAGCGGTGGTCCCATCCGGGAGGTTAGCATTAATGCTGCCTGTCAGGAGCAGACCATCAAAGTAAACAACCTGCTTCCCGATAAGGTTATGAGTGAACTAATTAACCTTTTGCAGGATAGTCAAGACGTGTTCGCTTGGTGCCCCGGAGACATGACAGGTGTCCCCAGAGATATGGCTGAACACTCACTCAACATAGCTCCCTCATATAAACCAGTTGTCCAAAAGAAAAGGAGCTTGGCCCCGGCAAGGAGCCAAGCTGCCTGTTAGGAGGTGGAAAAACTGGTAGAAGCAGGCATTCTAAGGGAGGTTCAATATCATTCGTGGGTGGCAAATCCGGTCATGGTTGCCAAGCAAGACGGATCTTGGAGGATGTGTGTCGATTTCAAGGATCTCAACAAAGCCTGCCCTAAGGATTGCTATCCCTTGCCCGAAATTGATTGGAAGGTGGATTCTCTCGCCGGCTTCCAATACAAGTGCTTCTTGGATGCCTACAAGGGATACCACCAGATTCAGATGAAGCAAGAAGATGAAGAAAAGACAGCCTTCCATACCGACAAGGGGATCTTTTGCTATAAGAAGATGCCCTTCGGTCTAAAGAATGCGGGAGCCACCTACCAACGGTTGGTGGACCAAGCTTTCTCGAAACAAATTGGAAGGAATATGGAAGCTTATGTGGATGACCTTGTCATCAAGAGCAAATCTGGGGAGGCCATGATCCAAGACATCCGAGAAACGTTTGACAACCTTCGAAGAATAAACATGAAGCTCAACCCTGTCAAGTGCTCCTTTGGGTTCGAGGAGGGGAAATTTCTAGGCCACATTGTTGGAAAACAAAGCATCAAAGCAAACCCAAGCAAGGTCCAAGCGGTCCTTGACATGAAGTCTCCTACCACAAAGAAAGAAGTACAGAGCCTCAACGGTAAAATTGCTGCCTTAAAACGTTTCTTGCCCAAGTCCGCGGAAAGATCCTTACCTTTCTTTAAAACACTCAAAAACTGTGTCGATAAAAAGGATTTCCGGTGGACAGCTGAGGCAGAGGCTGCCTTCTTGGAACTCAAAAAACACATAGCTTCCCTGCCTGAAGTGGCAGCCCCTGAGGTAGGGGAAGTAATAACAGTTTATTTGTCTGCAGGAGCGGAGGCTGTGAGCTCAGTCCTCTTGGTTGACCGAGGAAAGGAACAAGTCCCAGTATACTTTGTCAGCAGAGCCCTCAAAGATTCTGAAATTAACTACACTCCCATAGAGAAGTTTGTATTGGCACTTGTGCACACCGCCAAGAGGCTCAGACGGTACTTCCAGGCCCATCCCATGAAGGTCATCACAGATCAGCCCATACGAGCCATCTTAGAAAAACCAGAAGACTCGGGGAGGTTAGCCAAATGGGCCATTGGCCTAGGAGAACACAAAATAGAGTACCTACCGAGAAGGGCTTACAAGGGACAAGTGTTTGCTGATTTCCTTGCCGAGTTACCCCACCTGCAGGCAGATGAAGAAATGAACGAGATTGAGGAGCAACCTGATCTTCAGGGGAAATGGTGCCTTTTCACCGATGGAGCCTCAAGTGTAGAAGGTTCCGGGGCTGGTCTTGTCATCAGGGACCCTCACGGAACCGAATACACTTATGCCCTCCGTCTGGACTTCCCCTGCACCAACAACGCTGCTGAATACGAGGCCCTACTGGCCGGGTTGCGATTGGCAAAAACAATGAAGGTACAAGAGCTAAAAGTCTTTGTTGATTCAAATCTTGTGGTCAAGCAGGTGAATGGAGGATACACAGCCAAAGAACCCTCAATGATTAGGTACAAGGACAAGGTCAAAGAACTCATCAAAGAATTCAAAGAGTTCTCATTGGAGCAAGTGTCAAGGACTAAGAACAAGCAGGCAGATGCCCTCAGCAAGCTGGCTTCCTTGACTTTCGCTCACCTTACCAAGAAGGTCCTAGTTGAGGTGCTGAAAGAACCATCCATTGATGACAGAGAGGTACAAGATGTGGTCACCGAAACAGACTCCACATGGATGACACCCATAATGTCCTACTTGAAGGAAGGGAAGCTGCCAGAAGACGAGCTGGAAGCTAAGCGGTTGGTCCTAAAGGCAAGGCAATATGTAATCGAAGATGACAAGCTCTACAAGAAAGGGTACTTGGCACCCCTACTAAGATGCGTGGGCCCTAACCAGAGTAACTACCTCATCAGGGAGGTACACGAGGGCATATGTGGCATGCATTCTGGGCCACGGTCCGTGGTATCAAAGCTCATGAACTTGGGCTACTACTGGCCCACCATGCACAAGGATGCCTCCGAAACAATCCGAAGATGTGAAGCCTGTCAGCTACAAACACCGATCAAGACCAACCCCAAGCATGATCTTGTCCCCATTATCTCAGCATGGCCCTTCTACAAATGGGGGATGGACATTGTGGGTCCCTTCCCGCAGGCCGCAGGAAAATTGAAGTTCCTTCTCGTGGCAGTAGACTACTTTACCAAATGGCCAGAGGTTAGACCATTGGCTACCATCTCAGGAAAACATGTGATAACCTTCGTATGGGAGCAAATAGTCTGCAGATACGGCCTACCAGGGGAGATGGTGACAGACAATGGGAAGCAATTTGCCAACAAACCCTTCAGCAGCTGGTGCTCCGAGCTAGGCATCAAGCAGGTCTTCAGCTCAGTAGCTTACCCCCAGTCCAATGGACAAGTTGAGCGGATGAACAGAAGCATCGTTGAAGGAATTAAAACGAGACTAGGGAGATATGGCAAGAAATGGATTGATGAGCTCCCCAGCGTCCTGTGGGCCATAAGGACCATGGAAAAGACAAGCCATCAAAGGACCCCATATAGCCTCGTCTTTGGAAGCGAAGCTGTCATACCAGCCGAGATAGGGGTAAGCTCAAGAAGAAGTACTCGCCAAGATGCTCACCACAATCAAAGGGAGGTCCTGCTCAATCTGGACCTACTCGAAGAATCAAGAGACCAAGCCTCCATCAGGGAAGCAAGGTACAAAAAGAAACTCGAAGCATACTACAACACAAAGGTGAAGAAAGAGGCCTTCAGGCCAGGAGACCTCGTGTTGAGATGCAATGAAGCCAGTAAGCAGCAGAATGTAGGAAAATTGGGTCCCCGATGGGAGGGTCCCTATGTCGTAAAAGAAGCCCATAAAGGAGGATCCTATAAGCTAGCTGATCCTAATGGCAACATGATTCCAAGGCATTGGAGCGACAAGCATTTAAAACGTTTCTATGTTTGAAAGTTGTAAACGTCTCTATTGTACCATCAAAGTTATGATGAATGAATGAATTATGTTTCAAATTATTAACTTGTCGCTTATCTTATCAAAGGGTGAGCCCCTCCAAACCAGGCTCCATGGGATCCGGCGCTATACCTACCCATGAAACGGGGATGAGCTCCCAGGCCACAACTGCTCAACAGGTAACAAGGCTAAAGTAACCTTCCTGTATACAGGGTGAGTCCCTAATACAATCCACGACTCCATGGGACAAGTCCTTAGAAGGAATACCTAAACCCATGAAAGAGGGTGAGCTCCTCACACCAAGACAGCTCCCACATGTTCACACTTAATATAAAACGAACATAACACTAAGAAACCGTTTGAAAAAAGTTTAAAACATAAACAAAAAAAAGCTGATAGGATGAGCATTGCATCGGTTCCTTAGCTAAGTATCCTAAGTTGGATGACTGCAGCATCCACCTTTGGGAAAAAAGTTAAAGACATTGCAAACACTATGAACGACAAGTAACAGAGTCAAAACAACGAAGCAATAAACATAGATAAAGCATCACCCCCTAAAGGGGGGAGCATTCCATTAAAAGACAATAATTAAAAGCCCCAAGGGCTGAGTACAGCATAGTTTGGTTACAAAAGACATGCTAAAAACTTGAAAACATAACTAAGGCAAGTCACGGGGTAGCTGGGTCTTCGGCTTCATGGGTGGCAGCATCCTCACCAGGGGGAGCCAAGGCTCGGTTACCAACATCATCGTAGAGGCCCTCTGTGTCAAGACCAGCAAAGGGATCATCTTCGCTAGAAGGAGGGAGAGACTCAACCTCCAGAGCCTGTAGGGGGGAAGGACTCTCAAATACCTGCTCTAAATTTGGAACCTTAGAAGAACTAGCAGGTTTCATACGTTTGGAACTGCCCTCCCCACCGTCGGCTCCCTCCAGCATGATCATAAGAGGCCTTTTTGACACATAAGAGCCAAACACTTGGTCGGCCACATCCTTTTTAAGGCCCTCCGGCTCCAAGTTTTGAAGGAAGGAGAGAGGCTGCTCAGAAGCCTTGGCAATAGCAGAGATATAGGGGTAAGTTGCAAGCTCCATTGCCTTCACAGCATTCACAAACTCATCACCGGAAGAAGGCTTAAAGGATGGCAGCTCTTCAATATCCTGACCCTCCCGAGCCGCTTTAAAGTCGGCTTGAATCCCTCCATGGCGACCGAAAGCTATGGCCTTTGCATAAATGTCAGCCAGGGGAGCATTAAATTCTTGGGAGTGCAGGAGGTTGGTGACAAAGCGAGCTACCCCCTTGGAGACTAACCACTCTTTCTCTTCGGTCAAACGGTCCACCTGGACTCGAAGCTCTGTACCCACCCTCTCCACCGAGGCCAACTCCTGCTTAACTGCCTGACGTGCCCGAGCCAACCCCTCCCTCTCCTCTGCAACTTTAGCCTTCTCATCATGAAGACCCTTGAACATCTTCTCAAATTTTTCCTTCTCTAAACCAAGCTGAGTCTTCGACACAGCCAACTCTTGAACCAAGTCTTTCTCCCGAGCAGCAAGCTTGGTCAACTCCTCCCTCGCCTTCACCAGCTCAGCCTCATGCTCTTCAAAAAACTCTTCCACTTGTTCCCTCCTTGCCATCAACTCACCCCATCTGGCCATACCATCCGGGAACAAAGATAGGAATTGCCCAAAGTGGTAATACATCTTCTTCATCACGTCCCTGTCTGTCCATTCCTTGTGGAGCTCTCTCTCAGCATCTGGAACACAATGGTCTATCAGATCACGGCACACGGAAGCTTTCTTCAACAAATCAGTAGACTTGATATCCCAATCTGGCACAAACACTCCTTCAACAGGCTCCTGCTGGGCAGGAGCATCAGAAACATCTTCAACGGCAGCTTTGGAACTTTCACCACCTTCAACTGACAATAACTTTGAACTTGGACTTGGTGCAGCAACATCCTTTGGCTTCTTGAAAACAACATCGTCTTTCTTCGGGGAGGATAATGTCAGCTTGCCCTTCCCAGGGGCAGGGGTATACCCCAACGCTGAAGAAATCAGAGAAGAATCTTCATCTTCATCTCCTAGGACCAAGGGCACAGCAGTAGAAGCCCCCTGACCCGAAGAAGCAGTTTGAAGTCGCTTGCTGGAGCGACGGGCAGTAACAGACCTCTCCACAGGAGGCTCTGTAGCAGCAGCAGACGATGTGATCACACTTGTGTACACTCCCTTGAAACGAACATGCTCAGTCTTCACAACAACATTCTGACCCTCAGCAACACTCCGAACCTTGAATTTCACGTCAGCAATATCATCCAAAGCCAGAAAATCCAAAGTGCTCATCTCTGCAAAAAAGACACAAGGGTTAGACAACATAACAAGGATAAGGGTACCAAAGAGGAGACAGGGAGACACCTACCCTTCCCACCATGATATATCACCGGATCAGTCCCAAGATCATGCCAGTTGGCACTCAAACCCACCATCACCAGAAAATCCTCAGGAAAGGTACGAAGACGAGTAGGGAAGCCACGCAGCTTCTCCAACAACACTTGGTCGAGAGTACCAGGTTCAGGCTCCTTCTCATTCAGGGGAGCATCCGAAGACCTCCGAGGAGTTTTAAAAGGTAGGAAGTCAGAGTTTAAGAAAAAGAATTTGTCTTTCCAGGAGGAAACAATCCCGATGACACTAGAAATAAGAGCCGGTTCACATTGAGTCTTCTCAATGGTAAACCAGTTCCCATTTTTAGCCAATCTGAAAAACCGCCGGTACATGGCCAAGGAAGGCTTATGACCAAGGCAGCGACACACTATCTCGAAGTGCAAAATCCTTGCAACTCCGGATGGACACAACTGATCAAGGGAGAGTTGATGATATTCTAAAACGTTAAGGAAAAAGGTGGAAAAGGGATACCTAAGGTTACCCTGATCAAACTGACGGGTATACACCGCCACTTTGCCAGTAGGAACGGAGGTCACAGGGGTTTTCCCCTTTGGAACAGTAGGATTAAAAGACAGAGGAATACCGATCTCGGTACAGAACCGCTCAACATCGGACTTAGACAGCCGAGTAAATTGATTTGCGAGATCAGTTTTCGACATAATGAAAGGAAAGGTATGACAAAAGAGAGAAGTTACTTACCAGATTTATAGGGAAGAAAAGAGGATCGCCGGTTGAGAAATAATCGTGGGAGAGAATGTGACGGTTTTCTAGTTTAGGAATGAAATGGAGAAGAAAGAGGGTTTATCTCTTTATAAGAGATTTAAAATTTGAATTTAATGGCATTTAACGGTTATCAAGGGAAACCATCATTCAGCTGTCCTAGGGGATGACATCAGCCTAGACCCTTGTCATGTCAACAGTCGCCTGGAACGGCTGATGGGATACTCGTCTGCTCCCTAGGAAGTAATGGTGGATAGCCATATTAAATTAAAAAAATCAGGCCATCATGACAAATGCAAGGCCAAAAGCTTGCACGAAGTTTGATGAAGAAAAAAATAATAAACCAACGCTCCCATAAGGGAGCCAGGGGTTTGAAAAAATTACCCGGTGCTAACCTCAGCTCGAGCAGTGTTACCACCAGGGAATAAGACAATAAACAAGTCACAAGCACTTCTAACTTCTTTACAAATGCTTATGACTGGGGGGCTGATGACGTGTGTCCTAAAACGACAACGTCCAGACCTCTCGTCAAAAAAAATAAGCAAAATAAGTTTGATTAAGAGGTTGCCTGACTTAGTGGAGCTGATATAAGGCAGCTGACCTGCCGCATCGGAGCCTCAGGGCAGAAAGCAAACAGTAAAATGTCTTGGAAATGTAAAAAGGGATTTTGGCTTATTATCTTTGCAAGGGACAAAACATCACACAGCTCCATACCTTGTGTTGGAAAAGATAAAAGCTGAAAATATCCCAAAAGGGAAAAGTCTCACTGCTGGGAACCAAAAGAGGGTCAAAATACATCCAGGTATGATAAGGAAGCTACCCTGAGGGAGCTCCTGGGCAGAATTCGACTGCCTATATAAGGAGACCCTTGGGTAGACATTCCACACACACTTCTTACTTCTTCTCTCTACTCTTATACTCTCTACTTCATTAATTCCCAACTCCAAATGAATATGTACTTATTCTCACGCCGGAGTCCAAACGCAGAAGGCTCCCTCCTGCGTTAAGGCTAACGGTGTCTGCTACCTTTGTGCAGGTCCCTTCCAGGAGCTTGAAGACCCCCATTCTTAGAACCAAATCCAAAACCTTAACTGAATCCAACCTTAAAACCTAAACCTTAACGTGATATACCCTTAACCTATAATCCTAAGCATCTCCTAACCTAATACCGGTCATTTTCCTTGTTGTAGCAACAAACCTCATACAATAGACCCGTTCTACTCTTAGAGAATTATCAATTCACTTGTGATGAAATAATAGTAATTTAATAGTTAAGTGGTGTGTTTAAAAACCAAGTCTTCCACCATAATTTTTAAACGATTTATGTTATCGAGGTTATATAAAGGTCTGCTAACCCGGTGAACTCACTTCTCAACTATGAAACATTTATTACCCACAGATGCATTTCCTCACCCATGAGAAATGCATCACCCAAAGTTACGATATAGACATATCCAACTAGTCGTTTCTTTTGTGAATGACTTGTTAAAAGCTGTAACGATTAACAAGCCATCACTTGGCATGACAAAGACCTCGTCTCCTTCTAAGTCCGCTCATCCTTTGCTTGAATAAATTAATTTACCAAAAAAGTGATTAATCTTTACTAATTGTGCGACAATATAATAATATGAATAAGCTAGCAAGAACAAGTGCATTGCGGCGGGGCTGCACGATGTTTGGCTATATATATATATATATATATATATATATATATATATATATATATGTATGTATAATTGATATGTTTAGCTTTAAGACTTGTACGTACAGCTTTAAGACTTGTTTTATTGGTAAAAAGAGATAACCATATGGGATATAGTTATATAGTGATGATATATATTATTATTACTATTACTACTAATACTAATACTATTATTATTTTTATTACTATTACTATAGATATTCTGACGAAGTGGTAGCATAAATGTTAAAGAAAATATAAAATTGACTTATAGTAAAAATATTTTATGCATAGGAGTAGAAAGTGGAGTAGAGTTAGATATTTAGCTTGTATTAAATACCATGAGATGTGAATGTAACCCAAAGTGTGATAGTCACTCAATTGACAACGTGTTTTGATGGTGCACGTCCTTATCAAATTCTAAAATTTGATATTTTGCCTATGGAAAACATTATGGATAAGGAAACAGACGGGTTGAGGTCAAAACAAAGTACTTTTTAGTGTCGGTTGAAATGCGTCGACCTAAAAACATTTCTTTATTCATCTAAAAGATCATTAAAAATGAATGCGGTAAATATGATTATGAAAGCTATATTACTCCAATATTCATTTAAATTCTATGAATGAAACCGTTTATAAATTTATTTGCGTTGAAAATACACCTTAGGCGACTTTCAAACTGATCTTTTTTTTTTTCCTCTTAAAATACAAATTTCATGATCTTATAAGTAAACAATCGTTCCCTTTAAAATTTCATCGGCTCTAGATATTGGTGTGTCAATAGATTATATATTTTAGGTATCTTTAATAGTCTCACATAAAACTCTTTAATAAATTTACAAATAATATTTTTTAAAATAATAGCTTCATTTTTATCACAATAACTTCACGTTGCAAGATTTTGGTATTTTTATCCAATACACACAATCAAACATAGTCACACAGTAGCACTCATACAAAGTTTCCGCCATTAAAAGTTACACACACACAAAACACACATTCAAACGCAAACAAACGCATAAGATACAACTAATAACCTTATTTTTATCTTCTATATTTTCTTGCGGTTATAAACGACAATCGGATCATCACCGGAATTTAACCCCACCCAAATCTAATCTTGTTAGCTCAAATAACCGAACTAATCGACCCAAAAAACGTAAGGAAAACACAAGGAGTCAGTACCTCGTCCCACAATGGTGAAACAAATAGGAAGGTGAGTCACCGGCAACAATGGTGGTCTGCTATTCTGGTCATCGGTCTTTAGTTCGAGCAAAAAGAGTGGTGACGTTGGTTCTGTGCCGAAAGTAAACGAAACGGTGGTGTCAAAGTGATGCGTATGTGGTGATGGTCCCAGAACTAGGTCGGAGAAACAAGTAGGCCGAGAGAAGAGATGGTTGGTGAGTTGGGTTTTATGATTACACAGGAATTTATGATGAGTTCCAAATCGGTTTCATTGCGTAATTAATTGTTTTGATGAGACGATTTAATGGCAATAATAAAATGTTTGTTTCATTTTGTGGTTTAATGGTAGGGTAAGGTAAAGGTCACAGTCAAATTCAACGGTTGTCTTTATACTTTAGTAATCATTTTACACATAAATGAAAATAAAAATGAGTTCCTCAGATGAAAGCGAAGGTATCAAATTTAAACCAAACTGTTTTAAGAGAGGTGAGATATGCATCATCATTTTCTTCATGTACACTTAATTTTACTTTTGTATTGTATAGTTTAGTGAGTTACAAAGTAGAAATGGCCGTGTATAGATCACCTCCACTTGTAGACCCATAAATGTGTGACTCAGGATGAGAACCAAAGCATGAGAGTTTCATGAATAGGATATGATTTTCATTAAAATTATGAAAGGTAGGGTAAGGTAAAGGTCATAGTGAAAGCATAAATTAATTTAACTTTCTTTTAGTAACCATCTAATTGTAGAGTTCAATAAAGATTTAATTGTTTTCTTAAATGTGTCTTACAAATTTAATAAAATTACTATTTTACCCATGTAGATGAATGTGAAATGACCATTTTAGCAATCCAGGATACACTATATAGTAGTATAGATAAAAACCGTTTAAATCCTAACGTGGGTTCACCAATCCTTGGTTGTGCTAAAGCTAGCACATAGACCATAAACTAAGTCAGAAAAACCAAAGCTTGGCTTAACACCAAGAACAAGTATATAGACCGTATCGACCTTGAATGAAGTTTGATAGACGAGGATCAGCGACAAAGGGTGTGTGTTTCCACTTTAAAAATGGGCTAATTACTACAGGTGGAGTTAATGGTTAGCTTACAAGTGCCCCGGTTTTTTCACGCCACGGGTACACTCATAAATCCCTCCACTTTCTATCAAGAACACCCACAATATCAAAAACTAAGTTGATTTATTAATTAATTCATCAAACAAAGAAGGAGTAGAAGGAATTATCAAGAACATAAAACACCACTAAAACTAAAAAAACAAACTATATAAATCATACAAGGTTTATCTTCACCCTCCTACACCCTAGAAATCTTGCTAAGAATTGGTATTACAACAAGTTCTCAAAGGTTGATTTAGCGAGAAATCATTGTGAGGGTTGGATAGAGATTTCTAGGAGTGTTGAGGGACTTATAGGATTTCCCGCTCAAGGGTAGGCGACTACAAGTGTTTATGGAGTGATCCCAAGTTCCAAAGATCACTCGAGAACCTTAGAAGGATGATTTGGGGTCTAGAGAGCCCTCTGGTGAGAGAAATAAGTAATTATATGAATAGAATGGGATGATCAAAATGAGAGGTGAGCACCTCTATATATAGCAGATCTCACACGCCCGTACACAACAATCAATTACTGTCTGTTAGTATTAGGAGTCCTTTCTTGCAGAGATTGTCACCGACAGTTGGGTTGCACGCCCGTGCACACCTGGTGCACATCCGTGCATGCCATGTGGCATCACTTTAGAAGTCTTGGTTGGTTCCAGAAGCTTCTACCACGCTGGGGGTGGGGTGCAAGACCATGCACACCCTTGTGCATGGGGGTGCACGCTTGTGCATGTTGACTTTTCCCTTCTTTTGACTTGTTGACCATGGACCAGTGCATGGCCTTTGCACGGCAGACTGCAACATCTGATGTTGTTCTTCAATGTCTTAAATTCTTCTTCCTTTGTGCGGTTTTTCACTCCGTTTTGCCTTTCAGTTCCAAAAACCTACATTTATGAAATATAAAGGATTTAGTCGTGTTTTTCTATGATAATAGCATGATTTTGGTGCATAAAGGATCGTAAATGCACATGTAAAACATTTGTAAAATATGGCACATCACTCGACCCTTTGTGATACTCGCTAAATTTTGGATTTATCGCGTGACGAAAAGTCTTTCTAGGGACGCGGGTGATTCAGCTTGAGGTTTTCGGTCTCCAGAATTTCCAAAGGCATTTTGGTTTTGCCAGGGTAATCAAACCTGAATTTTCATGTTCTTTCTTCCCAGCTTACGTAAGAGGCTCATGATCTGTCTGATTGGTGGCTAGAATCTCTTCGTTCATCTCGCGAATACGGCGGCCCATTCTTTCCTTTATTCCTTGAGTTCCTGTATTCCTATTGGTCTGCCGAATTGTGTGCCTCAGGTTTTCTCATAACTGCATTATTCATGGTGATTGATTTTTCTTGTTTAATATATGCTTTAGCAATGGTCATCATTTCTTCCATTGTCTAAGGGTATCCTTTTGGACCATGGAGTTCCCTTAAAAGATCGTCATCGTTTACCCCCATGTAAAGCCGACGCATGATAGTTCTTCTATGAGGCCCGAGATCTACAAACGCTCCTTGTTAAAGCGGATGACGTAAAGTTTTCATGGGATTCATTGTTCCTTTTTCTGATGTGCATAACTTTATACCTATTCTAGGTGTCCTGTCGTTGTTGACTGAATTGCTGGGAAAATTTTGCTACTATTTCTTCATAGTTGCGAATGGAGCCTCGTGGGAGACTGTCCCACCATACTCTAGCAGCTCCTACTAGTGTCTATACGAACATGTGACACCAAACGGGTAGGGGCCAATTCTTCACCCTCCCAACTGCCGAAAAAATGCTGAGATGATCATCACGGTTACAAGTTCAGTCATACTTGCCCACTATCGAAGGAATCTTGAGATTTGGCGCGAGTGGGACGTGGGTTATTCTTGCTGTGAACCTTAAATTTACAACCATTGTTCGAGGGTTATATGGCCCGGTCAGGTCTTTATCATTCATCGATCCAGGTTATTCCCTTGGTTGCCCATACACATAAGCATAAGGCCCATACAAATCTACGTGAGCAGTAGCCTTAGTGTGTGGTGTCCGTTTTTCATAAGTAAGTCGGGTTCGAACTGCATCCCTCCTCACGCCCGCAGTTTGAGCTGGGTAACAGATGGATACACATAAGAGTAAGTATACGTAGGCGTCCCGCCTGGTGGGAGCGGATACATGTAGTCATATAATGTAGTCATATGGATGTATGGGGGTAGTATGGCATATATGGCTGGTTACCAGGTGTGTCTGGTATAAACAGTGCGATAGTAGGAGGTACCATGTTCGCAACAGGTGATGACGACAGCCATCGTTAATGCAGCCGAGAATTGTGAAACGTAGACGCAGCTGTCGCACATGGCATGGTTGATGAATGAGAGCGTACTCTTGCTGATTGTGTAGTGGTGCTGACAAATGGGCTGGGGGAAAGTGTAGGTTGGTTGAGAACGTGGGCATGAGAATGATGGTGTGAAGGGTGCACTCCCTATAGAGAGTGGCCTAAGGGTTGTTTTTATTCTGAGGACGAGTTTCTTCTGGCATACAACTCGGAGCATGTTCCTCCTCCTCTCTAAAATCGAATGTGAGATTCGGTCTGTTGTTGACAACTGGCGAAACGTTTGGACAGTGTTTGTAGGTGTCTCCGCTGGGTGGTGTTTTGGTTCTCTACCATTTGAAGCGACAATGCGGGATTCTAGTTCTTTGGGGTCGCGTGGATGGCGCCAATGAAGAAACAAGTACCTATCGGGCCTGGACTTCTGGGTGAATCCATACCTCTTTCACTAGAATAGCCTTTGAACCGGGACTTGATAATTGCAAAATAGGACACCGTTAAGCCGGACTCGTCACAGGATTAGAGTTTTCCCTGTGACCATCCTTCGGCATAAAAATAAGCATTCGTTTATGGGATTAATGTGAGAGAGAGGAATTTAGATTGAAAAATGGGGAATACTTGCTCGTCTATATATAATGATTGGTTGTTAGGGTTTGCCCAACGGCGTTGGGTTCAATGATGGATCTAGAAATGAATTTCAGTAGTAATGTTTTCATTTTTTTCATTTTAGTAGCAACGTTTTCCAAATTTCGTAAAAAAAACAAATTTTCCACTAATTTTTCACTACGCGTGCGAAGTTGAGTAGCAACGAACGCGGCACCTAATTATTAACTAGGTCCGCCCCTGGTTGGGTTCGACCTTATCGCTAAATTTGGTAGCATATAAAGTGCACGTCGGTTTATATATGGACTGTTAATATGAGTTTTAGGTGTAGGCCGGTTTGGCTGGACCGAACCACACCTCATCAAATTCAATTTTTGAGCAATTAGTTTGATCTCCAAATTCAATTTTTGAACAATTAGTTTGATCTCCATCTTAACTCAACTTATAGCTTCTATTGATGCTAATCTCATGTTGTAACACCTTATTAACACCTCTGAGACCGAAACAGTGGGAGCTAAAAGTAACCACAAAATATTCACCAGCCTAAAGTGGTCGCAAAGTCGTAAATGGCTATTTACAGAAAAATGACAAAAAATACGGTTGTAGATAGCTAGTTGATATAGTTTCTAATAGTGAATATTTAATTCACCAAAGTGGTGTTAAACTAAAACGACCAAAACACTTGATAATATTACGAAAATACTAAAACATTTACCAAGAGGTGAGGAAATAATTTATATGCAGATGGATAGGGAAAGAAAATGATGGAATGGACAAGAGGGTTGAATGAATAGAGAGAAATCAAAGAAACGGAAGCACAATCTTGTAAAAAAATGGTATACAAAGTGATATATTGGTCAACTCATACCAAGTCAAGGTCATGCACCATCTTCGAACATAAAAATATGCCAAATACTAATAATAACAATCTATCTTATCATAAATAAACCATATCATGCTTATGTCAAAGGTTGTTCTTAAATGATGAAACAAGCCATCTATTTTTCATCCCCTTTAGTTTGTTTCCTACTTCCCTTCTTATCGGTTTTCGCCAAGGAGTCCATTGTCTATTTCGAGTGCTCTCAACTCTACTCCATCTCAACGAAAGCATACGAGTCAAATGTCAACTCACTATTCACTTCCTTAATCAGCTCGGCCTCTGACTCTGGCTTCAACAAATTTGAAATATCACCCCAAAGTGATGCTGTTTATGGACTCTTTCAGTGCCGAGGTGATCTTAGCTACCATGATTGTAAGGATTGTGTGGAAAACTCGGTGAGTCAACTCAAGAAAACTTGCCCTAAGTCAACTAGAGGAACCATACAATTAGGAGGGTGTTTAATAAAATATGATAATGCATCATTTTTTGGTGTAGAGGACAAGTTGAAGGTGTTCAAGAGGTGTGGCCCTTCTATTGGTTCTAATTCGGATACACTAGCTCGAATAGATGACGCGTTGACATATTTGGTTAGTGGGACATGGCAGTACTTCCATGTAGGTGTTTTGGGGAGTGTTCAGGGCATGTTGCAATGTGTACAAGATTTGAATGTAAGTGATTGTCAAGATTGTGTTATGGAGGCGCGTAGACAGGTGAGATCCGAGTGTGAGACGTCGACTTGGGGTGATATGTACCTAGGGAAATGTTATATTCGATATGCTGATGGCAACTTTCGCCCTGTAAAGGGTAAGATGGAGCTTGCTCCATGCGTCTTTCGCGATACCATTGGTTATATTATACTTACATGGTTTTATTTACATGGAATTTGAGTTTAAATATATGAATGCAGGTATTGGTGTTGTTAATATTAATGATGATCTTCATGGTGGTACGAGAAAAGGTAAAAACATACAAAAGGCGTTTGGCATTGTTGTAGGCGTACTTTTGGGAACGGGTGTTTTGGGTGTTACCATCAAAGTATACAAAATACAAGGTATGATTATACAAACATTTAAGTGAGACAGTTCCCTTAGCAATATTGTAATGTTTTCTCGAGAGTCATTACATTTTTTTTATGAAACACGCGAAATAAAAACTTTGCATATAAGACCCCAACATGGTTTTAAAATCTTTATGACCTTTATAATAATCAAGTTATTCAAAAGGGATGATTGTTTTTAATGACGTGTATTAGAGGGATAATTTTTTAACACTACTACGCATCATTGATTTTTTTATATGTTTTTACGTAACTTCTTTGTTTTTAGAGTATAGACTAGCCTTAGACAATTTTAAATATATACAATGAAAAAAAAAAAAAAAAAAACTTTACGATAAAACTAGAATCATGAAAGTTTCATGATATCAACACTATTAGGGCTGCAAACGAACCAAACTTTCAGCGAACAGTTCATGAACTGTTCAGCGGGAAGTTCGTTTGTGTTCGTTTGTTTTATAAATGAACGAACATGAACAAATGTCGCGTTCGTTCGTTTATGTTCGTGAACGTTCGGTAACATGTTCGTTTGTGTTCGATAGTTTAATTGAGTTTTTAATTTTTATAATTTTATTTTATATTCTTGAATTTTTATTAATTTTACTAAAATAAATAAATAATTTATGTGAAGTAAGTATATAACACTTCAAGTTTAAATAAATGAAGACTTCAAATTTAAGATGAGAGCTTAGTTTTTTAAGACACTAGTTTATGATGTTTTACCAATTACCAATATTATGTTATGTACTAAGTATGTTTTATATAGTTAGGTTATATGTTGTGTGTTCTAATTAATTTCTTGATATATGTGAATTCGATCTTATTCCAAATTTAATATATGCCCGTTTGTGTTTGTTTTCATTCATGAACAATTCTTTGTGTTCATGAACACTTGTTTGTGTTCGTTTATGTTGGTGTGCGTTCATGAACAAAACTAACAAACGAACACGAACACACATGTTTTATTAACAAACGAACACGAACAAAAAATCTCGTTCGGTAAGTGTTCATGAACTGTTCGTGAACACATAATTTTCTTAGCAAACGAACACGAACAAGGCCTTGTTCATGTTCGTTCGATTCGTTTGCAGCCATAAACACTATAAATAAAACAATGCATAATATTAATAGAAAAAATATATTGTAATAATTCAAAGTAAGGCGCAGCACTCGTTTACCAGTTATCCACCTGTAATTTGTTATGCTTCTTATTAAAAAGCATAAATAAACAGTAGAATTGAAGATGCCAAATAGGGCTGTGCAAAGGGTCTGGAACCGACCCGACCTTAAAAGGCTATGTGGTTTCGGGTCCTAAAGGTTTTGATGGGTCGGGTAAAGGGGTCTGACCCTCTAGAACCTTTTAATGTAATAGACACTTTTAGAGAATTTACATATTCATATTCTTGTACCATGCTCGTAAAAGAATTCCTCCATATGGTTCTAAGGCCGTCCGTTGTGGACGCACGAGCGAACGGGCGCGAGCCACCGACGTGACTATCAAGTAATCTGGTCACTTGACCCCGTTGTGGCTGGGGGGTGAGGAACGGCGCGACCAAAGGTCACTTTTTCCCGTTAACCAACGCGGCCACCATCGCTTGTGCTCGTGCCAGGACTGTTTGCGTGGGGCTGTTGTGGCTAGGGGTGAGCACGGGCGCTGAAACCTCGTTTGCGTCGTGCTGCTCGCGCTTCCACAACGGACAATCTAACAATAGCCGATGAGTTTCTTTTTTAAGTCACTTTTCGTTTCTCGACTTAGGTTTTCGTAACAATTTTGTCATTCTCATCACTAGAAACATTATGTGAATCTATTATGTATACATAATTACACCCACACATCATAATTACACCCACACATCAGAGCGATATATATATATATATATATATATATACACACTTCAAATTTGGATATATCATATAATATATCACATCTATGCATATCCATAAAGCCGAAAAATATTTCAAGAAAAATACATTGTTATTATTATAAATAATATTTTTAATATTGTATTAACATTACCTTGGTTTAAAAAAGCACGCCTGGGGCGCGCTTTAAGTGTTTGAGGCGCGAGGCTCCAAGAAAAACGTTTTTTTTTGCCAAAAAGCGCTGAACTACATGAAGCGCCGCCTCAAGCGCTTGAGGCGCGCGATACAGTAGCGCCTCAGAACAAAAAACCGTTTTAAACTGATTTATTTGGCCCGCTACAGTAGTGCCTCGTCGTTTTTATGTTTTGAATATGCTTTTTAAGTGTTCAACGGTGTTTTATAATCATGTTTGTGTGCTTATGATTGATTAACAGGTAGAAAATGTCATATTGACATATATAAATTTTTTTTTATAATTTTTTTTAATACTATACGTGAGGCTCTCGCCTTGCGCTTTAAGCCCCGCGCTTCGGATTTTGGACCCAAAACGCCTCGGAGAGCCTCGCGCTTTTTTAAACCAAGAACATTACATGAAATCGATTACAATAAAACATAAAAACGAATAG
The DNA here is from genome assembly GCA_028751855.1 of Ambrosia trifida. Classification (NCBI taxonomy): domain Eukaryota; kingdom Viridiplantae; phylum Streptophyta; class Magnoliopsida; order Asterales; family Asteraceae; genus Ambrosia; species Ambrosia trifida. The sequence continues at coordinate 33,393,475 of CM054123.1, read as the reverse complement.
TGAAAAGACTAAAAAATATATTTTTTTATTTTTTAATTAAAATACAAACGGTTCTTGTGGTTCTTATATTAGAACCGTGGGTTTGGAACCGACCCGACCCGAACCGATAATTCATATAAATCTAGAACCGGAAACCAACCCATATATTTAAAAAGGTTCGGGTCCATGGTTCTCGTGGGTCGGGTTCAAGGTTCCTGTGGGTCCGAACCACGAAATGCTCACCCTTAATGCCAAAGGCACATTGGTCGACGATGATTTATACCCACACCAGGGGCGAAGGATTCTTAGGGCCAGGGGTGGCCCTACCCCCCCCCCCCCCTCTCACCTCATTTTTTTGACGTAGTAGTAGAAATTTGAAATTTTTGTAGATAAATTGAGTTCAACCCCCACCGATTTACCACTATCGATCGATAAAATTGAGTCATCCGATTCGAGAACCAATCTTCGCAAAAAAATATATATTACTCAAACGTAGAATTAATTAAGGGTCATACTATTTGGACACCCCAAAAAATTAAATTGACACCCTAAGTATGCCTCATATAGACCTATATGGGGCATATGAAAGTACAATTTTTGTCTTTTAGCTATCTGATGTTAACTAACACAGAAAACAATAAAGTTGATACTCCTCGTATAAACCTATATGAGGCATATTGAAGTACAATTTTTATCTTTTAGCTAATTAATGTTGACCAACACAAAAATCAATAAAGTAATATGCTTCATATAGATCGATATGAGGCATATTATGGTCTAGTTGTATTTTTTATATATTTTCATTTTATTGTTTTTAAATAACTAAAAATACTAAATTAACTTAAAAAATTCAAAAAAATTAATTATATTCATTAAAATAGTATTTTTTAAAAAATTACAACTTTTTGTTACCAACATTATTTATAAAAATTATTATCTTTTGTTTGGTTTTGTTTTGGTTGGTTTTGAAGATGTTTGTTTTGTTTTGGTGAGTTTGAAGAAGTTATATAAACAATACAAAGTTTGAAGAAGTTATAAGATTTGTTTGAGAAAGTTTTTATTTTTTTTTTAAAATCGATTGATCGTTGTATTTAATACATTCGAAACAAAAGAAAACAAACATCTTCAAAACCAACAAAAACAAACCAAACAATTAAAAAAACGAATATGCCTCGTCTTTGTAACAAAAACATCTAATTTTTATAAAATAATGTTCAAATCAATAAAACTTTATTTTTTGTATTTTTTGGGATTTTTAAAAGTTATTTTAGTATTTTTAAACAATAATATTGTATTTTAAAAAAAATAAAAACAACCTTGCTATGCCTAGTATGAGGGTGCCCAGATATGGGTCATATTGGGCAATACGACCCATATTAGGGTCTTTTTTTATTTTTTTTATATATTTTCATTTTTATTGTTTTTAAATAACTAAAAATACTAAATTAACTTTAAAAATTCCAAAAATTAACAAAAAATTAGTTATATTTAATCCATTATTATTTTAAATGGTCCGGGTCGCTACAGGGCCCGCCCGGGTCGATACGGGACGGGTCAGGTTGAAACGGTCTGGGCCGTAACAGGGCCGGTCGGGTCGGAACGGTCTGGGTCGCTACCGGGCACGACCGGGTCGCTACAGGACGGGTCAGGTTAAAACGGTCTGAGTTGTTACCGGCCCCGGTCGGGTCGAAACGGTCCAGGTCGTTACCGGGCCCGGTCTGGTTGATAAGGTCCGGGCCGCTACCGGTCCCGTCGGGTTAAAACGGTCTGCGTCGTTACCGGGCCCGGCCAGGTCGAAACGGTCCGGGTCGCTACCGGGCCCTGCTAGTTCGAAACGGTCGGGGTCACGTTGAAACGGTCTGGGTCGTTACCGGGCCCGGTCTGGTCGAAATGGTCTGGGTCGCTACCGGGCCCGGCCGGGTCGAAACGGTTCGGGTCGCTACCGGGCCCAGCCGGGTCGCTACGGGACGGGTCAGGTTGAAACGGTCTAGGTCGTTACCGGGCCCGGTCGGGTCGAAACGATCCGGGCCGCTACTGGTCCCGTCGGGTCGAAACGGTCCGGTCGTTACCAGGCCCGACCGGGTCGAAACGCTTCGGGTCGCTACCGGGCCCGGCCGGGTCGAAACGGTCTGGGTCGCCACGGGACGGGTCAGGTCGAAACGATCCGGGTCGCTACGGGACGGGTCATGTCGAAACAGTTATGGTCGCTACCCACCCGGCTGGGTCGTAACAGTCCGGGTTGTTATCTAGCCCGATAGGGTCGAACCGGTCCGGTTCAAAATAAAATATTTCAGATCCCTTAAAATTTTATTTTTAAGTTTATTTTTTTTTTATTTTTATTTACTTTTTAATTTTTTTATTGTTATTTTAATTTTTTTTTTATTGTAATCTATTTTATTGTGAACTTATCCTAATTCAAACCATCCATACCCAAACCCATTCATACCGAAACAAAAGAAATAATTTTTATAAAATAATACTGGTAACAAAAAGTTGTAATTTTGTTAAAATAATATTGGAATGAATATAAGTAACTTTTTGTTAAATTTTGATTTTTTTTAAAGTTACTTTAGTATTTTTAGTTAATTAAAAACAATAAAAATAAAATTAATAAAAAGACCATAATATGCCTCATATTGATTAAAATGAGGCATACTTAGCTATGATATACCTCATATTGACCAATATGTGACATATTAGTACGAAGTTTCAGGTCTGAGATTCCCTTAAAGTTTGTGTACAGCTTTTTAAACTAAGTATGCCTCATATAGATCAATATGAAGCATACTTAGGGTGTCAAAATAGATTTCAAGGATGTCCAAATAGATTGAGCCTTAATTAATTTTGCTAACTTTGCAACTTTGCCTATCCTTGATAACGACTAATAACCTGTTAATAATGAAGTGGGTTGTTAAAAAAAATTCTAAGTCCATGTCACATCATTGACATGTCAATGCCATATCATTAGGACCTTATGACTTGTACGTTTATATTATTTTTTCTTTTTCTTTTTCTTTTTTTTTTTTTGTTAGAATGAGATTGATAATGTCCTTAGTAATATACACACAAATACATATGCACATCATTGAACTATTACTTGTATTGATTCTTAGTGAAAAAGGAAGTAACAATAGTGAGGCAAAGAGTAGAGAGAGAAGTACAAGCAGCAAGGGAAGAAGCAAAAACGGCACAAGAAGAAGTAAAAAGAGCCACGCTAGAATCCGAATCTCAAAAGCTACAAATAGAAACGCTTAGCCAACAACGAGATTGGTATAAGAGTAAGAGCTCTACTGGTCGAGTATAAAGTGATCGAGTAAAGGCTATGTGTTGGGGATGTTAATAACTAAATGTTACATTTTATGATTTGGGACTATGTTGGATAGTCGTGTATTTTTTAAAACAATGAATGAATGGTCGGTTTTGTTTGATAATTTGAAAAACGAGCTTATGGGCCTAACTAATTAATTTGTGGCTTAAACTGACAAAGTTAAATTGTCATATTGTGGTAACATGTCATGTTGATAAAGTAAAACTAAAATTCATTATAGTTTGTTTTTAAATTTTGGGGCTCTTTGGTAACCTCTTATTGGGTAAGTGCTGAATCAATAAAAGGTCTGAATGGGTAAGAGGCTCTAAACCAATAAGTGCTGAATTAGAAAACTGTTGTTTGGTAAAACATGTTAATAAATATGTAAAATGACAATTTTATCCCCATTCCATCCCACCCCACCCCACCCACCTCTCTTTTTCATTCTAATTCTACAGACTTTACCCAACCACCCCACCTACCCACCCATCTCCTCCAATTTTCTAGAATCAACATCCTCTTCTTTATCTTTTCTTCTCCTCTGTTTTTTTTTCTTTTGTTCTCTTCGCAAACCCAAAATCACACAATATTAAAACCCACAAAACCACTCAACCCTTCATTTTTTCCTTAAACCCACACTCAGAATCGGAAAGAAAGAGAGCAGGAAAGAGAGAGGCGAGACAAGGAGGAGCCGGAGGAGATCACGACTGAAGAGGAGACGGCGGCGACACCTGTTAGCGGTGGTCTGTGGTCAGTGGGAACGACGAATCCGTGACGGGGGTGGTGTTCTCGTTGGGGTAACAGTACAAACGAATCCATCTGAAATCGGTGGGTTGTTGGCGTTGGCGGTCAGAGGAGAAGAGGAGCAGGAAGGAGAAGAGGAAGATGAAGGGTAATCAGAGTCTGTTTTTTTTTTTTTTTTTTTTTCATTCAGCATGTATACAAAGCTGAACCATTCAGTCTTAATGGTTCAGTTCAGAGGGGCAAGTTTTTGCAACCAAACACCACCTTCCTCTGACCGATTCAGAGGTGACCTCTGAATGAGCCATTCAGAGGTAAACCAAACAGCCCCTTAGAATGAGGTGAATAGTAATTTTCACAATATTATTTGATTTTAAATATAATTGATTTCATATTAAAATACAAACTACAAACTGCGTTGGTGGTGTAGTGGTATGAGGTGCATTTCTACAAAGGAAGGTCACGTGTTTAAAACTGGGCTAGGGCATTTTATTTTATTTCCACAACATTATTTATTGAATATTAAATAGAATTGGTTTCATATGAAATCACAAATGCCAATGATCTCCAGCCAGCTGGTTTGAGGTAGGGTGAGTTTTCTCTTAGGGGTTCCCATCCTGGGGATATGGATTCGAACTTGGAACTGCTAGGTTAGGGTTGTACAAGGATTTCCACTGAACTAAGCTTTTCAAAAAAAAAAATATATGAAATCACAAATTAAGTTGGTGGTGTAGTTGTTTGAGGTGCAGTTTTAAGTTCTCTAATTAGAGTTCAGAGGTTCGAGAACGGTGGTGACAGTGGCGAAGCTTGGAAAATTGGTCGGAGGGGTCGGAAATCACCAATCACGGGACGGGACGGGACCTAATTTTTTTTTTCTATTATATGTTTGGGTCGGATTATATATTCGGTTCGGTAATTCGATTTGGGTCGAGTCAAACATTAAATACACTTCATTCTTGTTTGCTTGTAGATTTTGAGGAATATCATGCCCTTGTTGATTGTTTTGATCCGCTTCATTAACTGGTTCATTAATCAGTTCGCTTGTTGAAGTTTTTTTTACGTTTACTTATATTTTCATTATCTATTCCCTCTACTTATTCTTCATTCACTCTTTTAAAAAAAAAATGTTATGGTTTTGTCCTTCCTCATCATATAAGTGGGCTTTTAATTAGTTTTTTTCTAAAAAAACAAATGGGCTAAATCAAACACTTGGGTTTTACCTCTTAAAATGGGCCCAAAAGAAAAAAAACGATAAACTTGGTAAAACAACCGATTTCTGTGTTAGACATTAATTCTTATTTCCATATTATATCATGTATATCCTAAGTATATATTATATCCTAAGTTAGTGAATAGGTATGTTAGTTAATTCAACCGACACGTCGGTTATGTAGTCAAGGGGACACACCCCTTCATCATGTATAAATATGGGACACATTATTTCATTTGAACATGTATTGAATCTTAGTTTTAACTTATTCTTTCTCAATCATAATCCCTCATCCAATCCTGAAATCGATCCTGCGATCTACATTTGGCATCAGAGCAATAGGTTTATTATTTGATTCCATCGGTTGCATAGTATACGAAGAAGAAGGTGAAGAAGATCGATCCCATGTTTCTTGTTTCAAAACAGAGACATACGAATCCGATCATCAACCGTTAGAACAAATCATTAAAGGCCAAACATAATTATTAGAAGATCAATACACAAGAGTTATAACCGTTTTAAAGAAGAAGATAAAGAACCGGTCAGTTTTCCGGCGAAACTTCATCTTCTCCGGCGAGACACCGGAACTGAAGAATATTGTTTAAAACGCAATAAGACGGTTATATCTATCCCTGCCCCTTGTATATAGTCTAATCGAATACAAATATCTTAATCAAATTCAAAAGAATCGAAATTTTTTTTACACTCTGTTTTTCGTTCGAAGGCTCCTTGTTCCCGCCAAATTTTTTATAAAACAAAACCAAGTTTTATACTTCAAAACTTATCTTCAAACATTCATTGATACAAAAACAGAATCGTTTTTGCAATTTTATTATCAAAACCATCGAAGTTTATCCAAGGATTAAGTTTTTTTTTGGAATAAAACGTTTTTTTCTAGAAAAAAATTATTTTTCGTATTCGATCATTGGATTCTGTAAAGGAATTCCGAATCGTTTATCGTGGAACGTATACAGTAATAGTTCCATAAAAGTTTTATCAAAACACAAAGGAAAGTGTGTTTTGTAGTTTGGGCAGTAAGTTTGTAGAAGAAGGAGTTGACTATTTGAAAGTCAAACTCACATAAATATTATATTGGAGGGATATTATAAGAAGTTTAAATCAGTGAAGTTTTGGGTTTTTACTCACTGATTCGAAAAAGATTTTCTTGTTGAAGTCAATTATTATAGTAAACAAACATAGGGGTTTGTTTATTTAGAAGGGTGTTTTAAAGATTGAGTGTTATTTGAAGAACACTAATCAAATTGTTGGAGGATTATCAAGTCAAAAGGATTGACTTTAGAAATTAGTTGGAGGAACATTATTGATACACAAAAATATTATAACGAAGTTCTTGATACTTTGTTAAGGCGCCTACAAAATATCAAAACCTTTGTTAACCAAATAATATTTTAAGTATATTGATTTAAGTTTGACCACTTGTCAAACAAAGTTCCTAAAGAAGCGTGGGTAGTCCATACTAGATTTGGACAATAGGGAAGAAAAAGAACAAAAGTCCGCAGAAGACGCCCATTAAACCCACAATGTCAACGAAAGAGATAGTCACGAAGGAGACTCTCACTTTCAGCCTCCAAACACCGATGTTAACATCTACAAATTACACGATTTGGGATGTTTGTGTAAAGGCAATATTGAATGCCAATAGCCTTTGGGAAGTAGTGGAACCCACAGAAGGCACGTCGAAGGTAGATGTAAAGAAGGACAGGACAGCGATTGCCTATCTATTTCAGGCAATTCCAGAAGATATGGTGATGTAGGTGGCGTCACATAATACATCAAGAGAAATTTGGGAAGCATTAAAGACAAGATTTATTGGAATTGACCGAGTCCAGAAAGCAAGACTTCAATCATTACGCACAGAATTTGAAATGATAACGATGAGAGAGACAGAGACCATAGACCAGTTTGCTGGTAGGTTAAGTGCAATTAGTACAAAGTCAAAAACCCTATGTACCAAAATTGCTGGACTCCGTACCAGAAAGGTTCCTACAGATTATTGCATCCATAGAGCAATATTCAGATATAGATTCCATGACGTTAGACGAAGTGCTTGGAAGACTTAAAGCTTATGAGGAACGCCTTAAGTCAAGAGATGAGAAGAAATATGGACCAGCCGGTCAAGAGAAGCTGTTATTTACAAGGCAAGAGAGAAGACCTTACAGCAATTACAAGAACTACAATCAGAATCAAGGTAGACAGAAGTTTAGGAAGTTCAATACGAGTCAAAGATATGAGAAGAAGAACTTTGACAGAAATGGCCATCAAGATCAGAGAAATGATAGAAATCCCACTAAGAATCGTCATGACGACAGTAGTTACAATTGCAATGAATTAGGACATATAGCTCCCAGATGTCCTAAACCTCGAAATAAGCAAGAAGAATCTCACCTAGTAATGGAAGAAGAGGATCCCACATTACTTATGGCAGTTGGTGAAGAAAGAAATGTAGTTCTCGAAGAAAAGAAGATAATACCAGAATGCTATCACAATGAAGAAAATGGAAATGAAGTATGGTATTTAGACAATGGCGCAAGCAATCATATGACAGGAAGACACTCCTATTTCACAGAGTTAGATGAAAAGATAGCAGGAAGCGTAAAATTTGGAGATGGATCATATGTCAACATCAAAGGTAAAGGCTCAATAGTATTGGAATGTAACAATGGACAACAAAGACTAGTCACAGAAGTATACTACATTCCAACACTCCAAAGCAACATCTTAAGCCTCGGACAAGTTACAGAATCAGGATGTAAAGTAATTATGGAGAATGAACATCTATGGATCTATGACGCCTACAACAACGTATTGATGAAAGTCCCAAGAGCTAAAAACAGACTCTACAAAGTGAAGCTTAGAATAACCAATCCAATTTGTTTACAAGCTACAATAGATACACCTGCATGGCTATGGCATGCACGTATGGGACATGTGAATTTTGATTCACTAAGACAATTGAGCACAAAAGGAATGGCACGTGGATTTCCAAAGATTCAGCACCCATCTCAAGTATGCGATGCATGTATTATGGGAAAACAAAGCAAACTTCCGTTTCTCTCTCAAGCAAATTTTAGAGCTTCGAGACCTCTAGAATTAGTACATGCAGACTTATGTGGACCGATTACACCCACATCATTAGCAGGCAACAACTATTTCTTCCTGATAGTTGATGATTATTCAAGATATATGTGGATCTACATGCTTAAGTCAAAAGATCAAGTTTATGAACATTTCAAGAAGTTTCTAAGCGAAGCTCAGACAGAGACAAGTCACAAGCTTAAAAGATTAAGAACGGATCATGGAGGAGAGTTTACTTCTAGAGAACTTACCACGTATTGTGAGGATAAAGGAATCGTTAGACAGCTTACAACACCTTACACGCCACAACAGAATGGTGTAGTAGAAAGAAAGAACCGTTCAGTAATGAGTATGACCAGAAGCATGTTAAAGGCTATGAATGTACCACAGAACTTATGGGCAAAAGCAACAAGACAAGCAATTTACATTCAGAATAGGTTACCTACCAAAGCATTAAAGGGAATGACACCCTACGAAGCAGTAAATGGCAAAGCACCCAATATCAAGCACATTAGAGTATTTGGATGCACAACATATGCAAAGGTAACAACGCCCTATTTGAAGAAGTTAGAAGACAGAAACAAGAAAATGGTACATCTAGGAAATGAAAATGGTTCAAAATCCTATAGATTATATGATCCCATAAAAGAAAAGATACACATTAGCAGAGATGTCCAATTCATAGAAAACAAACAATGGGATTGGAACAATTATTTGAAAGAAGGAAGCAATGACGAACCATCTTGGAAAAGATTTGAAGTTTATGGAGATCACGAAAGTGAAGCTGTACAAGAACAAAGTAATGAGGACAATGAAGATCAAGAGAGTGAAAGTGATAATGAATTTTTTAGCAGTCCAATCACAGCTACACGAACTCCAATAACAGTTCAAGAAACGCCAACAAGTGATCCAGCAGTTGAATCAAGCACTCAAGAATTAGAAAACTCACCATGCTCCTAACATAGACCAGTTCGAGCCCTTAGATCACTTAATGACATCTACGCAGCCACACAACCTCTTAGACCAGAAGAATATGAACATCTATATTTAGCATACGATGAAGAACCTGCAAATTACAAAGAAGCAGCAGAATACCCACAATGGATATAAGCAATGGAAAGTGAAATAGACTCAATAGAGAAGAACAACACTTGGGCACTGACTACACTCCCCTCAAGTCAGAAACCAATAGGTCTAAAATGGGTATTCAAGGTCAAAAGAGACGCAAGTGGGCAGATCACCAAATACAAGGCCAGATTAGTAGCAAAAGGATACATACAACAAGAAGGAATAGACTACAATGAAGTATTTGCACCAGTTGCAAGAATGGAAACAATCAGGCTACTAATAGTGTCACACCCTCAAATTTCCACTGAGGGGTTTTACCGCGAGATGCATGACAAACCAGGATTCAAGTCAACGGTCACAAGAAACAACACTATATGAAGTACGTAAACCCAAAAACATAGATTTCATAAGCGGAAGCATTTATAGAATTTAATTGCTACAAAGCAGTGTTCCAAAGTATTCAAGACACTTATTTCAAAACGTGCTACTATTCCTAGACGCCAATGCAGACCCGTGCGCCTAGTCCAACCGGTGCTACCTTAGCAACCTGAGAAAACATGCCAAAAGAGACGTCAACATATATAATGCTGGTGAGTTCAGAGGTTTGTTCAAAATGTTACCAATGTTACCAAAATGTTACCATGTCCATACTATATCAATGTTACCAAGTACGCTAGCTAGGTGTATGTTTTATTACTACTACGATTGGAAAACCATTACTAGACTGTTACCAATGTTCGGCCCGCGTGTGTTCAGCAATGTTACCAATGTTACTAGTTTGAGACAATATGCAGTCGCCCGGCCCTCCAAGCCGTCGAGTGGGGTCTATCAAACCCAATAGATCTAACCACATTTTCCCCGTTGTGCATCCCCGCACATTCATGGTTTTCCCCGGGACTTTCAAAGATCGTATAGCAATGCAAAGTTAAAATCATAGTATGACATATGTTACCAAAAGAGTTTAGCACATGTTTTCTCCTCCCAAAAGTTAAAGCATTAAAACTGGGGCCGTAAACTCACCTTAGGTTGCGTTCTTCGGTAATATAAGAAAGCCAAGCCCTTGATAATCCCACTACCGGGGATCTATCAAAATGTTCACATAAGTGTTCCGACTAATAACCATAAGGTTATCTAGTCCCCGATTGTCCAGATCGTGACCAAGTATGTTTTAAAACGTTTTTAAATGTTCAACCGACACTCTAGACCGACCCGACACCCCGTTGGTGAATCATTACCCTAACTAATCAAGTACACATAGATTACACACAAGGTTCAAACATAAAACACTTAGTTTGCATCAAAAATCTCATTTTTGATTCCATAGGGTCGAACCAGGAAATTTTGTTCCACCTTCGCCCCTTTTAAGCCACGTTCGACCATTTAAAGCCACATTCGACCCATTGTAACAGATTCACCCATTATTGTCCAGGTTCGACCCTGGGATTCCATCTTCGACCCCACGACTGGTCGAAGGTGCCCAGGTTCGACCCTGGCAGATTGTTCTTCCCCAAAACGCTTCAAAAACATCCGAAAACATCCCGAAACATCATCAATCACAGTAGGTAGGTATGAATAACATATCCCCACAAAACCACACCAATTTTGCCCCAAAACCTACTCATTTTAGCCCTTTCCCAAAATGGCAAAAATTATGAAAGTGTCACCTCATGTATGAAATCCTTACCCAATTTGGAAACTTTTTTGAATCAATCCATAATCATCTTAAAAGTGCTCAGTTTGCCGTGTGTTTGAAAACCTCAAAAAGTTCTATTGATCATACTAGCATGCAATGAGCCCTAGCTTTATTAAAATCCCCAAATTAAACATGATATCATAAATCATCTAATTGTAACCATAAACAATCCTAAATTCACATCAATATCAGCCATAGATCGTGTTTCTAGCATTAGTACAGCAACAAATCATTAAACAACACATAATATCACATAACACATAATTAACATATGTTTATTGATATGAAAACCAATGTTTAATGATAGGGTTTAGGTTTAGAAAGATGTTTAAAAGGTTTTTATTGATAAAAACATCCTTAGAACAGATCTGGACATTTAGGGTTAGATGAAAATGAATTAAAATGCTTTGAAAAGGTTTAGGATTAAGAACACACCTTGGATTCTTGATTAGATGTTGTTTGTAGGTTAGATTATGGAAAACAAGAGCAAAAACTCCTTCCTTAGTGATTAAAATCGTTTGAGAGTGTTTAGAGACGGTTAGGGTTTGTGTAATGGTGAAAAATGACAAAGTTTGGTATTTATACTAGTCCACATTCGCCCCTTTCACATGGTCGAATGTACCCACATTCGCCCCTTTCTCAGGGTCGAATGTACCTTAACTGGTCGAATGAAATTCTATTGTTTTCATATCCCAGGTTCGCCCCTTCATTAAGGGTCGAACCAAGATCATTTCCCAGGTTCGCCCCCACGCTATGGGTCGAACCTGGACCTATGTTTTCTAGTCTTTCCAGTTTGTCGTGTTTAACGCATTTTAACGCATCCTAACACATGATCATGCAATTCTAACACATGTTATGCACATATAAGCACGTATAATCATGTTCACGCCTTGTAGCACATATTATCATGTTATGTTACAAGTGTGTTAATAATCTACTTGTCCTACTTGATTCAGTTCATGTAATTTCACCAACAACGGGACCCGTTACTAGTGTATTCCCAAAATGACTCCCAATGATTCTCCAGATCATTGAACCCTAGACAATCCTATCTTAACCCGACTCAACTAACCTAGTTAAGTCCGGTTATAAATGTTTCTCGCTAAAGTAGACTTAGATGTTACTAAAATGTTTAAGTCGAACATGCCGGGTGTCACATCATCCCCACGTTGAAAGAATTTTCGTCCCGAAAATTGCACAAGCCCAAAAATGAAAGAGACGGAAAGAAGGAAACGAAAAGAAAATTTACCCGGTGTCACATCATCCCTACGTTGAAAGGAATCTCGACCCGAGATTCATTCAGCTTCAGCGGTAACATGCCTAGTTTTGAATGCACGTTTCGGGAAAAGATGAGGATGTTTAGCTTTCATCTGATCCTCCCGCTCCCACGTGAACTCCGGTCCACAATTTGAGTTCCAACGGACTTTAACGATGCGGATTTTTCTCCGACGAAAGCTACGAATCTTGTAGTCGAGAATCTCGACAGGTTCCTCCACAATGCGAAGACAATCATCAACCTTGATCTCTTCCAGTGGTACAATAAAAGATTCATCAGCCAAACACTTCTTCAGGTTAGACACATGGAAGACGTTATGAACACTACCGAGCTCCGCCGGTAAGTCAAGTCTGTATGCCACCGGTCCAATCCGTTCCAGGATTGCGAACGGTCCGACATAGCGAGGGTTAAACTTGCCACGCTTTCCAAAGGGTATGACGCCCTTCCATGGTGAAACTTTCAGAAGTACCCTGTCCCCAACCTGGAACTCCAAAGGTTTGCGACGGCGATCGGCATAACTCTTCTGATGATCCCGCGCAGCTTCCAAACGGTTACGAATTTGTATGATTTTCTCCGAAGTTTCGTACACCAGTTTCGGACCAGTGAGCTGGCTCTCACCCACCTCGGCCCAACAAAGAGGAGATCGACATTTCCGTCCGTAAAGAGCTTCGAACGGAGCTGCCTTGATGCTAGAGTGATAGTTGTTATTGTAGGAGAACTCCACCAATGGTAGGTGAATCTCCCAACTTTTGCCAAAATCGATAACACATGCTCGAATCATGTCTTCGAAGGTTTGAATCGTCTGCTTGCTCTGTCCATCAGTTTGCGGATGATAAGCCGTACTCATATCCAACTGAGTACCCAAAGCCTTGTGCAGAGCCTTCTAGAAACTCGAAGCAAAACGAGAATCATGATCAGAGATAATAGAAACAGGAACCCCGTGCCGAGCAACCATCTCCTTAAGGTAGAGTCGAGCTAACCGCTCGAGCCCATCAGTTTCCTTAATAGGTATGAAACGCGCTGATTTTGTCAACCTGTCGACAATCACCCAAATCATATTGTAACCACTTGGTGACTTTGGTAGCATGGTGACAAAATCCATCGTGATTCTTTCCCACTTCCATTCTGGAACCTCTGGTTGTTGCAGGAGACCAGACGGCTTCTGATACTCCACCTTAACTTTAGCACAAGTCAAGCATTTGCTCACGTATGAAGCTATATTAGCCTTCAGGTTTGGCCACCAATAAAGTATCTTCAAATCCTGATACATCTTATCGGAGCCAGGGTGAATAGAATACCGGGATTTGTGAGCTTCATCCAAGACAAGCTCACGTAATCCCCCGAACAAGGGAACCCAAACACGTCCTGCGTTGCATCAACACACAACCGAGACCACGAATAGAAGCGTCACAGTACACAACAAAAAAAAATCCGTACCCTCAGCATCTGGAATGCCGATTCTTGTGGTTCACCCCAGTCAAACTTTTGGTCTTTCTGGGTAAGAGTGGTGAGGGGTTGGGCGATCTTCGAAAATCCCTCAATGAAACGACGATACTAACCGGCAAGACCTAGGAATTTCCGCACCTCAGATGGCGTCTTTGGGGCTTCCCAGTCTTTAATAGCTTCGATCTTAGCTGGATCGACATGAATTCCCAGTTCATTAACCACATGCCCTAGGAATTGAACTTCACGTAACCAGAAATCACACTTTGAGAACTTAGCATACAACCGCTCTCGTCTCAAATGTTCTAAGACCAACCGCAAGTGTTCCTTGATGTGTTGGTAAAAAACACCTTGTTAATATGTCAGTTTTGTATATATTTTAGTCTTTTATTGTGTGCTTGTAGGCGGTCTTAATTATTTATTGGTGTACATGTGTTTTGTAGGTGTTCGTGGATAATGAGCTCAAAACAAAAGAATTTTAATCGAGACACAAACACTTGAGAGCAGGTGTTCATGGACGTTGGGGCGTAGACGAGAAATTTTGGTCGAGCAAAGAACACCCGAGTTGAAAGATTATAGTATTATACTACTACTACTACTACTACTACTACTACTAATAATAATAATAATAATAATAATAATAATAATAGTTACAAAAGTCCACGTGAAAGATTAGAAAAAAATGAAAAAATAATAATAATAACAAGCCCATGGGCTTGTGAGGTTTGGATGATTCTAAAATACTGTAGTATTTTTTACGGCAATTGGAAGGGAACACAATTCTTGGACGGATTTTATTATTTCTTTGGTGGACGGAAGCCTTCTTGGGATTGAGGGAGGTCGCATACAATAATTTTGACAAGGAGATGATCGCACGAGCAGAAACACAAAGGGGGACATGCACGCGATCAAGACACAAGGCTAAAGCTTTTGTAGCTTTCTCTAGACGAATGGTTCAATTAGGTTTTGCACTTTTTTCTATTTATTTTCAGTATTGGATTGTGTTTTTGTGTGATGACAAGCATATAAAACATTATTGATGCATTAGTTAAGCAAATAATTGATTTGTGTTTTGAGTCCTTTCTTTACAACTTTTTCGGTTGATGACAAAACCTAGTAGCGGGTTGGGTGACATAAAGATGTCAACAATTATAATTATAGATACTATTAATTATAATTGAATGTGTTAATTGTATTATTCCTTCCATATTTACAGATTGCTAGGGTCAAGCGCGTCAAGATCCGTGAAGTGGGACATGGACACCGGGGCAACTTCCCACGTGACTCTCGACCAAGGTACACTCTCTACTCTCTCCCCGTCATCTCATATAAAGTCCGTATTAGTAGGTAATGGCAACCGTCTCCAGGTACTTGGATCCAGTCATACAACCCTACACACACCCGCTAAAACATTTCACCTAAAAAATGTTTTATATAACCCTCACTTTATCCGAAACCTAATTTCCGTTCGCCAATTCACCATTGATAATTATGTATCTATGGAATTTGACCCATTTGGTTTTTCTGTGAAGGATTACAGGGATGGCACGCCCCTGAGCCGCCACAATAGCTCGAGCGGTCTTTATTCCTTCAACAAAAACTCACTGGCAACGGCTCTTGTTTCGCTCACCTCACCTCACTCATGGCATGATCGTCTTGGTCACCCGGGCCGTCATGTTATGGATTTTCTTAGTTCCAATAAAGTTTTACCTTGTAATAAACTTGAACCTTCGTTTGTTTGTCATGCTAGCCAGTTAGCTAAAAATAAACGTTTGCCTTTTGTTGATTCTATTACTTCCACGTCCATGCCCTTTGCTATTGTACATTGTGATTTGTGGACCTCCCCCGTCGTGAGCACCGCCGGTTACAAATATTATATGGTGCTCATCGATGACTTCACCCAATATGCTTGGGTCTACCCCTAAAATTCAAATCTGGAGTGTTCACCAAATTCACTAATTTTCATGCTTTTGTTCAAACCCAATTCAAACTCAAAATACAACAATTTCAATGTGACATGGGTGGGGAATTTAATAACAACAACTTTCTTGATTTTGCCAATAAACAAGGTATTCAATTTCGTTTTTCTTGCCCACACACATCTCAACAAAATGGCAAGTCGGAACGCATGATTCGTCGTCTAAACGACATCATGTTATCCCTTCTCCTACATGCCTCTCTACCCTCTCGGTTTTGGGTCGAGGCCATACACACCGCATGTTACCTTCACAATATCTTACCTACCAAAACCATTCACAACCTGACCCCCTGTTCGGCCCTTTATCACCGCCACCCATCCTACGAACACCTTCGGGTATTTGGGTGTGCATGCTATCCCAATGAGTCATCCACTCGTCCGCACAAGCTTCACCCGAAGTCATCCATGTGCATTTTTTTGGGATATCCGGCCAACTATCGGGGCTATCGTTGCCTTGACATGACCACCGGCAAAACCATTTTTTCACGTCACGTTACCTTTGCCGAATCCGTTTTTCCCTTGGCCTCCTCTACTGAACCAAAACCAACTTCGTCTTTCTGTGATGACTTGCCACCAAATACCTTCACTTTTCAACACCCTCCGGCCCCACATAACACCTCTACACCCAGCCCACAAATTCCTTTACATACTGGCCCAACTCCAACCTCTCCTACCGGCCCACAACCCTCTCCTACAAGCCCACCTCCACCCACCTTCACACCCACCCTGGACCACCACCCGGTTTCCCACCAAGGCCCACACCCCAAAACACTTCCTCATCC
Organism: Ambrosia trifida; assembly: GCA_028751855.1. Taxonomy (NCBI): domain Eukaryota; kingdom Viridiplantae; phylum Streptophyta; class Magnoliopsida; order Asterales; family Asteraceae; genus Ambrosia; species Ambrosia trifida. The sequence goes on along the minus strand of CM054123.1, from coordinate 33,376,902 downwards.
CACAGCCCATCATCGTCACACCCACACGTCCCCTTCCCTACACCCAGTCCACAAGGCCCATCACATGGCCCAGTTCACTCACCACCTTCTCCGGTTAATCCGCATCCGCCTCATCCCATGGTGACCCGGTCCCGTGCCGGTATCTCCAAACCCCGCGTGCCCTTCAATCTTTCCACCATAACCACCCAAATTTCACCTCTTCCCAAATCCCACCTTGCCGCCCTTAAGGATCCAAACTGGAACGCTGCCATGGCCAACGAATACAAAGCTTTATTAGAGAATAACACGTGGGAGTTAGTACCAAGACCTTCGGCTGCCCCTATAATTCGTTGTATGTGGTTATTTAAACATAAGTATAAGGCGTCTGGTGAGTTGGAACGTTATAAAGCTAGATTGGTGGTTAATGGAAAAAGCCAAACTGTTGGCATAGATTGTGATGAGACATTCAGTCCTGTGGTCAAACCCACAACTATTCGGACTGTCCTGAGTCTGGCTGTTTCACGTTCTTGGCCCGTTCATCAGTTGGATGTCAAGAACGCGTTTTTGAATGGAAGCTTAAAAGAAACAGTTTACATGCACCAGCCCACGGGCTTTGTTGATACTCACCATCCTGGTTTTGTTTGCAGGTTAAACAAGTCCTTATATGGACTTAAACAGGCCCCTCGTGCCTGGTATCAAAGATTTTTTTCTTTTATTTTGCAGTGTGGCTTCAAGAGTAGCGTTTGTGACACATCCTTATTTATCTATCGGCATGGCACACAAACAGCTTACCTCCTTCTTTATGTCGACGACATCGTTATCACTGCTTCAGACTCCAGTTTGCTCAACCGCCTTATTGGTTTGCTAAAAGGCGAATTTGCTATGACAGACCTCGGTAGTCTGCAGCATTTTTTGGGTTTAAAGGTTGAACAGAAAAAGGGAGGCCTTTTCTTATCTCAGTCTGCTTATGCTACTGACATTCTCCAACGGGCAAACATGTCTAACTGTAAGCCTTGCTCGACACCGGTTGAAGTGGGTTCAAAATTGGGCGTTGAATCTGGTGCCCCTACTGTTGACGGTACGCATTATCGCAGCCTTGCGGGTGCTCTGCAGTACCTCACTATTACTCGGCCCGACATCACCTATGCAGTCCAGCAGGTGTGCTTATTTATGCATGACCCGCGCGAGCCTCATCTCCAGTTTCTCAAACGCATACTTCGGTATGTACGTGGTACCTTAGACTTTGGTCTACACATCTCTCCGTCCCAGTCCACATCGCTCACCGTCTACTCAGATGCTGACTGGGGCGGGTGCCCGGACTCACGACGTTCCACCTCCAGCTATTGCATTTACTTGGGCGACAACCTTATCTCATGGAGCTCTAAGAGGCAGCCTACCATTGCTCGCTCCAGTGCTGAAGCCGAATATCGAGGCGTTGCCAATGCCGTTGCCGAAGCTAGCTGGATTCGTAACCTCCTCTTAGAACTTGGCATTCAAATCAAACAAGCCACGGTTGTTTATTGTGATAATCTTTCGGCAGTCTACCTTACACAGAACCCCGTTCAACATCAGCATACTAAGCATGTGGAAATGGACATTCACTTTGTGCGTGAAAAGGTTCGTATTGGTGATGTTCGTGTGCTACACGTCCCGGCAGATTTTCAGTATGCTGATATTTTCACTAAGGGCCTATCCAAGCAACTCTTCACTCGTTTTCGGTCCAGTTTGTGCCTTCGTCAGGCTACGGTTCAAACTGCGGGGGACTGTCAACAATTATAATTATAGATACTATTAATTATAATTGAATGTGTTAATTGTATTATTCCTTCCATATTTACAGATTGCTAGTTTACCATGTTTAGCGATTGGTAGTTTACCATGTTTAGCATTATTGCCATATTTTGTACATTCCTTGTAATTATTTAAACCCCTTGAGGTTAATGGAATACAGACACTTGATAAACTTTCAAAAGAAGGTTGACTTGACGCTTACAATTGGGTAGATAATAGGTTTGATGACAAGGACTTGTGCTACCAGTTAATTAACTAATTTCCAGAACCATGTCTATGTGGTTCCCAATCTATAAACTGAAAATTGTGTGAAACCTAGAACCTGAAGTTTAGAGGGAGTTACTTCTTTATTATTATTGTTTTCTTTTCAAATTATTTAATCAACTTTTGCAAGCACAACAGCATTCTACTTTATAAAATATATTTTTAATTAATTAGTTTAACTGACAAAATACTATTAACACTAACCACATACTCCTCGTGGTTCGACAACCCTACTCCCTATACTGCAGTCCTTGTAGCTAAGGAGTTGTTTTTAATATAGTTTTTGATTAGCACTTCGACACGCGATCATTCCTCATGATCTGTCTTGTTCTTAGAATAAACCAGAATATCGTCAATAAACACGATGACGAATTTATCGAGGTAAGGCTTGCAAACACGGTTCATCAAATCCATGAACACCGCCGGTGCGTTAGTGAGGCCAAAAGGCATGACCAAGAACTCAAAATGGCCATAACGAGTGCGAAAAACAGTCTTCGGAATGTCGGCTTCCTGAACGCGCAACTGGTGATAACTAGAGCGCAAATCAATCTTCGAGTAGTAACTAGAGCCCTGGAGCTGGTCAAAAAGATCATCAATGCGAGGGAGAGGGTAACGATTCTTGATGGTCACTTTGTTCAGCTCACGATAATCAATACACATGCGAAGACTTCCGTCCTTCTTGTTCAAAAATAGAATAGGAGCTCCCCACGGGGAAGAACTCGGTCGGATGAAACCCTTTTCCAAGAGTTCCTGTAACTGGCTGGACAACTCTTACATCTCGGGAGGTGCAAGACGATACGGAGCTCGGGCAATAGGAGCTGCACCCGGAGTAAGATCAATGCCGAACTCAACCTGACGATGGGGAGGGAGACCAGGTAAATCATCAGGAAACACATCGGGAAAATCACGAACCACCGGAATATCCTCGATCTTCTTCTCATCGTCAGTCAAAACAGAAACAAGTGCCAGAATGGCTGAATAACCCATTCGAAGATACTTAAGGGCTTTCATGCTAGAAATGATACTCAGCGGAGCACCGCTCTTCTCGCCAAGAACCGAAAGAGTCTCTCCATCGGGGAGAGGAATCCGAATAACCTTATCGAAACAAACGATCTCCGCACGATACAACGATAACCAATCCATGCCCATGATGACATCGAAACTACCCAGGGATACCGGCATAAGGTCAATGGGGAAAGACAAACCCGACAGTTCCAAGCGACATTCTCTTAGAGTGTGTGTCGCTTCGATTTTCTTACCATCAGCCAATTCTATTAAGTACTTAGCCTCTAAAGGTGTGGGTACTATATCTAGCAATCGACTAATGTCCACAGATATAAAACTCTTATGGGCACCAGAATCGAACAAGACAGAAACATAGCGATCATTAAGAAGGAACGTACCGGTAACTGTGTCTAGATCCTGCCTAGCCTCTGCAGATCCAATGACGAAAGCACGCGCAGTCCTGCCGCCGCCTCCGTTGTTCCTGTTTCCATTCCTGCCCCTCCCATTATTGCCCTGCTTCAGCTTGGGACAGTCACACTTGAAATGTCCCGTGTCACCACAGTTATAACACCCCTGCTTCCTTGAGGTCCCCTGAGCAACAAGAGCAGGAGTAGCAGCAGGAGCTTGAGTCGAGGCAAGTGATGCCCTGCAATCCTTAGCAAGATGCCCAAACTGATGGCACCGATGACAGCGAGCCCGATCACAACTCCCAGTGTGGTAATAACCACACTTGTTGCACTTGGGATGCTTCCCAATATACCCACCCGACTTTTGCCCCGAAGAAGACCCAGACGAATCAAACTTCTTCACCGGCTGAGATGGCGCTGGCACGGCACTCTTCCCCACATTATCCCACTTCCTCTTGTTCCCTTCCGAATCCTTCGCAGTAGTACCCTTAGGAGGCAAAACACCTTCTGCCACCTTCAGATTAGTCATTCGATGAGCCGATCGAACAACTTCAGCAAGAGTGGGAAGATTCCCAACAGCCACTAACCCTGCAATCTCCGGCACTAACCCAGAAACGTAGTGCTCAATCCTCCTATACTCGGGTGTGTGCAAATCAGGACACAACACCGCTAGCTCGTTCCTCCTCACAGTGTATTCCTCAATCTCGGACCCAACCATCTTGTAACTCCAGACCTCATGCTCTAACTTCTATACATCCTCCCTTGGACAGTACTCACTCCTCAAAAGGTGCACAAAATCCGCCCAAGGCATAGCAATAGCCTCCCCCCAATCCCATGTTCTGGGTAGTAGCATTCCACCATGACAACGCAGGCCCCTCAAATGTCGCAGTGGCATACTTAACCCGGTCCCCAGCGGGACAGTTACACATGACGAACACAGATTCAACCTTCTCCAGCCATCGGAGCAGTCCCACCGCTCCCTCAGTTCCAGCGAAGTTATGGGGCTGACAGTCCCGAAACTTCTTATAAGAGCACTAAGGTGGAAGTGGATTGACAGCCACACCTGAGACATGATACACGAATAAAATACAAAAAAAAGAACATGATACCCAAGAATGAAACAGAGTCGACAGAAATCAACTCACCACCCATGGCATTAATCCCAGCGTGGAAAGTAGCCATGGCCATATTCACTTGTTGTTGCAACAAGTCGTTCAGTTCAGCTTGGGTCATGTTGATGTTACCACGACCACCACCGCCAGCCCGGCCACCGCCGCCACCATGACGTCCACCACCGCGAGCACCAGACATGATCTGACAAATCAAGAAATCGAGGGATTCAGATTCACCTCTAGTGTCAACCACTAGAAATTACAAAAGTTAACCTAGGGACAAATCCAGGACTGTACATCTAAACTCAAAGTCCACCGGGATTTTCATGCATTCCAGTTTATGATTTCGTGTGCACCCAAAATGATAAACTGCTCTACATGGTCCTCCAAATATACTCCTAGTTCAGACTACGGTCACTGATTTTCGTCACCTAGTAACGTGTTACGATAGGTGCAAGTGTAAGAAAACATGTGTGTGCGAGAGTCAATAAGTCAGTTCCTTCCTCTTCAATCCCGGAGAAAAAAACAAGAGTAGGTAAGAACCCGAGAAAAAGTGAATGATGTAACATAGAAGTATGATGATGATGTAAGGACACCTCGCCAAAGTTAGTACGTATCCCACTAAGCGACTCAAAGTATGTGACCGTCTAGTCTGTGTGACTCGGCTATAGACCAGACTCTACATGCAGTCCTAGTTGACTATAATCATTGGATCTGATACCAATCTGTCACACCCTCAAATTTCCACTGCGGGGTTTTACCGCGAGGCGCATGACAAACCAAGATTCAAGTCAACGGTCACAATAAACGACACTATATGAAGTACGTAAACCCCAAAACTTAGATTTCATAAGCGGAAGAATTTAAAGAATTTAATTGCTACAAAGCAGTGTTCCAAAGTATTCAAGACACTTATTTCAAAACGTGCTACTATTCCTAGACGCCAATGCAGACCCGTGCACCTAGTCCAACCGGTGCTACCTTAGCGACCTGAGAAAACATGCCAAAAGAGACGTCAACATATATAATGCTGGTGAGTTCACATGTTTGTTCAAAATGTTACCAATGTTACGATGTCCATACTATATCAATGTTACCAAGTACGCTAGCTAGGCGTATGTTTTATTACTACTACGATTGGAAAACCATTACTAGACTATTACCAATGTTCGGCCCGTGTGTGTTCAGCAATGTTACCAATGTTACCAGTTCGAGACAATATGCACTCGTCCGGCCCTCCAAGCCGTCGAGTGGGGTCTGTCAAACCCAATAGATCTATCCACATTTCCCCCGTTGTGCATCCCCGCACATTCATGGTTTTCCCTGGGACATTCAAAGATCGTATAGCAATGCAAAGTTAAAATCATAGTATGACATATGTTACCAAAAGAGTTTAGCGCATGTTTTCTCCCCCCAAAAGTTAAAGCAGTAAAAGTGGGGGCGTGAACTCACCTTAGGTTGCGTTCTTCGGTAATATAAGAAAGCCAAGCCCTTGATAATCCCACTACCGGAGATCTATCAAAATGTTCACATAAGTGTTCCGACTAATAACCATAAGGTTATCTAGTCCCCGATTGTCCAAATCGTGACCAAGTATGTTTTAAAACGTGTTTAAATGTTCAACCGACACTCTAGACCGACCCGACATCCCGTTGGTGACTTATTACCCTAACTAATCAAGTACACATAGATTACACACAAGGTTCAAGCATAAAACACTTAGTTTGCATCAAAAACCTCATTTTTGATTCCATAGGGTCGAACCAGGAAATTTTGTTCCACCTTCGCCCCTTTTAAGCCACGTTCTACCCTTTTAAAGCCATATTCGACCCATTGTAACAGATTTGCCCATTATTGTCTAGGTTCGACCCTGGGATTCCACCTTCGACCCCACGAGTGGTCGAATGTGCCTATGTTCGACCCCGGCAGATTGTTCTTCCCCAAAACGCTTCAAAAACATCCGAAAACATCCCGAAACATCATCAATCACAGCAGTTAGGTATGAATAACATATCCCCACAAAACCCCACCAATTTTGCCCCAAAACCTACTCATTTTAGCCCTTTCCCAAAATGGCAAAAATTATGAAAGTGTCACCTCATGCATGAAATCCTTACCCAATTTGGAAACTTTTTGGAATTAATCCATAATCATCTTAAAAGTGCTCAGTTTGTCGTGTGTTTGAAAACCTCAAAAATTTCTATTGATCATACTAGCATGCAACGAGCCCTAGCTTTATTAAAATCCCCAAATTAAACATGATATCATAAATCATCTAATTGTAACCATAAACAATCCTAAATTCACATCAATATCAGCCCTAGATCGTGTTTCTAGCATTAGTACAGCAGCAAATCATTAAACAACACATAATATCACATAACACATAATTAACATATGTTTATTGATATGAAAACCTATGTTTAATGATAGGGTTTAGGTTTAGAAAGATGTTTAAAAGGTTTTTATTGATAAAAACATCCTTAGAACAGATCTGGACATTTAGGGTAAGATGAAAACGAATTAAAATGCTTTGAAAAGGTTTAGGATTAAGAACACACCTTGGATTCTTGATTAGATGTTGTTTGTAGGTTAGATTATGGAAAACAAGAGCAAAAACTCCTTCCTTAGTGATTAAAATCGTTTGAGAGTGTTTAGAGACGGTTAGGGTTTGTGAAATGGTGAAAAATGACAAAGTTTGGTATTTATACTAGTCCACATTCGCCCCTTTCACATGGTCGAATGTACCCACATTCGCCCCTTTCTCAGGGTCGAATGTACCTTAACTGGTCGAATGAAATTCTATTGTTTTCACATCCCAGGTTCGCCCCTTCATTAAGGGTCGAACCAAGATCATTTCCCAGGTTCGCCCCCACGCTATGGGTCGAACCTGGACCTATGTTTTCTAGTCTTTCCAGTTTGTCGTGTTTAACGCATTTTAACGCATCCTAACACATGATCATGCAATTCTAACACATGTTATGCACATATAGGCACGTATAATCATGTTCACGCCTTGTAGCACATATTATCATGTTATGTTACACGTGTGTTAATAATCTACTTGTCCTACTTGATTCAGTTCATGTAATTTCACCAACAACGGGACCCGGTACTAATGTATTCCCAAAATGACTCCCAATGATCCTCCAGATCATTGAACCTCGAACAATCCTATCCTAACCCGACTCAACTAACCTAGTTAAGTCCGGTTATAAATGTTTCTCGCTAAAGTAGACTTAGGTGTTACTAAAATGTTTAAGCCGAACATGTTGGGTGTCACAAATAGCATTGGCAGCACAGAAAGGATGGCAAGTACATCACTTAGATGTAAAATCAGCATTCTTTCATGGTGAATTAAAGGAAGATGTCTACGTTTCACAACCAGATGGATTCATAAAGAAAGGAAAAGAAAATCTAGTCTACAAGCTAAAGAAAGCTCTATATGGTTTGAAGCAAGCACCAAGAGCATGGAATATAAGGCTGAATAACATCCTAAAGGAAATTGGATTTATAAGATGTCCGCGAAAGCAAGCAGTATACAAGAGAACTTCAAAGCAATCAACAATAATAATAGGAGTTTATGTCGATGACATAATAGTGACAGGAAGTTCAATCAAGGACATATCAAGCTTCAAGAAAGAAATGCAAGGCAAGTTTGAAATGAGTGACTTAGGACCACTCACTTACTATCTAGGGATAGAAGTACGTCAAACACAAGGAAAGGTACAATTGAAGCAATCAGCCTACGCGAAGAAAGTTATTAAAGAAGCCAGACTAGAAGACTGCAATCCAACAAAATATGCAATAGAATCAGGTCTAAAGCTCACTAAAGAAGATGAAAGTGAACCAGTCAATGAGACAGAATATAGAAAGCTAATTGGAAGCTTAAGGTATCTTACACATACCAGACCAGATATCACTTACGCAGTTGGATACGTCAGCAGATTTATGGAAAAGCCAAAAACAACTCACATGAAGGCAGTTAAGCACTTAATAAGATACATCAAAGGCACATTGAATTATGGAATTCAATACAGCAAAGGAAAAGAAGCAGAAATCACTGGATACAGCGATATCAGTTATGGAGACCAAGACGATGAAAAAGGAACAACAGGAACAATATTCTACTACAGAGATTCACCTATCACATGGACAAGTCAGAAACAAAGTACAGTAGCACTATCATCATGCGAATCAGAATTTATGGCAGCTACATCAGCAGCATGTCAGGCAATATGGCTACAAGGAGTACTCAGCGAACTCACGGGTGAACGACCAAAGAAGATAACACTACTAGTAGACAACAAGTCAGCATTACAACTTATGAAGAATCCAGTGTTTCATGGAAGATCAAAGCACATCAACATAAGGTATCACTTTATTAGAGAATGCATAGAGAACGAGCAGATACAAGTTGATCATATCAGTGTAGAGATGCAGAAAGCAGATATACTCACCAAGGCACTACACGCATTACCAAGAATAAAATTTCTCGAGATGCGAAGTCTCATAGGAGTTGAAGACGTTGGGGAAATCAAGAATTAAGGGGGAGAATGTTAGACATTAATTCTTATTTCCATATTATATCATGTATATCCTAAGTATATATTATATTCTATGTGAATAGGTATGTTAGTTAATCCAACCGACACGTCGGTTATGTAGTCAAGGGGACACACCCCTTCATCATGTATAAATAGGGGACATATTGTTTCATTTGAACATGTATTGAATCTTAGTTTTCACATATTCTCTCTCAATCATAATCCCTCATCCAATCCTGAAATCGATCCTGCGATCTACATTCTGGGAACCTTGTATCGTTAGTTTTGATTTATATAATATACCTATTTTTTTTTTCAAAAAAAAAAAACGGGGGTCGAAACCGTGTATACCTAAAAAATTCTATACGAACACTATATAATCAGAACCTCTGAGCGAAAATTCAGGGGGGTCGGCCGCCCCTCCCCGGCCCATCTAACCTGCGCCACTAGGTGGTGACATTTTATTTTACTTTTTTATTTCCACAACATTATTTAATGTTAACATGATTAGTTTCATATGAAATCAAAACAATAATGGTAGCGAACGCGTGACAACACGCGCTGAAACCCCACTAGTTTACATAATCATGTGATTTGAAATGTCACATTTTAACCAACATGTTAACCATACGGATATTTGCATCCCGCATGTCACCAATAGTAGTAAACAACAAATACACTCCAGTACGTAATACGCTTGATGTATGTTGGCACGAACTATGTGTATTTGTAATTGTGACAGTGTATGTCCAACGCCCACTTCCTCTTGAATTCATTTTCATATAATTTGTAATAGGGCTGTAAACGAACTGAACTTTCAGCGAACTGTTCATGAACCGTTCGTTAGGAAGTTCGTTTGTGTTCGTTCGTTTAGTAAAAGAACGAACACGAACAAAAAATTCCGTTCGTTTAACTAAACGAACGAACATGAACAGAGGTCGCGTTCGTTCGTTTATGTTCGTAAACGTTCGGTAATGTGTTCGTTTGTGTTCGATAGTTTATTACGGTTTTTAATTTTTATACATTTTTTATATTCTTTTTTTTATTTATTTTACCCAATAAATAATATATATATGAGGTAAATATATGACTATATGAGATCAATAAACCTATTTTTTGTATATAATATATGTTTCCACGTTTCAGCGTTGATGCCCACCCCTTCTCCAGTACTAAGTATGTTTGGACAATTAGGTTATATTTTGGGTGGATCTATCTAATGTCTTAATGTATGTGAATTCTATATTATTCAAAAGCAATATATGTCTATTTGTGTTTGTTTCCATTCATGAACACTTGTTTGTGTTCATTCTATATATATTTAACATAGCGCTAATTTGAACAGTAGATAAACTAATATTTTATTTAAAGGGGTCGTTTGGGGTTTTGAACCCTCTTTTCCCACGTACATACATCTCACCCTATTGCTAGCCATTTCAGCTTCAATCTAAATCACTTCTTGCACAATACCCACTTCACAAAACCCCATAGCTATATTGACACAGATTTATGCGGCCGAAAGGTCGTTCACAGCGGCGTCTGAGTTCCTGTAGTGGACCTCTTGATGATGATGATGGTTAATCGGCGGTGACCCGATTGCCCCTGTTCAATATTTTTCCAGCTACGCTTTGTTGGTTTTCCTCGACTTCCCTCCCCTTTCCACCAGCCCTTCTCGCCGTTCTTCCGTCTCTTATTATCATTAACCATCTTGGTCGTTGTTGGATCTGCAACGGATGGTTTCTACCGGTTACGCATCGATTAATCCAGTCCCTCCCCTGCGTAATCGCTATAATCAGGCGACTTTCTTCTGTGTTAATCAAATTCACATGCCTTCTTATTAAATCGTTCAAAGTATCGGTGTATAAATTTATGCCATTTGTAGGTATCTACATTAAAAAATGGGTTTTAGTATTTTTTTTTTTTTATCTTAGTCAGGCTTGTCTAAGGGTAACAACAATTATGGTTAAAGGACTTGAAAGGGTCATTGTGATGGTTTGGAAGTTATATGACTTTAGTGGTTAATTTTTAAGTCCGCTGCGTAACTTGGAGGTGAGGTGAAGGTGTGATGTTATTTGTTGCAATCTGACATTCTATTAAGAGGGGGTTTGGGATTGAGTTTCAAAACAACTTATTGACTTATTGGCTTTTTCAAAAAGCCAATAAGTCAATAAGCTGTTTGTGTAACCCAAAAGCACTTTCTGTTTTGACTTTTGGCTTTTGGCTTTTAAGGGTGGAAAAGCTGTTTTTGAAAAGTTAGAAATCCTGGCTTTTGGCTTTTGGCTTTTGACTTTTGGAAACAAATTACAAATATACTACTCATACAACCAATATTCACAATAAGTTAAGCGAAACACTTAAAAAAACAACAATTTATTGACTTTTTGACGTTTCTCATCCCAAAAGCTAATTCAAACACTTTTTTTAAAACTCTTTTTCAAAAAGTCATAAGCCAATAAGCACTTTTGACCAAAAGCACTTTTGCATCTCCAAACTCAATCCCAAACACCCTCTAAGTAAAGGTCAGATATTTGAACTGTTATAGTCTTTTTTTTTTTTACATATGTAAATCAACTTGAGAAGAAAGCTGGTGAAATTACAGTAGCAATCAATATCGTCTTTCATGTGGTCGCTGATTTGATAAGGTAGACGGTGCTGAGCCTTCGCTTACGTGAGAGAATAAAACGTTGTTCGGGTTCTAAACCAAATTTTCTCAACTTGGAATTGCCTCTATGATTTGGTAACCATTGTATCCCCTTTGTTGATTATGAGTAATGTTTACATATGTGTATTAGATGTGTAGGGTATATGTCCATTGTATTCGGTAATTGATTGGTGATTGCAAAAACAAACAAGTAAATAGGACACATATCTTACAAGTTTACCGACCATCGATATTGCTATCTATCATTTAGGAGGTTGTATTTTAGATGTTGTTTGAATCGCCGCAACGCGGCGCCGGATTAAACCCCTAGTTAATGTTTGTTTGTGTTCATGTGCGTTCATGAACAAAATTAACAAACAAACACAAACGAACACGAACATGAGTGTTTCTTAACAAACGAACACGAACATAAAATCTCGTTCAGTAAGTGTTCATGAACTGTTCGTGAACACATGATTTTCTTAACAAACAAACAGGAACAAGGCCTTGTTCGTGTTCGTTCGGTTCGTTTGCAGCCTTAATTTGTACCAGCCTTTTATGTCATTTTTATCACATGATTAAGTTAACCTATACAGTGTAACAAAAATGAGAATGATGAGAAGGATACAAAAAACATAATAGATAATGAAATATGACACAACGAGCCGAAAAATTTAACACAATGCTAAAGAAAAAGACACAATAAATCACAAAATTGACATAATGAATTAAAAAAGACACAATGAAAAGCGTAAATTCTAAAAAAATACAAGCTAAAAGTGCAAAAAAGCGAAAAGCTAAAAACTAAGATCGTATGGTTCGATAAGACGATTCTAATGTCGCTTGAATGAGTTAAATCGGAGTCCGTTTGATACTTTTTCTATAACTCCTTATCTTTCTTTCCGTATGTATTTGATCCTATAACGTTTTCAACACAGTCTTTTGATCCCTGCATGTTAGAAAACTAACTACCATGGATTAAAAAAGTGTGCCTTGGCACGATATGCACTACGCTTCTCAATTCTTGAGGAGATATATGGTTGTATATTGGGTAAATTTATAAATACTCAATTTCTTTACAATTTTATTTATATATTTTCTTTTAATTAACGAGGGTATTTTGTTCTAATCACATAAGTTACAACAGCACTAAGGGAAGAAATTAGCATATCGGATCAAAATGACAAAACTTGGAAGTCAAAATGTCTCAAAGGAAAAAAAAAAATAATAAAAGTAAAATGCCATTTTTTGTCTCGTGGTTGTCACTTTTGCGTGTTTTTCCAAAATACTTTTTTTTTTCCTGTATCTGATACCTTACGGTTTTAAAATCTTACCATTACAGTCTAATATGTTAACTCCTTCCATTTTTTTGGCTTTAAAGGAAGGACATATGTCCTTATATAAATACTTATAGAAAATAATAATAATAATAATAATAATAATAATAATAATAATAATAATAATAATAATAATATTAAAAACAAGAGCTAGAATTAAAATATAATCCCCCCGCCTTTCTTAGCCCCACCTTCTACTACGATTAAATTTGACAGGCGGCGACAAGATTCAACTACAAAGAAAATGACTATTAAAGCAGTAAGAAAATGTTGCAGGTTGTCAAACTCCTTCATTACCAATGTTAGTAGTGGCGAAACTTCTGTGTGTCACCGCCACACTACCATACAACCCCACCATCACTACCGCGTTTTCTGATAAGAATGCTTCAAGAAAATGGCTTGTTCTCTAAAATTTCTAAGGTGTGATGAGAAATGAGGAAAAAGAGACTACTCCACGTTGAAGGGCACCAGGCGTAAGAAGTGTATTAGGCGTAAGAGTTTGATGATCCAAATATTAGGATAGGTGTGGTATTTGGTCTTGAATACATCGAGATTTCTTAAAAGTTAAAACAAACAAAAAACAACAATTATAATCCAAATTTGATAAAAATCAATAAAAAAAACTTAATGCGTGGGTTTTTCAAAACTTTTAACACAAAAATCTCAAATGTGATCCATAATGGTGTTGTTTTGTATGAAATTTGTATATAAACTCCATCTAAATATGTTTGTGGATTCAAATCACGAATCAATAACCGTGATTCAATAAAAAAAACTGAAAATACCATGTTTAAAGCTTAATATGGATAGGTTTTCAATAAAAAAACATGAATAATTCCAAAAAAAAAAAACCTCAGATCTGATGCTAACACCATACTAACAACACGCGTAGAATCGAGCCATATCTCTGATATCACTTGTAGGATCGAAAAATCTTGATAAAGAAGATATTAGAGACTACGTGTGTGACCGAATCAAAGGAAAAAACAATTAACCGGTTTGTTGTTAGCTGTGTAATTCTTAGAATGATAAGAATATAGTAAACATAAGATCACACGATAAACAGGTAACAGTTCGACGTTGTATTCAAAAAAGTGTAAAAGTCATGAATGAGGAACACAAGACACCTATTTATAGGGTTCCTCTCTTACGCCTAAGGTTCCGGGGTATGAACCTTCATATGCCTGAAACATTAAAACTATCAGAAATATCATCGTTAACGTACATGATTTGCTACCCTAACCACTAGAAAACATATCAAAACGATAACATAGTTTAGGAACCTAGCTATGGACACATCCGAATGTGCACTTACAAATCATGATTGACTAACAATAAAATTACAAGGTTTTGATCAAAAACAATTTGGCTCTAGGATGATGATCTCATACCTAGAGAGAGAGAGAGAGAGAGAGAGAGAGAGAGAGAGAGAGAGAGAGAGAGAGAGAGAGAGAGAGAGAGAGAGAGAGAGAGAGATGATTAAAATGAGGGAAAGGCTGTGAAATGTTTAGTGATTGATCCTTTTTATACTTGGGCTCAATCACTAAGCCGAATTCTCAATCACACTTCTCAAATTACATACATATCAAAGCTCAGTTACAACAAACAAAACTCAATTACATAATCAAAACCCAAACCCACAAAACTAAACATCTCGACAAATTCTGGCTATAGACATTTTATATCTAGAAACTGCCTTGTCAATTATCAAAATTTTTCTCTACTCTCTTGTAGGAATTTTTTTTTTCAATTGTGCGTTGCACTTTAACTTTTATAATTATTGTACAAAACAAATAGGACAAAATTAGTCGAAGGCTTTGATAATAATAACAAATAAAAAAGCAACTAATAAGTTGACTACAACATGCGTCGATATCAGGCTATTACACTACAAGAAATCTAACCCTTTGCAGCGACAATAATAGCGATGACAATAAGCTCTTGGTCGTTGATGAGGAGATTTGTTGTTCGGCTATAGTTCTATCGTACAAACAACAATAGTAGAGACATATCACCCCTATTGCCTCTGCTAAACTGGGAAATATTGGAAAAAAAATACACGAAACTGGCATTAGCAGCCAAAGCGTCTCCACTAATACAAGATGTGTATTAGTGGCAACAGCATTAGTGGCGGCGTTTTTGAAGCGATATGTCGCCGCTAACGTCTTTAGAGCATTAGTGGCGACAATATCTTTAGCATCGTTTTTCGGGGGATTAGCTATCACATGTCGCCACTATTGTCTTTAGCAGCAACAATCACATGTATTTGCAGCAGTCTATGCCGCTAAAGGTCTTATTCGTTGTGGTGATCAGCTATCTTGTCACTAGCTCCTAATGATTATCAAATTTTTAAATCAGCTGAATATGTTTTTAACCTTTTTTTTTTGCTGTACCACACAAGTATGTTTAAAACAAAAGAAAACGAGGATTGTCTTTTATCACATGTATTAACCTTTGATGCTCATAATTTCAAATAAGGAATCAAAGTTCAAAACCACCAAATAAAACTACAATCGAAACTTCCAAACAATGAAGTCGTCCATGTTGGACCCCCCCTAAAAACATAATAAATTGAATTTTTTAATTATTTATTTTGTTCCATAAGCTTATCTTATTAGGTAGGTTATTATAAGAATGGAATCTTAGCTTTTTATAGTATTAAGAAAGAATTCTTTCTGTAAGCCTTAATTCTATCGTGAGTCAGCATCGTATGATAATTATTACGTACCCATAACAGTGTCAAATAAATGCAAATGGTGAGAATGATATAAAAACACAATAGATAAAGAAATATAGTACACAATGTCGAGGATGAGTCGCAAAAACGACACGACAAAAAAGCACAGTGCCACATAATAAGACACAATGACACAACACAAATTTTAAAAACTACAAGGTAAAAAAAAGCGAAACCATAAAAACTAAATTTTAGAGTTTGATGAGACGGTTTCAATATCACTTAAATGAGTTCAAAAAACCTAATTATTTACTAAAATGATTTAACTTTAGTTAATTATGATGGAAAGTTTGTTTGAACTGTGATAGAACTAAGTCGAGTAACTAAACAATATAAGTTGAATAAAACTTACAGATTACCAATGATTGTTAAACGAAGTTACCAATGTGTATACAAGTATCTCTTTATATAATATAGATATATGTATGTATCTATGTATATATGTGTTTATATGACTCACATGCTAGTTGTCACAAGTCAATAAGTCACCAGAGGAGTGAAATTATATGCTCCCAAAATGTTACAACAAGCTGATCTCTCTCTTTCGCTCCTAATATTATCTTTCATCTTTTCTGGCCTATCTGGTTCTAATGGAAACTCTAACGTGTATTTTCAATGCTCTCAACTCAACTTCTCATCAATGACACCTTACCAATTGAATGTCAACTCGCTATTCGCATCCTTGGTCGACTCAGCCTCTCTTTACAACTTCAACAAATTTGAAACCTCCCCACAAAGCGATTGTGTGTATGGCCTCTTCCAATGCAGAGGCGACCTCAGTTCCGCTAGTTGCAAAGACTGTGTGGCTAGTGCTATAAGTCAACTCAAATCAATTTGTCCAATGTCCAAAGGAGGCGAAATACAATTAGAAGGATGTTTTGTGAAGTACGATTATACTTCATTTTTTGGGGATGAGGACAAGACCGAGATATGTAAGAACTGTGGTCCTTCGATTGGGTATAATTCTGATGTCTTGAACCGTATAGATAGCGCGTTGGCATATCTAGTTGGTGGGAATGGACAATACTTTCGCGGGGGTGAGTTTGGGAGCATACAAGGTGTGGCACAATGCGTACAAGATTTGAGTTTAAGCGATTGTCAAGATTGTCTCTCAGAGGCAAGTGGACGGTTAAGATCAGAGTGTCCGACATCTACTTGGGGTGATATGTATCTAGGAAAATGTTACATCCGCTATGCTGATCAGGGTAAGCTTGGTTTATATACTATTTATCATTGTTTCATTGCTTGAACAGCTGAACATATAAAGTGTGCATGAATTAATGCAGGTAACTTAAATCTTGATAATAATAACGGTGATAAAAGAAGGGGCAAAGGTGGCAAGATAAAAAAATCTGTCTTGATTTGGAGTATTGTTGGCTCCATTCTTTTTAGCGGGGGAGTGACTATTGCTTTGTTTTGTGCTTATGGAAACTGTTTTAATATAAAGGGTACGTTACTTAAAGTTAAGTTTTTTGCTTCTAAAAATACAAGGATTAAGCATTTGAGATAATTACGATTCCTACTCGTTATGACCAAAAACATCTCTTCTACCCGTTACTTATCACAAATATCTGTACTTTATCATTTTTTACCATTAAAGTTAAAATAAGTGGTTTTCTATTATTTGTAATTACTTAATAGTTTTCATTTACACACTGTTTTTATTTGTCATGTAAATAACCATTTTCGAACAAAAAAAAAATGATATTATCGTACGTTGTAAGTACACTTCATGTATATCCCCAGTTAGTGATAGGTCAATATTAATTGTTGGCTAAGTGTCAGATAGCGTTTCGTTTGAGTTTTGATTTAATTTGTTTGTTTCAAGTTTTGGGGTGTATGTCCCGGGACTCCGGGAGTATGAGACATATGCCTTATGGTTATTATGCGTGTGTGACTCATACGTCTGGTAGATGGTAGGCGTATGAAGGAGGCCTATAAATACTACCATGGTCTTCTCGCCATACCAATCATTTGCTCTACAAGCTTTGTACTCATTTATCTTTTATACAGAAATGCTGCCGAACTTTTATGTGAATATCGTTTTGTTTGTTTATTTCTTATCCCATGTTAATTCAGTACAATTATCAAACACCCGATTTTTTGTTTCCACTCTAAATCGGGTTTTACACTAGTATCCAAATTCTTGTGTTCGGGTCTAACCAATGAGTCCTACATATGTATTTTAATTTAAAGACCACCTAACCTACAATATTTTTTATTAAGGTCTTTTTTTATATAAAAGACCGCCTTTTCTATATATGTTTGTGTATACACATGTACACTTTCTCTTCAGAATTATACGGTTTAAGATACCAATATATATAGCTTGCCTTACAATATTGTTTAAAAGTATATCCATAATTAACAAAGCTATATATTGTAATTTATGAATTTATAACCTTTTTGAATCATATATATTGTCCCTAGAATACAAGAAGAAACTAAAAAATATGAAGTTTGACAAGAAGGTAGCCGAGAAAGAGAGGGATACAGCCAGAACAGAAACGAAAACAGCAGAGAAAGAAAGGGATTCAGCCAAAGCAGAAACAAAGACAACCAAAGAGAAGGCACAAAAGCTCGAAAAAGAAAGAGATTCAGCCAAAACAGAAGCAAAGGCAGCTAAAGAAAAGGCAGAAAAACTTGAGAAAGAAATACAAGAACAACTAAAGAAATGTGTTCCTTTTGTACCGCCATTTCCACCCCCTTGTCCGCCGATGCTGCCTATGGCGCCCCCTTGTTCATATTTGCCAATGCCGCCTCCATGTCCTTACTTGCTAAATTAGACCCCGAATATGTGTCATAATTACTTGTAAAAATAATCCGGTGCTAAAAAGTGGTTGTGTAAGTCTCTAGCCTATGAACTATGAACTACCCTCTTTTTACTTTTCACTTGTCGTTTGTTTGGATCAAAATGTGAATTTAACATGATGTATAATTTGCAATTGATGTGTTGTAACTTTCTCAACCTTTTCTTATATTAGCCACTACGTTCACTTATCAAGTATATTGAACATGACCATATTATATATAAACCAATTAAACAAGTATTACAAGAAATTTGGGGCAATAGCGACGACAGGCCGCGGTCCCGCACCATTTTTACTCAAAATCTGACAACAATAGCAAGAGTTGATATGTGCCTTGATCTGATCAGTGATTGGGCGGCGACATGTAGCCACTAATAGTCCACGTGTCATGCTCAATAGCGACGACCCGAGGAGCAATAGCGGCAACCCGCAATAGTATTAGCGGCAACTTAGTGTAGCCGCTATTGCTCCAAATTATTGCAGTGAAGTACGTCCGCTAAAAAATATCAAACTAAACTAATTAATTAATGTTAGTTTATGAACAAACTAGCAAATTATCCTATATATTAATTTTAGAAGTTGATGAATAGTTTGCAGCTAGGTATTTAAGTTATTTTAGTTTGCGGTTCCGTTCTTCTAACAAAACGTGTTTTTAGTTTGGCTAAGACTTAAATTGTTGTTGCATTAAATAATGAGCTGGTTTGTGCTCTCGTTGTGTGTTGCTTGAAAAATGACTGATAACGAACCAAGGAAGAAAAAACAATGTAATTACAATTGTTTAGAAAACTAAAAATAAAAACAATTGAATTATTTATATTTTTTAGAATGGGTTTTCTTACATATTGTTTTGATATTACTCAAATTTTGGTCTTGAAACCACTAACATGTTTATTTGCGTTATGTTTGTGACGACCATAACCGGATTATATCGTTCGAACACATGGACCGAATGGCCCCGGAAATATTTTAGGAATCTTGCACCGTTCAGGACTCCAGTCTAATCGATCGAAAGATGGATTTTTCATTAAAATAGGCTATACTTTTGTACGTGAGAGATTAACTAAAGACCAGTTGTCCATATATTAATAAATTCTCAACTAAAAATACAACCCAACATGAAAATGCCGATAATTCACCACATGCCTTGTCTTTTTCTTTCTTTTTTTTTTTTTTAACGGGTAATTTCTCTCCCATTTTTTACACTATTCTTTGCTTTTTATAAAGTTTGAACTCTCAACATTTCCTTTGAAATCTTAACACCTTTACTACCACACTAGAATGGGTAGAGCAAACAATTGACCAAACCAAGTTTCAAACATGTGACCTCCCATAGGGAAATGCACCTCAAACCACTAAACCTCCAACCCAATTTTGTTAAAAAAAACATAATGTTTCACGTAATAGTAACTAATTTTAAAAGTTTTACAATTAGATCACTTGTATTTTTTTGTCCTATATAAGTCACTTAACTTTCAAATCGAGCTTTGTAAAATTTTATATGTGTCAAGAATGAAATCGAGGAGATTACTTTGGGGTCAGGATTTTTAATATATGTAATTATATTTAGAAAGGTAAATAACATGTTAATTATATTAAAAAATTAAAAATATGTTAAGATCCACATCATCATTTACGGTCGACATTAATAAATAGGAAATGAATAGAAAACCACATTACCACGGTACCTATTAGACTATCAGTTGTGGCTAGAGGTGACCACAAGCTTTATTCTCTCATATTGCGTCATGTCAGCGCCCAGTTGGCAATGTGATAAAGCTTATGCTCACTCTCCTGATGTTGTGGGTAGAGGTGAGCAACAGCTTTATCCAGTTTATTTTTATTTTTTAAATTTTTTTGATCCTTTCTAAATTTGTCAAAATTATTAAAACAAAAATAAAGTAAACTAAAAATTAGATTAATGTTTACAATAAACTATAAAAAAAAACTAAAAACTAAAAACTAATCTAATACAAGATCATCGGGACGTCTAGCCCACAAATGCTCGACTAATTCATGGCGGAGGTTTCCGTGTATCTCACGGTTCTTGAGATTCCTTATGTTATCGAGTCTTTGGTTATTGTTGATTGTCGATTCGGCACTTGGGATATCACCATGGTAATTTTGACATATCGCCAAGCCCCGGTCCTCCAATATCATGTTATGTACAATAATACAAGTATAGACGACGTACATGATCCTCTCTTGTGTCCAAAACCTTATTGGGCTGGCAATCAACGCAAATCTTTTTTTAAGAACGCCAAACGATCTTTCAATATCTTTTCTTGCTGACTCTTGTTTCTTTGTAAAGTACTTGCGTTTGTCTTCAAGTTGTGACGAGAAAGATTGAACAAGTGTCGCCCGTTCGTTGTAAATACCATCAACCAAATAGTAGCTGTACTTGAAATTTATATTATTAGCGTAAAACGATTGGGGCGGCTCAACCCCGTCGATAATGTTATCGAATATAGGTGATTGGTCGATAACATTTAGGTCGTTATTTGACCCGGCAACTCCAAAAAAAGAATGCCAAAACCAAAGATCTTGCGAGGCCACCACTTAAAGTATGATACTCGGTCCAGAATGATCACCCCGATGAAACTGACCTCGCCAGGCCGTAGGACACATAGCCCAACCAACATGCGTACAATCGAGACTACCAAGTGTTAGTGCATGATGTCCCTAGGCTAGTATATATGTTGTTTGGACGTGTTTCGGGATGTTTGGAGATGTTTATAAGCATTTTTAGGTTGATTGGGGCTGTCATGCGATTAGGGGATATAAGCAGGCGATTACATGTTCAATCGCATGTAATAACATGCGATTGGAGTTCACTCGCGTGGTTTATGCAGGCGATTAGGCTAATCGCCTGATCTGCATATGGTATAGCCATCCAATTGCCTGATATGCTCTGTACGAGTACAAGGAGTATAAATAGGCCCAATCATTACCCTAATCATTAGTTCGTGCCACACACACTCTCCAAACACCCTCCCCCAGGTCTGAAAGTCTGATTTGATCATTGTAAACACTCGTGCTCTGTTTTAGTGATTAATCTTAAAGCTTTTGACCCATTTGTGTGTGTGTTAATTACTCGTATATCATTGTTTCTTGTTTGTTTTTGTTATTAGAACATATTTAGAGGATTCCGCACTCTGAATATAAACCTCGTGATTGTCGAGTGACCCGTTCGTCGATCCTACAAGTGGTATCAGAACCGAGGCTCTTATCACGAGCGTTTTGATAACAAAAACGAGTGAAAACAGGTGGGTTTTTGTGTGAAAGTTGTGATTTTTATTAAAAACCTGTTTGAACTTTGAAACTTTGAGTTTTTCATAAAAAAACCCTTATTTTCAAATTCTTAGTGTGTTTTTATGGATGAAAATGTGTGTTTTTTATTAGGTTTTGTTCTAAAACTGTTTTGGAAACTTTTCTAATCATTTGGGGATTAAACACATCGTTTTGGATAAGATTTTGAGGCAAAAATGGTAGTTTTTGAGCAAAAGTGAACTTATAGATCAGATCAGGCGATTAGACACCCAATCGCGTGAATAGTTCTGGTGATTAGCCCAATCGCGTGAATAGTACTGGTGATTAGCCCAATCGCGTGAATAGTACTGGTGATTAGCCCAATCGCGTGAATAGTACCAGTGATTAGCCCAATCGCGTGAATAGTACTAGTGATTAGCCTTGTAATCGCCTGAATAGTACTGGTGATTAGCCCAATCGCGTGAATAGTTCTGGTGATTAGCCCAATCGCGTGAATAGTACTAGTGATTAGCCCAATCGCGTGAATAGTACTAGTGATTAGCCTTGTAATCGCCCAAATAGTACTGGTGATTAGCCTAATCACGTGGTGTGACCTAATCGCCCCTAAAACCCAAATAGCTCTACTGTTCACTAGCAATTACACCAATCACATGTAAAAACTAGTGATTAGGTCTATAATCGCCTATAATCACATAATTACAATTCCCAATCACCTATAAGTTGCTGAACCTAAAATTGACCTAAGTTTGACTCGCGTTGACCGAAGTTGACTTTCGTTGACCAAGTTTGACTTTCAAAAAAAAGTTAACCGCCTTTGACCGAAGTTTGACTTTTGTTGACCAAGAGTTGACTTTTTCACAAGGCTTTCATAATGGCAAATGCAACCAAACCATGGGCTTTCGTGTCTTCAATGAACACCCAACCGGCCCAACAACGACAACAACAGGGGAGTTCCGAATGTAATCCGTGGGCCCATCTGGAGAGGAAATCAACATCAGATGCTAGTCAAAGTCAACCGAATCAAATCATACAACTTAACAATGTTCAAAACAATCAAGAAACAGTTGTGATTTCGGTTACTCCTGCAAGTCACTCTGTCTCAGCAAACACGGATGCTACGAGTGGGGAAATTGCGTGTTTTGCTCAACGAGTAGAGACTGTGGAATCGGGAGAAGCGTCAGAGAGTGCTCAAACCTCAGAAGAGAGTATAGATTCAGATAGTGAAGTATCAGAAGTGAACAAGACACTGAACGAAACTCTGAAGATATCAACAGAACTGATGCAAATTATTCAACTTCTGAAAGGAGTGAATCAGAAGAGGAAGATGTTAATGATCAAAATCAAGAAGTTGGAGTTCAACTCAAGCACGGAACTGACTCTATTACACAAGGATCTTCCAGGTTTGTCTGTTCTAACTGTGCCGAACTCCAAAGTACGATTGAAAGACTGTCTGGAAAAACAACAGACCCTTACTTGTGATCTTGCTAATTGCATAACCATCAATGAAGTTTTGAGAGCAAATGAAATGGAGTTTAAAAACTTAAATGAAATTTTAATGAAAGAAAATTCTGAGCTTTCTAAAACTCTTGAGGATATAAAGAAAGAATTAGCGCAAACAAAATCTGATTAAGAAAGAGCCCACCATAAGCTAGATGGTTTTCAGTTTGCAAAGTTTGTGCTAAGTAGAAATGATATAGATCTTAAAAACTAGTCTCGGCAAAAAGAAAATCAAGGACTTGGTTACAATAAACGTTCTGTAAATAGACGGAAAGTGAAATTGAAACCAAAGGCCTTACCGGAGGCAGAGCTTGGGGATTCTAATAAAGAATCCTATGAAACTGAGAAGGCTCAATCAGGTTCACATAGCTCTAATAAAAATCACATTTTGTGTGAGCTTAAGCCGGAAAAGAAGCATTTTCAGTTTCCTGAAGGCACGAAAGGGCTGTACATGTTGGTGGGATCTGACAAATTGTTTTCTAATAAAGAGTTTCCTATTAAAAATGTTGATCAATCCTTAATTAAACATATTTTTGAGGAAATACCAGTAACTGAAGCTCAGTTCAGAAAACTAGTTGATCAGAAGAAACATGTTGAACACAAACCCACTAAACATGTGAATCAAAAGAATCGGTCTGGGAAAAATCAAAAGGGTCTCAAGATCAATGAACTTAAGCCCATAAAATCGAAAGGTACTGATCAGATGAGACATTCTCTTCAAAATCATCAAAGAAATTTTTCACCAAGATCGTCTGATTATGACTCATATCCGAGTGCCTCTCGATTTAGAAGCTCACAAGGGAGCTGTAGCCCTAGATTTTCTCAGGTTAACTCGAGACAGTCACGGTATGAACCTCAGTACTATGAAGAGTGGAGGTCATGCTATGAATGTAACGAGGTTGGACACTTGATTGCTAATTGTCCCTATTTGAGAAAATTAAAGGGCAAAGCACTTAAGCCCCCTAAATACAACAACCAAAGATACAACTCACCTGAACAACAACTTCAGGTGACACCAAAGAATGTGAAAAAGAAACAAAAGGTTGTTGTTGATGGTACAAAGCCTAAAGCTGACCAGGCATCAAGCTCAAAGGCCCAACCCAAGGTTGCAAAACCCACGGGCGGCCCAAAAGCAGGTACAAAGACTAACCAAAGGGCAAAGCCTTCAGCTAACCCAAAGGTGAAGTCTCAGGTACCACCCAAATCTGTCAAGCAAAGACCTGTAAAGGTTAAGCATGACCAGATTTGGAAGCCAAAAGCAACTAAAGCCCCACATGTGTGTTTATTTGCTTCGTTAGCACCATCTACATCAACTGCTATTGATGAGAAAACACCTACCCCTCATGGTAGATGGATGGAGCTGCTTATGATTGATGACCTAGGCCGACCAGAGATGGTCAAGGCCTGGGTCCCCCTTGAGAACTAATCTTTGAACGAGTGTGCAGGGTGTTCCAGGAGGAACTATCAGCAGTCATTTGATTGTTGACAGTGGGGCATCTTAGCACAAAATAGGTGTCATATCGCTCCAGTAAATTGATCATATATCTTTGGAGGATATGTAACCTTAGCCAATCAAGGAGGGGATTTGTTATCGAAGAAGAAGAAAGAAGAGAAAATGCTCGATGAGAATAATTCAAGACCCAGTGTTTCGACTTAACAACGGATGTCAGTAGTGAATAAGAGTGGAATGGGTGATTGCTGCAGAACGGTTCCTTCATTATCTAAAGGGTTACCGACCAAAGGTCTATGGTACCCGAATGGCGATAAGCTGGATCTCGTTGACTTTAGTGAGTTTATCAATGGTGGTTACAATATTGAAGTTGGATCCGCAACGGGTGGATATCAGTTCTTGGGAGGTCGTCACATGTGTTTCCTGCAACCTGCGAAGCCGAATCAGGTAGCTGCATCGAGCTATCATTTCCAGGTTCTTCAATGGATCTATCAACACACATGCGTGACTACGGTTTGCGTTTTCTTATCACCTCTAGTTTCTTATTGATAATGTAACTTCCATAGAAATCACTATGGATCCAGTGATTACTATAGTCCACACTGACTACCAAATTGCCAACAATTTTACCAAATCAGTTGACAAATCTAAATTTGATTATCTTTGAAAGGTAAAAGGCATTTGGGAAAATCTGAGTAAACCACATCGGCAAATCAGTTTTTGTTTAACCGTTTTTCTATCAGAAAATCCAAAAAGATTTCAATTTCTTTAAACTTTTTGAATTTTAGGGTGAGAAATTTCCAGAAAAACACAAAAACATTAAAAAAAACCAAAATGATTTTTCTTGGAGAAAAAGAGGAGATGATAGTACATCAGTGGGAATCTATCACATTCTAAAGAATTGTAAAGATAAAAATGACATGTGATGACTTTGAGTGATGTGTTGATAGGCTTCGTGAACCAAGTAATGTGTGCTTTAGTGATACAAACATAACGAACTACTTGCTATGTGGATGAACACCTCATGGACATATGGTCTTGGTACCGTAATTTCGTTTGATAGGGTTGCCAAAATCAGAGGTTTCGGGTCGTCGGGGGTAGCCTGACTGATCTTCTGTCATATTGATTTACGGACCTAGATTCAGTCAGGGTATCTTAAAAGAGCTGACAAATGCCAAATCCCAAGTTACCGAATGAGGAACTTATAATGTATGACAATGATCAAAGATTATCTAATGCATCGTATCATATATATGATGAAAATCATGATTGATATAAGCCTCACCTTGGTTGAGTGCACATGTTGCTTTGTAGCAATGATTTGCTGATCTGCCACCTTTGTGCCTCGTACCTTGTAACATACGGATAACTACGACATAATCACGTGCTACGATGAACCTTGTGCAAATTCCTTGATACGGGAGTATGTCGTGTGCGTGGGAACCATAGGCAAGTTAGTTATTAATACACCTAATGAGTATCATTTTAAAGCATTGCACAACGGTTTGCATGTGAGCTTATGTGGACAACAATATCAGCAATTGCCAAGTCTCACAGTCTATAAAGTTTAAAATTGAAAGAACAACGGTGTGAATAGATTTCTCAAAAACTGATATGATCCTCTTATCGAAAAATAACAAAAAATTAAATGCTTGCATATATTGACTTACTGCATCTCGTTTTTTTTTTAATTTTCAACATTTATTAAAAAAAAAAACTCAAAAAGATTTTATTTTCGATTTATTTTCGATTAACCGATGTTGGAATACTAAATTCTTCAATTGGAATCTCAGATCTGAAGCCGAAACACAAATAAAATCTAAAGTTTACAAAATTCAAATGTCAAATATCACTTTCAGGGTCACAAAGTGTCAATCGTGAGAGTTCAGGGTGAAATTTGAAAAGATCTAAATGTTCAGGGGGAGAATGATTCGTTTCTCAAATTGGTGGTCACAATGGACAAATCTTGAAAGTTCATAAAATGATAAACTTCAAGAATTTGATTGAGTCCGGATTATTTGTCGTATTTAATTCAAGTTGTAGTTTGTGTGCAGTTTTTTATTAATTTTTTCCGCAGGATCTACACAACGTCTGTGCATATCATGATTCAAACGACTAGGCTTGAAGCTGAACAAGGCCCGAACCTGAACAACAAAATCATCCTGAATAGCAAGAACCCGATATTTCATCTTCAGAGAAACCAGATCGTGGTAGAGCTCCAGCAATCGAAGCTGAAGAAGATGAGAATCAAGAAGTGAAAGTGAAGATGATATTGATCTTCATCCAAGTCAAAGAATCGTCAATCATAAAAGCGGAGATTTCTTGATTCCTCCCAAGTTATCGAAGCAAATCGACGACCAAGACGAGATCTTATGAAGCCACGACTAAAGCTCAAATCAGTTGATATGTTCAAGTCTTCAGAGGTCATACACTGCAGTGTCACCCTAAGTTGAAGAATGCTGAACATGAAGACTTGAAGACTCGAAGACCATATATCACAAGCTAGGTCCAACGAGGAGTCTGTAAATGCACTTCTTGTGTGTCCCCAGCTAGATGATTGGTTGAGTCTGTAAATCACTAGCTAGGTCCAAGGGGGAGTCTTTAAGTGCATTATCTGTATGTCCCTAGCTAGTGATAGGTCTCTATAGGTCGTTGGCTAGGTTAATCGAGTGGTTTATGTCTCTGTACGTATACTAGCATGGTCCAAGGGGGAGTCTATTAGTGCATGATGTCCCTAGGCTAGTATATATGTTGTTTGGGCGTGTTTCGGGGTGTTTGGAGATGTTTATAAGCGTTTTTAGGTTGATTGGGGCTGTCATGCGATTAGCTGATATAAGTAGGCGATTACATGTTTAATCACATGTAATAACATGCGATTGGAGTTCACTCGCGTGGTTTATGCAGGCGATTAGGCTAATCGCCTGATCTGCATATGGTATAGCCATCCAATCGCCTGATCTGCTCTGTACGAGTACAAGGGGTATAAATAGGCCCAATCATTACCCTAATCATTAGTTCTTGCCACACACACTCTCCAAACATCCTCCCCCAGGTCTGAAAGTCTGATTTGATCATTGTAAACACTCGTGCTCTGTTTTAGTGATTAATCTTAAAGCTTTTGACCCATTTGTGTGTGTTAATTACTCGTATATCATTGTTTCTTGTTTGTTTTTGTTATTAGAACATATTTAGAGGATTCCGCACTCTGAATATAAACCTCGTGATTGTCGGGTGACCCGTTCATCGATCCTACACAAAGCATGTCGGGAAACCCATGTTTTTCACCATGAACCTCGTATATGCGTTCAATATCATACATGGTTGGCAGGGTCGGCCCTGAAAATTGTGCCCCTTAGCCTTAGCTTTAAGCCTTAACGTAATAAATAATGTAAATTATTTTTTAAGCTACGATTAAAGTAATATCAAATTAATGGATCAAATTTTATTTCCCACTTATGTTGTAATCTAACGGTAGAGGGAACAAACCCTCTTAGAGGAGGTTGGGAGTTCAAATCCCACATATAGTGAAAATATAAATGGATGAAAGTTTGGCAATTAAAAAAACAAATTTTGTTTCATAACAAAAATAAAAGTTAAAAAGAAGTCAAAACCAACCGGTAAAAGGCAAAAACAACTAAGTGTGAGCCCGGTTCATTTCATCTTCTTCGTTCTTTCTAGTCCTACACTCATTAATAAACCTATAATTTTTTTTCTCAAACCATATCATTTTCTTCTTTAATTCTTAACCCTTCTCAACATTTCTTTACGTTCTATTTTATATAAACTACCATTCACTTTAATTAATACTTGATTAACAATTTTGGGGCCCACACATACAAAATCCATCGAACTAAGGACATCACTGTTAAGAAAACTTGGATTGCCGGATGATCAATGTGCTCCCGAGAAATTGGGCCCGGGCCGGGAGTCCTCGCCGCACCCCTTAAGGGCTGGCCCTGATGGTTGGATTACGCAAATACTGTCGTGAGTAAATAGATATGATACCTACGCAAATATATATATATATATATATATATATACACGCATATTTTAAAACGACATTTGATAATAAAAGTGTAAAAAATATGTGGCTAAACTATGTATAGAGATATACCTTGACAAAAATAATGAAGAGAGTCGCGCGTAACTTTTTCGGGCATCGCAATATACTCGTCCATTGCGCCCAACACAAGCCCGTAGGCTAGCTGCCGAATAGCGACCGTACATTTTTGTACGGAGGTGAACCCTAGTCGACCCTTTGCGTCTTCTCTTTGTTGAAAAAAGGATAACGCTCCGACAAATCATTTGATAGACGCATGAATAATTGTCTACTCAATCGAAAGCGTTGCCTAAAATGATCTTTAGTATACATGGGTTCCGGGCTGAAGTAGTGTCGATACAAAGTATCGTTTGCTCCCTCTCTATCACGGTCAAGCGCCGGTTGTCTGGTTAGCACCGGAGTCCCTCGTCTTCATGACCAGGCCATCAGGTATTCAATCGTTATCCTACCCACTTCCATAAACAACTCGTCTTCTTCGAACGAGTCGGACGAAGAAAAATCATTCCATTGCAAAGCCATTTTGTAGTGAGTGATAGAATTTTTTTTATGGTTTGTGTGGTGTGAGAATTGCACATTTTTTGCTTGCCAAAAATAGGCAGCCGGCCACCGACGGTCGCCAGCCAACGACTATATTGACCGGCCAATGGTCATATTTGACCCGCTACCACACGCGAGTGTGGTAGCTTTGGCTAGCTCGCGAGACGGCTAAAGCTTGGGTGTTATGGTGCCAGCTATCCACGTGTACCAATTTGTGGCTCGTGGCTGGTCGCTCGCGGGCCACAACAGATAATCTTAAATAAATGAAAAAACCACTAATTAGTATAAAACGTGAATGTTGAGTGACTTAATTGAGACAAAAAAACTAAGCTGAGTAACCTGATTGAAAATTTTTTTGAAAGTTGATTACTACCTTACAAAGTTACCTAAAAAAACTACAAAATAAGGCCCAAAGTGATTCTGTCAATAAGGCCCAATAATAAAAAAAAAATAGTCGTGGGCAATTCATTTATTACAAATTACTGACTGATTTCTTCAAGGATCACTAAGGGCCTGCTATACTTACAAACTTAGGTAATGTAAATGCATATATTGATGTCTCTAACTAGGTGTTACGTTAGTTGAATTGGTATGTTGTTTAAATGGCTCATTCGTGCAAGCAAATGAAGATCTTAGTGAAATGGCCCATTTGAGAAAATGGACCCATTCACCTAGTCAACTTAGTGATAACTTAACACTAAGTTTAATTGTAAAACCCTAAGTCGTGAAAAGACATGCTTGACTTCCTATTCCCATTAGTTGTCCGCCATCAATCGCCTCCCGTTATCAACCTACGCCACAATGCGCCAATGTTCTCTGTTGTATGCTCGACGCCTCACCGGCGTCAACCTGAGCCTCATTATCAGACAACCGGAACTCAGATTTAGTGTCATTATCGGACGGTCGAACCTCAGTCATTACTAGGCAACAAGAACATTAAATGAAACATCCCAAATTTATGGTTGTCCGAAAAACTCGCCGCTCGCTAAAAAAAATGTGCCCTCGAAAAATGCTCGCTTGGTTTTTAGCTCGGTTGTAAACGAGCCGATCGGCTCGGTTCAGTTTGTAAATGAGCCAAACACGAGCAAAGGTCCGCTCGGTTCTGCTCGGCTTGTAAACAACCCTAGTCACTTTCTTTAACTTATAAAGCAAAAAACAAAATCTACTTTAGAAAAAGATACATTTATAAGGGCAGTCGGGGTGGTCCGTGATGGCCAACCCGTGATGGACCGATGGCCGCAAAACACCCCCCTCCCAACTGTACCACGGCCGCGATGGAAATTCTCGTGATATACATCACGCCAATAACTAGCCGTTGAAAACGACCGTTTGCTGGCCACTAACGGTCTTTTGACCGTTTAAATTAAAAAAAAAAACTTTTTTTTTCAAAATCACTATATATACATTTCCATATAAAATCAAAATAACATACAATCAAAACAACACACAATTAAACAATATAATAAAAAAATATAGAAGGATCAAGCAAGAAACAATCGGCTACGATACGAAAGTTTAGACCAAAGGTTCGGCCTAACTTAGGCGAACCGGCTCGATTTCGTCAAGACGCACCACCAACCCCACAACCTACACACCAACCCTATCAAAACCAAGGTTTTAAAAACCTTATGTTTCAAACCCAACAATTCTCGCTTCCAAACCAATATCCAGTGCACTACTCTCAACCCAACATTCCAACCCAAGTCGCATCCGGAGTGTTCCGAGCACCTCCCGATCTGATTGATCTACCTGTGTTCGACGACCGTTATGGGGTTCGTGATCCGGAGAACTATACGGTCGAAAATTCTGAGGAAGATGAAGAATATGAGGAAGAGGAAGAGGAAGAAGAAGAAGAGATACAAGTGCAAGCAGGAAGAGGAAGAGGAACGGGAAAAGGAAGAAGAGGAGGAGATAACACCGGGCCAAAAGAAGGAATTCCCTGGACGCAAGAAGAAGAAGAAGTTGCATTGGTGAGGTCGTATTTACATATTTTCGAGGACAAACGCATCGGAAATCAACAACCATCCAACACCTTTTGGCTGCGAGTGAAGGCACACTTTGAACAACTTACCGGTATGACGAGAAGGCGGATGGATCAAATAACCGGTAAATGGAGCGATTTACAGAAAAAAAATGAGTAAATTCAACGCCCTCTGCGGCCCTCAACGATTATCAACGGGTGTACGTTAGGAGTGGTTTTAATTCGTTGGATTCTTGGGAAGTTGCAAGAGTTCATTCGAAGTGGGTTCCCATTGATATTCCGGGGATAACCGAACTAGGGCCAACCGGCCCTCGTGGAGGAAGGGGAAGGGGAAGGGGTGGTCATTTCATAAACGATCTAAAACCTCCGACTTGGGAAATTTTACACCATCAACGGACGGGATGTCTACCAACATGCCTGAACTTAATTTGAATGATGAATTTTCCGACCCCGATGACGACACTATCCCAACAAGAACCACGACTCGAAGGAAGAGTGTCGAGTCGTCAACTGGCAAAGGGAAATAACCTTGGGTGGAGCGATGACCGAATACAAGTCAGCAAAATTGGTGGAAATCAATGAGAATCGAGAAAGGCGTAAGCACTTGGCAGACTTGAAAATACAAAGAGAAAACACCTACATGAAATATTTGTCCGAAATTGAAAAAAAAATAAAAATTTGAAGGCGTTGAGGGAGTCACATGAAGACGCCGAAGAACCATACAAGTCGATTCTCATTGATCGAAAACGTGAATTTTGCCACAAGTGGGGTTGGCCATGTAACTTTTAGTTTTTTTTTTTTTTTTTTTTTGGTTTTTTATGTTTTTAGTGTTTATTTTTCTGTTTATTTTTATGTTTTTTTAGGTTTATTTTTATGTTTTTTTATTTAATGTAATGTTTTTTTAGTTTAATTTAATGTTTTTTTATTTAATGTAATGTTTTTAGATTAATTTTTAAAAAAAAGTTTAGTGATGAAATGTGATGAAAAGTGCACACCACCACATGTGTTTAGTGATGAAATATGATAGAATGTGATGAAATGAAGTGGCAGAATCTGATTCGATGTGATAGTGTGATGGATGTGATAAAATATAAACCACCCCATGTGCCCTAACATAGTTTATACTAAAAACATTAAGGATAAAACTAATTACACACATGCGTATTTAGGTTTTTTAGCGAACACCAAGTTATTACATTACATTACACTATATTAATAAACGATTGGATTTGAACAGTACTGAAAATGCTGAATCACCATCTCAGTTCTTTTATATTGCCACGTTGCCTGCTGCTTATCTTAAGTCCTTTTTTTTCCCACCGATCAATAGCATAACCAAGACATTTTGCCTGAACCCTCCACACCGATCAACAGAGGACCAAGGCCCAACAACACAACCAGCTGTAGGATCGCGGTACTTTGGTCATTGTGGTAACCCTATCTCACCCACCCACTCTTCCTTATCACTCTATTTCTCAGTCTTCCTTCTCAGACCGTTTTGCGGCCGTTGTTGGTGTGGTTTGTCTGCCCACGGATGGTAGTGGATGCTGGCGCTGTGTACATCTGGGCATGCTATTGATAACTGTCGGATAGCATGGATGGATGTTATTGATGATTGTCGTCGTTGGCGTCGACGGCAGACCGTCTATGACTCCCACAGGTATTTTTTTGATGATTTCATATACTTCTTTATAGTTTGTCTATTGTTGTTTATTTCTATCTAAATGTTTTTCACCATTTTTGTCAACAAAGGCAGTGATAAACAGAGAACACGTGACAGTGTTTCTGCTTTGAAATCGGTGTACGCTGGCGATTGTGGCAGTGTGTCAGCGTTGCCCGGCAGCCTATTTCTTTCGTTATGGTTGTCCGGAATTGCGTTTGTCATTGGCCTGTTACCAATTGAAGTGGGCTATGATGAATTGATTAAATTATATATGAAAGGTTTGCTTATTTGAACAATAAATGGTGGTGTTTATATGATTTTTGTTGTTTGCAATGATATTTCTTTTGTGTTTGTGAAAATGGATGATGGTGTTGCCTTAGCGTGGCAGGGTTGGTGGTTGTTAGATGTCGATCTGCAACCCACTCTGCAGCATATCATGCACTTATTTCTAAATTCTTAACCCAGTTTATACGACTGTGTATTTTGTTTTAACTATAGCATGCACTTACTTTCGAAATTCTGAACCCAATTTATACGACTATGTATTTTGTTGTAACTTTTCTATACATATTGAATTGGTTATGATGTGGTTTTCGCTACTTTCAACTAAGTTTTCAGTCACACCATGAGCACCACCATGACACCAAGATGTACCATTTTCTTATGTTTCTTTATAATTCATGTTTCGTGTTGTTAACTTTAGTCGTGCCGCTTGTCTGAAACAGTGGCGACTGAATCGCCTGTCACAGGATTTGGTTTATGTTGGTCTGGGTTTATAATTTGGAATCCTTACTCTTTCGTTTGTTGATGATATATGTTGTTCAAACCTACTAATCGGGTGGTCAGTATATGAATATTTATTACACGAATTGAGGTTGTGATCAGTGGCGAAGCTTGGCTCTCGAATCGGAGGGGGCCGGACTCAATTTTTTCGATCGGTAGTGGCAAATCGGCGGGGGCCGGACTCAACCCGGACTCAATTTACCTACGAAAATCGCATATGTCCACTACTGCGCCAAAAAAGCAGGGGGGCCAGGGCCACCCCTGGCCCTTATACGTGCTGCGCCCCTGGTTGTGATGAATTTGAAGATGTGATTCAGATTCGGATGAACTTTGGTGTGTCGTATTGGAAGGATGTCAGATGCTCATTTGCAACTGTGAGTTACCATTTTGATGGTCGCTTAATGATTTTAATGCTATGCATTTGAATGCGATTTGAGAATTGAATAGCTTATCCCTGCTTAGTTTGATCTCCAGGTAACATTGTGGTGTATTGGTAATAAAGCCTACTTTGCATTAACATGAGGTTGTCATGAATGTGTAGATAAAATTCAAATTAAGGTGGCATTCAAACCACGCTATAGCAAATTGGAAGGATAGCAAGTGCTCACTTGTAACCTTAATTTCCGCCATGGCGAATTAACTACCTCACATGCCCGGAGCCCAAAAGTTACCGTACACGTTAATTATCGAAGGGGAATGAGCGGTGGAAAGACTTACGTCCAACCATTTGGACGTTTTTACGCCTGATGCACGCTTACTTATACCCTACTAGCGCACATTTGGAGTCCACGACAGGAGGCATGCTTGCGTATTTCTTTATATAATCATATGCGTTGACGTTGATATCATCTTTGTAGGTTGAGATTATTCATATAAATACGATGGGTCAAGTGCATTTGATGATGAGTATGGTGGTGTTGTTGTTACCGTCTTTGCGTCTATCCTTCGCATTTGTTTCAGTTTGGAGAACAAAGGTGAGGTTTCTTTATGCACTGGTGCTAATGTCTTGCTGATATAATTTGTTCCTAAGATACCCTTTTGTCCTAGGCAATTATTATATGTTTCTTTATTCTAATTGCAGGGTAAGAAGGGAATTTGGCTAAAAGTGCCTATAGGAGTAATGGTGTGAAAGTGTTGTTAAACTTCTTTATAGGTTCTTTGATTATTTTGTGCAATTTGTGTTTATTATAATCATTTTCTCGCTGTTCGTGGATGCATTTTTCAAATTTGTGTTCCAACACTTGGTTCTGCTTTATCTCTAGGTATAGTCTTTGATGTTCAGCGTTGCGACTACTATTGGCCTATGCAGGTATTTGCTTACTATTGATTGTAGGTTCATTGTCTTTTGTAAGTATTTAGTTGGTTATTAGACATTTAGCGTGTATGTATGCGACCAATTTAAGCAAGTCATTACAATTATCTTTTTTGTTTTTTTACATATAAAACTTAAAAAACTTGCAGCAACACACACTACTAATTGTGTTTTGGTAGCATCATGTAACAAGTAGTTGCATAATTTTGTTTGAAACTCTTTTTTGGGTGTGTTCTAATGTACGGTTAGACCATAATACACCCTATGTTCCCCATTTAAGGAAACATAGCACCTGTGTTAGTTTTGCATTCAATGTAATAGTCTCATGATGTTTCTAGAGGATTATGACGATAATTTTCATGTAGGACACAAAAATATAATGTGAAAATGTATTGAAGATGGTTATGTCATAAAGGGTATGTGTTGATAAATCCAAAGAAAATATGCTTAAATTCAATGATTGGTTGTTGTGAGTTGCTGATGATGTAGAGATTTGACATATACGCAATGCTGTTAAATGGTATGCTAAAAAGGTTGATTCATCTAGCCTTCTTACAGTTTTATTGTCAAAGTTGATTACAAGTAATTGTCCACAACGGATGGACAACACCGGCAAGAATGCAGAATAAAGTTAATAGCAATCATGATATCCAGAACTTTTCTTTTTGTACAACTTCAACAAAAAGACAGGATGTTATAAACTAACAACCATGACCTATTATTGTCCATATTTTGATTAAAAAAAATAGCAACACTAGATTGTTGATACATGTATCTTGATGTCTGGAATTTAGTTAACACTTTGTGTGTATAATACCTACTCAATATTGGTTTTGATACTGAGGTTAGGAGTGGGTTTTGGAGCGCGCAACGCGCGCACGGCTAAACATCTAGTTAAAGATAACTTAAACTTATAAAAAAAGTTTCTTTTTTTAATTTATTATATCCTATCTAAAATCTCATAATAATTACATTATTATTACATCTATACTACTTTATAAAGGAGGAGTGATGTACCATTTAGTAATTTGCATTTCCGTACAACTTAAGATGCAATATGCACAACATATTAAAGCATGACATTCAAGGGTATTATGGGGATACTTGTGACAATTAAGACACTTAAAAGGGCAATGTAGACATTTTACCCACCTCATGCTTTACAATATCAAAACACTTTTACAATACTACCCTCCTTCTTCCATCCCTACCCTCACAAACATCCTTTGCCTTATGGTTTTCCTTCTTCATCATCAATGTTACCAATGAATGTTTCATTCAAGAAGATGTTGGAAATTACAAAAATTTAATAATATGATTAATGGAATTTAATTGATTTTAGTGAAATTATTAAGGAGACTCTTGAGTAGAGTTCTTTATTTCACTTTATTAGAGTTTATGGCTTTAATTAAGTTAGTCTCTTCACTCATCCTTAGGTTTTGTATACATAGAAGACTTTGTGCCTTATTTGAAAGACTAGAAAAAATACAAGAAAAATAAAGAAGATGATTCATAAAAGAATTCTTGAAGAAGAAGAAAAACTTGACCCATATGTTGAGAACTTATAGAGATAAGTTTTTCTATACTTGATTCCACCACATTTCCATTATTATTTTTTCCACAAGTTTAACACCACGATTAAAAAGCATTTATGTGCTTCTCGTAGTTTCTTTACTTAATGTTGGTTATGTTTCAACAAACCTCTATATTTATGTGTGTGTATATTTATACATATAAACCAAAAGTAGCTGCCCTATAGGAAGTTAAGTTAGAATTTGCATGTAGTGGTTAATTTAATCTTTACTCATATCTTATGTAGCTAATTTGATTCTTCATATCAACTTTAGTTGATGATCAGATTTACTTATGCCATTTTTTTAATGTCGCAAGTAGTATAGTCCAAACAGTGCTTCAAGTTCTCCGGTATACTTTTTTAGTTTGATTTTTTTTTCTTGGGCCTTTATGAATGCCTTGAGTCCATAATCAGGCTTATTATCCAATCTGAGAATTAGCTTTATTAGTTGACAGTTTGACCGTATTTTGTCTGTGATACACTCATTGCAACAAAAAGTTAATGGGTGTGCTTTGCAGGTTGTTTGGCAGGATGATATCGATCCAGACAATATGACATACTAGGTTTGCTATTTAGTGTTCATTGGTTAATGCTAATGTTAAGGTTTTCTTAATAAATTACAGTAACAACGGATTTAAAATACCCTTGTTTAATTCGTGCAGGAATTACTTGATTTAGGCGAGGCTATTGGGACTGAGAGTCGGGGTCTTTTTGAAGATCTTATTAAATAACTTCCAACTACAAGATACAAGTCGGGCAGCTTCTTTTTGAGGAAAAAATCTGGAGAGAGTTAAGTTTGGGTTAAAAAAATTTTATTTATGTTTCTCTTTGTTCTTTCTCTATTATATTTATGAATCATTATAGTTTGATTATTAAAATGAATGAATGTGTGACAAAAGGTGGATGCTGATACACTAAACTTACCAAATTTATTGACTACATATAGGGAAAAGATCAAGACACCAACAGTCAACATGTCTCTTTGTGAAAAATAATTTTTAAAATGATGTTAGGCAAGTTATTAAAATGTGTTACTATTACTCTGTACAAGATTCTTTTCATTTGAGTCATTCGACTCCATATGTTGTGCTGCTAATCAGCTATTACTCTTGCAATAATGAGATATTAGTGATGTTTATTTCTTACCAGCATACTTAGTTAATATTCGGGCGAACCTTGGAGCAATGTCCATGACAGATTTAGAAGGTTTTTTTTTTGTCAGTGGGTGCCTAAATGGACCACGTTAGAAAGAACTGAGTAATGGCAAAACGGGTCTTTTAAAAGCTAAATTTACAATTAAAATATATATGTTTAATGGTTCCTTGATCATCAATAAGGTTGTCTTCCTCTCTTTGTTAGTCTTTTTTTTTCCCAATTAAAAATTAAAATTCAAATTAGTTCTTGTTAATAATATTAGTAAGAAACATACAGCCAATAAATGGATTGGATGCATAAGTATAGTAAATGGGAAATAGTGTACCTAGATATTGTGTTGTATTATCACCAACCGCTAATAGCATTGAGAAACTAAAACCAATGGTTTAGTTGTTGGAAGTTAATCTAAAATTATAATATACACATATTATGCCTATATTGAAACGACAACCCAAGACCATGCTTGCTCAGCTTGGGCACCGACTTTGCCTTTTTTTTTTTTGTTAAAACTCCCATATAGTAAAAAATATGTTTGTATGCATTTCTTTTTTAAAAAGAAAGATGAAAAATTAGAACATGTCTATACGACATGGCAATGTATGTGATCCCAATCATTGAAATTTTTGGTAGGTAAGAAGTTGCTTGATTGAGAATATAAATCAAAATTTTTAATATTTATAAATCAAATCTCCTTGTATCCTATGGAAAACATCCACAAGCTGCAACACCCGTTGTATTGTATTAAAGGAGAAATTCTAAAATGTTCATCTTCTCCAAATTTTGAATTTATGTGTAATGTTATGCAACACCCTTTGTAATGGATTGAAGTTCATACTTGTTAATTTGTATTGATTAACAATGCACTTGTATCAAGTGTTTAAAACGATATATTTACACTATACCCAGAATGTAACACACATTGATTAGGTATGCCATATTTTCTCCGTGTTACAACGTAACCATCTACCCAGAATGTCTAATGGGTAAAAAAAAAGGCCGACCCAATCCAATTGCCTCACTTACACTATGAAATAAATGTAACAAGTGATACTATGCTTCAACCAAAGCTGCTAAGCACGAGCCAAAATTTGAGTGATACCACTCAATGTTAGTACATCGACAATCACCATTCCCTTGGAACTTTAAGAAGACATGGTCCCACCTAAAATGGACAAAATCATGCCTATTATTTCCTACAGTTATGATTTGCATAAGAACCATTCCTTTACTAAACGTTACTTCTTTTCATTCCTTACTCACAGGAATTCATTACGTAGGTATTCCACACAAGGCACATAACCAAACATAAAACGAAACGTTGAAAAACAAACAAAGTGCTAAAAAAAGTGAAACCTGTCGCGCAACGTGCGGGAAAAAAGCATAAATACCCGCCGCAACGCGCAGGCCTTCCCACTAGTTGGTTTGAGGATGCAAGAGTTGGTTCTTGTATTTACTTGATCACAAATATACAAGAAAAGGAGAAACCTTTATATTGATTAAGGGATGGTTTTACAAAGCTTTGTAATGTTACAAGTGTAACATCTTAACTGATGGCGGAAACATCAGAGTGCCACGTAAGATCTTTGTACAATAGCTAATAGTACTAATAAAGTTCAAATAATATTAAATACTTAATTAAATTTGTCATACAAGAATTTGAAATACAATAGCCTAAAAACAAAATAAGAACATAATACATGAAATTGATTTAAGTTTCTAGGTCCAAAAGCCTTATGTGACGCATCAAACATTTCTTGAAACATGTACAAACTAATTTTGTTAACACAAATATGTTAATGAACGTTACTTAGGGTTTTGTACATATAATATAGTTGAAAAAAGGTTACAATTCAATGCTATCTATACCAATTGCAAATTTGTAAACAAGTAAACATACAAATGGCAAAATCAAACCTAAATGTAAGATGTTGTGTACACCCAACATGAGTGGATCAAATTGCACAAAACAATGACAATGGTTTCTCCGGAAAAGGGAGAATCAATCTAGATGGATCCTTAATCCGATGGGCGTCTTTGGCCCAAGCCGGGGAGGCCGTCCGGCTTGGGCCATTTTTATCGGGGGCACAATTTATTTTAAAAAATTTCTATATATGTGTGTGCGTGTATTTTTAAAATAGAAAACCCATTTAACACTTTAACGTTGGGCCTAATAATAATCAATTCTAAAAAGCCCATAACGTTTATAAGCCCAATACCTATTTAACCAATAAATAAAAATAACAACGTTTTTTCTTTTCAAAGTTGAACTTATTTGACACATCACAAAAAATTAGCGACCCTATAGATGTTTTGGAGCATATAAAAGAAGAATGTTATCTCCCAAATACGTACATTGCATATAGAATGTTATTGACCATTCCAGTCACGATGGCATCCACAGAAAGCAGATTTTCAAAATTATTGTTGTTGAAATCAAACATACGATCCACAATGTCCCAAGAAAGACCTAGCGGGTTAGCTATAATAGTTATTAAGAACGACATCATAGATTGTATAAAGTGTGAAGAGTTGATCCACCAATTTGCTAGCAAGAATATTAGGAGAGCTTAACGAATTGTCGGTTAGATACTAGTCTATTACGGTATGTATTTTCACTAATTCTAATACTATATTTTGCAATTGTTATGTTTATTGTTATACTATTGATCCACATAACATTTAGTTAAATTATTTAATTTATTAA
The DNA here is from genome assembly GCA_028751855.1 of Ambrosia trifida. NCBI lineage: Eukaryota > Viridiplantae > Streptophyta > Magnoliopsida > Asterales > Asteraceae > Ambrosia > Ambrosia trifida. Next base: position 33,336,290 of record CM054123.1, on the reverse strand, counting down.
AGATTAAGGAGCGTATTTTTTAACGGCTCGGATATGGCACGTAAATCCTCAGGGACGCCTCTTCTTAATCCGATAGTGTTATCCATTGTTAAGTTTGGCTAGCTAAGTTAATGATTTTGCTAAGTAAAATTGTAATCTATGTTTGATTGTTAAAACATATAGCAAATAAGGTAACATGGCACATGTATGAATTGTACTGTAAAATGTTTTTTGTAAGTGTAAGTGATTTTGAATACGTGTACATGAATTGTACTGTAAATTGTAATCTATGTTTGATTACGTGTACATGAATTGTACTGTAAGATCTGCTTACGGTTAAAGACACCAGGTTTTAAGTTTTCCCATGATGAAGCATTCAAGGATGATTTAAGAATCTAAGTCTATAAATAGAGTCAATATCAATTTGTCAAGTCAATTCAATTTTGTATTAGGGTTATTTTCTTATTCTTCGTCTTGTATTTTTGTTTTTTATTGAATGAGTTAAATCATGTCTTCTGGGATCTATATTTGCAAATTCAAAAAAAAAAAAAAAAAATGATTTGGGATAGAAAAAGAGACAAATGCACGGATAGTCCTTATGGTTTTCAAAATAACAACTATAGTCCTCATCTTTTAGAAATTACACTAACTTATTACTCGAATAGTCCCCTGAGTGGATGAAGGCCAGTTAGTGCAGTTAATTCTCTGTAAAATGACAAAACCACCCTTATTATTAAAATATAATAATTAAAAAATAAAAGAAATATTTAAAAACTTAAATAGGGTACACTCCCCACCTCATCTTCTTCAATCTAAATGACCCACCACTATCTCCACCTTTCACCACCACCACCACTAACCACCATATCCCCCACTTTTCACCATCACCAACATCCACCCAACAAATCGTCACCTGCTCATCACAACCACCATCTTTCCCACCTTTCACCACAACTAACCCATCACCTGCTCATCACCACCTACCAACCCGTCACCAACATCCACCCACCAATCCGTCGAAACCCTAACCTGCAACCGCCTAACCACCAACACCCTAACCAATAACCCTTCACCTGCTCATCACCATTCACCGACTCCCACCTCCACTCATCTCCCACAACTAACCCTAATCTGCAACCGCCTAACCACCAAACCGTCACCTGCTCATCACAACCCACCAACTCCCACCTCAACCCTAAGCTCTTTTCAGAAACCATAACCTGTAACAGTCGCCACCCACATGCAACCTAGTCCAACCCCACCTCCTCCTTTCAAAATCCCATAATCCACCTGAGGGTAGTCCAACCTAGTCCAACCGACATAAACAAACCGATTTTAACTGATAACCAACATAACCAATGGTTATGGTTATGAAATTCCTATAACCGACCAAGCGATTATGGTTATGGTTATGAAGCTTTGGTTAACTAATATAACTAAAACCGAATCAGAACTTGTAATGTTGATTCTATGTAATGTATTTATGTTTTGCATTAACCATGTAGTGGTTTATACTAAAATAAAAGTATGTTATTAACCAAATGATCTTAATGTAGTGCTCTTTTTTTATGATGAGTTGAACTTGTAATTATAGACTTAAGAATGTTTTTTCTTTTTGTTGTTTTTAATATCCTATTAAAATGGATCCCACATTGGTAGTGAAACTAAAAAATGTAGCCTTAATTGTCTAATAAAAATATCCCAACCTAAGTCCAACATGATAGGTTTCATTTTTTTTATAAAACGGTTGACTTTTAATTTTTATAATTTAGCCTAAAGTTTGTATTAGTTGAATTTTTTGGTTAATAACCAAAATAACCATAACTATGGTTATGGTTAAGAAAATTTCATAACCGAACTAGCGGTTATGGTTACGATTAATGGTAAAAAACAAATCAAACCGACCCATACACACCCCTAGCTAGGGGGGAGGGTTGGTTTATTATATATTTTAAATATAAGTTGGCCCCACAAATATGTATATATAATTACACCTTATTAATTTATTTTTGTTTTATTATTAGTGGTATTTTTGTTATTTTATATGGATTTAACCAAGCAAACTGACGACCATCCACTCAGAGGACTATCCAAGTAACAAGTTGTCAAACCACAGGAAACACCAGTGTAATTTCTAAAAGGTGGAGACTATAGCTGTTATTTTGAAAAGCGTCAGAGACTATCCGTACATTTTTTGCGCTATATTTTTTTTTCAAATTAACCCTAATTCGTTCCATCACACTCTTTATATGTAACCGCTACACCAACACAAGAGACGTGAAACTTTAGTCCTTTACTTTAAGCCAACTATCTACTTCTAGTCCCTTCACTTTTTAATAAGTACATCAACCTCCACGTAGGATATCAACATTACCTGTTACCTATTACCTGATACTTTTTTTTGAACGTCCAATTTTTAATACTTTAAATCTATCTCATCTTGCACTTGTAAGAATTTGAATCCACAACCTCACATTTATAATGAGGGATACCATACCACTAAAACAAGAGGTCATGGGTCCTGTTCAGCCATACTAAATTAGTTAGTACAAAATAACTAATATTAGATACTTGTATTGGTTTATGTTTATTCATATTCATTTATAACACAAAACTTAAATGTGTATGGTTGGTTGTGTGAATTTGCTTTCGTCATAATAATTACATTATTATTACATACTATTAATAGCCTTTGGCTTTGACCTTTTCCGTAATTTTCTTTTTTTTTTTATAGTGCTATTTTCGTCATTCTACATACCACCCAGATCCAAATCCACATCCAAAACCTTTGGGCAGTGGGCACCACCGTTATTAAACGACAACTTAGCCAGGTATCATCAACCACATTCAGATCTGAGTCGGTGCGTCGGAGTCGCAGCCACTTGCAGCGCCCTGAACGCTCTTCTCCGGTGAGGGTGTGACGGTTTTTGTGATGGTGATGTTGTGTTCGTAGAAGACGATGGTTAGATGGTGGTGTTGTGGTGCCTTGGTGGTAGCGGCTAGGTGGTTATATACAGAGAAAGAGTAAGACACAAATGAACCTCCTGTTTGTGGTGAAGAAACATGACGTTCGCGGGTTTCTGTCACACCAGATGCGATGGTGATGGTGGTATTCTTTGTCGCCGACGGTGATGGTGGAAAGGCAATCTCTTGCCGAAAAATAGAAGGTGTGGGATGGTGATGATGTAAGAGAGACAAAGAGAAAGGGTATATAATTCTCGTTCAGCGGTTGAAGGCTGTTATGCCGTCTCTTATCTCCCACACACAATCGGCCTTCGTCGGCGAAAGGTATATTCTTGATGGCCCCCTAATTATAAGCGAAACCGTTTCATGGGCTAAAAAGACTAAGCGGGAGGTCATGATTTTTAAAGTTGATTTTCAAAAAGCCTATGACTCCCTAAACTGGAAGTTTCTTATCCGATGTATGAAGTTCATGGGGTTCCCGGACAAATGGTTGGATTGGATTATTGGTTGTCTGAAATCTGGGAAGGGGTCTGTTTTGATTAACGGGGCTGCCACGGGTGAATTCCCCTTCAAAAGAGGGCTTCGGCAGGGCGATCCGATATCCCCGTTCCTTTTTATCCTTGCCATGGAAGTTATCAATATGTTTATGTGTCGGGCGGTTGATTTGGGTTTGTTTCATGGGGTTAAGCTTCCAAATGATGGGCCGACCCTTTCCCATTTGTGTTACGCGGATGACGTCATCTTCATTGACGAGTGGTCCAAACATAACGTGGTGAGTTTGTGCCGGATGTTGAGATGGATAAATCTTGTTACTGGGCTCCAAGTCAACTATAATAAATGTCAGTTGTTTGGCATTGGGGTGGGCGGTCATGAGGTTGATAAAATGGCGAGTAAGCTCAAGTGTAAAGCCGGGAAACTTCCGTTTGTGTACCTCGGTGTACCGATTGGGGCGAACATGAAGAAGGCTTCGTCTTGGCAGCCGATTGTTGATAAATTCTGCTCTAAGTTGTCCTCTTGGAAAGCCAACCAACTCTCTTTAGCGGGGCGTGCAACGTTAGTGAAATCGGTCCTGGGTAGTCTGCCTTCGTATTACCTATCGTTTTTTTCTCCGCCTAAATGTGTTTTAAAGAAGCTTGAGGGGCTGCGACGGGATTTTGTTTGGGGAAGAACGCGTAATAATGTCAAGATAAGATGGATCCGGTGGGAGAAGATGATCAAGCCAAAGAAACTTGGGGGGTTTGGGATAGGTGCCATAGAAGACTTTAATGCCGCCATGTTATCGAAATGGTGGTGGCGCTTCAAGAATGATCCCGGACATCTTTGGGTCAAAGCTGTGAATGCTATCCATGCGTCGGAGTCGTGTAAGAAAATTGTTCCTTTAAAAAAGGGGGTTAATGGGGTGTGGAAAAATATTTGTGGGGTAGAAGAAAAACTGTTTAAGCAAGGCATCCGGATCCGTGATCAACTTAAAGCCAAAGTGGGGGATGGAACTAAGATCCTTTTTTGGAAAGATTGCTGGTTAACGGATACTCCCTTACGGGAATTATTTCCAGATCTGTACAAGATGGCTGCTGTTAAAAATGCGATGGTAGCGGACTGTTTTGGCAGACTGGGGGACCTTGTGAACTGGGGTTGGGACTGGAAAGGGGGCCAGCTGAATAGTAGCCTGGGAAGCCGGTTCCAGGACCTGCTGCGTGTTCTGGACCAGGCGTCGTTTGGTTCTGGTAGGGACAAGTGGGTTTGGATTAATTCTTTGGGGGTGGATTTCTCGGCTAGATGCATCAGGTTCGACTTGGCCGCTAAGGTGGGTCTTAATACCGGTGATTTCGTTATGAAATGGAACTCTTGGGTGCCCCCGAAATGCAATGTTCTAGTCTGGAGAGCTGTCCTCGGGAAGGTGGCTGCTAAGGAGCAACTGTTAAAAGTTGGGATCAGTTTACCAAACTCGGTTTGTCCTCGCTGCAACATTCATTCCGAAGATGTGGAGCACGTGTTCGTCCAATGCTTGATTGCCAAATGCATTTGGTGGCAGATTTTCGCGTGGGTTAGAGTTCCTTTCCCGGCTGACATCTGTTCTCTTCGTGACCTGCTGGAGAAGCTGCTCAAATATCCGGGTTCTAAGGTTTGGAGGCGCATTGTTTACACTATTGCGTGCGCTACTGTTTGGCGCATTTGGAGAGCCAGAAACACTATGGTTTTTGAAGGGAAGTTTGTTTCGATTCGCAACTCTGTGGAGCTGATAAAGGAAGACGCTTACTTGTGGCTATGTCATCGGTCGAATGTTTCTGCCCCTAGTTGGATTAGTTGGTTAGACTTCGATGTGCAGAACTGTTTGTAATCGTTTAGCCTGTTTTGGGGTTGGCTGTTTTTGAGCCTTTCGTGTACCCAGCTCCTTGCTGGCTCTTTATATATATAAAGCGTTTTGCCGTTAAAAAAAAAAAAAAAAAACATAAAGATAAAACATCAATATTTATGATGGGCGGCATTTCCAATTCCTGATTAGTTTTTTTACTTGCAAGATGTTGTTTGAATGACAATAAATTTTTTAGGGGTGTGGTCATGGTAATGTTTGGGAGGACTTGCCACCACGTCAGCAAAAAGTGGGTCCCCTTGTATTTAGACAACTTAAAGACTACCCAAGGATGTGGGGGTAGTCTTCGTTGGGTAGTCCTCCTCTCTTATTGGCTAACATTTAATTTTTATTTTCTAATATTCAAATAACTAAATAATTAAAATAAATAACATAAAAACTCATATATTATTAAAAAAAGGTTACAATAGAAATTATAAAAAAAAAACCGAAACCTAAAATTAAAAAAAAAAATACATATTGAAATTAAAAAAATAGCTAACCATTAATAAAAAGAAAGTCAATTACATATTTCCCCCTGCTAAGATCATTTATTACATATTTACCCAACTTAAAAAGTCAATTAGGAGCCTTAGCAGGGGAAACTATGTAAAAAAATCCAATAAAAAAACACTAAACACCAACATTAAAAAAAAACGCATCAATTGCCATGCCAGAAGACGGGGGATGCTGAATTCATGCCTCACAAACAGCCCGATAGTCTTGCTGTGTGTGTTGGACTGCCGCTCGTTGGGTAATACCAGGGTTCACCTCCAACGTGGCTTGAAATAAGGAGTTCCACCTCGTACACCTTTTGTATAGGTCCGACCACTTATTAACGAGTTGATCCACCGTTCGGTGATTTGTTTGGCTTAATCGATTGAATTCCGCCAAAACATTATTCCAAAAAGAAAACGTATTTAGATTTTCGGCCGATATTAGGTTGATATTGATCCAGCCCGTCACCAACTTAATCTCGTCATCCGAAGTCCAAGCCATTTTTTAAAAAAGAGAGTTTTATTTTTTTGGTGGGTTTTTATAAAAAAAATGGGGGATGATTATAGGTGGTTAGAGAAGAAATGTGGATGGTTTTTAAAAGAATTGTGAAGAAATGAGGAGGGTTTAATAGTTGAAAAATGGTAAAAAAACAAAAAAAAACTAGCATTTTGCCCGCCGCGCGTTGCAGCGCACGACGGGTCAAACCGCACAGTAACACATCCGATGTAAAACATGATGCGATACTCACAATGTATAAATGACAATGATAAAGATTGTAAAACACATTGTTAAAAACAGAAATGCCAAAACATCCAAAAGGGTATTGATGTGGTGAAGAACATTTTTAAAATTAGGAAAAGGGTGAGCATAACGTCTCAATGTTTAAGAGCATTCACATCTCATTCACCAAATCCCATCCATCAAATTACACTAAAAATCATTACTTCACCCCTAAATCTTCTCTCTCCTAATTAAAATAATAATACTTTTTCATACTTTTATCATTACATTTTCTTTTTCCTCACTCACACCTACTTACAAAAATATTAAAATATATATAGGGGTGAACAGTAGCTTTTTATATTTAGGGTGAAACAGTGCTTCTACCAAATATTTTCTCTCTCCTTCACTCACAACCACTTACACTCACCCTATATAATTTGGTGGACACACTCACATCCATTTGATGGATGGGATGTGAGTCCTCTAAATAATTAGAAAACTACCAATTCTTTAACAGTTGTAGTCAAACACCCCTTTATCTGTTCCTACTGTAATTGAGTTGGCCTATATGTGTTCTTTGCTTTTTCTTCTTCTGCACAAAACAAACGCAGGCAGACACACGCGCTTACTGTGTGTTTTCCGATAGAGAGGACCAGCAACGGCCGAATGTGTGCACAGTGCATACACAATCTGTGGCACACAGCAGGAGGTGTTTGTCGGAAAAAGGAGCCATCATCAAACTCCTTTGCACGTATGAATCAAACAGACGCAGTTTCACGACGCCGACGGTTCTATTTGAGCCTCAAGATTAGGTCTCCTTCTTCCGTCTCACCACGGCGGCAATTGCTGTAACACCCCAACCGATGGCGGAAACATCGGGGTGCCACGTATTGATGATTGTTTTCAGTAGCACATGGTATAATATAAATTTTAAATAATTTATTCAAACATAATATCCAAAATGTGAAATAATGTCTAAGAATTCAAATACATAACATCCAAATAATAACTTCAAAAACTTCAAATAACTTCAGGATAAATCCTCATGCTAACTCAAGCCTCAGCTTCATTGTTACCTGAAACATGTTAATTTTGAAAGTATTTTGGGTCAACATAAGTTGGTGAGAATTACATAGGTTTTTGATGATAAAATGAATAAAATGTTATGCAATTCATGTGTCATGTTAATCTAGCCCATATGTGAGAAACATATTAGAAATAAATCGAGTGCATAATCAACCCTATTGACTGTTATAAATAATACATACCATACACTTATGGTCCCAATGAATAATGTTATGCGATAACAAACACCCACGTAACCTTTGTAGGAGGCACGTATCCGGGTGGGATTGTCAGTCCAATAGATCTATCAATGTATACCGTCGGCTGATCAATGTTAATGATTATGCTAGAATGTGCTTACTCTAATCATGTTCAAGACAATATGCAACATAGAAAACACACAAACACATTGATGATTGAATTGCAATGAAAAGTGTTATAACATGTTTCACCCCAAAAGTGGTGATAAAAGGGGCTATGTAAACTCACCTTAGCAAATGTTAAACTTGTTGAAAAGATATGATAATTGTGTTGCCCAAAGTGATGCCAAATATTACCCTATAATGAGGTAATATATAATAAGTCTAAGTCTATGTAACTAATATGTGTTATCCTAGGGTTTCGATTTGGGGATAATCAATTGTTAAATTTTAATTTGAAAATGTTAATTAAATAAAGAAAATTGGATAATTAATGAAAAATAGTCTTTTTATAAAGTTTCAATTTTGAGTGTGCACATTAAAGTGTTTGAAGCAATAAAATAATTTTTATAAAATTATTTCATTTAAAATGGATTTTTAAATCTATTTATTTATAAATAGCCAATTATTAACTTTAATATTCAAAAATACTAAAATTAAAGAAATCTATTTTTAAAAATCATATTTCTGTTCTAAATGATTAAAAATAATTTGTATAAAATTTTGGTGCAAAAATGATGAAAATTGGATTTATTATGAATTAAATATGATTAAATCTTACAAAAATTGATTAAAAAATAATAAATAAATGATTTTACTGAATTAAAAATTATTTCAGTAAAGTTTAACTTTATAAAAAGTTAGGATAATTTTTGGGGAATTTAATAAAACTGTTTTGATATAATAATGGATTTTTATAAATATAATAGTATAAAAATGATTTAATTATTATAATTATTAAATAAAAGAATTTCTGAAAAATAAAAATTGTAAATAAATCTTTTATATCAGATTAACTAATAATAATTTTTTTAGAGTTTATAAAATAGTTTAGGTATTTTAAAAAGAATTTAAAAGATTAAAGGATTAATATATATATATATAATTAATGTTTGTTAAAAAGAAAAGAAAAAAGAAAAAGTACAAAAAGCCGGTCAGAGCCGGGACTCGAACCCGGGTGACCTCGGATAAGGACCAGCGTCTCAACCACCTGGCCTAGGCCGGTGGTTGTGATGGTTTAGACTTCAAAATTTATAAATACGCGATGCTGATACTGGTTTATCCCCAAACCATAAACGACGAACCCTAGCTTTATCAATTGGACGATTCAGGCAACTATAGCCCAATTAATGTTAGGGCTATAGTTGCTTGGATGCCGATGAATTAAACCCATCAACAAAATTGAACTCACAGTGTGTAATGAAAGATAATCGTCGGGTCAAGGAGAAAAGTCAACCACAAGCAATAAACAACGATCAGAGAGAATCAGAGAGAAATAGGGATTGAGAGAGAGGTATGAGCGAGTTGTTAAGCTATGCAGAGCCTCAATTTATACTAATGGATTAGGGTTAGGGTTAATTGGATTGTTTGACTTTCCATATAATAATACGCGGCCAATTATGATCATTAGGGCACGATGCCGTGTAATTGTTGTTCAATTAAGTTGGATTGGGCCGGATTATACACGAAGATACCAAAAATATATCAATTACGCGATTAATTGGTGGATTGAGCAACAAGGAATCCCACAGTTGACTTTTCTAGTCAACTGTGAGGATTTAAAAGCGCGTATAAGATTATTGTTTGTCTGGGTTTATCACAAACAGAAGGCCAGCCCAGCTGGTTTGTGCATTGTGTGTGTTAGTTTGAACCGGCCTTTGGCGCGGGTTCGAGTCCCGGCCAAGGCAGGTTATTTTTTTTGAATAAATTATAACCACACACACACATATAATAATATATATATCATTAGGGTTCCATATTAACGACAAAAATAATAAATGCGAGGATAATTATGAAACTTGACGTTTTATTAAATGTCGGTGCGTAACGTACAAGAATTTATTGCGTAATGTTACAGTCTCCCCTACTTTTAGGAACTTCGTCCCGAAGTTGGAGTTGGAGAGTCTGGTGGAAAAAGATGCGGATACTTCGACTTCATCTGGTCTTTACGTTCCCAAGTGAACTCTGGGCCTCGTTTAGATTCCCAACGAACCTTAACGATCGGAATACGACTGCGCTTGAGTTTCTTGACTCCAGTGTCAACAATCTCGACGGGTTTCTCGATAATGTGCATGCTTTCATCGATTTGCACATCCTCAAGAGGAACATGAAGGTTCTCATCTGCTAAGCATTTCTTGAGGTTCGAAACATGGAAGGTCGGATGAACATTGCTTAGCTCGGGTGGAAGCTCAAGTCTGTAAGCCACTTTCCCAACTCTGTCAAGAATCTTGAAGGGGCCTACGTATCGAGGAGCTAGTTTTCCCTTTCTACCGAAACGAATAACTCCTTTCCAAGGGGATACCTTAAGTAGCACAAGGTCCCCAACTTGAAATTCCAAGGGTTTACGACGTTTATCAGCATAACTCTTTTGGCGACTTCGAGCCTTGAGAAGATTATCCTGAATAAGCTGGATTTTGTCTGTGGTTTCCTGGATTAGTTCGGGTCCAGTAATGCGAGCTTCACCAACCTCGGTCCAACAGACAGGAGAACGACATTTCCGACCATAGAGTGCCTCAAAAGGAGCCATGTTAATGCTGGCGTGATAACTGTTGTTGTATGAAAACTCAACCAAAGGAAGATGAGAATCCCATGCGCCACCAAAATCGATGACACACGCCCTGAGCATGTCCTCAAGTGTCTGGATGGTTCGTTCAGTCTGACCATCCGTTTGAGGGTGATAAGCAGTGCTCAGGTTCAACTTAGTACCCAAAGCTTTTTGTAGAGATTCCCAAAAGTGAGAGGTGAAACGACCATCGCGATCAGAAATAATGTCCAAAGGTATACCGTGACGACATACGATTTCACTTACGTACATCCGTGCCAACCTTTCCACAGAATACTTCTCACGAATAGGTAGAAAGTGAGCTGACTTGGTCAAACGATCGACGATTACCCAAATACTGTCAAAACCTTTGGGTGTGCGAGGGAGTTTGGTGATGAAATCCATAGCTATGCTCTCCCATTTCCAGACAGGAATCTCTGGTTGTTCAAGCATACCAGATGGTCGTTGGTGTTCAGCCTTAACCTTGGAACAAGTGAGGCATTTTGCGACGAATAGAGCAATGTCTTTCTTCATACCAGGCCACCAATAAGAATAACGAAGATCTTGGTACATCTTGTCAGCTCCAGGATGAATAGAATAACGAGACTTATGAGCCTCGTTCATGAGAAAGGTACGAAGATCATCACGGTCGGGAATCCACAGTCGATTAAGAAAATAAAGGAGACCATCGGGTTTGGTTTCAAGTTGAGTCTCAGCACCACAAGACATTTCATCGTACATGTTACCTTGGGTGACTGAGGTGTGTTGAGCCTGGAGAATGCGATCTTGAAGATCGGTACGAACTCTCGCACATTGGAGTTTGACACGCTCTTTACGACTAAGTGCGTCAGCCACAACATTCGCTTTGCCAGGATGGTAGCGAATTTCGCAATCATAGTCGTTAAGTAATTCAACCCAACGTCGTTGCCTCATGTTAAGATTCTTTTGATCGAAGACATGTTGGAGACTTTTGTGGTCCGTGAACACCACACATTTGGTCCCATAAAGATAATGTCTCCAAATCTTGAGTGCAAAGACAACAGCGCCCAATTCAAGATCATGGGTGGTATAATTTTTCTCGTGAATCTTGAGTTGTCGAGACGCATAAGCAATAACCTTTCCTCGTTGCATGAGAACACAACCGAGACCTTGGTTCGATGCATCACAGTAGACCACGAAATCATCATTACCATCAGGTAGAGATAAGACAGGAGCTTCACAAAGTTTCAGCTTAAGAGTTTCAAACGCTTCCTCTTGCTTAGGTCCCCACTCATAGGGTTTACCCTTGTGAGTTAAGGTAGTGAGAGGAACAGCGATCTTGGAGAAATTGGCGATGAATCGACGATAATAACCAGCCAACCCAAGAAAAGAACGGACTTCCGTTGGAGTGGTAGGAACACTCCAATCCTTCACAGCTTCGATCTTTGCAGGATCAACATGAATTCCGTTCATATCAATGACATGTCCCAAAAATTGAACTTCCTTAAGCCAAAATTCACATTTGGAGAACTTGGCGTACAGTTGTTCTTTCTTTAAGAGACTCAAGATAGAGTGAAGATGTTGCTCGTGATCGGATTTTGACTTAGAGTAAATCAAAATATCATCGATGAAAACGATCACGAATTTGTCGAGATAGGGTCTACAAACCCGATTCATCAAATCCATAAATACCGCGGGAGCATTGGTCAAACCGAAAGGCATAACCATGAATTCATAGTGACCGTAGCGAGTGCGAAAGGCCGTCTTGGGAATATCTTCATCGTGGACTCTAAGCTGATGATAACCAGAACGGAGATCAATCTTCGAGAAGTGGGTTGCTCCTTGAAGTTGATCGAAGAGATCGTCAATCCTAGGAAGCGGATAACGATTCTTGATGGTGAGTTTGTTGAGTTCACGGTAGTCAATACACATCCGAAGAGAACCATCCTTCTTTTTAACAAATAAGACAGGGGCTCCCCATGGAGAAGAACTAGGGCGAATGAACCCTTTATCAGAAAGTTCCTGTAATTGACTAGCAAGTTCTTGCATCTCAGAGGGTGCAAGACGATAAGGAGCTTTAGCAATAGGATTAGCACCAGGAACAAGATCAATACGAAACTCCACTTGTCGAGCAGGAGGCAAACCAGGTAAATCCTCTGGAAAGACTTCAGGATAGTCTCGGATAATAGGAATGTCTTGGATACTCTTGCCTTTGTCCTTCTTCTCTATCACGTTAGCTAAGAAGGCTGTATACCCCTTTCGTAAGTACTTTTGGGCAGTAGTACAAGACATAAGCTTAAGCTCACCACAGGGTTTCTCACCATAGATCTTCAAAATCTCACCAGATTCGAGAGGAATGCGTATGACTTTCTCGAAGCACAGAATTTCGGCACGATGAGTTGACAACCAGTCCATGCCTACTATAATATCAAAACTACCAAGATGCATGGGAATAAGATCGATAGGGAAGGTATGATCATTGAGATTCAACAAGCAGTTACGAATAATAGAACCGATCGAAATAGACTTCCCGTTAGCTACCTCTACCACAAAAGGGTCTTCTAGATTAGTGTGGGGTAAGTTAAGTAAAGGTTCAAACTTTAGTGACACGAATGACTTATCAGCTCCTGAATCAAATAATATGGATGCATAGTGATTATTAATGAGAAACGTACCATTCACCACTTCGTTGTTGTCACGAGCCTGGTTAGCGTTGAGATTGTAAGCGCGACCTCGAGCACCTTGGTTCTGGTTGCGGTTCTGGTTTTGGTTTTGGTTTTGGTTCTGGTTTTGGTTACGGTTACGGTTAGGGCAGTTGTTGATGTAGTGATTAGGGTTACCACACTCGTAGCATTGACCACGAGTAGGCCTGTTGTTTTGTTGGTTTTGGTTGGGAGCTGGGTTGTTGTTGTCTTGGGCAGCAGGAGATCGACAGACGTTCACCAGGTGACCATACCTTTGACACTTAGTACAGAATCGACATGGCACCTGTGTGGGATGGTGATACTTGCAAGTGTTGCACAAAGGGTGAGGTCCGGTGTATGGTTTCTTGGCTGGGTTTTGGGCAGCAGGTGGAGTAGCAGCAACCATATAGTTTCTAGCCTTGCGCTTCTTGTTGCTTGAGGTCTCAGGCTTGACTTCAATTGCAGGCTGTGGAGTATCTTTGGCAACAGTCTTCTTAGAGCCCTTGCGAACCAGAGTACCATTCTTCACATGATTATCAGTAAGAGTGGCCGCTAGACGTTTGGCCTCTTCCAGAGTTGCAGGATTTCTACCCCAAACAGTGTCCTGGATTTGCATGGGCAGACCACCGATGTACTTCTCGATGGCTACCGGCAGAGGAGTAACCTTGTGTGGCAACAGTAAGCTAAGCTCATGAAAGCGGGTGTTGTAGGCAAGATTTTCCCCACTATCTTGAGCCAAGGTGTGAAACTCATCCTCAAGCTTTTTGACTTCATTGCGAGGACAGAACTCCTCCTTCATGATCTCTTTGACCTGGTCCCAAGTCATAGCAAGAGCAACTTCGGCCCCACGAGTACGCTTTTCTTCATTCCACCAAGTGAGTGCTCGTTTATGGAGAACACTCATGGCGTAACGAACCTTGAAATTGTTGGGGCATTCACTGTTGATGAAGGTATTTTCAATACCCTCAAACCATTGGAGAAGTCCAGTAGCTCCTTCTTCACCGCTGAACTTTGGAGGGTTGCAAGAGTTGAAATGCTTGAGGGTGCAAGCTTGGGGTCCATTGCCATTGCCATTGCCATTGCCATTCCCGTTCCCGTTGTTGTGACCATTCCCATTCAATTGGATGACCTGAGCAAGCAAGTTGGGAACCAGAGTTGCGATTTGCTGTGCCATTTGTTGAGAAATGATCGCAGCCAGTTGAGCATCGACCCCATTGTTGTTGTGGTTAGGAGCTTGGTCATGGTTGTGGTTATGGTTATCACTACCTTCTGCGGGGTTCTCACCATTGCTGTTGCGAGTGCTGCGACGAGGAGGCATGATCTGTAATAGACACAATGAAATGAATGAGAGTTCATATAAGGAATGTAATCATTTATTCATTAATTAAAACGAATAAACGAAAACGTTGACTTATCAAAGATTCTAAATTCTAATAACATATGAAGACATGCTTTAGCCTATAAGTGAACACTCATCCCGAGAATTCCCAGGTAGGCATCCGGGTCCCTCGTCTGATTGGGATATATGCGCAATGCCAGCCTACACAGAAGACTCAGAATACAGGCGTTCACCCTTCCAGATTGCACGTGTTCGTTATTAAAATCTAGAACTTCGACGAGATCTCAAGGGGGTTCAGGTTAAACCTGAGGATTTTGTCCTATTAATCTAATGGTGGATCAGGATTGCAGCAGACAATTAGGAGTAGTCACATGTAGGTTTAAGGCATAGGATAAGGATAGGATTAGGGAAGCAATTAGGGTTACAAGTAGGAGAAGCAAGTACTGTTTTAGTCCCTAAGGTTATAGTCTAGATTATTTCTAATAACCTAATTCCCTATAACCAAGGCTCTGATACCAATCTGTAACACCCCAACCGATGGCGGAAACATCGGGGTGCCACGTATTGATGATTGTTTTCAGTAGCACATGGTATAATATAAATTTTAAATAATTTATTCAAACATAATATCCAAAATGTGAAATAATGTCTAAGAATTCAAATACATAACATCCAAATAATAACTTCAAAAACTTCAAATAACTTCAGGATAAATCCTCATGCTAACTCAAGCCTCAGCTTCATTGTTACCTGAAACATGTTAATTTTGAAAGTATTTTGGGTCAACATAAGTTGGTGAGAATTACATAGGTTTTTGATGATAAAATGAATAAAATGTTATGCAATTCATGTGTCATGTTAATCTAGCCCATATGTGAGAAACATATTAGAAATAAATCGAGTGCATAATCAACCCTATTGACTGTTATAAATAATACATACCATACACTTATGGTCCCAATGAATAATGTTATGCGATAACAAACACCCACGTAACCTTTGTAGGAGGCACGTATCCGGGTGGGATTGTCAGTCCAATAGATCTATCAATGTATACCGTCGGCTGATCAATGTTAATGATTATGCTAGAATGTGCTTACTCTAATCATGTTCAAGACAATATGCAACATAGAAAACACACAAACACATTGATGATTGAATTGCAATGAAAAGTGTTATAACATGTTTCACCCCAAAAGTGGTGATAAAAGGGGCTATGTAAACTCACCTTAGCAAATGTTAAACTTGTTGAAAAGATATGATAATTGTGTTGCCCAAAGTGATGCCAAATATTACCCTATAATGAGGTAATATATAATAAGTCTAAGTCTATGTAACTAATATGTGTTATCCTAGGGTTTCGATTTGGGGATAATCAATTGTTAAATTTTAATTTGAAAATGTTAATTAAATAAAGAAAATTGGATAATTAATGAAAAATAGTCTTTTTATAAAGTTTCAATTTTGAGTGTGCACATTAAAGTGTTTGAAGCAATAAAATAATTTTTATAAAATTATTTCATTTAAAATGGATTTTTAAATCTATTTATTTATAAATAGCCAATTATTAACTTTAATATTCAAAAATACTAAAATTAAAGAAATCTATTTTTAAAAATCATATTTCTGTTCTAAATGATTAAAAATAATTTGTATAAAATTTTGGTGCAAAAATGATGAAAATTGGATTTATTATGAATTAAATATGATTAAATCTTACAAAAATTGATTAAAAAATAATAAATAAATGATTTTACTGAATTAAAAATTATTTCAGTAAAGTTTAACTTTATAAAAAGTTAGGATAATTTTTGGGGAATTTAATAAAACTGTTTTGATATAATAATGGATTTTTATAAATATAATAGTATAAAAATGATTTAATTATTATAATTATTAAATAAAAGAATTTCTGAAAAATAAAAATTGTAAATAAATCTTTTATATCAGATTAACTAATAATAATTTTTTTAGAGTTTATAAAATAGTTTAGGTATTTTAAAAAGAATTTAAAAGATTAAAGGATTAATATATATATATAATTAATGTTTGTTAAAAAGAAAAGAAAAAAGAAAAAGTACAAAAAGCCGGTCAGAGCCGGGACTCGAACCCGGGTGACCTCGGATAAGGACCAGCGTCTCAACCACCTGGCCTAGGCCGGTGGTTGTGATGGTTTAGACTTCAAAATTTATAAATACGCGATGCTGATACTGGTTTATCCCCAAACCATAAACGACGAACCCTAGCTTTATCAATTGGACGATTCAGGCAACTATAGCCCAATTAATGTTAGGGCTATAGTTGCTTGGATGCCGATGAATTAAACCCATCAACAAAATTGAACTCACAGTGTGTAATGAAAGATAATCGTCGGGTCAAGGAGAAAAGTCAACCACAAGCAATAAACAACGATCAGAGAGAATCAGAGAGAAATAGGGATTGAGAGAGAGGTATGAGCGAGTTGTTAAGCTATGCAGAGCCTCAATTTATACTAATGGATTAGGGTTAGGGTTAATTGGATTGTTTGACTTTCCATATAATAATACGCGGCCAATTATGATCATTAGGGCACGATGCCGTGTAATTGTTGTTCAATTAAGTTGGATTGGGCCGGATTATACACGAAGATACCAAAAATATATCAATTACGCGATTAATTGGTGGATTGAGCAACAAGGAATCCCACAGTTGACTTTTCTAGTCAACTGTGAGGATTTAAAAGCGCGTATAAGATTATTGTTTGTCTGGGTTTATCACAAACAGAAGGCCAGCCCAGCTGGTTTGTGCATTGTGTGTGTTAGTTTGAACCGGCCTTTGGCGCGGGTTCGAGTCCCGGCCAAGGCAGGTTATTTTTTTTGAATAAATTATAACCACACACACACATATAATAATATATATATCATTAGGGTTCCATATTAACGACAAAAATAATAAATGCGAGGATAATTATGAAACTTGACGTTTTATTAAATGTCGGTGCGTAACGTACAAGAATTTATTGCGTAATGTTACAATTGCTCTCTCTTCGCTTGCTTCGTCTTCGTCGGAATC
The DNA here is from genome assembly GCA_028751855.1 of Ambrosia trifida. NCBI lineage: Eukaryota > Viridiplantae > Streptophyta > Magnoliopsida > Asterales > Asteraceae > Ambrosia > Ambrosia trifida. The sequence continues at coordinate 33,318,697 of CM054123.1, read as the reverse complement.
GAAGGCCACAATCGTCGTTCTTAGTAGGAACCGAAGGCCACAATTGCCCTTTAAGAAGCAGCCACGCGTGTGCAACGGTTTTACAGGGACGAAAAGGATAATGGAAAAGGAAAGCACAATGGAAGTACCGTAAATACATGGAAAAAGCAAGGTTTTACTAACTTTTTGGGGGGCCACCGACACTACTAAATAGGATATAGATAAAAAAATTTTTACAACGGATACTTTACCATTAGGGGACCCACCAAATTCAAACAAACCAATCAAGACACCCAGCTTTGGCGTCCGAAACTAGCCGTTTTCGACGGAAATATGGTGGCCGGAGCGGTGTTGGCCGGCCAAAGACGGTTTCGCTGAGCCCAAGCCGCCCTCCACACCTCATAGTCTATTTGTCTTACATGCTTTTCACCAAATGAGTAAAATTGTTATATTTTTCTTTTTATTATTTTTTCTCAAATCATGAATTAAAACATTAAGGGTCTGTTTGGTATGGTGTAATGGAATCGATGAGGGAATAAAATGGACGAGGTAATGGAATAGATTCTTACCATTTCATGTCGTGTTTGGTTGCCATGTGGGAATGAAACAAAACATTACTTTGTGTTGTTGGATAGCCCGAAAAAGACGAAGGAATAAAATCTGTGGTGAGTGGTTGTGGTGGGTGGTGGTGGTTAGTGGCGGTGATGGTGGTGGCGACGGTGGAAGGTGAATGGCCATGTTGGTAGGTGGGCGACGATGGTGAGTAGTGGTGGTGGTGGTTGGTGGTGGTGGTGTGTGGCGGTAGCGTGGTGGTGGGTGGTGGCGATGGGCGGAGGTGGATGGAGGTGATGGTGGGTGGGTGACGATGGTGAGTAGTGGCGGTGGTGGGTGGCGGCGGTAGTGGTGGGTTAAGGAAATTTTGGTGAGTGACGGTGGTGGAGGCGGCGATGGGTGGGTGAAGGTAGTGGGTGTCGGTGGTTGGTGGCGGCGACGACGATGGCGGCGGTGGTGAGTGGTGACGGCGGTGGTGGTGGCGGCGGCTACGGTGGTGGCGGCAACGGTGGTGGGTGGTGACAATGGTGGTGGGTGGTGGGTGGTGGTGAGTTATGATTTTGTTAGTAAAGGGTGAATGAGAGAGGGAATGAAAAAAAAACATGGGGGGGGGGGTGGATGGAATGGTTTTGAGGGAATGGAATGCCTTGTGGAATTGTTAATTCCATTCCTTTAACCAACCAAACACACTATTTTTCATTACCTCGTTATGGTTCATTCCATTCACCCTTCCATTCCATCATACCAAACGCTACCTAAGAGCATGTTTGGCTTTCCATTTCCACCCCTTCTTTTAACTTATGACTTATCCAATAAGTCATAAGTGTTGTTTAAAAAGTAATTTATGGGGGATTTTGTGCTTTGAAAAGGAGAAATTGGGGAAAAAGTCATAAGTCACAATTTATGACTTATAAGATTAAGTTGCTTTTAAAGAGTGAAAAGTTATAAGGAGAAATAGAGAAGGAGAGCCAAACATGGCCTAAAACACAGTTTTTGACTACGCGCAAGGCCGTTTAATAATAAAGCTAGTTTCATTTAATTTTGATATATGCACTTTACATTGAACCTTCCAATTAAGAGAGGTTGTCGAACCTTCGCTACTTCATGCAACAGAAAGTCGGAAACCATAATAAAATGGTAACTTCTAGCAAAATTCATTGAAATTTGACGCACTTTACATTTAAACTTCCAAAATAGGATGGCGCTTGTTATAAGTAGCAATCCTTTGCTGCTTCATGTCATAAATTAAACCACTAGAGAATTGAAATTATATGTTCTCAAAATGTTACAACAAGCAATCTCTCCTTTCTTCTTAATATTATCTTTCATGACATTAGTATTATCCTTGTCTACCACAAACTCCACCGTTTATGTTCAATGCTCACAGCTCAACTTTACTTCAATGACACCATACGAGTCGAATGTCAACTCATTATTCACTTCCATATTAGACTCCGCCCCTATTTATAACTTCAACAAATTTGAAACCTCCCCACAAAGCGATGGTGTGTACGGCCTCTTCCAATGTAGAGGCGACCTTAGCTCCCCCAATTGCAAAGACTGTGTGGCCAACGCTGTAAGTCAACTCAAGACAACATGTCCTATATCCACTGGTGGTGAAATACAATTAGAAGAATGTTTGGTGAAGTATGATAATTCATCATTCTTTGGAGTCCAGGGAAAGGTGGAAGTGTGGAGGCGATGTGGCCCTTCGCTTGGCTATAATTTGGCTGTCATGAATCGCATAAATGGTGCATTGGGTTATCTTGTTAGTGGGAGTGGGCAATACTTTCGCGGGGGTGCTTTTGGAAGCATACAGGGTGCGGCACAGTGTGTACAAGATATAAGTTTAAGTGATTGTCAAGATTGCCTTTTAGAGGCATGTGGACGGTTGAGAACCGAGTGTGAGACCTCAACTTGGGGTGATATGTACATGGGAAAATGTTATATTCGCTACGCAGATCAAGGTAAGCTGTCACATACTCAGAATGTGATGTCATACCCCCCAAATGTGATGTCACAGGGTGTATGAATCCTATAACTCTTTGCTATAAATATCATTTTTTATATAGAATTAAGTTACAAAATTTGCATGAGTTGATGTAGGTAATGAGAGTCTTGTAGATAAAGGTAAATCCGGTTCCAAAAGCAATGGAGGATGGAGCAAAAACAAGATAATAAAGTGGACTGTAATTGTTATTGGCGTGGCAGTTGGCTTGGGAAGTTTGACTCTTGTTGTCAAAGGTTGTTGCACTATAAACGGTACATCACTCTACTTTTTCCATATTATCCCACTAGGGCATAACATAATAGTAACTACATGTTCTTATACTACCTATTCTTCGGTATTAGTATCATGTTAAAAGAATATAAATAAATTCTGTACTTCCATTGCAACACCAATATTTGCCGACAATGGCATAAAGTTTCTGTATATTATATTAAGTTTAAGTTATTCTGTATATCTATGTATATCATTATTTTTATTTGTTCATTGTATAAAAGTATTGAAAAGGCAACCTATTTGCCGGACCCATCGCCTTATATTATCCCTTCATTTTTTCGATTAATGTGTAGGAAAAACAATTCAATATAAGTAATCTGTACATATCCGGTGCATTTTAGCAGTTAGTCACTATTCATATGACCATTCATTAATATAGAAGATAATTAAAGTAACATTCGTCACTTAATCATACTTTAATAAGGGACTATCATCTGATATAATTACGTTTCTCTCTTCATCACAAACCATTTTGGTTCTTTTATATATTTTATTAAAAACTCGATCTATTATTCTATTTTGCAAAACACCAAAATATATTTAAAATGGTACAGTTACCAGTTTACAGCCATCAGCTAGTTTTGCTAAACATACCATTATTCAATCATATAAAGAATCTTTCATAAAAATCCTTACGAATATCCATTGCATACCCTCCTTTATACACTACTTGTTTAAAATTAAAATATTGATATATAATGTCATATTATTGGTATATGTGTGTATAAATTTTAAACTCTGGTAGTTTATGCATATGCTTTGCACTGATGTATATTAATTTTCAGTCAACAATAAAGTGATAAAAAATTTGAGAAGAGATTTAGAAACAACAAGGAAAGAAGCAGAATCAGCCAAATCGGAAGCAGAATCGGCCAAAGAAATGGCGGAAAAAGCTGAGAGAAAAGTAGAAGAAGAATCCATGAAAAGCGGCTATTCGTGCAATTATTATCCTTACGGAACACCAATGTCAGGGCCTATGTTTTGGGTGTAATATGTATATTGTTTCGGCTTATTTACATATATCCCCTGCTAAAATCATTTATTACATATTTATACAACTTAAAAAAGTCAATTAAATGTATATTGTGAAGAGTTTTTATTACATTGAATGATTGGGAGAGATAAGTTAATGAAAGACTTGTTTTAGTTTAAGTTTTAAAGAATGAGTTAATTGCAATTTTTGTCGTCCTTCACGGGTAGCTCAGTTGGTGAATAGATCAGGGATCTCTTTTGAGGTCTCAGGTTCAATTCCCACGAAGGACATAATGAGAAATGATGGATGACTCATGGCCTATGGTCATGAGTTCGAGTCCTGATCTCGCCAGGTTTTACCGGTTCACTACTGTCGTGCCTTCGGGCGGGTATGTGGGTCGGGTTTTACCTGAAAGCGGGCTGTCAGACGGGCTAGGGGGCTTCGTGCGTCCGGGGTGGGCCGGGCTGTGCCCCTGTCTTTGCCACTGGGGGGCCGCGTACGAAGTACCCGGCATTGTTTAGTTGGCCGTTCAAAAAAAAAAATTGCATTTTTTTGTCTATGTGGTTTGCCTAAACTAATATGTTTAACACGAGTATAACACTCTGACTACCTATGGTTAGGGGTGTTTAGAAAAACCGCAACCCAAATAAAAACCGAAAATCAAACCGTAACCGTAACCGAAAATCGATCCATGGACGTGCGCGAAGCAATTGTACTTAAACTCTGTCCTCAATTTACCAGTAGGAAAAGATAGTGAAAGTTTGTTTTAAACTAAATTAATTCCAAAATATCTAATTATCATATGTAAGACTCCAAATACAAAATATATCTATATAGACTATAATATATCAACCTTAGCATGTCATCTACATATCATATAAAATAAAGGCGCGTGATTAACATTCCTATTTTCCGAAAGTTAGTGTCCCTTTCGGGCATCCTAACATGAAAACTATACAGAAAGCTAACACGAATACACACGTTAACCACTTCAAGTCGTTTATTAGCGAGCAGCTGATACGATCTCATGCAAATCTTCTGAAGATAAGTTAGTCATCTGTTAAGATTTTTCTAACCTCACTAATCCGGGAAAGCGATACCGAATACACAATACAGCCACCTAGACTAGCATAAAGTAGAGCATTTCACAACCTATTCCATTTTACCAACTTTGAACACAGATCTACTAAGATCGCAATTTTTACCAAAATAACTACCAAAGATCATTAACCGTGTCAAAGATCAGTAACGGCACCATTAAGCTTTTAAAACCCTTTTACGTGTCGGTAAGCATTTTTAACCATTATTCGATTGACTTTAACCAAACCAATACCCGTTACAGTTTCATGGTGTAAACTTATTAACAAGTTAACTAGTCTACTACCGGACGATTAAACGGGCGGTTTTTCAACATTTATCCGCCTAACACATTCGACAATCATCAAAGTCATTGAAACACGATCACAAATCCAATAACAATGAAACAAGGTTGCCTTATGATCATCAAGATTAAGTCATGAAAAACGCCAAATTTATACAAGACAGTGCACCCGAGAAGCTGAGTCGCACGGGCCAGGGCTGCACTGGCAGTGCACCCGAGAAGCTGAGTCGCACGGGCACGTGCACGATAGTGCTGATCAAGGTGCCCGAGAACCTGATGTGCACTCCGAGTTGCACTGGCAGTGCACATCTTCTGTGTCTGAGCGAAGTGAACCTCCACGGGTGTGCACCCTAGGTGCACGACCGTGCACAACTTCCAAACTTAGCTGATTTTGCAGCAACTTCCCATTTGGTCCAGATTTCACTCGGTTTATTCGTCTTTGTCCGTGGGACGTCGATTAAGACCTGCAATAAACATATGAAGCGGTTAAGTACAGAATTCGTGCAATTATGGTTGAAAACGCGTAATTTAGGAGTTTAATCGGGGATTTATATATGTATATTTTAACGTATATCAAACCTCCCCACACTTGAACTTTGCTTGTCCTCAAGCAACAACTAAACAGAAATAAACGAAAAACTCGCCAAGTGGCAACAAAGACAAAATATAGCCTGTATAGACGATAATAGTCAAGCCAACAAAGATATAGAAACAGGTGATAAAATAACTAAAAAGCAACGACTCACTTCCGATCTACAAGCACGCTAACCCGTACACGACTCACAATGTTCACACACACTCGATTTTATTTATGATACATACGTGTGATGTGTATGTGTAAATCGCTCCATCGCCAAGACAATGAATCGTGCAATATCATAAGCTTGTCAAAAGATCTAATCTTCACCAACTAATGTGTGAAAAAGCACAAATCAAGAGGTCTTATAAGGGTTGTAATGTTAGGCAAAGGTAAGGGTATGGAATGGATATTACAATGACAAATCGGCTAAAACTCGGCGGTTATGTCTAACTAATATCCACTAATACAACTGTACAACACAAACGCGAATATAGGCGATTTTTATTTTAAATCAAGCTACACTTATAGTTTCTAACTTTAAAGCTCTAAAAACTGCTCGAACACTGCTAATTCACCCTATTTTAGGGTGTTCTATTTTTCTGGATTTTTTTTCATATATATCTATGATATATATACTGAATTAAGACTGATATATAATCAACATACGGGTTCTAAATAGATACACCCGAAAACGAACTATTTACAATGCAAATACTAGTTAAACAATAACCTAAACCGAGTTTTAACACAAAAGGTTTAAAAGAAAAAGGCTATTTGGTTTAGTGGTGAAATGGTGTGGTAGATAAGAAAAACACGGGATTAGGCTCAACATGGTTAACTAGTGGATAACATTTGGGTGCGGGAAACAGATAGAACGAAAAGAAAAGGCTAAAGCAAAAGGGTATCCTAAATGTCTCAATCATATTCGTACAGTGTCACACGTATCCGATCTAAACAAGTATACTAATGAGAAGTTCTAAATTGCACAAAACATCCGGCTCACTCGCAAGCATGTCAAAGAAATGTAATCTATTCTACGGCTCAAACGCTCACGTAACCGGTAGGAAATTGGTGCAAGTGTACGAATTAAACACGCTCGTATCTCGTCTGTTTGTCGCGCTTCAAGTTATATTTATCAAAAAATTAGTTAGGCTTGATGTTTATAAGAAAATATATACATACATGTACTTTTAATGTTTTTTTTACTTTTTAACGTGTATATATATATATATATATATATATATATATATATATATATATATACGAGAGGACAAGAAGAACAAGATATAATCTCTCCCCACACTTAAACGTCACATTGTCCCCAATGTGAAAAATAGATAGCATTTATGAAATAACTAACTATTTGTAGGAAAAAAGGAGAATAATACTCCCCTAGTATAGAAGAAAATGTCGAGTAAATGAACGGCGAGAGCATCGACAAAGGTGCTCGCCAGTTACCTGCAAAGTCAACATTCTTGACACAACACACACATCAAACCACTCATCATCATCATAAACATAAGTAAACTAAATTAAGAATTTAAATACTGTATTCAAAATACATAACAAAGAAAAATGTTCAAAACAAAAGTACTGAAAGCATATAAAAATAAACTACTGACAATCGCTGGAAATGCAGTGGAATCGGCTACTGGTCATCCCCGTCCCTGTGGTGGTGACTGGAGCTGCTTGGCTGGTCGCAACGTGGTGCTCCATATGGGAACAAGGAGGAACCCGGATGAACCGACTCCAAGCCAGCAAATAGGTACTCAAACCCGTACTGGACATCCTGCTGCACGCGCTCCATAGTGGACCGCATAAACTGCTGGTCCTGTCTAATCTGTCCCTGCTGCGCGCTGATGTTCTGCACGTTCAGCTCCATTGTCTGGAACCGAGTGTAGAACTCAGGGTATGATGGAATGTCGGGTGGCCACTGCTGGTCCTGCGGGTGGAAGTGCTGAGGAGAGTGCCGTGGAGAGTCGTATGGTGCATCACCACTGCCCCTAGATGCTGATCATCCATCTCCTCATCCTCCACCACCGGTGATATGGGGTCCCAGATAATGCCGTAGCTAACAAGGCGTGGGCCCTCATTTGTGTTAGCAATCAGGTTTTGGGACCTGAGTGATCTGAGATCTAGTGTGACCCCAGCAGTGACCTCTATCAGCGTGGCCTTGACCTCGTCGGTCATAATGCCCATGGCCTCAGCGATCTGGGTGATGTACTCTCCGCCATGAATCTCACTCTCGTCTTTGGTGCCCCCAGCAGTAAGAAAGAACTCGGCCATCCACGCGGCCAAGTTCAACGGGGCACCCTCATAAAAATGGTATAAGTAAAGTAGATCGGGAGTGGGACAGTTCCCAGAACTGTCCTTTCGGCCACAGATAGTGTGGCTGAAAACATGGTGCAACATGCGGAGAAGCGGGTCCTTAATCCTAGTGGCCTTGGCCGACCTCGGGTTATAAGGTCCACCAATGGCTATCGACTCCCAAAATGCAGCCCGCTCATCATTATCCACGAAGCTGTGGATGGAGCAAAAGTCGTTCGAATCGGTTTCTTTGTGCTCGCAGATTCTCAGTCTTCGCCCCAGCCTTGCTACCAACTAATGATACCACTTCCCACATAGCATGAGCCGAATGTCCTTGTCGTGAAAGTTCTTATGCACACCCTCCTTTCACAATATATGGCGAGACAAACCCATTGAACTTCTCACGCTGATTCAGCGTGGTTAGCAGGTCCCAATTGAGCCGAATGGGAATACCAAACGCATCTCGTCGGTTCCAGAGTTTAAACAATTTCTCCAGGCACGATGCTTCTCTCTTGTTTCTGTTATTCAATGCGAGAAAGTCGTGGGCCATCTGCATACAAAAAAACAACGTTCCAGCTGTTAGTAATATCAAAAATGAGATCCTGGTTGCGCAAAACGGACCTGCGTGAGTTCTGACCTGATTCTGTGTTACCTGCACGGCCGTGCACCTGAGGTGCACGGTCTTGCGGGTCAGTTTTGATTTGCAGGTCAGGCTGCACTACCTTATGCACTGGCAGTGCAGCCTTGGTTTCTCGGCACGCACGGTCATGCATCTGAGTCGCACGACTGTGCAGGTCAATTCGGCTCGGTGATCCCAAGCTGCACTGCCAGTGCCTGGTCTGGTGCACCCTAATCCGCACGGTCGTGTGGGTTAGGTGCACTACCGTGCACATCCTGCAGATTTAAAAAATTTTCCAACAAAAATCACCTAAATTTTCTACATTTATCAAGAAAACTTATAAAACAAGCGATTTAGGTATGGAAGTGCACGGATTCAACAAGATCAACAAAAATCTAACATACCTTAAACAAAAACTAACAAGATTTGTGGGTTTATTAAACTTTATGAAGACCGTTTGCGCTCCATCGCTCCTTCCGGCTCCGATCAAACCTGTATGAACTTGCACAAAACTCGAAACTACGTTAAAAGCTAAGAAATTTAAAATAAACTAAGTATTAAACTAACTAATGACTTATTTACCCTTTTTGGCGCGCCCATACACGCCGCGCTAATTTTATTATTGAGTCACTACCTAGACTCACTTCCCCACACTTATTAGGCGCGCGAGGCGTAGAGATCAAGTACCTCTACGAATTGGTCAACCGGTCCGTCAATGTAGACTTTGAAAGTCAAACCCTCTGAATTTTCAATTGAGACAGTCTCGTAAGGATATACTTCCTTAACTGTGTACGGGCCTGTCCAACAAGACTTTAACTTTCCTGGAAAGAGACGCAAGCGAGAGTTGTACATCAAGACTAAATCGCCAACCTGAAAATCTTTTCGTTGCTTCAGGCGACTGTCGTGCAACCTCTTTGTGTGCTCTTTATTCAAAATCGAGCTCTCATAGGCCAGTTGCCTCAACTCTTCCAGCTCATGAATTTGCAAGAAACGGGTCTCTCTGCCGGTCTTCAGATCCAGATTTGCTGTCTTCAGAGCCCAGAATGCCCTACACTCAAGCTCGACAGGAAGGTGACACGCCTTCCCATATACAAGCCTAAAGGGAGTCGTCCCAATAGGCGTCTTTTATGTGGTCCGGAAGGCCCACGATGCGTCATCAAGTTTATCAGTCCAATCCTTGCGGTTTTGGTTTACCGATCGCTCAAGGATTCTCTTCATACCACGGTTAGTGACCTCCACCTGACCGCTTGTCTGCGGATGATATGGGGTGGACAACCTGTGGTGCATACCATAACGTACCAACGTGCGATCAAGTTGCGCATTGCAGAAATGTGTACCACGATCACTAATCAGTGCCTTTGGGGCACCAAACCGGGCGAACAGGCTGCGAACAAATCTTCAAACTACTCGGGCATCATTCTTAGGTAAGGCTTGCGCCTCCGCCCACTTCAACACGTAGTCAACCGCCACGAGTATGTATCGATTACCCCGTGAGGAGGGGAATGGTCCCATGAAGCCAATGCCCCAAATGTCAAAGACTTCACTGACTTGGATCGGGTTTTGCGGCATTTGGTCGCGTGCCGATATGTTCGTCGCCCTTTGGCACGAATCACATGCACCGACCAGAACCTGAGCGTCACGAAAGAGTGTGGGTCAATAGAACCCGGAGTCTAACACTTTCTTGGCAGTGTAATTCGCTCCATAGTGAGCTCCGGTAGGCCCCTCGTGACAATCTCGCAATATTTGCGCTGCCTCTACCCCAAATACACACCGGCGGATCAACTGATCCGCCCCGACCCGGAATAAAAATGGGTCATCACAGAAGTAATGCTTAAGGTCAGCGAAGAACTTCCTATTTTGTTGGTGCGACAATCCTTTGATAAGGATCCCGCACGCGAGGTAGTTTGCGAAGTCCGCAAACCAAGGCGATACATCTTCCACCGACTCAACGCTCATCAAGAACTCGTGGGGAAAGTTGTCATTAATGGTCTCCCACGCGGAGTTCTCGGCATCATCATGCTCGAGTCTCGAAAGATGATCAGCAGCAACATTCAGGACACCCTTCTTGTCCTGAATCTCTATATCGAACTCCTGCAGCAACAGGATCCATCTTGTACTGTTTGCTAAATAGATACCTGATTGCTGCATGATCCGTATAGACTATGGTCTTAGATAGCACTAAATATGACCTGAACTTGTCGAATGCAAATACTACGGCTAGAAGCTCCTTCTCAGTGGCGGTATAATGCTCTTGAGCATCATGTAGAGTCTTACTAGCGTAGTAGATCGGATGGAAGTGCTTGTCCTTCCGCTGTCCCAAGACCGCCCCTATCGCGAAATCACTCACATCACACATGATCTCGAATGGCATCTCCCAGTCGGGTGCTACAAAAATAAGGGCCTCCACAAGCAAACATTTGAGAAGGCCAAATGCCTTCACACACTCCGCACCAAAAATAAATGGTGCATCCTTCTGCAACAGACGGGTCATGGGACGGACGATTTTGGAGAAGTCTTTGATAAATCGCCTGTAGAATCCCGCATGACCCAAGAAACTGCGGATCGCTTTGGCAGAGGAGGGCGGAGGAAGTCTTGAAATGATATCCACCTTGGCTGGATCAACCTCCAACCCACTCTGAGAAACCTTGTGCCCTAGGATTATTCCTTCCTTCACCATGAAGTGGCATTTCTCCGGGTTAAGCACAAGACTGGTCTCTTCACACCTCTACAGCATCTGCTCCAGATTCCCAAGACATTGATCGAAGGAACTCCCGAAGACTGAAAAATCGTCCATGAATACCTCTATGGAGTCCTTGATCATGTCATGGAATATCGCAACCATGCAACGCTGGAAGGTCGCCGGCGCATTGCACAGCCCAAATGGCATACGCCTGTAGGCGAATGTGCCAAAAGGGCATGTGAAGGTCGTCTTATCCTGGTCCACAGGATCGATAGGGATCTGGAAATACCCAGAGAAACCGTCAAGGAAACAGTAGTACAACTTCCCCGACAGAAGTTCCAACATCTGATCGATGAATGGAAGCAGGAAGTGATCCTTTCGGGTGGCGTCGTTGAGTTTGCGATAGTCAATGCAAACTCTCCACCCCGTGACGGTCCTCGTAGGAATTAGCTCATTCCTATCATTCGTGACCACCGTCATGCCACCCTTTTTGGGCACGACGTGCACAAGACTAACCCATACAGAGTCTGAGATCGGATATATCAATCTAGCATCTAGCAATTTGATGACCTCAGATTTGACAACTTCCTGCATATTCGGGTTCTGGCGCCTTTGGTGCTGCGCACAAGGCTTATCGACATCTTCCATCAAGATTTTGTGAGTACAGAATGAGGGATTGATCCCTTTGATGTCCATAATCTTCCAGACGATTGCCTTTTTATGAAGTTTTAGAATTCTGAACAACTCACTCTTTTCTTCCACAGACAACGAAGATGAGATAATAACAGGTAGACGACCCTCCTCGTCAAGAAATGCATACTCGAGATGCGGTGGGAGCTCTTTCAGCTCCAATGACGGCGGATATTCCATAGATGGTTTAGATTTATCGCTCTCCTCTTGCTCAATCTCTACAAAACGCCCCGGGCTCTGGGAACTATCATCACCGATCTGATAGACTGGCTGCTCATATCTATGGCCCTCATTCATAATGCCATCTAAGTCCCCACACAATAGATGTGTGCCCGAAACATCCTCATCTATCGTGCCTCGAAAGTGAGAACTGACACACTGGTCTACTATATCAAGATAGTATAGTGTGTCATCCTGACTCCCAGGATGACGCATCGACCTTTGAACATCAAAAGTCACATGCTCATCATTCACCCGGAGTGTGATCTGGCCCACAACCACATCAATAATCGTCCTCGCCATGTTAAGGAAAGGACGTCCAAGGATCAGAGGCACTTTAGAGTCCTCGTGTGGGTCTGGTGGTGTCCAGGTGCCAGGGCTGCACTGCCTGGTGCACTGGCAGTGCACCCGAGAAGCTGAGTCGCACGGGCACGTGCACAGTAGTGCTGATCAAGGTGCCTGAGAACCTGATGTGCGCTCCGAGTCGCACTGGCAGTGCACATCTTTTGTGTCTGAGCCAAGTGAACCCGCACGGGCGTGCACCCTAGGTGCACGACCGTACACAACTTCCCGTTTGGTCCAGATTTCGCTCGGTTTCTTCGTCTTTGTTTGTGGGACGTCGTTTAAGACCTGCAATAAACATATGAAGCGGTTAAGACCGAATTCGTGCAATTATGGTCGAAAATGCGTAATTTGGGAGTTTAATCGGGGATTTATATGTGTATATTTTAACGTATATCAGTACATTGATAGCAAGTTGTTACATTTAGATGTATCACTTCCAGTGACAATCATCATCAGAGCATGAATCAAACCAACACTCATCTTCATATGGATCATGGTAGTAGTCATCCTCATCTTCATTTGTACAAATTCCCAGGCTTATTTCAAAACCTTAGGATCATAATCGTCGTATGGATTAGCTTCTTCCTCATCCTTTTCTGTCTTTGATTGTTGATCATCTTGTGGCTCTTGTTGATTATCAATTAGTGGATCTTGTTCAACAGCACCATCTTCCTTTTATTCATCATTAGCAGCATCTTCCTGTTGTTGATGATTATCAACTGATGTTTGTTCATCTTCTTGAAACTTAAACTGTTGCGTGTGTTTGGTTTTGAGTCTTTTGGTTTTTGGATCCATCTTCCTAATTGTTATGTGTGGTTTTTGGTAGCCTTTTTGGTCTGTATTTATAGTCAATATGACCGTTTTAGCATGACTGGACCATTTGACCATTATACAGGACTGACCCATTTGACCAATAAGTGCATGTTGTAACTCAAACTGCAATATGATGACCCATTTGACTAATAACTCAAACTATATTATGATGACCCATTTGACTGAAACAAACTGCAATATAATGACCCATTAACACAAAAATGCACATTCAATGAAGCTGTTAATGAAACCAATTCAAAATGCACATAAAACCTGTTCAAAACCTGCCAACATATACTTGATCCATTTGACCAGAAAGCTTGTTCAAAACCTGTCCATATATTTGACCCATTTGACCATACAACCTGTTCAAAAAGCACATTCAAACTACAATATAACACATAAACCTATCAACATATATTTGACCCATTAACACATAAATCTGACCCATTTGACCATAAAATATGTTCAAAATGCACATTCAAACTCCAATATAACACATACAGTACCATAATTAAACATTAAAACATGATTGTTCACAAACATTGTTCACCCACACACCCAGATGAAAACTAAACATTGTTCACCATAAAAAAACATCATCAGAAAAAAAGTTTACAATACTAAAATAGATTTAATCTTGAGGTGCTGACTGTGGGCACTTTTGTGAGCTTGCTTATTGAACTCTTCTGCCACAGTTTCTGGAGTTGTGCCCATTCAGTCCACATTTTTTGCATGTTGTAGTACCCCCCCTTCCTAGTCATCTTCCCATTATTACTTATACCAGCTTCTGATGTTATAGTGCCCTCCTTCTTGGTCTTCTTCCCCTTGTTCTTTGGATCAGCTTGCTTTGTTGCGGCTTCTTCAATTTCATTAGCTGACTTCCTTCTTTTTTTCTTTGTCCTTCCAATTTGTTTATGAAATTTAGGGGCAATGATAGTAGTTGGGCTGGTGATGGTCTCCATATGTCTTTACCATTAATGGGCTTAATAGTGTTTATATAGACTTTCCCCTATGTATCCAGTCAATACACCTCATCCACCCATCTTTCAGGCATTCCAACATCATATCCATGTAGAGACATGTCCCATAACACTGCAACAACATGTTTGCAAGCCATTGTAGTCAACTCTCTTCTTCTGCATGTGCATGTCTTGAATATAACTATGTTAACCACACGTTGGTCTGACCTAAGCATACTCACCTGAAACCACAATAAGCATACCATTCATTATTGGCATTGAACAATAAAACATTCATTTATTAACATATTCATACCTCATATTTGGTTGGACTTGCCATAAGAACATTATACTTTACTGCTTCCTCTTTAATGGCATCAAAAACCTTAGTTGCATAAGGTGTCAAAGGTCCTTCACATCTTCCTATGACATTGTGAACCACCATAATCCTCTTAGTCATGTACTGCCTTATGTAATCCAAGCATGTGATGATAGGCTTATCCCTTCCAGGAACCAACTGCTTATTAAAAACCTCACACAAGTTGTTGAACAGTACATCACATTTTGCTCTACATGTTTTATTAGTTAAATGTTAACAACATATTGAAAACAACCATATAGACTGTAAAACTGTTATAAACAAACCAGTAAAATGAGATCTGGTCCAACTTTCACTGGAATTTCCTTCAACCATTGATATAAAGTAGCATCTTGTTGTCTAACTTCTTCCATCTTCTTATTAAACAAAGCAACAGTTTTAGCACTAGCACATCTACACAACATGTTCTTGAATTTACATCCTCTCCAATTTGTTTTCATATTCTCATGTATGTATCTTAAGAAGTACCTATGCTCAGCCTTAAGGATTGTCTTCGATAATGCATGAATAACACCCTAACAAATATGTAAATGAGTTTAGGAACTCAAAAATAAACAAAAAAAAAATACAACAAAATAACAATTTACCTTCTTCATGTCACTTATGAATGTGAAATAGGACCTATCATCAATATCAAGATCATCACCTATATTTTCTAAGAACCATGACTTAAATGTTTCAGCTTCCATCAGTGCATATGCCACATGATATATACCATTATTTGAATCTACACCAACAGCAGTCAGGATCTGTCCAGGGTATGGACCTTTCATGAAACAACCATCTAACCCAAGTAGGTCCCTGCCAAGCATTTTAAAACAACCTTTAAAGCCCCAAAACAGATGTAAACTCTCCTAAACTGCCTAGTAGGGGAATTTGGATTGGGTTATGGTTCAACATCAATCTTCACAGTGTTCCCATGATTAGATCTAAGTAATTCCTCCCAATAGTCCCTAAGAAAATGATACTGATCATGATAATCACAATTGATCTTCTTTGTTGCAATAGCTTTGGCCCTTGATATCTTCATAAGGGAGATTTGGATCTGATGTTTCTTTTGAAGTTGGTCCCGCAACTTGGTCAAAGTGATTGTAGGGTTATCATCAATTATTGGTGCAATCTCTCTTGCCATCCAACCCATTATGTACAAATTAATTTCCCTAGTCAGAAAACACTGGTGCTTTGGATTTTAAGTCTTCACACATCATAAATCATTCATACTAGGCCTATATATGTGCACAACCCAAGGACAATTGGGCTTTGGATACTTTTTCCTTGGGGTAGTTGGTTTTTTAATACTGTTTTAACCACTACAACTAGTAGACTGGGCCCTTAGGACATGTTTCTTTTTCTTGGGGTACCACTTTGTCTGTTTGAAGATTCCCCACTTGTGAACACTAGATTATGGCCCCTGCACACAACTCTAAACCTGAGATGCTCATTCTTTACAATATTAAGCTGTCTCCTTGTCTGCAAAGCATGTTCCTTAACAATCAGTTTTATCTCCTCCTTATCATCAAGGAACTAGCCAACAGAAAATGGATGGAAACTTTTGTCTTCACCCTTCTTCTTCTTCTTCTTCTTCTTCCTTAGTTCTTTTAGTTTCCTTATTAAAGATGGTTCATGTTCATCCTCATCTTCCTATCCATCTTCACTAAGACTATCAAAGTCATCAAGGTCTATATGTAAGTCATCCACATCAATGTCTACATTATGATGCATGTCTAAGTCATCTTCTATATCATCTACAGTAGACCTAAAATGTTTCATGTCAACTTCTGGATTTGCTACTATATTTTCAGGATCAATTATATAATCAGAGTCATAACTATCATCTTGTTCAGAACCAGTTTCACTCTCATCATTTGTTTGATTATTTCTTTCATCATCTTCTTCATCATTGCTTTCATCATGATGGTCCTCACCTATTTCATAATCTAGATCAGCTTCTTGTTCTTTCTCAAGTTTAACTTTAACCGAACTAAAAGACCCATTCCCATCAATTGTTCTTTCTTCATGATGTTGTTCATCTTCTTCCACCTGATCATCATCTTCCTGATCTTCATCTTCAGTATCATAACCTACTTGAGATGGGCCTATATGATCATTACATTCAACCTCTACTGGTTGTTGTTTTTGCCTTTCTTCATGCTCAACCATAAAACTATTAATCTTTGTCCACCAATGTTACACATATACCTCCATAACCTTATACTTTGTAGCAAATGAACAAAACTTTTCAACAAAAGCATTTGTAGCCAATTACCTTAAACTTGTGTCTAATTCCCTATCAGGTAATCTAAAATGATATTAAAACACCATGTCACAGGGATACCCTACTGATTTACTTATCTCAACTAACACATCTATTCCAAAATCTTCAGTGCAACAATAATCTATATAACAAGACTAGCCATTAACATACTTTCTACTTGGACTATTGATAAACTCACCACCATGAATCAACTCAATTGTAAACAATGTATTATCCTCGGCTACAAATAAATAAAAAAAACAAAATTAGTTAAACAACTTAAAACAGGGTCGAAATCAACATGCTAAAAGAATTAGGGTTTTTATTATACTTACAGTAAATTTCGAATGGTTCGTAAACAATGTCTGGTTCTCGATCAAACATTAGGGTTACATAGGGATGAGAGGAATGAGAGTGAGAGGAGGGAAAATCAAATGAGGATTTTTTTTAATCAGAAGTTATAATAGAGTTAAATTGACCAAAATACCCCTTACGTGAGGTGCACGTGGGGGTAATCTAACAGCAAGATGGACGACCGTTAACAGGAGGGACGTAAAGTGTTAGTTAGACAAGCCTTAGGTACTCAGAGTGGTATACTGGTGCTAAACCTTTTAGTTTAGGCAAACCGGCCAGTCCTAATGGCACATCCTGGCTCGGGCCCGATTTCTTGTGGGGCACATCCGGCCAGTCATAATGGCAGATTTACATGTATTGGAGGGTCGGAAATAACCTTATTGAACCGGTTGGAAATGGTTCATATCTGATCTGCGCAAATTTACAGATCTGCCAAAAGTTTATGGGGTAAGGGTTTAGTGAGGAAGACGATGGTAAATGCGTAAATACTCAAAGATGATGGGGGTATTTTAGTAAAGTTACGAATTTATGAGTTTTTTTTAAAGTGACTTTAATTACGAGTACTTAAAAAAAGTTTCTGTGGATAAAACCTGTGTCATTGCCGGTCAAACATGTCATTGTCATTATATTGTCAATCACCCTATTTACCAAAACCGTCCCTGTGGTTTGGCCCAATTTGCCACTTCATCCCAATCTTTTAAAAATTGCTTGAACAATCCCTGACTTTTGAGAAAATAGGCCAAAACAGTCCAACGACTTAACCTAGTTAAGTTTTTGACGTTAAGTCAGGGACATTTTCGTCAACTTACTTATAAATTCATCTTCTTCCCCATTGTCTTCTTCCCTAATCAGACCCACCACCATCTTCACCTTTCACCACCACCACTACCCACCATCTCCTCAACCTTTCACCACCACTACCCACCATTCCTTCATCTTCTCTTCCTAGGCCCTATTAACCCAACCCTTGACCCAAACAACCATTCGGATTAGCATTTTTTTCAAGAACTGTTTGTAAGACAAGAAAAAGAATCTTCACACATTCAAACAACATATTTACAACTGTTTCCGGTAACTTTTTCCGGAGACTCATCTTTAACTCTTCTTCATCTTTATACCCTTTGTACCCATCATAACTTTTGTCAAAAAGTTCAATCTCTATCAAGCTCTCCTCATCGGAAATTGACCCATCAGAATATTCTCCTCGCCGACAAACCTCGCCAAAATATTCACATCCATCAATTTCTGAATCTTCTTCGGTTGTACATGTAAATGGATCGATTATTTCACTTTATGAGCAAGAATTCTGAGTATCCAGATCATTAATTTCAACAGTTGTTGGTTTATTTGAGTTAATTTGATCGGAATGTTTATAGGCCTCTGTTTTTTAGTGTGTCAAGGACAGAAATGCAGAACAACCCAAGATTAAACTTGTAATAATGATGAAGATAATGAAGATAGTGAAGTTTATAAAAGGAAGAGTGAAAACTGAGATTAAAAAAGAAACAATCCATATGTTTTTGAAATAAGAAAAAAAAAACAGAGGAACTCATTACTTTGTTTTCAAAAACTTATGATATTTAAGAAAAGAGCAACTAAAGATTTTAGAAAAAAAGGTGAAATTTTTATTTTGGGTTTACAGATTTGAAAGGTGGGGAAGAGATAGATATAGGGTTGAGACTATAAAAATGTGATCTTTTGGGTGTAATAAAGATAAGATGAGATGAGATGAAGTGCGACAAGTTTACATAGAGTTCCCTAACAAGAGTGTGGGATATATAAAAGAGAAGGGCAGTGGTTGTTACTTCCTCTGCAACTGATGATTCTCTTGGAAAACTCAAACCCTAAGATCGATTGTATAATAAGATTCTTTTTCTTATCTTACAAACAGTTCTTGAAAAAAAATGCTAATTTGAATGGCGGTTTAGGTGGGGGTGGGGTTAATAGGGCATGGGAAGATGGAGGAATGGTGGGTAGTGATGGTGGTTGTGAAAGGTGAAGATGGTGGTGGGTGGTGGGTTTGATTAGGGAAGAAGACAATGAGGGAGAAGATGAATTTATAAGTGAGTTGACGAAAATGCCTCTGACTTAACGTCAAAAATTTATCTGGGTTAAGTCGTTGGATTGCTTTGACCTATTTTCTCAAAAGTCATGGACTGTTCAAGCAAATTTTAGAAGATTGGGCTGGAGTGACAAATTGGGCCAAACCACAGGGACGGTTTTGGTAATTTACACTTTTCAAAATTAAAAATGATAAAAAAAACGTCATTCAAAACAAATGATAAAAAACCCTAAAACTAATAGTTTATTTTTACCACAATTTTTTACTTTTATTATTGTTAGCTTATTTCATTTGATAATAAAAAAAAACCATAAAACTAATCGTTTATTGTTAGTCAAACCGTATTGTGCCACCGTCAAAGGAAATTCGATATTTGCCACTACACTAAAGTAACTTCATCATTAGTCCATTAGTCAATAACCATGAAGCGTTATCCTAGTTAAGTAAAAAAAAAAACTTTGTAGATTGGTAATGATAGTTATTGAGAATGAAATGCTGGATAATGTATACTGTGAAGAGTTGATCTGTCAATTTGATATTACTTTATCCATCGTTTAAAAAATAGTTTACGTTTATTTATTTCGTTGACACCTAAGGATAAGGGGCAACTTTTTCGTGATTCGGCCCGGACATCTAAATTCGCAGGGATGGCCATGATTACATCTTGATACTTAAGGGCTATTTATGCCTGACCTGAAAAGTTAATTTCAAACATGTTCAAAGGCGGTAAGACTCATTCTATCTTGGTCAAAATAGAAATTTGAGTGCTCTCGTCAAGCATCGATGGGGAAGAGAAGACACGAGGGCGATATGGCCTCAATCTACACATTTTTTTTTATGATAAATCAAGGGATTGGAACTCTTATGATCATCTATTAGACTATAGGGTGTGGAGGAGGCCCATCATCCATGATGTTCCTCCATCTCAGATGTCACATCAGCGTGGGGTAGGAACATTATGGTGATGATGGTCCAAGGGTGTGGTAGGAGCATCGTCCCTCCTTAAAAAAAATAAAAAAACCAAACACCAATCAGGAGGCCCGTCATACCCGGCAAATCCTCGACAGTCATGCCGTTGCCGGCACAAGGGGGTGTATGCTGGTCCGTCGTGGGCATACCGGCCCTATGCCGGCACCACACCGTTCAGTCTTAGTGATAAATAAGTATGTGATATCTATGGTTTAAAACCTAAGGTTTATGGTGTTTTTTTTCGAGGAAGTTATGGAAAAACCTAGAAATGGTTGTACCTTTGTGTTGTTTTGATTTACCTAATAATTGGGTGTTTCGGTTTTTTTTTTTTTTTTTTGGAAGGCGGGTGTTTCATGTTAAATTTGGTTTAAATATGTTAAAACCGGGAAATTAGGGTAAGTCTTATAGGGTCAAGTTATTTTACGCAGTATAACGAAAATGAGAATAATGAGAAGGATAGAAAAAACACAATAGATTACGAAATATAACACCATGACCCACAAAATATAACATAATGCTGAAAAATATAACACAATGCTGAAGAAAAAAGACACAATGAATTGCAAAAATGACACAATTATGAAATTAAGAAAAAGACACAATGCTACATAAAAGACACAATGATATAATGTATATTCTAGAAACTACAAGCTAAAAACCCAAAAAAGCGAATGCCTAAAAACTAACATTGTAGGGTTCGATGAGACGGTTCCAACGCCACTTGAATTAGTTCAATATGAATTCGTTTAATACCATTTCTACGATTTCCTATTTTTCTTCCACTGTGTATTTGATCGTAACCCAAGTCTTATATGGTTGCATTGTTAGAGTAAATTTGCTATTAATATAGAGTTAATGGCCAAACTCGTCTTTAAGGTTTGGCTAGTTTTGGTACATCAGTCTAAAATCAAAACTTTTTAAATTTGGGTCCTTTAGTTTTTTTACATTTTGTTGCTAAATTTGTCTCTAACACTAACACCTGTTATATTATCTCGTTAAGTTCGAGGGTATTTATGTCTTTTTGCCTAACCATTTTTTTAAAATATTTTTTTAATAAGTAGGATCCACCTCCCCACCTTCTTCTACCTCAAGACCTCTAGACCTCAACACCTTCTACCCCCCTAATGTACAATGTTTGATGACAA
The DNA here is from genome assembly GCA_028751855.1 of Ambrosia trifida. Classification (NCBI taxonomy): domain Eukaryota; kingdom Viridiplantae; phylum Streptophyta; class Magnoliopsida; order Asterales; family Asteraceae; genus Ambrosia; species Ambrosia trifida. The sequence goes on along the minus strand of CM054123.1, from coordinate 33,297,150 downwards.
TTATATAAAACACTAATTTAACTCATGAAGTTTAACTCAAGCCACAATAGTCTTAAAACCGTCACATTTACCTCATTTATTCCTTATTATTCATCATTAATATTAATCTTCAATGGTATAATTGTTAGTCATTAATCATATCACTATTTAACATTAATCATATTTATTATTAATCTAGGGAAACATTATTAAAGAAATTTGATGGCCTTATTAACAACTTTCACCTAATATTATGAAAGGAGATTTGTCTCTAAGTTTCAACACCCACACCATGCACCTTTGATTCTAACTCGTCGGAATAATTACACAGCCGTCGTCCACTGACGTAATAGTTGCTTGTATAGCATTGGAAGCGTTATCAATATTAGAGCAGCTTCAAATAAGAGTAGGGTTGTGCAAAGGGTCCAGAACCGACCCGACCTGATTTGGACCCACCAGAACCGTATACCCTTTTATTGTTGAAATTAGGAACCACGAACCGAACCTTAAAAGGCTATGTGGTTCCGGATCCTAAAGGTTCTGATGGGTCGGGTAAAAGGGCCTGACCCTCTAGAACCCTTTAATGCAATAGCTACTTTTAGAGGATTTACATATTCGTATTCTTTTACCATGCTCGTAAAAGAATTCCTCAATATGGTTCTAAGGCCGTCCGTTGTGGACGCGCGAGCGAACGTACGCAAGCCACCGACGTATCTATCAAGTAATCCGGTCACTTGACCCCGTTGTGGCTAGAGGTGAGCAACGGCGCGACCAAAGGTCACTTTTTCCCGTTAACCCACGCGACCACCATCGCTTGTGCTCGCACCCGGACTGTTCGCGTGGGGCTGTTGTGGCTAGGGGTGAGCACGGGCGTTGAAACCTCGTTCGCTTCGTGCTACCCGCGCTTCCACAACGGACAGTCTAACAATAGCCCGTGAGTTTTTTTTAAGTCATTTTTCATTTATCAACATATGTTTTCGTAACAATTTTGTCATTCTCATCAATAGAAACATTATGTGAATCTGTTATGTATACATAATAAATACACACACATCAGAGCGATATATATAAATATTTACTTCAAATTTCGATATAATATATATTATATAATATATCACCTCTATGCATATCCATTAAGCCAAAAAAAAAAATTCAAGAAATATACATTGTTATTATTATAAATAATATTTTTAATATTGTATTAACATTACATGAAATCGATTACAATAAAACGTAAGAATGAATAGTGAAAAGACTAAAAAAGATTATTTTTTAATTTTTTAACTAAAATACAAACGATTCTTGTGGTTCTTATGTTAGAACTGTGGGTTTGGAACCGACCCGACTCGTAACTAATAATTCATATAAATCTAGAATCGAAAACCGACCCATATATTTAAAAAGGTTCGGGTCCAAGGTTTCTGTGGGTCCGAACCACGAAAAACTCACCCCTACATAAGAGGGTACCCACACATATATTTCTATATCATAGATAATATCTTGTTTACTGCTATTGGCATATGTGACTTAAAATGTTATTTGTTTTTAGTTTTGTTCATGGAGATGTGATACATGAAAACTTTTTGCTTGATTAGCCTAGGACGCCTAATGAGAAAAGGTTGAGAAATAGATTTGGGTTTAGGTACATTTTCTTTCATCAACTTGCTTGTACAATACAACTACTTAATTCAAAACATGTTTAATACTTCAAAACATGACACAATAAAAAGTGTCATAAATGTGATTGTCATAAAGCGCGTGTCATAAACACATGACACGCAAAAATATGTCATGTTAAATTTATGACACCGCCATCATTGACACTCTTTTTTGTGTCACAGATCCCTTTCTTGACATGTAATGCGCGTCAAGAAAAGTCTTTTTTCTAGTAGTGTCTTTTTGTTATATAGTGTTAGTGTGTTTGATGTCTCCGTAGAATCAATATAATCCTCTTATGATTTAATGGCAACAATGTCCCTACAATTCTTTCACGTGCAAGAAAGATTATAGGTAAAATCGGGTCCGAATGTATATACTATATACACACACCTTTACTTATACATTAAGTATTCTCCAAGATATTTCTTGTAGATTCCGAAAACATCAAATTAAGGGCATGTTTGGATAAACTTATTTAAGTCAAAAAGGACTTTTGGTTAAAAGGACTTATTAACTTATTACTTTTTAAAAAAGGAGTGTTTAGAAAAGTGTTTGGATTAGCTTATGTGGTGGGGAAAAACAATAAGATGATAAGTTATGTTGTAAAAAAAGTGTTTGGTTTAACTTATTTAGGTAAAATGACCAAAAAGGGTAAGGAGGGAAGATATAAGGATATAAGAAGGGTATGTAGGTAAATAACCATCAATAAGTTATAAGGAGGTTCAAAAAGTCACTTATCCCTTACTTTTCCAAAACAATTTATCATAGACAAACAAAAAGTTAAAACAAAAACTCATTTTCCTTTTGCCAAACACTTTTTTTAACTTATTAACTTTTTGAAAAAGTTATGAGTTATAAGGAGGTGGAAATAAGGAGAGCCAAACATGCTCCAAAATGGGTGCTTTCACTTCTCTTGGGTCAACCATCTTGTTTTTATTTTCTTTTCTTTTTTATTGGAATAACTTGCGATATTGTTTAATCATGTAGGCTTAGTTTAATTGAATAGTGATTTGGTGTAATTTAATTGAGTATTTGTAAGGATTTGAAGGACACCACAAATAATATGGTCTAGATATCAAGATTTTGGTGTAGATTAATTGAATTTGTGTTAGGGATTTAATGAAAGATTTGTTTCATTTAAAAAAAAATTTCTGTTTTTGTTGTTTTAATGCCTGTTAGTTTATTTAATTACCTTTTCGTAATGTGATGGAACCGAAACTGACCAAGTTCTAGCTCGCCTATATTAACTTTGATACCTTGAAAATTGTATTTCAATTTGGTAAACAAAATTTGCATTTCATAAAAAAAAGTTTTTTCCCTGTATAAATCTAACTATATATTTTTAGTTTGAAATGATTTGATAGAACCTAGCACTCATCGATACATTTTTGACATTTTTGTATGTTTTTTTTGCCTGATATAGCAAACGCCTCGAATAACCAGGCATTCTATAATATATGTAAATAGAATTTGGACATTGTTAATGGCCCTAAAACAAGTATCGTGAAGTGAGACAAGATTTAGGACCAATGTGACCTTTGAGGCAAAAACCAGAAGGGGTGAACCTAAGGTCACACCCCGAAAGAGTAAACGCTTAAACCAACTGTTGTATAAATCATGGGACGTGATTAGAAATAAGCAAATAAAATTAGAAAGGTGTGGGAATCGAATATGATTTCCACGTATAGTTTGGTTTTGTTATCATTTTGAGATGATATGTGAAACTTATGAATATGAATCTTCATTTGTCTTTGATGAATTTGTCATTATACGAGGATGACTAGTAAAATACTAAGCTAATATGAAAGTGAGCAAAATGTCATTTTCGTCTATGAGGTTTGACTACTTTTATGACTTCCGCCCAAGAGATAAAGAAAGTGGAGGGAATGATATCTATAATTTTAAGTTATATGATAAATACTTTTAATAGTTTAATGATATGTATGTTGAACGGTTTATAACGTGTACTCATGATTCATAACATGTTTTATATGAGCATATAACAAAGTCACACACTAATAACATAATCATAGTGCAATTGCATTGATATTTATGTATGTTTGATATGTCACAAACTCGCGGGTCAACACTTATGCGCAAAATACTAGTCTTAAAGAAAATGATTTAGTTGCTATTAAATAACTTCAATAAAAAAAAGATAACTCAAAGAGGATTTGTTGTTGGAAAATCCAACTAATTGAGAACCAATTATTAATTATTTAAGTATTTCAGTTGCTCGTTATTTTACTTTCAATGAATCATTTGTTTACATCCGCTTAATCTAAAATCTATAACGATATACAAAGAATACACTCGTAATGACATGACGCTTAATGAGGCCATCTTCTTTTTTGAGTGTGTCACATGATATCCTCTCCTTATTTCTCGTTAAAAGTCTTTTTCTCTCTCATGTTTTCATCTATAATTTTTAAATGTTAATAACTATTATATACGATATTTTTAAAGAAAAAAAATTAAACCAAATTAATAAGCGTTTTATTATCTTTTCAACGAGTACCGTCGTGCTATATAAAAACGAAAAAATAAACGACTTTTTTGTGAGGTTTGGTTTATACATGCAAAAAAACACAATAGGTTCAGGTAATTCATTAATCATGTATAGGCAAGACACTAATTATGTTCAAAACAGTAAATATAAATTCTATTTTTCATCCAGAGCAGAATAGGTTAAAACCACTCATTTTCAAAAAAAAAAAAAAGTCACATCTTCAAGACCACCGCCACAATCACGCACTGGAATGGTTTCTTCTGGCTCTGCTTCTTATCCAAACATATAACTTCTTTTTAATATACATTTTCATTTTTATTCAAATGATTAAAATTGTTGTTTTCTCAATATTGTAGTACATACATTAATTTCTATGTTACATCATAACACATATTTTAACACTACATATTAATTTTGTCAATCTCAAAAAGCTTCTGGGATATAATCTAGTAAACTCATAAAAACAAAGGTATGTTTACAAAAATAAGAAGCCCAAAAGAAATCTAGCATATTCACAAAAGGCCCAAAACTTGGGGGAAAATCCAACGAAAATGCTTTCAAAGGTCAACCTATTAGACTAAGGTGGTATTTGTTTTTATGCTCAGAAGCAATTCTGATCTCTTTTGTTTACGCCGCGCAGACGCGCGCAGACGTTTGGTATCTCAGATTGTTTGTTTTTTTGGAAGACCTTTCACTCAAAAAGGTCTTCCTGACCTTTTCTTGATGCAGACATGGACCCATGTCTTCTAACATCTTCCCACTTTTCTCCTACTCATTTTTTTCTTCTTCTCTTCTCAACATCATCACCATCAGGTCTTCTTCTTCCCCTCCTCCCTCCTCCTCTCCCTCCTCCGCCACTGTCTCCTCTCCCCTCCGCCGCCCTCCTCCCCTCCCTCAGCCGCCCAAACAAACAGCCAAATAAATAACTTTACAATGGAGAGATCTTTAACGGAGGTATCTTGATTCTTGATAAGCAAAATGAACAATTACCAACTAAAAAGGGATACTTTTGATTGATGGTTTTTAGGATTTGTAAAAAGATTGATGGGAGTTTGGAAATTGATAATATTGTTGATGTTTGTTTGCAATAATTGTGACTGTGATTGTGTGTTGGAGGGGTAAATCTATAATGCATTATAAAGGAGGAGATATGGTTAAAATAGTTACTTCATGTCAATTTTAAGATAGCATACAAAAGGTCACAAGGTAAACAACTATCTTTTTGCCAAATTCTTCCCTTTATCCCCCTATGTGCAACATTTAATTACAATTGTACAAATGACTAATGCAAGTCATCTCTATTATTATTTGTTTCACCTTTTAATTTTCTCATCTTTAATGAATTCAATTTGAGATTCAATGCCTCACATTTTCCTTTTCTCATCTTCAATGATGAATTAAAATCAACATCCCTCAATTTAATCTCTAAAACCCCTCATATCATTGCCTTATCACACCATTTTCTTTATTTATCTTGGAAGTTGTCATTGAATGATATTGTTCAACACTTGTAGTATTGCACTATCGATTATTATGTTGGTAAGCAAACACTTGTAACCTTGTATATTCTTTATGTATTTTTATTTATTTAGTTATTTAGTTTTTAAGTTTTTGTTAGTTCTTATATATGTTTTTTTTTCATTATTTTGTCCGTGTTTTCTTTTACATATTTTCTAAGAACTTTATACAATAAGTCTACCAATACGAACCAAACTTTAAGGAATACATGTTTGTCGACAGGATTTACCCGCTGCAATACGCGATGGGAAAACTGCTAGCGTATTACAAGTTATTTTAGATCCCGCCGCAATGCGCGGGTAAACCCACTAGTATAATAATAAGTTGGACCTAAATGCTCAATTTTCTTATTTCATTTCTTTAGTATTTTTAAATTATGTAAAGAATGTTTTTGACATAAACAAAATCAAAACTATACTAAAATAAACGCGTTAAGGGAAATCAATTAAAGTGGGAAGTCTTCTCTAAATTACTACGTTTGTACTTTCGATACGTTAGTAGTCATGCATTAGGCGGTTTGGTGTGGAATCGGTTCTTTCGACCATATTTTGATTGTTAATACAATATATAACGACCGCTACTCCAAAGAGTATTACACCCTTGATCGTGAAATATCAATTGCTTGTTGAACCCTATGAATTCAAAGTGAGAGGCCAGGGGCAGGGAAAAGAGTCGAGTCGATCAGGCTCGACGACCTGGAGAAGCAAAACGAAATCAGGATTTGGCCGAAAAAGTACGATACTCCAAATTCCGGAGTCAAAAAGTTTTATAAAACGTTCTTGGTGGAAAAAAATGTGAATGAAAGATCCCACTGAATTGAATTGGGTCTAGGAATCTAAGAAATAGTGATCGGTGGATCTACATGGCCTACAGTGTATTCGGGAACACCGCTCCCCCTGATAAAATTTCAGTGTATTCGGTGGATTTCCACTGTCTTCATCGAGGCAATTGATTGGCCAATATTTTCGACCGTTATAATTTGAACGTTGGTGTTTGTTTTTTTTATAAATCAAATTTTATATATATATACCATATCAAATTTAAAACAAAACATACCACACCACTTTACAATCACCAAAACAATGATACTTTCTTTCTAAAATTTTTGAAAGTTTTCATCTTTAAAATTTTATAAAATCCAATTGTTTAGCTATGAGTTCATCAGAGTCCGAAGAAAATGCGATAAACTTTTACATTTGTTGATGTTTGTTTGCAATAATTGTGACTGGGATTGTGTGTGTGTTGGATGGGTAAATATTAATAACGTAGTAAAGAGAAATAAGAATGGGTTATATGTTAGGGAGTGGTGAAGTTTAGTATTATTTAATAGTTTTTGTGGTTAAAGTTAAAGATAAAATAATGATTATGGTGGGTTGAGGTTGGTTATGGTTATGGTTAGGTTATGCTGCTGGCGTTAACAAACAAACAATATTCCTGTTGCAGACTGCAGACATTTGGTCCACCTCTTCTCCTGCAAATGTCTGCAGATGTGGTCCGCGGACTGCAGAACTTTTACTTTTTCAAAAACAAACAACACCTAAAAAAGGGTGTCGACCTGTTAGACTAAATAACAAGTCTACCCCTGCTTCGCTCCTTCATACAAAGGAATGAGACCATAACAAAATGGAAACTTCAAACATAATTCAACTAAATTTGACGCCCTTTACATTTAAATTTTCAAAATAGGATTGCGCATGGAAGGCAAGATTTCAAGCCCCTTTAAGCCCAACACCGTTCTCGGGGCGTGAATCTTCATTTTTTTAGTCTATGGCATGAAAATTTTAACGCCAAAAACGAGGCTTGAAATCTAATTTTTGAGAAGCCAATTAAAACACTCAATTTGAAATAAGGGGGCTTGAAATGAGTTAAACACTACAGATGGTCTAATTACAAGTGGTCTAAGTATAAACCATTGCTCCTTATGTAAAGAAATAAAACCAACCACTAAAGGATTGAAATTATATCTTCTCATAATACTACAACAAATAATCAAATAATCAATCTTTTTAGTAACAAATTCGAAGTATCATTTCATTGATAAATAAGTTAATATAGATTCGGATAATGGGTAAGAGGGTGTTTAGGATTGAGTTTGGAAATGCAAAAGTGTTTTTGGTCAAACTTGCTTATTGGCTTATGAATTTTTGAAAAGGAGTTTTAAAAAAAGTGTTTGGATTAGTTTTTGAGATGAGAAACGTCAAAAAGTCAATAAATTGTTGTTTTTTAAGTGTTTTGCTTAACTTATTGTGAATATTGGTTGTATGGGTAGTAAATTTGTAATTTTTTTTTCAAAAGTCAAAAGCCAAAAGCCAGGATTTCTAACTTTTCAAAAACAACTTTTCCACCCTTAAAAGCCAAAAGTCAAAACAGAAAGTGCTTTTTGGTTACACAAATAGCTTATTGACTTATTGGCTTTTTTGAAAAAGCCAATAAGTCAATAAGTTGTTTTGAAACTCAATCCCAAACACCCTCTAAATAGGCAGGGATCCAAATATGTCAAAAGCAAATGGCAGAAACACGTGTTGGTTATCCAAACAGGTTGTTTCGTGCTTAGCGACCTTCTTAGATTTCGCCCTCAGAACCGCCTACCCTGGTACAAAGCCACTATCCCGCTAACCCACCACAGGGCACACCCCGGTAAGGTCAACGTAGGCATGCTTGCCCCTCACTAAACCAAACACAAGCACGTCTGATGGGCGCAGGGTAAATCTCCCTTCACGCGGACTAATAAAATTTTTTATCATTGCTTCTTTCTTAGCCGAGATCCCTACGTGTTGAAACACATCCCAAAGAACATCTCTAACCAAGTAATGGCGGTACTTGAATCCCGATAATTCCCTGCAATGATGGGCATGTCGTCAAACATATCCAAACACGCTTTTTTAAATGGGGCATGGTTCATTCATAGGGAAAAAGGGTATCATAACCCGGTATTTAAAAAGAACACTATATTCCACCATCGACATCCATTGCCTAAGCTATCAAAGGGCAAGGCAATAAAAAATTCCTGAGCATTTTCCCCTGAAGGCTTGTAAGCACAACTTTTTGTTATGGGGTCATATTAAACTTCAACTCCATAGTATGTAAGTGTGTACCATAAAAAGAACTCACTAAGATTTTTTGGGCTTTCTTAGGGGCGGTGTCCTTATCTGTACAATCGCCTAGATCAAGTTTCGGGAGAATTGTTTCAATATTATCAAGTGCAAGGGGGTAGTCATTGTCCACCCCCACCACACCGGCATTTCACAAGATGTGGTCCTGCAATTTCCGCAACTGAACCCTAGACGCTATGAAGACATATGTTGACACGTCCGCTGTCGATGAAACCCTAACCCCCGTACCGCATACGTAAGGAAGATCGCCTCCACGGAAGGCCCCGAAAATCCCCACCCCTCACAGGCGAAAATGTTTTCGATTTCCCCCCGTAAACCAGTATCAAAGATGGACACCGCCTCTTCAACATGATCTAGTCGACATGCTCTGTAATTAATATTATCTTTTATGATATCGGTCTTATCTGTGTTACTACAAACTACACCATCTATGCTCAATGCTCTTAGTTCAACTTCACCTCAATGACATTGTACGAGATACATCTGAACTCTTTATTCACTTTCATAGCCAACTCTGCCTCTATCTATAATTTCAAAAAATCTGAAACATCCTTAGAAAGCAATGGTATGTGACCTCTTCCAATACAGAGGCGACCTTAGCTCCCCCAATTTCAAAGACTATGTGATCAACACTGTAAGTCAGCTCAAGACAACATGTCCTATATCCACTTGTGGTGAAAGACAGTTAGAAGAATGTTTGGTAAAGTACGATAACTCAACATTCTTTAGAGTCAAGAAAAGGTTGGAAGTATGGAGGAGATGTGGCCCTTTTCTTAGCTATAATTTGGAAGTCATGAATCGCATAGATGGTGCATTGGGATATCTTGTTGGTGGGAGCAGACAATACCTTTGTGTGGTTCCTTTTGGAAGCATACAGGGTGCGGCACAGTGTATACATGATTTAAGTATAAGTGATTTTATAGATCGTCTTTTAGAGGCGTGTGGACATGTGAGAACCAAATGTGAGACCTCAACCTGGGGTAATATGTACATAGGAAAATGCAATCTTTGCTATGCTAATTAAGGTTGTTTTTGTTGGTGGTTTTCTTTAAAGATCATTTTATATAGAATTAACTTGTTAAATTTGCATGAAATCATGTAGGTAATTAGATTTTAAAAGTTGCCATATGTCCAGCCACTCTTCAAAAGTTAATTCATTTTCTGCGGAGAATAATCTAAGATAGTTATATAAGGCCAATATATGTATGTCATATGAATGGTTTTTTTGTGTAATAGGTTTAGATCCATGAGTAGAACAAGAACCGAAAGAGATAATTACGTAGTTAAATTCAAAAATAATGATTTTTTTGTTCATGGATTCTACATTTGTAGTATGGAATTCTTTTCCACAAGTGTATTCAACGAAGCATCATCCTTAATCATGACCAAGAAACTAGCTTCTCACTTATCAAATAATATACTTCGTTAGCTACGAGAAAGAATTAGAGAAACAGAGAGGAAGATTCGATCAATATAGAATATTATTATTCATTGATCGAGCTAGTACTTATACACATATAGTTCCCGCCTATTTCAACTTCCAGTAACTAACTTTTAATCTTCTAACTATTGACATTAATAGTCCCTGTATTATTACAATTATTACAATCAGACCCTTATTATCTTTATTACTGGTAACATATCTCCTGTAACATCGCAAAAATTTTCACCGAATTTCTATACGAAGAAGCCCTTATTTTATCCTTTATGTGCCCAAGTCTATATTTATTTTTCCTAACTCACAACCTATATGTATATATATATATATAAATGCATATATATATAATAATAATAATAATAATAATAATAATAATATGTTTAGTGGGCTTGTGAAATTGTCCAACTCAAACCAAAACCCCTTTACTTCCTTTTAAAAACCTTAACCCAACCCAACACCCCTTATCCTTTTATATCTTCTGAAGCCCATTAATCCAGCCCAATCACCAGGCCCAGCATCCGGCCCACCAAGAGCCCAGCCCAAATCCCCTCCTTCTCCTCTAACCTGTTAAACAAAAAAAAAATATAAAACTGCTCCGCCCGAGAATCGAACCCGAGCCAACCACACACCACACAAGCACACTAACCACCCGAGCCACACGCGTTTGTTGATTTAACTCCTGATCTTTTTATTTAAATACACAAACTACCCTCTTTGTTTTCCCTTTCCCTTCGACGTGCAGCAGCAGCAGCAGATAACTATGTTTTTCTTTGACCAAATCCCATTAATTAGGCAATCAAACACACATACAAGGTAAGTCTCATGATTATCGGCCATCTATGACCAGAATACACGATTAATTGATACCAATTAAACCCATTTACGCGTATTACATTAACACCTTGGTCAACCTTACCATTTCTTCAATCCATCGATCAACACTATAAATTGAACCTCTGCGAGTCTTCACAACTCGCCAATAAACTCTTCTCAACCCCCAATCTTCTTCAATTCACTCTGTTCTTGTTCTTGACTCGCTATTTTGACTTTTGAGCTTGACCAAGCAATCGTGCACGAAACAGACTTGTAAGTCTAATCTTTTATGTGGGTTTTGATCACCGGTGTGCACACATCAAAAGCCCTAAGATCAATTGGGCTATTGATGTGTGTAACAGATTATTGCTAGAACTAGGGTTCATGTGTATGAAATTGGGGATAAATCTGATTTAACATTGTGGTTATATATTTTAAAAACTGAAATGAATCACAACCACAGGCCTAGGCCAAGTGGTTGTGACTGATGCTTGTAACCAAGGGCACCCGGGTTCGAGTCCCGGCATGGGCGCCCTTTTCCACTTCTTTTTCATTTTTTTTTACAAACCAATTATACTTATATATTATCTTTAAATCTTGTAAATTCACTTTTAAATATCAAAACCCTTTTATAAATTCTAAAAAAATTATTTTTAGCAAATCTGATGTCAAAGCTTTATCTACAATTTTTATTTTTCTGAAATTCATTTATTTAATATTTATAATAATTAAATCAATTTTACACTATTATATTTATAAAAATCCATTAAAATATCAAAACGATCTTCTAAATTTCCACAAAAATTATCCTAAGTTTTTATAACATTAAACTTTTCAGAAATGATTTTTATTTCTAAAAAATCATTTATTTAGTATTTTTAATCAATTTTTGTTAGTTTTAATCATAATTAAATCATAATAAATCCAATTTTTAATATTTTTGCACCAAAATTTTATACAAATTATTTCTGATCATTTAGAACAGAAATATAAATTTTAAACTTATAATTCTTTAATTTTAATATTTTTAAATATTAAAGTTAGATTTTGACAATTTGTTATAAATAGAATTAATATTCTATTTTAAAGAAAATAATTTTATAAAAATTATTTTTATGCTTTAAACACATTATTGTGACCATCCTAAATTTAAATTTCATAAAAATACTTTTGGTTACCTATTTACTAAATTTCTCTCAATTGGCGAATATTTTAAATATTAATCAAACGAGCAATTATCCCCAATTCGAAGCCCTAGAACATATACATTTGTAGACTAGATAGACTTAGACATATTTATTACCTTATTATAGGGTGATACTTGACATACTTGGGCAACACACTATTTTTCAAGAGATAACTTTTGCTAAGGTGAGTTTTACATAGCCCCTTTTCTATTTATCACCGTTTTTGGGGTGAAACATGTTACAACATCATTTATGTAATTCAATCATCAATGTGTCTATGTGTTTTCTATGTTGCATTATGTCTTGAGCATGATTAGAGTAAGCACCATTCTAGCATAATCATTAACTCCGTACAAGCCGACGGTATACATTGATAGATCTATTGGACTGACAATCCCACCCGGATACGTGCCTCCTACAAAGGTAGCGTGGGTGTTTGTTATCGTATAACATATTCAAGTGAACCATGAGCGTATGGGTTGTATCATATCATAACAGTCACCAGGGTTGGTTATGCACTCGATTTATTTCTAGTATGTTCTCACATATGGACTAGATTGACATGACACATGAATTGCACAACATTTTTATTCAAATATCAAAAACCTATGTAATTCTCACCAACTTTTGTTGACCCAAAACCTTTTCAACTTAACATGTTTCAGGTTCTATTTGCTTGAAGATTTGAATTGATGCTTGAAGATATGTGTATAGTTTTATTCAATTTGATGTACAAATTCTAGAACAATTGTATGTAATTCATTTAAATCATTTAATGGAATTTATTATTCACCATGAGCTACTGAACAATCATCAATACGTGGCACCCCGATGTTTCCGCCATCGGTTGGGGTGTTACAGATTGGTATCAGAGCCATGGTTATAGGGAATTAGGTTATTAGAAAAATAATCTAGTCTATAACCATAGGATTTAACAAGTACTTGCTTCTTTTACTTGCTATTCTCTATCTCCCTCCTACTTCCTATCCCTACTTTCATCCCTACGAGAAGGTTGCTCTCCATCAGTGGATCTACTCTTAGATTAATAGGACAAATTCCTCGGGTTTAACCTGAACCCCCTTGAGATCTCGTCGAAGTTCTAGATCTTAATAACGAACACGTGCAATCTGGAAGGGTGAACGCCTGTATTCTGAGTCTTCTGTCTAGGCTGGCATTGCGCATATATCCCAATCAGACGAGGGACCCGGATGCCTACCTGGGAATTCTCGGGATGAGTGTTCACTTATAGGCTAAAGCATGTCTTCATATGTTATTAGAATTTGGAATCTTTGATAAGTCAACGTTTTCGTTTATTCGTTTTAATTAATGAATAAATGATTACATTCCTTATATTACCTCATTCATTTCATGTCTCATTGAGACTTCATTGTGTCCCTTACAGATCATGTCACCACGCCACAGCACTCGCATTAACAGTGGTGACAATCATGAAGAAGAGAGCAGCAACCACAATCCCGACCACAACACTAACAATGGAGGTGATGCCCAACTAGCTACGATTATTTCTCAACAATTGGCAGAACAAATCACAACTCTGGTTTCTAACTTGTTGGCTCAAGTCATCCCAATGAATGGGAACGACAATAGAAATGGAAATGGCGATGGAAATCACATAAAGAACGGAACCTTAGTTCGGAAGGGCAAGAAAACAAGTATTGTGGCCGCGGTAACTACCGAGAACCAGAAGCGTAAGACCAGGAATCCTAATGTAAACCTCACTACACAAGCCTCCAACAAGAAGCCTTATACAAGAAACTTTCCATTGTGTAACACATGCAATCGACATCATCCCACTGTTTCAGCATGTCGCGTGTGCACCAATTGTGGTAGATATGGCCATCTGGTCAACACATGTCGCGAGACCCCAAACCCTAATGCCAATCAACCCACCAACCCTGCTCAGGCTGATAATCCTAATCGATACAACTATGGTCAATGCTATGAATGTGGGGACCCAAATCACTACCGTAACCAATGCCCTAAACTAAACCGAGATCAAGACCCTCCAGCTACTTAACAGCAAGTCCCACCATTTGAATGTTGTTTGCTTTTAATTCCATGTATTGACATTTTATTTTCAAGTAATAAAATTCGAGTATTATTATAACATCTGTGTGCATGCTTGTTTGAATGTGAACTAATTGCTATACCTATGATCATACTTGCTTACTTGTACGACAGTTAGTTGACTACCAAACAACCTACTTAACGATTGGTAGAGGTCATCATGTCTTTCCAACAGTCGGGAGAGGCCCTACCACCTGCTCAACGACTGGTGGAGACTATCAGACCTGCTCAACAATCAATAGAGTCATAAAAGGACGCAAAACCCTAATGTAAGGTAAATTGGTAATTACGGTCCGGAACGTAATCATGAATTTACAGGTACGTTAAGGTAGTGTGAAATTTTATCAAGGTTTCGGGTGGTTGACCAATTGTAAACCTAGTATTTCTCTTAACTTCGGGACGAAGTTCCTAAAAGTAGGGGAGACTGTAACATCGCAAAAATTTTCACCGAATTTCTATACGAAAAAGCCCTTATTTTATCCTTTATGTGCCCAAGTCTATATTTATTTTTCCTAACTCACAACCTATATGTATATATATATATATATATATATAAATGCATATATATAATAATAATAATAATAATATGTTTAGTGGGCTTGTGAAATTGTCCAACTCAAACCAAAACCCCTTTACTTCCTTTTAAAAACCTTAACCCAACCCAACACCCCTTATCCTTTTATATCTTCTGAAGCCCATTAATCCAGCCCAATCACCAGGCCCAGCATCCGGCCCACCAAGAGCCCAGCCCAAATCCCCTCCTTCTCCTCTAACCTGTTAAACAAAAAAAAAATATAAAACTGCTCCGCCCGAGAATCGAACCCGAGCCAACCACACACCACACAAGCACACTAACCACCCGAGCCACACGCGTTTGTTGATTTAACTCCTGATCTTTTTATTTAAATACACAAACTACCCTCTTTGTTTTCCCTTTCCCTTCGACGTGCAGCAGCAGCAGCAGATAACTATGTTTTTCTTTGACCAAATCCCATTAATTAGGCAATCAAACACACATACAAGGTAAGTCTCATGATTATCGGCCATCTATGACCAGAATACACGATTAATTGATACCAATTAAACCCATTTACGCGTATTACATTAACACCTTGGTCAACCTTACCATTTCTTCAATCCATCGATCAACACTATAAATTGAACCTCTGCGAGTCTTCACAACTCGCCAATAAACTCTTCTCAACCCCCAATCTTCTTCAATTCACTCTGTTCTTGTTCTTGACTCGCTATTTTGACTTTTAAGCTTGACCAAGCAATCGTGCACGAAACAGACTTGTAAGTCTAATCTTTTATGTGGGTTTTGATCACCGGCGTGCACACATCAAAAGCCCTAAGATCAATTGGGCTATTGATGTGTGTAACAGATTATTGCTAGAACTAGGGTTCATGTGTATGAAATTGGGGATAAATCTGATTTAACATTGTGGTTATATATTTTAAAAACTGAAATGAATCACAACCACAGGCCTAGGCCAAGTGGTTGTGACTGATGCTTGTAACCAAGGGCACCCGGGTTCGAGTCCCGGCATGGGCGCCCTTTTCCACTTCTTTTTCATTTTTTTTTACAAACCAATTATACTTATATATTATCTTTAAATCTTGTAAATTCACTTTTAAATATCAAAACCCTTTTATAAATTCTAAAAAAATTATTTTTAGCAAATCTGATGTCAAAGCTTTATCTACAATTTTTATTTTTCTGAAATTCATTTATTTAATATTTATAATAATTAAATCAATTTTACACTATTATATTTATAAAAATCCATTAAAATATCAAAACGATCTTCTAAATTTCCACAAAAATTATCCTAAGTTTTTATAACATTAAACTTTTCAGAAATGATTTTTATTTCTGAAAAATCATTTATTTAGTATTTTTAATCAATTTTTGTTAGTTTTAATCATAATTAAATCATAATAAATCCAATTTTTAATATTTTTGCACCAAAATTGTATACAAATTATTTCTGATCATTTAGAACAGAAATATAAATTTTAAACTTATAATTCTTTAATTTTAATATTTTTAAATATTAAAGTTAGATTTTGACAATTTGTTATAAATAGAATTAATATTCTATTTTAAAGAAAATAATTTTATAAAAATTATTTTTATGCTTTAAACACATTATTGTGACCATCCTAAATTTAAATTTCATAAAAAGACTTTTGGTTACCTATTTACTAAATTTCTCTCAATTGGCGAATATTTTAAATATTAATCAAACGAGCAATTATCCCCAATTCGAAGCCCTAGAACATATACATTTGTAGACTAGATAGACTTAGACATATTTATTACCTTATTATAGGGTGATACTTGACATACTTGGGCAACACACTATTTTTCAAGAGATAACTTTTGCTAAGGTGAGTTTTACATAGCCCCTTTTCTATTTATCACCGTTTTTGGGGTGAAACATGTTACAACATCATTTATGTAATTCAATCATCAATGTGTCTATGTGTTTTCTATGTTGCATTATGTCTTGAGCATGATTAGAGTAAGCACCATTCTAGCATAATCATTAACTCCGTACAAGCCGACGGTATACATTGATAGATCTATTGGACTGACAATCCCACCCGGATACGTGCCTCCTACAAAGGTAGCGTGGGTGTTTGTTATCGTATAACATATTCAAGTGAACCATGAGCGTATGGGTTGTATCATATCATAACAGTCACCAGGGTTGGTTATGCACTCGATTTATTTCTAGTATGTTCTCACATATGGACTAGATTGACATGACACATGAATTGCACAACATTTTTATTCAAATATCAAAAACCTATGTAATTCTCACCAACTTTTGCTGACCCAAAACCTTTTCAACTTAACATGTTTCAGGTTCTATTTGCTTGAAGATTTGAATTGATGCTTGAAGATATGTGTATAGTTTTATTCAATTTGATGTACAAATTCTAGAACAATTGTATGTAATTCATTTAAATCATTTAATGGAATTTATTATTCACCATGAGCTACTGAACAATCATCAATACGTGGCACCCCGATGTTTCCGCCATCGGTTGGGGTGTTACATCTCCCCTCCCCAAGAAAATTCTTGTCCTTAAGAAACAAAAGAAGGAAATTGAAGCTTGAAATCCTCGTCAATTTCCCAAGTTGCCTTCGAAACAAGTAAATCTTGCCAATGAATTTACAATTGTTGAACTAACCAATTTCCACTTCTGACCAGTCATTTATCAATCACAGCTCAAGGTTAAAGAGTGAATCTTGGACCAACTGGGATGGAAACCACTATGGTGAATGACTTCCGTGAGTTCGTTTAAGTAGAGAAACATGGAACACATTGTGAATTTGGGCGTCATCAGGTAAGTCAAGCTTGAAAGCAACGTGCCCTATCTTAGCTATGATTAAAAATGTCCCAAAAGACTTTGGACCCAATTTTGAGTGTTTTTGCCTCCTCATTGATGTCTGAACAAAAGGCCTAAGTTTAAGATAGACCTATTCTCCCACTTTAAAGCTTCTATCGGTTCTGTTTTGGTCAGCATATTGTTTCATCCTCTTTCTGGATTGCACTAGTGCCCCTTGAAGTCTCATGAACGCTTTCCAAAAGGAGCTCATAAAAAGTGGATCAATGTCTGAAACAATGTTCATTGGACAACCATGAAGTTTGTAGATGGTGTCCAGAAACAATTGGGCCACTTGTGGTGCAGTGAAAGGGTGAGATAAGGGTAAAAAATGGGCATACTTGGTCAGCTTGTCCACTACCACCAATATAGTGTCTTTTCCTTGCACCTTAGGCAACCCAGGTATAAAATCCATAGATAAATCAGTAAAGACATGAGTAGGGATAGGGAAAGGCAAAGGCTGAAGCAGAGCCACATGCTCATATTTGGGCTGCTGACACTCATGACACTCTTTCACATACTTAAACACTTCCTTGTAGCAGCCTTTTCAATAACAGAAACTTGTTAACCTCTTTAGTGTAGGCACAAAACCAGAATGCCCACCAGTAGGAGAATTATGAAACAGCTGTAAGATATCCCTTTTGAGATCAGGATCATTACCCACCCACACTTTGCCTTTTCTCTTCAAAATTTGACCATCCCATGTCATATTAGGAATAACTTCACCCTGTTGGACTCTGTGTATGATTCCTTGAATGTAATCATCCCCACTCCATGACAGCTTGACTCTGTCTAATAGGAGAGGGTTCAAAGAACTCATGGCCATTTTAAATAAGGCCATCCTAGGAAATCTAGACAAGCCATCAACAACTAGATTTTCTGCCCCTTGTTTATAGGTGATTTCATAGGTATAGCCCATCAACTTAGCTAACCATGTTTGTTGAAGAGGTGTGGTGATCTTTTGAGTGATTAAAAATTTTAAACTTTTATGATCAGTTTTGATCATAAACTTCTTGGCAATCAAGTAATGATGCCATTGTTTTACTGCCATTAAAATTGCTAAAAGCTCCTTCTCATATACTGTTAGGACCTGCTGTCTTTTGGAAAGGGCTTTGCTAACAAAGTCCAATGGGTGGCCTTCTTGCATAAGAATAGCTCCCATGCCTTTTGAAGAGGCATCAGTCTCAATAACAAACATCTTCTTAAAATCAGATAAGGCTAGAACAGGGCAGTAGTTAAAGCCTCTTTAAGTTTTTCAAATGACATATTTGCCCTCTCATTCCAATCAAAACAGTCTTTCTATAAAAGTTCTGTCATAGGTTTTGCAATTTCTCCAAACCCTTTAATAAATCTTCTATAATAGCCAGCAAGGCACAAAAAACCCCTCTACTAATTTTGATTCTGAGGCACAAGCCAATTCTTTATGGCAACTATTTTCTGTGGGTCTGTTTGTATACCAACCCCAGAAATAATGTGCCCTAAATACTCAACAGACCCCCCCCCACACACACACACCAATTGAGCATTTAGATGTCTTTGCAAATAAAGTGTGTTTTCTTAAAAGGAAAAGTACATGTTCAAGAGCTTTAATATGCTGAGACATATTTGGGCTGTAGGCTAAAATGTCATAAAAAAAATACCAATGTTGTCTTCCTCATAAGATCAGCAAAAGTGTTGTTCATCAATGCTGAAAGGTTGCAGGGGCATTGATAAGCCCAAAGGGCATTACCACAAATTCAAACAGACCCTGGTGGGTCCTAAAAGCTGTCTTGTGCACATCAGACTCTTCAATTCTCACCTGATGATAACCAGCCCTAAGATCCAACTTATAAAACACAGTAGATCCACCAAGTTCATCTAATAGCTCCTCAATAAGTGGTATAGGAAATCTGTCTTTGAATGTAGCATCATTCAATTTTCTATAATCCACACACAACCTCCATGTACCATCTTTCTTTTTCACAAATACAACTAGTGAAGCAAATGCACTTTTACTGGCCCTCACAACTCCCGAATCTACCAATTCTTTTTTTAATTTTTCCAACACATCCTTCTGGCCTGTTGGATATCTGCATGCCTTTTGATTGATGATGATATTCCCATCCTTCAATCTTATTCTATGATCACAATCTCTTTCAGGTGGTAGGCCAATAAGTACTACAAACAAATCTTCATACTTGTGCAATAATTCTTGCAAAGCTTCATTATTACAAGTGTTACCCATTTTGGTGTCATGCTGATAAGATTCACCAGAAGAAGATTGCAAGCTGGACATCTGAACTGACACAATCTCTTCTTGAGAATTCAGCAGATCATCCATTTTTTAGCAGAGCACAGGGTCACCTTCTGGTTCTCTAAACCCTTCAATTCTATCCACTGATCATTGATTTTGAACTTCTTGGTCAACTTCTTGAAGTTCCAGACAATATCATCTAAGGTCTGCAACCATTGAACACCAAGAACCATGTCATAGTTTGGCAGTGGAACCAAAATGACATCTTCCTTAAACCAAATTCCCTGTATCATCCACTGAAAGTTCATGCTCATTTTTGTACATTTCAAGTTATTCCCATCAGCCACAGTGACTACAACTTAAGTGATATTTTCAATTGTACATTTAATCTTTTATGCTAGGGACTCATTCAAAAAGTTATGGGTGGAACCAGAATCATTCAATAGGTGCAGGGTCTTAGTACCAATGGACCCTTGCACTTTCATTGTAGAATATGATGGTACTCCCATCATAACATGCAATGAGTTCTTGGGCTCTAATTCTTGGATGTTTTTATTTATGAACTCAAAAACATCCATTTCTTGTTCTGTGACACCCGGCAAATTCAGGTTAACAACGTTGTCTAAACTAAAGTCTACCTTAGCGAGTCACGCGTATATTATACTTAACTGGGTTAGTAAGTCGTGTTATGGTTCGGGAACTATCAGTTTTGTATAGAGGATCATTAGATGTTAGTCTAGAGGCTCATTAGATGTCGGTCCTTAACCAAGTGTACAAAGGGTGACGATTCCTAGGATCGTCATAGCATAGGGAACATACAAGTCTCGAGTCCCGGGAATTGGTGAACGAGTGTGAATATGTTTGTTTGCAAGTGTTATGTGTTTACAATCATTATGTGACTTGTCGGTATGTGAAAATGTGTTAACATATGTTAAAACGGGGTTTAACGCGCAAAATACATGGAACCAACCCCTATAGGCGAGTAGGGGAGGCTAATCGCCTATAGGGTATGCGATTGGGCCTCATTGGGGGCGATTGGGTGCTAATCGCCTGCCCTAGGGGGCGATTAGACCCTAATTGCATGAAAGGTCATGCGATTAGCAACCCTAATCGCGTGTAACTGCTGCATAATCGCATGGAACGTGCTGGACGACTAAAAACGACTATAAATACCATACTTGACATCCTAAACTTCATATTAGCAACCCTAGTCATCCCACAACTCGCCCAAACACACACACAACCTCTGGAACATGATTTTGGATCAAAACACAAGATTTCAAGCCTATTACATCAATCTATCACAAATCTAAGGTGTGGTTTCATTCATGCAACCTTTATTAACGTTTTTATTGAATCCCTAATGGTCCAGACCTGTTTTAAAACAAATAAGTCTTCTGAAAATCGTTAATAAGCATTGTTAATCGGATTCTAACTATCATGCATGTTATATGTGTGTTTATGATTAAAAGATAGGGTTTTTATGATTCAAGAAGGATGATTAACATGTTATTAAGGTAGTTACAGATTGATGATGATGGCATGATGATGAAATCTGAGTTATTGTTAATTAGGGTTACGGTTTTGCATGCTAATGTGATGTTTATTGTTATGTGTATTGTCTTTAAGATACATGATTGCATTCAGGGCTGATAGATCAAGGTTAAACGAAGGATTTTGATGGATATATGTTTGATATAGTTGTTTGGTTGATATTTGATGTTTACACACGTTCTGGGATTGATTTGGAGTGTTAAACGCGCGAAAAACCGGAACAGCAATGCTGTAGGCGATTAGCAACCCTAATCGCCTATGCTATAGGCGATTAGGAGGCTAATCACCTGATATGACACCCTAATCGCCTATAGTATAGGCAATTGGGGGCTAATTGCCTTCGTTGCATGCAATTGTGATCCTTATTGCTAGTTAAGTCCTGAAATGCATGTCTTATGACCTAATTGCTAGTTAAATGCATGTCTTATGACCTAATTGCCTATAGACTCCTGAAATGCATGTCTTATGACCTAATTGCTAGTTAAATGCATGTCTTATGACCTAATTGCCTATAGACTCCTGAAATGCATGTCTTATGACCTAATTGCTAGTTAAATGCATGTCTTATGACCTAATTGCCTATAGACTCCTGAAATGCATGTCTTATGACCTAATTGCTAGTTAAATGCATGTCTTATGACCTAATTGCCTATAGTATAGGCAATTAGCATTTCTAAATGCCTGTTGACTCTCATAATCGCTAGTTGACTTTTCCTAATCGCCTGAACTGCTGCTGTAAGTATATTTTGACATTCTGAGACCCGATTTGACACCTAGGAACATGCTAGGAACCCCGTAACATATCTAGTAACTTGGTAACATGTGTTCGGACTTATTTATGTGATACTTGAACTACGTGCTATAACTTGTTGGACTTTAACGTATGTTAAGTGTGATTGCATGATTGTATGTTTGTGAGTGCAAGTATAACACGGGGAGTCTCGGGTCACCAATGGGATGTCGAGTCTTGTACTTTGGGTTAATTTAACAGTCACGGTGTTTTCAAACGAACTTGGTTATGGTCTGGACATCTAGGGACTAACTAACCTACGGGTTATTAGTCTAAGTACTTGTAACTGTCATATGCTAGGTCCCCGCTGTACGGGGCTAGCATAGCTTGTTGATATTATTCGTATATCGAAGTAACGCAACCTAAGGTGAGTTTACGGCCCCTCTTTTAACTGGTTTCACTTTTCGGGGGAGAAAACATGTGTTAAACTTATGTTTTGGTAACAACTGTCATACTATGGGTTTCTATGGTTTACTATACGATCCTTGGAAGTCCCGGGGGAAACCATGAATGTGCGGGTTAGCACAACGGGGAAATGTGAATAGATCTATTGGGAATGACCAACCCCGCTCGTCGGCTTGGAGGGCCGGGCGAGTGCATATTGTCTCAAACAGGAACAGGTTTACTATTCGGGCACAACAACTGGTTTACGAGTTAGTAATGGTTTTCCAATCGTGGTAGTAATAAAACATACGCCTAGCTAGCGTACATTGGTTTGCAAATTGTTATAGTATGGACAGGTTGAACTTGGTACTTGGATTACAAAACCTGTAAACTCACCAGCATTTTTGTGCTGACGTAAACTCTTACATGTTTTCTCAGGTCGCTAAGGTAGCACAATGGAACTAGGGCGCACGCGTCTGCACGGCGTCTAGTTGTTTTGGTAAAAAATTATCTAATAAAAATAACTTTGTATTCTAAATTAGTTTATGTGAGGTAGAGTGCTAAATGTGTAGAAATATGTTTGCAATATTTCAGCTACCAGTTGTTTTGGTAAAAAATTATCTAATAAAAATAACTTTGTATTCCAAATTAGTTTATGTGAGGTAGAGTGCTAAATGTGTAGAAATATGTTTGCAAATCAATAATATTCTTAAGATGGTGTATCAAGATGTTCAATAAGCAGAAATATGACAACTATGATCGAGATGGCTTAGGTCGGTTTCGGGATAGACGGTTGTATCCTCAGGATGGACAGTTATATCCTTAGGATGGAACTGTTGGAAATGGACAAATAAAGCAAATAACGAGAAGAACTACACACGATCTACGAGGAAAGCCCTTTATCAGATGTAGATCGCCGGCATAAAACCTCGGGAGGAGTCTAGGCCCATGCCTTGTTTGTTAATATTAAAATGGTAAAAAGATACAACTTTGGATGCGTATGTGGACGAGTGTACTATGATTACAATGATTGTGTGAGTGTTTTTGATCAGCTAAGTGTATGTGTGTGTAGCTATAGTGTAAGCGATGTGCATGTAAGTGTCCTATACTCGTCCAATACCCCCATTTATATAGTACATGAAGATAACTAAAGGATCCCGTGAGATCCGCTTAGTAGTTAAGGTTCTTCAATCGTGTAACAGCTGCTCCAGGTGAACGTTAGAGTTCTTCAACAGAAAGTAGTCGTTGGTTAACGGTTTCTCCTTAGTTAGTCAATGATCCAATTGTTTCCTTGTTTATCGTCGATATTAAATGAATATCAGTTATAGTTTTGACTATATCTTCCATCTTGACCACGAGTTGTACTTATATCCTTGACTTCTTTAATTGAGGGCGATAATATAGACGTTATCAAGCATGTAAATCCATATTATAACTTAATTGTACCTGCAATCATACATGGGAAAATCAAGTCGTTAGTTCATCTTCAAGATGTGCACAAGCTGAAATACTGTTACATCCTGAAGTTAGTCAAGTCCTTCAACATCCTGGGGATGGAATATTAGGGATGTGGGGTAAAATCATCCTGAGGATTTTCACCCACAACAATTGTCCCCAAAAATATGTTACCGTTATCTTAATGGTAAAAATATTTTTCTCAATTGATGGGCTCATCTCTCCAAGTTTCGAGATCTAACGGCTATTTTTCAGGCTAACTTTTCGTGATAACCATTATGCCTCATCATATCCTGCTGCCCATATCTAGGCTTTCCTTTCCTCCTTTATAATCAACTAGGATTATTTGAAAAGGTAACTGCTTTTGCTTCTTTCTCATCTTCTTTTTCTTATTCCTGCAAAAAAAAGTCTTTTAATTTAGTTTTTTAGAATGAGTAAGAAATTAACAAGGGCTCTTGGAAGCGTTGGGATTCTTAAGGATTTCACAGCCCAAAACTTGATCAAAGATACTGATCAAGAAATCTGTACTTTTTATGATAAAGATATTCAAGCCGTTAAGAAATCAAGGGCTTTTCCTGATTCTGCCGTTTTTAGGCCCTTTGACCTAAATGCAAAGTCTGACTTTGCCTCTTCTGTTTGGGTTTGCTTTTTCTTTTTATCATTCCACCTCGGCCTCAAATATACATTCCCAGATTTCATCAAAGAATTCTTTGATGCGATAGGGATGGCTTTTGCCCAAGCTATGCTTGAGATCTAGAGGATCTTAATAGTTTGTGATAAGATCATTCAGACTCATGGCATTAATCTTCAAGTTGGTGACCTGCCATACATATATAAGTTAAGGACACATGGGTCAAACCGTTATGTTCTTCAACTTATTGACAAAGAACCTCCTCTGCTACATAACGTTGTGAAATCTGATAGGCCCTGGAAATCAAAATTCTTTTTTGTAAGGAGGGATTCCATTCCTTATGGGGATGAAATTCCTATGTCCTGGGTAAGAAGCAGTAAAAATGTTAGATATAAATAAGATAGTCACATCCTGAGGATGTTAGTAATATTCTAAATCATCTTCATTTCGCAAGTGCTTGTTTCGCAAAACTTGTTCCTACTTTGGACGACGCTTTCATCAGACGTAAGGCAATACTAGAGCTACCTGCTTCAGCAAGGAATTTTGGAATAGAAGAACGTTTTTCTACAAGTCGTGCCACTGAGATGTCCGGTAAGTCACATTTTGAGAATATGTTTATCCTTAGTTTTTGTATTAACCTATATATGTTTTTCTTGATTCAGCAAAGAAGCCTGATTACTTTAATCTTGATGAGATTGACAGTCAAGATATTAAGTCTTCAAAGATAACTTCTCCATCCAGCTCCAGGATGACAAGTCCTCCTCCTGCCCCTAAGGCCAGAGCTGCAACCTCTTCTAAGAAGAGGAAGGTTGTCAGCACTTCGACTCAAGAAACTTTTCCCTTTGATGGTCTCAGTTGTGATGCCATTTTGGGCAAAGTCTCTCAGTTTGTTCTTCAGGTACGTTGATTATCCTGAGGATGCTTATGGTTATTATTATCATGTAATAGGGTTTGAGTACTTACCTGACTCCTTTTCTACAGGGGCATGAATACGTGATGAAGTCTCTGGATGATATGAACAAAGAGTTTGCTGATACTAAGGCCAAGCTTGAAGGTGTGAAGAAATCTGCCCTTGACAAGAGCAAACAGCTTGAGAAGAAACTCGGCAAGGTGGAGACTGAGTTGAAGGTTGTGAAGTCTGCTTAGGCCAAAAGCATGAGGGATCACGAAAAGGAGATGGAAGAGTATAAACTGGGCTTGATGAAGTCTGCCACCATTTCCGTCTTTCAAGTTAGGGTGAGAATGGCACTGCAGGCTAGGGATCCCAATTTCAGGATGGAAGACTGGGATGTGGAGGCTTGGCAGGAGAAGATTCTCAGTCTGGGTGGAAAGGATGTGGCATCTAAGTCCATCCGTGTTGCTGATCCTCAGGATGCTGGCAAGGAGGCTGAGGTAGCAGATGCTGGTGTGGCCAAGGAGTTTCAGGTTGATGAACCGGTGGGCAATGAAAGATGAGATGACTAGGCCATAGCCCACTTTTTATGATATTTGGTTGGTTTGTGAACAGTTTAACAATTTCTTTTTATGTCTGTATGAACAATGAAAGTTTTTGGGTTGGAGGGATCTTGATTTTCAAGACGAAGCCCCAAATTCTTTTTTCATCCCTGACTTTGAAATGCTGACCCTTGGTGGATGGGTCCTGGTTTAGGATGAAGCCAGGGGTTGGTGTTATCTTTTCATGAATAATATATCGATAACCTTTGACATTTTGGTGTTCTTTATCTTCTTTGCCGTTCTGCAAACATTAGCAGACACTTAGTGATATAAAAGAATAAAAAATAATACCTGACCTTGTCATATTCTTCATAAGTCATCCTTATCGTCAGGATGGTCCTCATTATCCTGAGGATGTCCCCAGTCTCTTTTTCATCCTCGGGATGGTCCTACATCTTGAGGATGTCCCTAGTGTAATATCTTCAGCATAGACTCCAAGTCTATAATCCTTAGGAAGAATTTAATCTTAATAATATCCTGTAAAGGAAGACTTTGTTATTATCCTGGCGACAAGGCCTTTGGTTTAACTGGGATTAAAACCCTTTAGAAATGATTTTGGTAACAAGACCATTATGTAATATCTTGAGAATAACTGGCGACAAGGCCTTTAGTAATAATTGGCGACAAGGCCTTTAGTAATAACTGGCGACAAGGCCCTTAGGAATAACTGGCGACAAGGCCCGAAGAGACGTTGACAAAAAGTCTAACCATTTGAGACAATGAAAAATGTCTAAACCTTAAGAGCTCCATCGTATATCTCGAAGATAGTGAAATTGTCAGCCACTTTTACATGGACTGGTCCCACCATCCCGAGAATATACATAGGCATCGTACGCTCCAGGCGAGGGTTGCTAACCCAATGTGAAAGGTGAAAACCTTTAAACCTTAGGAAGGTGTCGGACACCTTAACGGAGGAGAGGGTGGCCAGCCCCCTAGTCTTCTAAGCATTCCATCTTCAGGATGGTACTGCAAAATTCTCAGGATGGACTATTTCTAGACCATGTTTAGTGAAAATATAATCGATCGAAATAAATCAAGGATAAATACTTACATATGGAGATTATTCATCTCTATCAGCCTTCAACTTTATCCCATCTGTGATTCGGATCATGGTTGCATCCTTAAGCATGGTAGTATTTCAAGTGTATAACATTCCAAGCTCTTGGTAGAATCTCTCCTTCCATTGTTGACAACCAATATACTCCTTTCCCTGCATCAGAATCGATTAAGTATGGACCTTCCCACTTGGGATCCAGCTTACCATCACTTGGTTTAGCAGCATCCCTGAGTTCATCCACAGTTTCCAAGTCTTTTAGTAATGCTTCAGAATTAGTAGTTGCATCCTGAAGATGCTTCCTTGCTGTAGGCATGACCATCTCTGTTGGAAGCATTGCTCCTGTTCCAAAGACCAAAGAGAAAGGTGTCTGACCAGTAGCATTCTTCGAAGTAGTCTTATCAGCCCAAAGTGCAAATGGAAGTTCTTCTGCCCATTTTCCTTTATTTTCCCCAAGCTTCTTCTTCAAGTTGTTGATGATGATTTTGTTTGAGGATTCCGCTTGTCCATTAGCTTGAGGGTGGACTGGTGTTGAAATTACCATCTTGATCCCCCAACTCTCACAAAAGTCAGTTGTTCTTTTGCTAATGAATTGAGAACCATTGTCACAAATGATTTCAGACGGTACTCCAAATCATGTCAGGATGTTTCTTTTGATGAATGAGACCACCTCTTTATCTCTAACTTGGACAAATGCTTCAGCTTCAATACATTTCGAGAAGTAATCTGTCATCACTAGCATCAATACTTTTCCTCCGGGAGCTTTGGGTAGCTTTCCTACTATGTCCATTCCCCATTTCATGAAGGGCCACGGTGAAACAATAGAATGTAATGGTTCAGTAGGGTGGTGAAGTATGTTGCTATGTCTTTAGCATGCATCACACTTTTGGGAATACAGCATGGCATCCTTCTTCATAGAAGGCCAATAGTATCCCGTCCTCAGAGTCTTCGAGTAGAGAGATCTTCCTCCTGTATGATTTCCACAATCTCCTTCGTGGACGTCTTTGAGTACTTCGTTTGCTTCATCCTTGTTGAGACATCTCAAATATGGACCTGCAAGAGACTTTCTATACAAAATATTGTCTATAATTGTAAATTTAGATACCTTTATCCTGAAAGTCTTTGGATTTTCTTCATCAAGAATGACATCTTCTTGTAAATATTTGATTATGGTAGTCATCCATGATGAGTCATCTTGTTTCTGAGTGGCCAAAACAGTGATATCCTCAGGATGGTCTGTTTTTTCCTCAGGACGTGCCTGGCCATTCTCAGGATGCCACTCTTCAATCGCCGGTTTCAAGATGTGAATGATAGGAATCTTGGATCCTTCTGGTAAATTAAAGGAGGATCCCAGATTTGTTAGGGCGTCAGCTTCAGCTTTTTCATCCCTAGGTACCTGTGTTAGTGAAAATTCTA
This sequence comes from Ambrosia trifida, assembly GCA_028751855.1. NCBI lineage: Eukaryota > Viridiplantae > Streptophyta > Magnoliopsida > Asterales > Asteraceae > Ambrosia > Ambrosia trifida. The sequence continues at coordinate 33,268,436 of CM054123.1, read as the reverse complement.
CAAAAGAAGTAGCTAAATTTTTAACAATTTCAAGATAAATGGCTAACTTTTGTCCTTTTATTGCCTATGATCCATTGAAATGGTTAGTAATCAACAAAGAATCAACAAAGACTTCAATTTTAACAATATGTAAATCTCTAGCAAGTTGTAAACCAGCAATGAGAGCTTCATTATTGGTTGTTTGAAATGCACATCTAATGGCATGGGGTATATTGTCCCCTTGGGGCGATTTCAGTGTATAGAGTCCATTTTCCTAAATTTTCATTTAGTTGTTGAACTTTAGACTCTACTTCACTCAGGATGTCACTACTAAAATCAGCCACAAAGTCTGCTAGGGCCTGTGACTTGATTGCATTTCTAGGCTCATACTCTAAGTCAAAGGCACTAAATTTAACTAACCATTTTGCCATTCTTTCAGACATTTCAGGTTTTCCTAATACATTTTTAATGGGATAGTTAGTTTGAACATATATTTTATGTGTTTCAAAATAATGCCTTAACTTAGTAGAAGCCATTATTAAAGCTAAAATGAGTTTTTCGAGATGTGAATACCTGGTTTCAGCATCTAGGAGGGTTTTACTTACATAATAGATAGGATGTTGTTTCCCTTCAATGTCCTTTACCAATACGGCACTTACTGCATTCCCAGAAACTACAAGATATAGCTTGAGAGGTTCTCCATCCTCAGGTTTCATCAACAATGGAGCTGCTGCAAGATAATCTTTGAGCTTCTTTAATGCTTCTTCATGTCTCTGTCCCCAGTCGAACTTGTTATTCTTTTTCAGGATGTCATAGAATTCTTTACATTTCTCTGAGGATTTCGAGATGAATCTATTCAGGGTTGCTATCCTGCCAGTCAGCCTTTGCACATCCTTAATATTTCTTAGGGATTTCAGATAAAGGATGGCTTTTATTTGTTCAGGGTTGGCTTCTATCCCTCTTTTTGTTACCAAATATCCAAGAAACTTCCCAGCTCCAACCCCAAAATGGCACTTTGCTGGGTTTAACTTCATGTTGTAAGCGTCCAGGATGTCAAAAGCTTCTTTGGGATCCTGAAGATGATCTTTTGCTTTCTTAGATTTTACTACCGTGTCATCAATGTAGACCTCCATCGTGTCCCCTATCTTTTCTTTGAACATCATGTTCACTAGCCTCTGATAAGTGGCACCTACATTTTTTAATCTAAATGGCATGGCTATATAACAATATATACCTGACGGTGTCATGAATGTTGTGTCCTCCTGATCATTTGGTTCCATTTGTATCTGTTGGAATTCTGAGGATGCATCCATGAATGTCAGCATCTCGTGGCCTGCTGTAGCATCCACCATTGAATCTGTGTGTGGTAGTGGGAATGGATCTTTAGGACAGGCCTTGTGAAGGTCTGTGTAGTCCACACACACTCTCCATTTCCCATTTTTCTTTTGGACTACCACAACATTCGCCAGCCATCTTGGGAATTTTACTTCCCTTATCATCTTAGACTTCAGCAGCCTGTCTACTTCTTCTTGGATGATGACATTTCTTTCTGGAGGAAACTTCCTTCTTTTTTGCTGAATGGGCTTGAAACTCTTATCAATCCCAAGTTTGTGAGTGATGACATCCTTTGATATGCTGGTCATATCTTCATGTTTCCAAGCAAAAGTAGACATCCTACATTTAAGAAAAGATATTAGTGATTGTTCAATATCATGTGGGATATTCTTACCGATTTGCACAGTGATATCCTTGTTGTTGTCGTCAAGGTAGATGGCTTTTACATCCTGATCAGGATGTGCTTTAACTGTTAGTGCATGATGTCCCTAGGCTAGTATATATGTTGTTTGGACGTGTTTCGGGGTGTTTGGAGACGTTTATGCGCGTTTCGGGGTGTTTGGGACTCATCAGGCGAGTAGGGAATAGCTTTAGGCATTTACAGTCTATACCATATCAGTATTCATGCGAATAGCCCCTACTTGCATGTACCAACTAGCGAGTACGGCCCTACTCGCTAGTTTATCATACTGGATAGCATCGTACTCGCATGAACTGACCTCGTACTCGCATGAACAGGTCTGTACGAGTACGGGAGGTATAAATAGTCCCAATCATTGCCCTAATCATTAGTTCTTGCCACACACACTCTCCAAACACCCTCCCCTGGTCTGTAAGGTCTGATTTGATCATTGTAAACACTCAAGCTCTGTTTTAGTGATAAATCTTTAATCTTTTGACCCATTTGTGTGTGTTAATTACTCATATATCATTGTTTCATATTCGTTGCTGTTATTAAAACATATTTAGAGGATCCCGCACTCTGAATATCAAGCTCGTGATTGTCGGGTGACCCGTTAGTCGATCCTACAAGTGGTATCAGAGAGAAGGCTCTTATCACGAGTGTTTTGATAGCAAAAACGAGCAAAAACAGGTAGGTTTTTATGGGAAAGTTGTGATTTTTGAGCAAAAACCTGTTTGAAGTTTGAAACTTTGAGTTTTTGATAAAAAAAACCCTTATTTTCAAATTCTTGGTGTGTGTTTATGGATTAAAACGTGTGTTTTTTATTAGGTTTTGTTCTAAAAGTGTTTTGGAAACTTTTCCAATCATTTGGGGTTTAAACACATTGTTTTGGATAAGATTTTGAGGCAAAAACGGTGGTTTTTGAGCAAAAGTGAGGTTACAGATCGGTTCACGCGAATAGGCAGACCTTCTAGCATTTACGAAACCCTACTCGCCTATCTATAGGCGATTACAGGAAGATTCACACGAGTGTGTCCTATTCGCCTATACCTTAGGCGATTACAAGAAGGTTCACAAGAGTAGCCCCTATTCGCCTATACCTTAGGCGAGTACAAGGAAACTTCACACATTTACACTGTAATCGCCTCTAATACTAGCGATTAGAGGCCTATTCGCCACCTACTCGTGTGGTATAGCCCCTAATCGCGTGTAAGGTCCCCATTCACTAGCATTTACACCCTAATCGCGTGTAATACTAGTGATTACAACCGTACTCGCCCCAACAAAACCCTAATCGCCTATAAACACAAGAATAGAGTTCCTACTCGCCTGAAAGGACCCGAAACTGAAAAATTGACTAAGTATCGGACTTTTAACGAACATAGACATATGGCAAACCCGTGGGGTCATCTGAACCAACCTAGGCAACCTAATAACCAACAAATGAACAATCAAACGAACATACCCACAAACCCTTGGCAATACTCAGCCGAGTGAAACGCGCAACGGATGCAACAAGCGCAGATGCAAGCGAATGTTGCCGGAATCAATCCGTGGGCGCTAGCGGCTCAACAACAGGCAATGAATGCAAATCCTTGGGCACTCGCGGCTGTTGCAAACTCACAGACGAATCATCTGTCTTCTGTTCTCATGAGTGACTTAGAGACGGGTAGTTCGAATAGGGCGCCGAAATTGCAATACATGTCCGACTACCATGGTTGGAAAGGCAGATTTCAGACGTATGTTGAGGGTATTGATGGTCTCGTGTGGTCAGCGATAGAGACCGGGTATAGTAGGCCTATGGTTGAGAATTCCAATACTCCGATCTCAATTGAAGACATGAATGAAGATCAGAGGAAGAAGTATAATTATGAAAAGAAGGCGATGGCAGCATTGAAGCAAGCTCTTCCCAAGGATATACTTCATCAATTTGTTCAGTGCACTACATCACAGATGCTTTGGCTAGCACTTGCTGAGCGAAATGAAGGAAATCTGAAGACGCGGAAGGTTAAAATGGATCAACTCGAGAAGGAGTTCGAGAACTTCAATGCTATCGGGAACGAATCACTGAGGGACTTGACTGCTAGATACTACCATCTGATGTCTGAAATGTATCAGTACGGGGTCTTATATTCATCTGCGGACCTTATAGAAAGATTTTGTGGTTAACCCGGACCCGGTTTATGCTTTTGACAATTATGGTCCCCCAGCTGATGTTCCTCCTCCTACATATCCTTTTGGACCAAACTAGTATCCTTTGAATTTTAATACTAACCAGTTTGGTGTTAACCCGTTTTCTCATCTTGCAGCACCAGCGCAGGCAACTGCAAACTTTAGTGGACCTTCCCCTTCAGGTTTTGGCGGCGCTCCGACTACAAGTTATGGTGGTTATGGAGGTGCTTCGACTTCTAATCAAGGTGGCTATCGGACCAACCCAGTTCCAGAGCAGCTAAACACCGCGGGTTTAGAAAAGGTGACTGTAGACCTAGCTCAAGAACACATGGCTCTACTGTCGACCTTGGTAAACTCCTATAGTGGACTGATTGCTGGACAAATCGGGAATCCTCACCTTACACAGGAGGATTACTCGCAGATCGATAAAGACGACATGGATCTGATAGACATACAATGGCACTTCGCAAGTGTAGTGAGAAGGGCAAAGGAGTATATGGACAGGACGGGAAGGAGAGATGTTCTGATCAATAACAACACCAAGTTTGGGTTCGACAAAACAAAGGTCACATGCTACAACTGTGGCACAAAAGGGCATTTTGCAAGGGAATGTGACCGACCTAAGCAGCAAGGACATCAGAATCCCTTCAACAACAACAGAGCGAATCAGAATCAGAGGCAGCAAGCTCAGGCACAACCAAACACTGAGCGTGCTATTGTCCCAGTCAATAACCAGAACCAAAGGCCTCCTGCAAACAACAATCAAGGTCAAGCCCTGGTTTTTCAAGCTGATGAAGGTTTTAACTGGAACCATCTGATCATTAGACAAGAAGCTCCTCAAGGTGGTGCAGCCTGTTTTGCTCAACAAGCGTCTGAAGCACCAGCCGAAGTTTAAGAAACTTCGAGTCAGTCTGACATCATTACTTCTGAAACCGAAGCGTCTGACTGTGACTCGGAGTGCGATTCTGATATGGGAGAAGATTTGGAGGATCTGTTAGCTGAAGCAGATGCGCTGATCGGTAAAAGATCGTTTCTTGTGGATGCTGACTGCACGGAGAAAAACTTTGGCGAATTCTTTGGAGCTCAGAAGATAGCAGCTCATTATGCATTGATGGCCATTACTGAATCATCTAACAAGGTAAGTTCTTCTTCTGATTCTAAATTAGATTGTGTAGAGTGTAATCAGCTGAAATTCAGAATTAAGGAATTAACTGAAGAAAATCTGAATTTAAAAGCTGATGTTGGTCCATTGCAATGGTCAATTGATTCCTTAAGACAAAAGGAGAAAAATTTTCTAAGTACAATTGAAAATTACAAGAAGGATGTTTCTGAATTGTCAAAAACCTTAGCTAACAAGCAAATTGCTATAAATAATTACATCAATGAGGTCGAAGATACTAAGAAACAATTGGCCATTGTTAACTGTGACTATGAAAAGATCAGGAAGAAGCTTGAGAGTTACTTAAACTGCAAGTATGTCCTTGATCACATAGTAGAACACTCTGAAAAGGAAGGCTTCTCCACCAGTCCTAAATATTCTCAATGTCCACCTCCGGTGAGATTCGAAAATCACAATTTTGATGTCTTGCCGAAGGAGGAACTAGTGGACGTGGTAGCTGAGGCAGCAAAAGCTGCAGAGGCGGCCAAAGTTACTGAAGCAGCTAAACCTGCTGAGGTTACTAAGGCTGCTACTCCTGCTAAAGCTGTCAATCTGTGTGAGAAAGCTGATGATATCAGTGTATATGACACTGACTCTTCGGATGATGAGCTTGATGAGCCTCCTAGATATGCACCGGTCAAAACCAAAGATGTTCCTCTTGAAAATCATATCATTACTACTGAAACCTTGAGTGAACTGGTACCGAAAGTGCAAATCAAGGACAACAGAAGGATTAAGGTGTTCTATAAACTAAAAGGGTCTGAAAAGGTATATGCTGATGAGGAAGTCCCTCTCAAATGTATCGCCCCTGGTCTAATTGCCAAAATTTGGCAAGAATATGTCATTACCGTAGAAAAGGAAACCTGGAATAAAAAGAAGGGTAAGGGTAAGGGTAGAAAGGACCAAGGTAATCAGCCAAATGAGAATAACAAGAAAAATCAAAAGACAAACACCGTTAATCCTCAAAATCATGCTCAGAGAAAAATTCCAAAAAAGCATGTTACTGAGTTCGTTAGATCGAGCGGCAATGAGAGAAACGACGATCCTCAAGTCGATCAGCAAAGAAAATGTCTTGAGGATCTAAAACACAAAAACTCATTTGCCGGCCCATCTATCAAAAAGAACAAAAAGGAGACCAAATCCGAATCTCCTAGATTTGAAGAATATAGATCATGTCACAAGTGCGGGGAATGTGGGCATTTAGTTGCTGCGTGCCCTGAATTGAGACGAGAAAGGATCAAGGTGGATGATCCTCCCAGTTCTAGCAAAACTAAGCAACCTGTTTCCCCTAAAATCTCTGAGAAACAAAAGGGAAAGCAGGTCGTTTATGATAACCGCAACAAGATTGCTATGAACCAAAAGCCAGTTGATGGCAGAGGTCCACAGCTGAGGGGGAGCATTGTTCCCACAAAGGTTGAAGCAGCGCCTAAGCCACCAGCAAAGGCTGCAGCTAAACCGCAGGGCAACCCCAAAGCTGTTTCACGTACAGTTAAGTCTGAAGTGGATCTAAAATCTGTTCCCCCAAAGGAATCCAAGGCTGGACCTTCTAGCCCACAGGCGAAGAAGAAGCCCAAGCCAAAGAAACCTGAACAGGTTTGGAGACCCAAGTCACCAACCAAAGGTGGAGAATCATCTGCAGGAGAGAGCACTGCCGTACCATCGGAAACAACACCAACTCCAAATGGAAGATGGGTTGACTTTCCGACATTAGATGAAGATGGTAGACCCAAGACCGTGAAGGCTTGGGTCCCCCTTAACCACTGAACTTTGAATGTTTGTGCAGGGAGTTCCACAGGGCCTTATCAACAGCCTATGGATTGTTGATAGTGGAGCTTCAGGGCACATGACAGGCGACTTATCCCTGTTTTTTGACATAAAGAATATCAACAGGGGGTATGTTGCCTTTGCTGGTAATAAAGGGGGTTATATTACAAAAGAAGGAAGTATGAGCAACGGTATTGTAAGCTTTGAAAAGATAAGCTTTGTCAAACAGATAGACCACAACTTGCTGAGCGTTTCGCAGATATGTGACAAGAAGTTCACTGTGTTCTTTGATGACAATGCATGTTTCATTCTGAAGCCTGGATTCAAAATACCGAAAGAGTGGGTCATGATCTCAGCTCCCAGGGTCAACAACTTATACGTCCTGGATATGAGCCGAGCTATGACAGCGAAAGGTCAAGTCACTTGTTTTCTGTCAAAGGCGACAGAAAAGGAATCGATAATGTGGCACAGACGAATGGGGCACATCCACTTGAGGAAAATGAACCATCTGGTTCAGAATCAACTGGTGGAAGGTGTTTCTGTTAAGAATTTTCATTTAAACGACGTCTGTGTCTCATGCAAGAAAGGGAAGCAGAAAAGGAAGTCTCACAAGCCTAAGAAGACAAACTCAGTTAGTCTACCTCTCGAACGACTGCACATGGACCTGTTTGGCCCGGTCAATCGGAAGAGCAAGAACGATGACTTATACTGCTTAGTGGTTACGATGATTATTCTAGGTTTGCATGGGTTGTGTGCATGAAGCACAAGAGTGAAACTTTTGATTACTTGAAGAATCTGTTTACTAAACTGGAAAATCTATATCAGCTAAAGATCCGTAGGATCAGAAGCGATAACGGAACAGAGTTCAAGAATCATGCTATGGAGGCGTTATGTGCAGAAAAAGGTATTCATCATGAATTCACAGCGCCATACACTCCTCAGCAAAACGGGGTTGCAGAAAGAAAGAATCGGACTCTTATTGAGGCAGCCAGAACTATGCTCGCTGACTCGAACTTGCATGTGATCTTCTGGAACGAGGCAGTTCACTGCGCGTGTTATACTCTGGATAGGGTTCTAACGGTAAAGAAGCTTGGTAAAACTTCTTACGAGCTTCTGAACCGAAGGAAACCGAACTTAGAGTTTCTGGAACCTTTCGGAGCTCCATGCACCATGATACATCCTGATGGGAAGTTTGGTGCAAAGGCAGAAGAAGGTTTCTTTGTTGGTTACATCACTCCAAATAAAAGAGTGTACAACAAAAGAACCAACAACGTTGATGATTGGCTTAATGTCGATGTTCAGCGTTATACTGCCAATGAACCTGGTGTTGGACCTGATTGGTTGTTCGACTATAAGAGTCTATTTGATTCCTTCAACGTGGAGAATTTGGTGGATGATGCTGTAGCGCAAATGTATTACGAATGTGAAAACGCAGCTAGCTCTTCGCTAATGCGTCCGATCGTGGTGAATGCACCTACGCCTGCTCCATCTGATGCCTCTGCATCCACTGGTCCCCCTGGCAGAACCGCAGCAGCAGAAGTTGAGGAAGTCTTTCAGGAGGCGTCAGCAGAGGTTCTCGAATCTTCATCTTCAGACGACGATTTTGCAGAGTCACATGAAACTCTCACTGAGGAACAAGCTGGAAATGGTGAATCTACCACTATTGCTCCAGTTAATCCGACAGGAAACAATCAAGCTGGTCCTTCTTCTTCAGCAGCTCCAGGGATAGGTCTTCGGATCGATCTCTCCGGTTTTAATATGCAACCCGCTGCTCCCTCTAGTTCAAGCGCCGCAGAGACAAATCTATCTCAAGGTTTGGAGAACCTTAATCTGCATTCGGATGATCCAGTGTCGGCACATCCGGAATCTCGGATTCACGACACTCATCCAATGCAGAATGTGATTGGTGATCCGGCTAGCAGAGTCATGACGCGCAGTCAACTCAGAAATGCTAGTCCAAGTGACAATACAGGTACTCTGGCACTTTATTCGGAAATCAGAAAAGCAGGTCATCAGAACGATTGGTCCTTCGCCTTATATGTTTCTCAAACTGAACCAAGAACCGTGCAAGAGGCACTGAGGAAAAAACCATGGATTGAAGCAATGCAAGCCGAGCTTCAGCAGTTCCAAAAGCTAGGAGTGTGGGACTTAGTTGACTTACCTCCAGGCTCGAAGAAAATTGGAACAAAGTGGGTCTACAAGTGTAAACGGGATGACCGCGGGGTGATTATAAGAAACAAGGCTCGATTAGTTGTCCTCGGCTTCCGTCAAATCGAAGGAATAGATTACAACGAAGTATACGCTCCAGTTGCGCGCCTTGAAGCTATCCGGATGTTCTTAGCTTACGCTTCGTACAAACGGTTTAAGGTGTATCAAATGGACGTGAAAAGTGCTTTTCTGTATGGTGGCGTGAAGGAAGAGGTGTATGTTGCTCAGCCACCGGGATTTGAGGATCCGCTTCATCGCGAAAAAGTCTACAAATTGAACAAAGCGTTGTACGGACTCCATCAGGCACCGCGTGAATGGTACCAAATGCTTAGCAACTATCTAATATCCAACGGGTTCAAACGTGGACTCGTGGACTGCACCTTATTCACCAAGGAAAAGGGTGGTGATCATCTTCTGGTACAGGTTTATGTTGATGATATTATTTTTGGGTCTACTAATGATGTCATGTGCTGGGAATTCTAAAAGCTTATGCATGATAAATTTGAGATGAGCTCGATGGGGGAGATGCAATTCTTCCTCAGTCTACAAGTAGAACAACAAGAGTCGGGGATCTTCATCCACCAGACAAAATACGTTGCTGACATCTTGAGCTGGTTCCAGATGGAAGACTCTACTCCAGTAGGCACACCGATTCAGACCAATCACGGGATTGGGCCTGACGAGAAAGGACAAACCGTTGATCCTTTTCTCTATCGAGCTATGATAGGCTCACTCATGTACCTCACTGCATCAAGACCTGACATAATGTTTGCGAGATGCCTACTATCAAGATACCAGTCAAGGCCGAAACAGTCCGACCTGGTTGCTGTGAAGAGGATCTTACGTTATCTAAAGGGTTGTCCGACCAAAGGTCTATGGTACCCTAATGACGATAAGTTTGACCTCATCGCATTTAGTGATGCTGACTATGGCGGATGCAAGACAGGCTTAAAATCCACATCGGCTGGATGCCAGTTTTTGGGACCAAGACTAGTCTCGTGGCAGTGCAAGAAGCAAGCCTCAGTCGCCTTATCCACCTGCGAGTCGGAATATGTAGCAGCATCGAGCTGCTGCTCCCATGTTCTTTGGATACAGCAACAAATGAGAGACTACGGTTTGAAATTTCTTAATACTCCCATTCACTGTGACAATGAGTCCGCTATAGCTCTTGCTAAAGACTCAGTTAACCATTCCAAGGCGAAACATATCTTGGTTAAGTATCATTTCATACGCGATTGCTATGAAAAGAAACTTATCGATATGGTAAAAATCCACACAGACTACCAACGTGCTGATTTATTCACCAAAGCTTTTGACGGTCCTCGTTTTGAGTACTTCTTAATCTTAAACGACATTAAAGTTAAGCAGGATTAGATCCTCATCGGTAATCGTTTTTGTAAATATTTTTCTTTAAAAAAAATCAGAAAAATCCAAAAATATTGTCTTTTCGCAAATTTTTAGATTTTTAGGGGGACAAAATTTCAGAAAAATACAAAAACATCAGAAAATGCAAAAATTCAAAAAAAAAATGAGAAAATCCCAAAATAAAAAAAAATGAAAAATGCAAAAATGAGTTTCTTTGGTGAAAATAGGAAGATGATATTAACCAATCAGTCGGACTGTCTGGACTCTTATCATCTTAAAAATATTGGAACTGATAGGTAGCCTCTACAATGATGTGTCGGTAGGCTCAAAATCATTTCCAAGTTCGGCACGGTGATATAAACTTAAATCAACTGAATCATGTGTGGAAAAACGTGCGTTGGCATATGGTCTTGGTACCGAAATCTCGTTTGATAGCATGCCAAAATTCGAGGTTTCATGGTCTTTAAGAGGTTGGTACATCCGGGGTGAACTGGACGTCTCTCAGAATAAATAGGAGTGGCACACGTGTCGTACGTTGGGGTCGCAGCCTACGACTGAGACACCCCTGTGTCATTTCCTGAAAAAAAAATAAAAAAAAATAGAATAAATTCTGATCAGGGGACGTCCGGGAATCCTAAAAGAGCAAAAAGATTCATATATGCCAAAACCCTATTCTCAATGAGACTTCGCTCTAAGGTATCCAATCATATACCTAAAGCATCGTACCGTGAAAAATCAAATATACGGTATTTGACTTGAACCCTGGTTTGGATCTCACTGGTCTCTCTGTTGCAGCGTTTCTGCAGACCTGATCACCACTGAGTCCACTCCATGTAAAATACGGATGACAACAGCTTACTCACCGGTTACGAGGAATCTTTGTGCATGACTTGATACGGGAATGTGTCGCGTGGCGGGGAACACCTTGTACCTCAGTCTTAATATTACCTTAATGTATCTAAAGTGCCTAGCGATAAAACTTGATTTTGAGTTTAGATGGACAACAATATCGACAGTTGTTGTAGGATGCTTATTGGTAATTTAAGCAAAAACTGAAAATATAAGGGTTCTAGTAAAGTCCGTACACTGATATGATTCCCTAACCGTTGAAACTCGCAAAAATATGATAGTGTACAGTTAGTTGATCTCCCGTTTTGTTTTATTTATGCTGAGTTTAGCTTAATTAATCATTCTTGATTGCCGATGATGGAATCCTAATCCATTGGAATCTTACTTCTTCAAAAATAAAACGCCGAAAATCAACTAGTTGAAAATTGTGTTTTTGCCGGGTCAAAACCGTGCTTTCTCTTAAGTACGAGGGTCGAAAATGAAAGTTTTTCAAAGTCATGAGTCGTCATCTGTGTCATGTGTTTAAACGGGGTGAAAAACGCATGTTTTGAACCTTAACGGGTCAAAAATGCGAGAATTGGTGTTGCAGGGGCATTTTGGTAATTCTGGTGAAAGTTGGACACATTTAGATTGTACTCGCATATGTAAATAGGCGAGTATGTGTAATCGCCTAAATTTTTATGCGAATAGGGATACTCGTGTGATAAATCTAGCGATTAGGATAGTACTCGCTTCTGTTGTCCTAATCGTGTGTATGTATCATGCGAATAGCTAGTCTTATATGGTATGGGGTACTTAGATTCCTACTCGTGTCCATATATTAGCGAGTAGCCCTATCCGTGTTTTCCATCAGACGTGTTTGGCTCCTACTCGCTTATTCCTACTAACGGATACAAGCCTACGCGTGTTTAATGTCTAGCGAGTAGATCCGAGTATAAAAGCTGACACTTAGGTTATTTTCATTACTTTCAAAACAATACACTGTTACCCTCCGTTTTCCCTCTAACCCGAAGAACAATCAAACCTCTGGCCCGTGTTTTTTGATCTTAGATTATCATTCCACATCATTAAGGTAAACCATACTCAGTTTTTTAGATCATAATAACCTGTTTTTAAGGTTTAATCAGTGTTCTAAAGGTCCGAGACCCTAGTTCATAGTATGTTGATCGGGTTGAGATTTGTGTTTATATTTGATGATAAATGTTAATGGGGGTTTGTTTATCGGCATCTTTAGGATCTTTTTGCACCAAAACATTATCCAAATCATCTCAGTTTTGAAAAGCCCCAATTTCAAACTTTTAGAACCCTAATTTTTAAATTGCCCAAAGTGACCCATGTTTTGGATCTGAAAACATAATTATTGATAGGGGTTTTGTTGTTGGGCTAGTATAGACTTCAATGGGATGAAATCCGGACTCAAAACAAGACGCCACAAGATTTCGACAATTTTGGTGTTCAAGAACACTGTTCATGCAAGTAAAATCATACTCGCATGAACAGTAAGCGAGTAGGGTGTTCTGTTCTTGTAATCGCGTATAATACATAGCGAATAGAAGCTATTCGCCTGTAAATGTCCTACTCGACATTTGTTAATGACGATTACAACTTGTAATCGCCTGATACAAGCTGTTGACCAAAATTTGTCAAGTTTTGTCCGTTTTTGTCCGCTTTTGTCCGTTTTATGAATATATGATCAACGTGTGATACTTATTACGTGTTTTGGTGTTCATGATGGAGAATTGGAAGACATCGCCCAAGCACAACTGTTGTGCTTTTCTCGGACCGATTACTATGGATAAAGGCAAAATCTTTCAGGGCGTTATAGACTTCTTGAAGCGGTTGAGAATCCACTATGCGATATCCAAGCAGCACGCTGCATACAAGGATATCCTGCTGGAGTTCTACCGTAATGCCAAAGTTGATCCCAAGGCTGATCCGATCGTGATTACTAGTTCGATTCAAGGAAAGGATGTTATTATCACAGAACAGATTATTCGAGAAGTACTACAGTTTGGAGATTCTGATGCTGATCCTATAGTGTTTGACGCCATTTTGATACGTGGCGGCTTTCTAAGGATGAAGTATTTGGGTAAAGTCAACAAACAGACGATGCTTATGAAGGGGTTGCTTCCGCCTGAGATCAAATATCTTACACATGTAGTCGTGAAGTGCCTTGGTCCGAGAAAAGGTGCTTTTGATGCGATTAGATACACATTGGCCTCTGCGATTGTCGCTTTGACACTCAACAAGCCATTCAACTTCTCTAAGATGATTCTGCACCACTTGAAAGAGATCATACTAATGAAGCCGACAAAGAAGTCCTTCATAGTTTATCACCGGTTTCTATAGTTGATCATTGACAGTCAAGTACCTGATTTGGTGAAGTATCTTGTTGAGTATATAGGGACTGAAGATATTACTCAGATTGAAATGAACAGGATGAGGAGTTACAAAGGTCGACCGAAGTCTGAATATCCTCCAAGTAGATGAGCATATGGGCATTTGAAGAGAGAAGACTATGTGTCACCACCAGGCAACAGGTGGAGACACGAAGATAGTGATTCAGAGGATGACTTCCGTATCCACAGGTTGGTATTCAAAGAGGGGGATAATATAGGGCGTGAAACAGATGAATTGGGTGAGAACGCCCCAGGCAGGACCTCTGATACAGCTGATGGAGATGAAGAGGAGTTTGATCTGAATGTATTAGATTTCTCTGAACCTTCTGGTACTGCACAAGAACCTGATGCCTCTCAGTCTGGCAGAGGTAAACCACATGTTGATGAAGACGCACCAGTTGACATAACTGATGCAGATGATGACTCTGATGATACCGAAAGTGATTCCCCCGACACTCATGCTGGAAAACAACTAAGAGCAAAGAGAAAGGCAGTGGAGGATTTAGCTACGACTGCTGCGATTAGAGAGCTTGCTAAAGATCCCACCTATGTTGTGGAGGCGGATCAAATAGCAGACATAGATGCAGAGCTTGCCTCTTCTCCTCCTGCAAAGAGACACAAGACGACTGCCAAGAAGGACAGTGTTCGAGGTAAGAAGACGATGTCTGTTAAACCTCAAGCGGTGAAAGCTCCAAGAAATAGACGATTCACCCTTCCTGAAGCTTTTGGGGATCCAGTCACTCAATCCTCTCAAGCGGCAGCAGCAGCTACAACAACAACAACAGCAGCAACAACAACAACAGCAGCAACGACATCTTCGGATCTTATTACAGTTAGTGCCTGCTTCGCTAATCTTCACTGAGCCAGTCTTAGTTACCGAGGCAACGATGAGCTCACAGATTGTTTCTAATCCTATTAGTGACAGGATTCGGAGTATTAGACAGAAAGTCCGACCCACAGCTTCCGGGTCAACCGATCAGACCTCTTCGTCAGCTTCTGCTACAAATGAACAACTTCAAAGAATGATCAGCGAGTTAACTGCCATAGTTGCTGCGCAGTCACGTGATATAGCGGAGTTGAGAACGAAGAATGCAAGCATAGAAGAGAATGAGAACGCAATGCTTGAACTGATCGAAGAATCAATCCAGTCAAACACAGAGCTGAGATCGACGGTTGATGCGCTCACATTAACTAACCAGCAGGTCATAGAATCGAACAGGCTGCTGATGGAATCTCATCAGCAACTGATGCAGTCAAACCAAAGTACTTTGGAGAGACTTGCAGGTGTAGAGGCCTCAAATAGCGAGCTTCGCCTGATTAATGTGAACAATGAGCGAAGGATCACGAAGACTGAGAAAGAGAATATCGAGCTGAGGGCTAGGATAAATGAGTTGACTGGAACTCAACCTAGACTCACCGGTGGTCCTAGTTCAGAAGCAGAGGCTGGTGCTGGTGATGATGATGATGAAGATAATGATGATGAATAAGATGATGAAGAGGACGATGATGATGAGTCAGATGGTGATGATGATGTTGGAAAGGGTAGTGGTGGTGATCCTGGAGCCACAGGTGGTGGCGGATCATCAACTGGATCTGGATCTCAGCGAACAAAGAAGAGTCACGACAAACAAGGCAAGGATCCCGTAGCAGGTTCTTCTGCTTAGGGGGAGCCTGATCCAAGGAAGAGCAAGATTCAGCAACTCAGAGACTCACTGAAGCGAGCAATAGTTCCTGTAGAGAATGTCGAGCCTCTGAACAACTATTTTGACTATGATGATGATGGTAACTTGTACGTGCCTCCTGTGTCCTCTGATTATGATTTGGAAGAAGGTGAAATACCTCCTGAGGTTACACCTGAGGACTTGGAAAAGATCTTTGGCTTGGCACCAGGAGAATCTTCCAGTGCAGGCCACACTGCTCCAGAACTGCATCCAGACAACCATGAAGTATAAATGGAAGATGGAACCAGTGTCACTACTCCCGAGTATGTGGTTGCTGAGTCAAGCACCGGGATACCTAAGATCTCCGAGGAGATGCTTAATCAGTCTAAAGAAAAGCTTAAGTCTGATCCTACGCTTGTTCCAGACAAAGTAAAAGAACGACATGACAAGATCAGACAGAAGTATCCTGATTGGTTTCCATCTGGAGGTGAGTCTGAGAAGAAGAAAGATCCAGTACAAGCATCAATATTCAAGAAGCAGTTGGTAAAGATGTCAGGAAGTGTGATCAGCTGGGCCTACATAAAGCATGCTAGGATGTTAGGAGTAAAATGGCAGGATAGTCTTCTTTACTTTCAACCGTACAAGAACATCCTCAGTCTGCCTTTCTAGCATATTCGTGATCTGGTTAGATTGCAGCCTCCTTTGTATCATGAGTCTCGCTTTGATCTTCAAGGTTTCTACAATATTATGAGAAGAGAAAGTGCTGAAGGATGGCACCAGTTCCAACCACAGTACCCTAGATCCATCGTGACGAACAAGATTCATCCCATCACAAAGAGTCCTATTTGGAAGCATATAATCAAGCCACCCGAAACCGCGTCGAAGATTCCATTGGTTCCGGTTGAACAAGACTTCTCTTCTAAGTTTTATTACTGGCATTATGACGCAGAGACAACAGAAGCCGTGATAGTCTTGAGCAACTCACCAAAACCGTGCAGGAAAATTAGGATATGGGATCCAATGTGGCTGATTAACTGCTCGGAGAAAGACGTGGAGTCATTGTTCCTATATCCCATACAACATCTGAAGGCCGAAGCCGATCAAGCATTGAAGTATCAACGGGTGATTCGTTTCTGTCACGCCAACAAAGTTCATGCGGGATGCGACTGGTCAAGACTTTCTAGGATCAGGACAATGTCGATTTGATGAAAACTGAAGATGCTGCATGTTTTGCTTATGTTATGTTTGCTTTGTATGTTTTCAATCTCGAGTCTGTAAAGTTGTTGGTAGTTGCTATAAACGATGTCTTATGTAATCTTTGTACGTATACTATCCTGGTCCAAGGGGGAGTCTGTTAGTGCATGATGTCCCTAGGCTAGTATATATGTTGTTTGGACGTGTTTCGGGGTGTTTGGAGACGTTTATGCGCGTTTCGGGGTGTTTGGGACTCATCAGGCGAGTAGGGAATAGCTTTAGGCATTTACAGCCTATACCATATCAGTATTCATGCGAATAGCCCCTACTCGCATGTACCTACTAGCGGGTACGGCCCTACTCGCTAGTTTATCATACTGGATAGCATCATACTCGCATGAACTGACCTCG
Organism: Ambrosia trifida; assembly: GCA_028751855.1. Lineage (NCBI taxonomy): Eukaryota > Viridiplantae > Streptophyta > Magnoliopsida > Asterales > Asteraceae > Ambrosia > Ambrosia trifida. The sequence goes on along the minus strand of CM054123.1, from coordinate 33,251,537 downwards.
TACTCGCATGAACAGGTCTGTACGAGTACGGGAGGTATAAATAGTCCCAATCATTGCCCTAATCATTAGTTCTTGCCACACACACTCTCCAAACACCCTCCCCTGGTCTGTAAGGTCTGATTTGATCATTGTAAACACTCGAGCTCTGTTTTAGTGATAAATCTTTAATCTTTTGACCCATTTGTGTGTGTTAATTACTCATATATCATTGTTTCATATTCGTTGCTGTCATTAAAACATATTTAGAGGATCCCGCACTCTGAATATCAAGCTCGATCCTACATTAACATTCTGAGGATGGCACTATGCAATTTGCTATAATAACTTTGCTTGTCGGGATGAGGCCTTCATTGATGTCGTGTAGCAATCCTTAGCTTCTTGTTGATCGCTGTTGACCTTCACAACTCCCTAAGGTGTGGGTAGTTTCACACATTGGTGATATGTTGAAGGCACGGCCTTCATATCATGTATCCAAGGTCTCCCCAGGATGACATTGTAGCAGGATAGGGAATCTATCACACAAAATCTCTGGATAAAGTTCACCCCTTCTACATATACTGTTAGTTTGATGTCACCCACTGTGCTCTTGGTTTCTCCACTGAAGCCCCCCAGAACCGATGACCTAGAAACTATCTCCGATTCCGGGATGTTAATCCTCTTGAGGGCCTCGAGCTGGATGATGTTTACTGAACTTCCTCCATCTACAAGAATCCTGCGAACAAAGTGGTTAGCAATATATAAAGTAATAACCAAACCGTCATGATGAGGATCAAGGATGTTTTTTCTCTCTTCTTCCTCAAAACTTCTCACTTTTGAGGTTGTCAGGATGGTCGCCTTCGTTGGTCTTTCTCCTTTTTTTAGACTTTGCTTCCCTCGCATGTCTTTTAGCAGCTGAGTATGAGGTTCCACAAATGTCTGACCCTCCTGAAATAAAGTTGATAATGCCAGCATCCTTAGGTGGGTATGCTGCTCTTTCCGGGATGTTTGTGCCATCCTGAGATCTTGATTTCTTTTTGCCCAGGAGATCCTTGAGGTGACCCTTGCTTAAGAGATATGCTATCTCCTTTCTTAGTGCAATGCAATCTTCAGTGATATGGCCAAAATCTTCGTGAAAGGCACACCATTTGGATTTGTTTTTCCATCCTGCCTTGTTGTCCTTCCTTGGCCATCTCGCTTTGTCCCCTAGATCCTTCATGGCATACATCAAATCTGTTACATCGACAGAAAAACAATAGTCTGATAATTTAGGGTAGTGATCCTCATCGTCATCCCCTACGACATTGACCTTCTTATTATCAGGCCTAGCATATGGTTTATGCTTATATGGCTCATATGTGGGAGTGGATTTTCGATTGGGATGGTTATATTTTGAGGATGATTCTATCCTCTCTTGTTTCTTCTTATCATCTTCAAGTTGGATGAATCTCAGAGCTCTGTTCCTGACTTCATCCAAGTTCCTGCATGGATTCATCACCAATTCCTGATAGAATGGTGAATCTCTCTACAGCCCCATCTTGAATGCCTGCACTGCTGTAGTGACATCCAGGTTCGGGATATCAAGTGCTTCCTTTCCAAACCTGGTAATATATTCTCTTAGTGATTCCCCCTGTGTTTGAGTTACCCTGTACAGATCACTTGTCAAACGTTCGAACGTTCGACTACAAGAAAACTGGTTATTAAACATGTTAATTAAATGTTCAAAAGAAGTAATAGAATAGGGTAGAACACTTAGGAGCCATTTCAGGGCTGGACCGGTGAGAGTTGAGCCAAATCCCTTGCATAAACATGCTTCTTTCAGATTGGTAGGGATTGGATTTATTTCCATCCTTTCCCTATATTGAGCCACATGCTCTTCAGGATCTGTAGATCCATCATAGAGCTTCATGCTTGGAGTTTGAAACCGTTTTGGAATCTCTGCATCACATATGGGAGGTGCAAAATCATGACACTCTATGGCATGCCGAGGATACTTCAAGGATGGGTTGTACTATCCCTGGCACACTCGATACCATATCCTTGATCTTCTGAAGTTCCCTTGCTAGCTGAGGGCTTATTCCTGTATCCTACAAAGAAACAACCTCATTAGCAGTAAAAGTACTAGAACTTAAATTGTTACCGTTAGTGTTATATCCTTGGGATGGCACAGGTGCATATCCTGTATCCCTAGTGGTTGCCATCCTGGGAGCAGTAATCGTTTCTGGGGCAGAGAATCCAGAACTCATGGGAATGAAAACTCCTTGATGCACCCCTCCAGAGATGCTAGAATTAAAATCTAACGCCCTGGGTTGCAATGGTGTCCCAATGTCTTCACTTGGCCTCCTTGAGGATGATTTAAGAGCTTGTATTTCTCTTATCAACATCCGGTTTGTGTCTTGTTGTTGATGTATCGAATCCTTCATCAGTGCAAACATAGAAAGTAATTCCTCATTCGATATAAGAACAGGAGGAGTAGATCCAGATGATCTAGGTGGGATTTGAGAAGTGGAACTTCTTGGAAGTGCAGGTGGAGGAGGTAAGGCAGTGTTTCTGGCAAAGGTTGTAGATGGCATGGATGTTGAAACAGATTTTTGTGAAGAAGCCATACTTGTCAAATTTTGTAAATAGAAATTGAATAAAAGAGAGTTTTAACAAAGTTTTTTGTTAAAATAGCACCACTTGCCCCACGGTGGGCGCCAAATTGTTTTGGTCAAAAATTATCTAATAAAAATAACTTTGTATTCCAAATTGGTTTATGTGATGTAGAGTGCTAAATGTGTAGAAATATGTTTGAAAATCAATAATATTCTTAAGATGGTGTATCAAGATGTTAAATAAGCAGAAATATGACAACTATGATCGGGATGGCTTAGGTCGGTTTCGGGATAGACAGTTGTATCCTCAGGATGGACAGTTATATCCTCGGGATGGAACTGTTGGAAATGGACAAATAAAGCAAATAACGAGAAGAACAACACACGATCTACGAGGAAAGCCCTTGATCAGTTGTAGATCGCCGGCATAAAACCTCGGGAAGAGTCTAGGCCCCTGCCTTGTTTGTTAATATTAAAATGGTAAAAAGATACAACTTTGGATGAGTATGTGGTCGAGTGTACTATGATTACAATGATTGTGTGAGTGTTTTTGATCAGCCAAGTCTATGTGTGTAGCTATAGTGTAAGCAATGTGCATGTAAGTGTCCTATACTCGTCCATACCCCCATTTATATAGTACATGAAGATAACTAAAGGATCCCGTGAGATCCGCATAGTAGTTAAGGTTCTTCAATGTCGTGTAACAGCTGCTCCAGGTGAACGTTAGAGTTCTTCAATAGAAAGTAGTCGTTGGTTAACAGTTTCTCCTTAGTTAGTCAATGATCCAGCTGTTTCCTTGTTTATCGCCGATATTAAATGAATATCGGTTATAGTTTTGACTATATCTTCCATCTTGACCACGAGTTGTACTTCTATCCTTGACTTCTTCAATTGAGGGTGATAATATAGACGTTATCAAGCATGTAAATCCATATTATAACTTAATTGTACCTGCAATCATACATGGGAAAATCAAGTCGTTAGTTCATCTTCAGGATGTGCACATGCTGAAATACTGTTACATCCTGAAGTTAGCCAAGTCCTTCAGCATCCTGGGGATGGCATATTAGGGATGTGGGGTAAAATCATCCTGAGGATTTTCACCCACAACACCAGTAACTAACTTTTAATCTTATAACTATTGACACTAATAGTACCTGCATTATTACAATTATTACAATCAGACCCTTATTATCTTTATTACTGGTAACATACTCACTAATATAAATTTACAAGATTAAATAAGCTTTTGCATTGGAATTATAGTATTAGCAAATAAAAACCGTAATACGATTGAACATGAAATTGACAAGAACTTCAATTGAATTGCGTACAATTGAATACACAAATTCTATTTATACTAATTGATAACACGCCATATAATTGACCTAATCCTTGATGTATAGTCACAAATCTTGATTGAATCGGTGCGTCTCTTGATTGATTGAAGTGGAAACCTGCGTCCCCTTGAAGCATCTCAACCCTAGTGTTTTGGCACCATTTTCTTGATTAACACACCCCTGCATCGTGGTGCCTCTAATGTTAATCACATCTCTCAATTGATTTTCTAGCCTTGTCATGTTTAACCCTTAAACCTTTGAATAGTTTATATATATGACTAACATATATACTATTCCTTATAAACAACAATACCCGTTATACCAATATTTAGATTAGATTAATTTCCATACTCCCCTTAAAGTCAATATAGTCTAACGGAGGCCTTCTGGTTTCTTCAAGACTCGTTTATAGCAGCGTTGGTTCATCGTCGTGTTCTGTATTAGGTTCGCCTCATATTTTTTTCCCAATTCGGACATTCGTTCCTGTATGATGTGTGGTGGGGATCAATGGCGGTTAATGGTGGTAGATGGTGGTGAAAGGGTGGTGAATGTTCAAAAAGAGAGAGAGAGAGAGAGAGAGAGAGAGAGAGAATCAGAGAGAGAAACAAGATAAAGATTCACACAAACAAGACACACCTTCTCATTACTGTATAATGGTATTTAACAACCCAATAACCAACTCAATTACACTTTTACACATATAGTCCTCTAACTATTATTATTACAACTATTAATCCCCCCCTTAACTTCAAAATAAATTACATTCAATAAAATATGAAGTAAAGCTTATAATTTATGTTAATAATAAAATGAGAATTACAAATAAATTGTTGTCACACACCCAACCTTATATACTAAACATCATAAAAGTATGTCCTCTTATTTTATTTATGTTAAAACTACAATAGTTTAGTTCAGTATGTAGAAACTATTTTCTAATTTTCACACTCCACATTATAAGGAATTCTGTCAGCAATTTCAACACCTGAACACAAACCGAAACCCTAGTAACGAAGGAGTGCAATATGGCATATTCTTGATTGAAGGCCAGTGTTGCAGTTTCTACGAACTCTGACCCAAACCGAGCTGACCTGTTGAAACTTGTCACCCAAAGCGAATAAGTTGTCCGCGTAATTCGCCGTTGAATACCCGTCTAGGCGCCGATGCGCTTAAGCGAATAGACGCCTATGCGCTTAAGCGAATAGGCGCCTAGGCGTTTACGCATCTAGGCGTTTAGGCGCCTAGGCGTTTGGTTCGCCTACGCGCGTATTTTCTTAGGCGGATATCAACTGCAGCTTGCCACGCGCACCTTAGCGGCTCGGATTCTTGCTCTTGACCAACGTGAAACAACAGTTTCTGGCTTCTCAACTTCAAAGAATGACACGGAGCTGCATTTCAGCTGCGCAAAATCCAACAGCTTCCACCTAAACAAATATAAAATCTTATTTAAAGGATGTTTTATTCTCCACACAAACAATTATACGAAGTAAAAGAATGAGCGCTAACCATCTTTGCTCAACCAAAACTGCTCAGTCAGCTAGCTGTCTTCTGGTTCTAAAATTTTTATATGTTTTCTGCAGCTTAACCGCAGCCAGATCACGGTTCATGAGTGGCTTAGCCGATGGTGACTCGGGCCCTTGTGTTTTAGGCTCAAATGCTAAAGATACTACTCTCTTTATTTTAGGTTCTGGCAATGGCTTAGCCAATGGTGGCTCGGGTCCGTGTCGCTTGAGTTCCCTTCCATTAAAACTTAAACACCCGCGAATCATCATACTGGATTTAAAAGATCTCACCTTTGCAAGCTTAGGAGAATGATGATCATCAAAACTTAAAGATCTTAACAATGTCCGCGCATAGGCGCCTACACGCCTACATGCTTAAGCGAATGACTTTTGATCTAATAAAACTGCTAGTTCTAAGTTCGAAATAATACCTGAATGGCCAAATCCTTCATAGCCGACACCAAAATGTCAAACACTGGATCTTTGTATGAGGTGTTCCTTAGTAAGATCCTTGGACCAGGCACAGGGGTAAAAGATAGAGAACCCAACCCCGAGACTGTTAGCCCACGCCAAGACGATTCAGCTTAACATAATTGCAGTCGTTACTATGTTAATGATATCATAAGAACTTAAAAAGGCTTGAATAAGTATTTCCCCCTACGATCCTACACCTGCTGCACATGTTTTACAAGTTTCAAAGACAAGACAGACAACAGCCTAAAACAACCTGAAAGAAACATCTACCCAAAAACACTGTGAAAAGGCTGCAGTCATGCCTACACTTGCTCTCAGCGCCCTCTGTTGTTGAACGATCCCTCTCCCTTAAAGACGAACTGGTTTAACAAAACCAACAAATTCTCATTCTGATCCTTTTCCCTGCTTGAAGTTGGACTTCTAATCCAGTCCCACCCCCATTGTCCACCACCCATCTGACCCACAAAGTTATCAGTAACCAACGCTTGGTAATAATGCAACCTGCAAAACCATACACACAACTTTTTGATTCTTCATCGTTTCTTCCACCAATACATATTCAAATATTGAAACAGTATGAAAGTTTTGTTTTACATAAGATCTTAGGCATATTAAACTGGTAATCAATAATCTTGCAGACCCAAATAAAACGCACATAAGATTTTATTCGTTTCCAAAAGAAACTGGTGTTTCAGCAAAAGCTTCACTTGATTAAAATTTAAAGTTAGCCCTAAAGTTGACCATCTTTGAAACTAAGACGGTTCGGATATACGCACACCACTGACACACTATAGACACACAAATGGCAGGTCCTACAGGCCATATAACAACCTATATACAGTTATACGGATCGTATAACCTTACTGGAACTGACAAATGTTACAAACAGCAATAATAATATGCGCCTAGAACGAACCTGAGATTGTACGCGAGCCAATGTTTGCATACATTTCAAGGTAGAGACCTTAGGTTTCCTGAATAAGATTTTACCTTGTCAGGAGTAGATGCACCAGTTGTGATACCAATTGTCACAGGACCCTTCGGTAACCAGTTTTCTTTTTCAACCAACTCACCATGCTGTTCAAATTGAGACGGTTAGAATGCAATATATTTACATAAGAGTAAAATAATTGTGAAGTTACAAATGTTTTTACCATTGTCTTATAGGCTATGCGGTTTCCGGGACCCCGCTGATGCTGATGCTGCAGTGCAGCCACAGGAACTTAAGGCAAAAAATGGTCCGAATTCGGCAGACCTTGGTGTGACCTAACCGATTAACTTGTAACTACATCATGCCGTGAATACGAACCATAAGTAAGGCTCAGACAAAGAGCGTGTGAAACGGTTGCAGGGAAGAAATACGTTTCCGTCACATTTCACGCACTTTAAGCATGTCATCATCGCCAAGAGCACATATATAAAAACATGAAATTGCATCAGAAGCAGACCTTTGTCAACCTGCTGAGTCGTAAAACTGAAGCATGGTGTCGTTAGGTGGCTCAGAGCTAAAAGAAATAAATTGGCTGCAAGGCAGGTTGTAGGTTCATAACCTACCATCGACCGCCCTTGCCATGCCATCTTCAGTAATGATCTGACCACATTCGGAACTCATCATAGCCAACCAATGCGCGGACAGGTTTTAGCATCATTCTAACATGTTATTTAAAGTCCATAGTAAATTAGCAACTTGACTGGCTAAATATAGGTCTCAGATGACATGACACAGTAAACACAATGAAGAGATGCAGACGCACAATGGGAAAGCAATCGGCTGCATAATAGTAGCGGCATCATAGTCGACATCTACGTCGCATAAGCTGACAACATAGCCAATAGACACCACAGTTAACACATTCAGGTGGCTCAGGCGCATAACGGGGAGTCAATCGGTTGCACTGCAGTATGGCCATCACAACCGACAGCCACATCGTATACGCTGACATCATAGCCGCCTATCATTTCAAATGTTTAATACCCTACAAACACACAAAGTAACAATCACGGTTCAGAATCGTCTCGCAAGTATCTATAGCCGATATTAACAAAATGAAAATACAAAATAAATACCGACAAATCATTATCAAAAACCTACCAACACGGATTAATATGATTTTGTGCTAGAACCCATAAAACACAATTACGGCTGCCACCATCCACAAATTGGTGTTCATCGCCGACATGCACAACCATATTTAAAATCAGGAGGTTGTCACAAAAGCAAGAAGGTCCAAAACATGATACAACAGAGAACAACATGATTCAGATCTGTTCTCGTCGGCCACACCGAAATCCGGCGGCCAAAAAACCCCTAAAAAACAACCAAAGCCAGAAGAAATCACCATCACACTTTAATAACCACTTAGTACCAGACAAAGGGGCCGAACACCGCCATGACTGCAACACCGGTTGCACGCTGGGAGAATAAACCTCCCACATACCATCCGGCCTGCCATGCCAAGATACGGCCGGATCTAACCCTAAGTTGGATGAATGTAACCAAAAATATGGTGATCGCTGCCATGCATAACCTTTTAGGGTTTTGGAGGTAGCGGGTCACCACCATCCATCCTCGACACCGTAGCCCAGTCATCATCAGCATGAGATGACGACGTTCTCGTCATCGTCCACCACTTTGCAAGACCCATTATACATAGGAACAAAGAATGGGTATGGCGGTGGATATGGAAGACAGAGAAAGAGAAAATGAATGAATTGAGAAACACACAAGCTTCTAATGGTAAAGGAAACAAATGACCACAAAACCCTCAAACACAAAGGAAATCACAAATCTGCCATGGGCTACTTTTCAAAGTAGAAGGTATATTATTATAATGTAATTGCAAGACCCATTATACATAGGAACAAAGAATGGGTATGGCGGTGGATATGGAAGCCAGAGAAAGAGAAAAGGAATGAATTGAAAAACACACAAGCTTCTAATGGTAAAGGAAACAAATGACCACAAAACCCTCAAACACAAAGGAAATCACAAATCTGCCATGGGCTACTGTTCAAAGTAGAAGGTATATTATTTTAGTGTAATATGAAATTTCGTTCATACTAGCTAATAAAAAAATCGGACACTAGGACTTCTACCATGTTAGCTTAACAACCCCACACACACAGACCACATAGAGGAACATAATGGGTGTTGGGTGCAAAGTTTTAATTTCTTTCATATTTGTCGATAAGACAATGACAAGTGTTCTAGAGACACCTCACCCTGATCATTAACGCAGCACACGCCTATAGTGACTTTGAGGGTGAAATAAAACCTGCCACCGTGATATACCTTTTTTTCACATTCACAAGCCCTCACAGATAACCTTAAGATTGTTTTTAACTTGATGTCCTTAATATGGATCGTGTATACAAAGCTCTTGTCTGCTCTTTTGTATGAAAAAAAATAATCCAATTGGGCATGCCCTTTAACTATTATAATTATTTTGCAAATCAAATATGTATAATTGGTCGATGGCTATGATAATAATAATAATAATAATAATAATAATAATAATAATAATAATAATAATAATAATTAAAAAACCAATAAAATAAGTTGAGTATAACAAGTGACAATATTACGTATCTCGTCCTTCTTGATGAATCAATTCTCCTTAAATTAGTTATATAGGTTTTTTAATTTCTGGACCACAAGCATGTTCAAAGCAAAACAAAATGTGGATTGTCCATTATCATAACCAAGTAAGCATGAACCTTCGATGCTTTATTAAGTAGTTATTATAAGAATGGAATCTAAATTTATTATATTATTAACAAATAATTCTTTCTAAAATCTTTAGCTCTATCATGAGTCAGCCTCGTATTAATTAATTTGTATACTTTACGATATGGGAGGACGGGGCACCATGGGGCTTGTAGGGACGGAGCCACCTTACAGGGGTTGAGGTCATAGGACAACAACGATTTTTGAGAGTTTGGTAGAGCGGATATAATTGATTACTTGAGTGACTGCATAATAATTATTAGAGTAACTACATATTAACAAATGAGAGGTTGTTGTGGTGGTTGATGCCTTTGTTTTCTTTTCACTTTATCACGAGTTCGAGTTTTAGCCCTGGTTTTTAGCAGATTCATATTTTAAGCATTAGTAAAAAGGAAGCAAACGAAAGCGGGGAAATAAAAACACATGATTTTTCATACAAGTCAAACTACTAGAGGCAATCCAAACATTAAATAACCTTGAACAAACGACCATAAAGCTAGAAATCCATGAACCAAATCATCACCACCAATTGATTTGTTTTCATTTCTACAAATTCAAAATTGATTTGCGCGTTCATCGCACTCGGCCCTTGAAATCATTATTTCATTCGACTTTATGTTAGTGTATTCTTGATAGAACTAAACAATGGCAAACTTATGGTTATGTTCGATTTAGAGGTCAGTTAATGTATTCTTATGTTTATGTTCGATTTTAAAGTGTTTATGCTATTATGATGGAACACGGATTACTTTTAACAGCATCAAAAACCAATTCACTGACAAAAAAAAGAACAAAAAAGAAAAACTTGAGTCGAATGTAACTAAGCACAAAGCAGAAAAACTAACAATTGCAAAAGAAAACGAGTAGTTAAGCAAGCACTATGCGGAGGCGAATTACTGAAGAAAAAAAACTAAGCCGTGATTCAATTTAATAAGCATATAACAACAAAAAATAAAAATAAACAGAAACATCGGCTACAAAATAATTCACACTTTAAAAGTATATATAGGTTTAGATCTTATTAAATTATTTTGTAGTTTTATTGTGTATTTTCTAAAATGAAATCGTATTTCTATCATACCGTATTTTATTATGTTCCTAAATGTAAGTTTAAATGAAGGCTAAGCTTTAGAGTCCTAGGGTACATTCATTTAAAATGAAATCGTAGTTTTATTGTGTATTTTCTAATAATTATGTATTTCTATCATACCGTATTTTATTATGCTTCTCAACTAGACCCGGCCAAAAATTCTAATGTTTCGTTTGAGATATACGATCACTGAAAAAAGATGACTGCCTAAGAAAAAAATCTTAAATCCGCTACCAGGTGCTTGTGCCCCTTCCCCCTAATACAAAAGTACAAAACCTAATAGTTTATTTTCTTTCAACAAGTTAATTTATTTACTAGAAGGATTTAAATCGTGATAGAACTAAATCTAATAAATAAAAATATAAATTAAATAAAAACTCTTTGGTTTATAATTTTAGAACATTTACACTATTAGACAGTACTTTATTGAGCAATTATTAAACAAAGCTTCTACATAGTCATATTTAATCATATTCGGATTTATATTTGTAATCAAAAGTTATTCTATGACAATAAGGTTAGTGGCCGGGAGTGGGGTTAGGCCTTCAAGGCGGAACTAAAATTAAATAGGAAGTTCATATAGCAAATACATATATATATATATATATATATATATATATATATATATATATATATATATATATATATAGAGGAATTCTAGATTGAAAACCAACTTCACTTAAAAAAACCATGCAAACCCTTTTATATATTGTTCCACGTATGAGACTTTGAAATTTATTACAAGGTTACTTTTGGTATTTTTATTTTTGTTACTGTGCTCCCTGACAAAAGTTGAAAAGGTCTCTCTCTCACTTTAAACTAGTACTCTTTCTCTCACTCTCTCATTCTAGAAAAACAACCCCTAACCTTCACATTATCAAAACATTCTCTCTCTTTTTAATTCCAGATCTCCTTACAAAATTAAAGATTTCATTATATTTTGATTTTGATTGGCAAAGATTTTATCATCTCCACAAAGTTCAAAGATTTTATCAACTCCACGACCTTCACATCTCCCTCTCTCTAATTTGTTAATTTTTACACCACCTAAATTCTCACGGGGGTGCTAAGACATGGGTTAGAGGAGGAGGTACGATGGAGGCAATTCCGGTTTGTTGTCGAACAGGTACGATGGTGAGATCTGATTTGGGTTAGAGGCGGAGGTACGATGGAGAGATCTGATTTTATCAACTTGGTAGGGATGGTATGACGGTCAGTCGAAACATGGGTGGTATGAAGACTTTTTTGTTCTTTATTTATGTTAGATCAAATTCAAAGAAAGTTGTTTTATAAGTTTATTCATGGGCTTTTTTTATTAATTATTTTTGGACGCATTTCTGTACATGAGTACCATTTATGTGGAAAAAATTGTTAATCTAATTTATGATGTTTGGTATTGTAGTTTGTTAGTGAAGATATATTTTAATCATTGGTTTCTGAAATTTGATCACCATATGTATTTTAATCTTTAAGCCGGTTGACGATGATGGGTATGACGATCGGTGGAAACAGGTTGAGTTATTATTGGTGATTTAAAAGGTTGAACAGCGATGACGAGACGATTATGATTGTGGGTTTGCGAGAACACATGTTTTTGTTGTGGGGTATAATTTATTATATGTTTTTGTGATATAAATTTGTGAAAACATATGTTTTTGTTGTTAGGTTATAACTTATTATATGTTTTACAACGAACAAAAACATATGTTTTTTACATCTGTTGTAAAATACAAGTTTTAGGACGAACAAAAACATATGTTTGTTACGTCTGTTAAAAAACAACAAAAAAACATCTGTTAGAATCGTAAATAAAATAACATAGAGAAGAGATAGGAGAGAGGAGAGAGGAGATTAGGAGAGAGAGAAGAAATGAAAGAGGAGAGAAAAAAGATGAAAGAGGATGAAAAAGGAGAGAGGAAGGTAATTTTTTGACATTCTTGCCCTTTTGTACTTGTTGGTATTAACTTTTTTATTAAAATAATCAAAAACAATTACAACCATAGATCATAGAGAATGGAGGGTTAAGATGGAGGTTTTCAAGGTTTTCTTAAGTGGAAGGGATTTCCAAAATATCCTTCCCCTATATATATATATATATATATATATATATATATATATATATATATATATATATATATGCATGTGTATGATTCACAAGTCACCAGAGGACTAAAATTACATGCTCCTAAAATGTTGCAACAAGCTCCCTCTCTTTCGTTCCTCATATTATTATCTTTAATGTTCTGTTGCTTATCGGTTTCTGCCATAAACTCCAACGTCTATGTCCAATGCTCTCAACTAAATTTCACATCAACATTGACACCATACGAGTCAAACGTAAACTCTCTATTCTCTTCCTTAGTCGACTCAGCCGCTGCTTACAACTTCAACAAATTTGAAACCTCCCCACAAGACAATTGCGTGTTTGGCCTCTTTCAATGTAGAGGTGACCTTAAATCCCCTAATTGCAAAGATTGTGTGGCCAGTGCTATAAGTCAACTCAAGACAGCTTGTCCTATGTCCATAGGCGGTGAAATACAGTTAGAAGGATGTTATATGAAGTATGAGAATACTTCATTTTTTGGTGCCCAGGACACGAGGGAGGTGTGCAAGAGATGTGGCACGTCGATTGGATATAATTCGGATGTTTTGAACCGTATAGATGGTGCGATGGCATATCTAGTTGGTGGGAATGGACAATACTTTCGGGAGGGTGATTTTGGGAGCATACAAGGTGTGGCACAGTGTGTACAAGATTTGAGTTTAAGTGATTGTCAAGATTGTCTTTCTGAGACAAGTGGACGGTTGAGATCAGAGTGTGTGACATCTACCTGGGGTGATATGTACCTTGGAAAATGTTATATCCGATATGCTGAACAGGGTAAACCTATCGTGGTTGTGCTTTGTTAGCTATATATCATATAATTTATACAGAATTAACATCCAAAATCTACATGAACTAATGCAGGTAGTGAGAATTTAATAAGTAACGGTAACTCTACCCCGAATGGCGGAGGGAGCAACAACGACATAGCAAAGTGGATTGGCTATATACTTGCCGCCGCATTTGGCGCTGGAGGTTTGAGTTTAGCGGCCACGAACTTCTGTAACGTAAATGGTACGTTACTTCATTTTAACAAGATAATTATCTAATTTTTACCTTCCTTGAACTAGAAAGTATAGTATTCCTACAAATATTTGTTATGTAAATAGTTTTTATACAAATATTTGTAACACTTATTGGTTTCAGGCCCCTAACAATACTCGCACTCAAAACTCACGTAATGAGATAATAAATAAAAGAAAACAAATCTTGTATAGGAAAGTTTGAGTAGATGTACAGACTTGTGTTTTGTGGTGAAAGGGAAAAGATGATTGAAAGAGAAAATGGATACTTTATTCATTAATAGACTTGGCTATATATAGGTCACTGACCACCAACGTACAATAACAATTAACTACACAAATAAAGTTGGAAGACTTATTCAAAATCTACTCTAAGAGCACCCGTAGTGGGGCGTCACTTTTCCACAAAATCAAAAAATAGAGCCCCCAACACCGCTACGGGAGCTCCATTTTTCAAAAAGTGACTTTGGCGCTATCTAAAGAACGCCGGATGTTTTCAAGAGAGACCAATCAACAGCTGCCACCTAATACTCTCTCTCTCTCTTTATTATTTTTTATTATTTTTTTTAATTTAAAAGATATAATAAAATATTAATAGGGGCTTTATAAATAAAGCCCCACCACTACACCCATTTTTCACTTTATCTCTCCATGCTGACTCAGCTGCCACGTGAACCAATCAGAAAGGGGGGGCTTTATATATAAAGCCCCCCACTACGCATGGTCTAAACCCATGCACCCCTCAACGTACATATCCACTTTATTCGGATAACCATGACTACTCCTCCAACAACCTAACACACTACTTAATTAAACTAACTAATAAATAACTAATATGTCAAGATTAACCTAACAACACTTGACTCGGGTCAATCGATTGGTTGATTTATACTTACATTAGTTGTTTAATATTAATACTATGCCTTAAAATATTTTTTGAATGTATGTCGTATAGTTTCTAATGCTTATAAAACTTTTGTGATACCTTGGCAGACAACAGTTCAACAACAAACCATATCAAAATTACTGCGGGCAAAGCCCTGGAAATCGCGGAAGATGCTAACAAAACGGCAAAAAAAGCAGCTGAGGAGGTCAGCAATACAGCAAAAGAAACAAAGAAAAAAGAAGAAGAAAAACAAAAGAAAAAAGAAAAAAAGAAAGCCGAACCGTTCATACCGCCTCCCTGTCCTTATTATCCAAACGTACCGCCAATGCCGCCTCCCTGTGCTTATTATCCATATCCCATTCCAAATTACATTCCAAATCCCTGTTATTACAGGTAAAATTGTGTAGTGCTTTTTAGGTTTTACGATTCACTCGTCATTTTGTTTAGTTAAACATGTGGATTTACCTTGGTAAATAATTCACGTGGTTGTGTTGTATTGTTATCATCAGCCTAATTAATTTCTCAAGAATTTAAAAAGCTATAAAAGAAGTCGTCAGTGTGTAAACCAAGTGGTAGGTGGATCGGTTACCTTTTTTCTATAATCAACCCGTGGTTTACTATTGAATACAATTTCAAAATCAAGCCGGCTAACCGGCTAACATAAGTTAATCATTAATGAACACAATTTGCGAAAAGCAAACTTACTATATTATAATACTAGATTCCATTGTGTTTAGACTATAAGGAGTGGGGGGTGGGAAAGAAGGGGATGAAGCGCCATGTGGCACTTGTGGGGCCCTTGTGGGGGGGAAAATAATTGTGGGGAGTGGAAAGGGGGAAGAGGGGGGGAAGGAAATAATATTATATTGTGTTAAAGTTAAAAAAAAAAAAGCTGGCCCAATAACATCTTGCCACGTGGCCACCCCACTTCCCCCACGCCAGTGGGCATCCTCCCGCCCCTCTCCACGCTGCATTGCGGCGGTGTCCCCCCCCCCCCCCTTCCCGCCCTCTCTCCCGCCCCCACTCCGCATAGTCTTAAGTTCACAACGATTCCTCTAGTCGTCATCGCCATATAATCATTATTATTGCCACACTCTCAAAATTCACTGCAAAATTTTATCGCGAGACGCGTGACCAACTAGGATCCTAATTGCCATTAGTTACATGAACTAATGGAACAACTCTAAGTGTCAAAAACCATTTAGTTCGTTTAAAAACCATTAGTTCATTTAAAAATCAAAGATTAATGTTTTGTAAAAGAAATATTTAAACGATTACGGGAGCGTATATAAAAGTAAATAATTTATATCCTGTGCAAAACAACGCGCCCCAAACCAAGTAAATGTAAAAACTGAAATAAGTTTACATGTACAATCAAAGACTCCATTTATGCATGCCCTAACGTGTGCCATACCTAGCGACCTGCAAAAATATACTAAGTGTGTCAACATAATGCTAGAGTTAACAAGTTTGAGTATTCACAAAGTAAGAGTATAAGTAGAATTCATAAGTTTTTAAAAGACATGTCATGGGTAGCTAACCCAGTGTCAAGCAACTAAACACATGCTACCTAATTGCTTTAAACGTTTCATTCACTAATGTGAGCAGTTAAGCCTCCCATCATCGTCTATCAACAATGATAAAGTATAAGGTCAAAAGTTCACTTCCGGCTCCCAGCACGGTGAAGTTTGTCAAACCTAATAGTGCTATCAACTAGTACCACGCTTGCGAAAACCCGACAATTTATTCATTATAAGTGAAGGACTTTTGTGATAGAGTTTCTTTTAGTTAGGCCCCGGCTATTCACACCCCCCACTTCTATTAAACCCCCCTCCCACCCCCCAAAGCGCCTCGCTTAGGCCAAAGCGAGGCGCTTTGGTTACTTTTTTAACTACCTCGGTCTGAGGTAAGTTATTCTGATTTGACCCCGCTAAATGGTAGCAAATTTTTAATGAATGTGGTGGCTAAATGGTAGCAAATTTTCAATGAAAGTGGTGGCTAAATGGTATCAAATTTTCAATGAAAATGGTGGCTAAATGGTTGCAAATTTTCAATAAAAGTGGTGGTTAAATGGTAGCAAATTTTCAATGAAAGTGGTGGCTAAATGGCTCAATGAAAGCGGTGACTAAATGGTTGCAAACTAAATAGTACAAAAACGGTTACAGAAAAAGGTGTAAATTTTCAATAAAAATGGTGTCTAATTGGTGACAATATTGGTGGCTAAATGGTACCAAAACGGTAGCAAAAGACCTTCCTAAAACATTATAGGAGCGGTAGCAATAGTTTTAACCGTTTTTTGTGATGACAAAAATATGGTAGAAAAATACAAAAGTGGTAGCTATTTGGTGACATTAGAGCAACATACATAGGTGTTTTTGCTAACGCATTTTCGGTTGCAAAATGGTGGCTACAGAGTAATTGCTACCATTATGTGACCGGAAATGTGGTGACAAAATCCCAATTCTCTAGTAGTGGAGTAGATCTGAAATGAATCCCTAACCCACCCCCTCTCTCTTTCTCTCTCTCTCTCTCTCCCTCTCCCTCTCCCTCTCCCTCTCCCTCTCCCTCTCTCTCCCTCTCTCTCTCTCCTTTAATTAGTAAGAAATGACGGATAAAGAATACAACCCACGTACGTTAGCAAAAGGATCTCAATTTCGTCGGCAAGAAACTTGCAAATCCAGACCAAAATTAATATTGTCTTTCTCATTCTTTCAGTCGGTTGCCTATCTATATCTAGGAGTGTTCAAAAAACTCTAAATCTGAAATATCCAAAAATCTGTATCCGTATTATTCGAAATTTCGGATTCGGATCCTATTTTAAAAAAAAAATCGGATAATCGGATTATCTGAATCTGAAATATTAAAAAATATCTAGATTTTATATATAATATTATCTACATATATAATATATATTTAATCCATTCCAAGTCAACCCTAACCTTAAACTAACATAATACGCCTTTCTCGATTTTGAAATATTAAAAAATATAATATATATTGAATGTTTGTTTTAAGCAGGTTCGGTTTTAAACTTTTAGCATAAGAGAGTGATTTTTTTAAGTTACGGATTATCCGTTGGATTATCGGAATCCAAATCCAAAAATCAGATATCGAAAATTTTGGATTATCCGATTTTCGAATATCCAAAAATTGGATAATCTAACTTTGAACACCACTATCTATATCTCTCCATCTTAACTGAAATCGAAGTTTGCCATACACGACAGTGGTTGTTGTAGAGACGGCGGGGCTAGCTCTCGACACACACACACACACTGTGTGTGTTGTTGGTATGGGTGTCTATTTTTTTGTTTTTTTATTAAAAGGGTATTTTGGTCAAAACACATGTAACTAACAGAATAAACAAACGAAGTTAGTAAAATGGATAGAAATAACACCAAAATCCAAACCTAAGGTGTCAAGTTGCAAAACACTAAAAAAAATAGTCTAGATCAGTAAATCTGATCAAACCTCAGAGACGAAAATGACTATTAACTCAAACAAAAAATTACATTGTTAAAAAATTATATAATATAGAATAAATGTTGAAACTATTAAAAGATGTTTATGTTTAAAGTGAAAAAAATAAATTAAATGTCTACTCTAGGAAGAAAGTTATTATTTAGGGTTAAAAATAATATATAATTTTAATAGTTAAAAAAGATTAATTAGTTAAAACCGTAAGAATCATTATGTAGACTAGTTTTACCACGGCAAATTTTTTTTTGCCTAATCACCCTTTCATATATGTATAATACTTATTTGTTTTTTCAAATTCAAACACGTATATACATTAAAAAACACATGTTTTTTACCCGTAATTATAAATAACATAATAGATGAGCAAAATGAATAATAAATATTAATGGTTTTTGTCTTTTTCCTGTGTTTGTTTTTTTATACAACACAAATTTATATATATACATATGGTTTAATAAAAATTAACAAAATGTGGTAGTGGTGGAGTGGTTTGTTGTGACACCCGGCATGTTTGGCTTAAACATATTAGTAACGTCTAAGTCACTACTAGAAAAAGAGCCTATCTTGACACACATTTTATGACACGCGTTCATTTATGACACGCAAAAGCGCGTGTCATAAAAAATCTGTCATGATTTAAAAAATCTAGTTAATTAATGACACGCTTTTTTGTGTGTCAAGAATGTAGTGTCAAAAAAAAAAAACCATGACGGTATAAACTTTTGTGTGTCATCCTTCCTGTACTAATATGATTTCAAGAAAATTGTATTTCCCTCCCAAACCCACCCCCACCCCATCTAAAATCTGGATTACCTTCCTCAATTCACAAACATCAAATTCATTCTCCCAAACCCTAACTCATTATCCCAACTTAACCTCCACACAAAGCTGTCGCCACCACTCAGCCTCCACACAGTCGTCGACACCACTCCACATCCGCTCAGCCACACCACCATTCGCCTGCCGAAACCCTAACAGACTACGGACTCATCATCCACTCCAATGGTGGCAAAGACAAGATCCTCTACAATCTTAAACTACCCGCACACCGGCTAACCCCTCATTCTCTCTCACTACCCACACGCTCGTTCTTGGCCGCCACAGCCTCCATTCCTCCATACTCTTATTTTCATACCCTCAATTTCTCCGATTAATCTCTCATATTCAGATACAGGTGGGTTTTCTTTTTAATTCATTTTTTTATGTTCTTATCAACATTTATTTGAGGGTATTTGCGTCGGATAGCCTCTCACATTTTAATCTCTAAATGCAGATTTTTTTGATGAGTCAATTAGATCTCATGCCAAGAAAATGATAAGAGGTTGAGCTGGGATGTGGCTCTCTGACGCCTAAGGTATGGTCTTGTTTATTTTACTCTTATATTTATATGCGTATGCATATAATTATCACTTTTTGTTGTTTTTTATATCTATTTCCTGATCTTTATGAAATGGTTTCACATGTAAGAAGTACAATAGGCCTAATCTGTTTAACCAATCTATTTTATGATTTGTTTTGGATGAACCACGATGTATTACCATTATATCTACTTTGTTCTTATTTGTTTTTGTTTATTTTGTTATGTTTGTTGTGATGTTTTGTCATTTTTCTTGGTGAGTTATCGCTTTGATGGCTTATGTTATTAAAATAAAATTAAAGGAAACTAGGTTGTATGAATTAATACTAAGTAAGTTGTTGATTCCAGCATCATCTTGTTGCATATAAAATTGTTTCATAAAGGTTGAGGTTATTCTTGTTTTGTGTGGTGGGCATAACGGTGTTTATGAGAGTTTAAAGGAGAAGGATATGGATGAGGAAACTGCAGTTGTTTGTGATGCAGGCGCACACGCGTTGCTGGATGTTAAATTTGAGCAGATGCTGAGTATGTTGCAGATCATGGTCATATATGGAACTGATTGCTATCATGTTCGAGGTACATGAGTTGTATATTCTGAAAACAAAATAAGATTACTTTCTGACATTATATCGATATTATGTTAACTTGATTCTTGACGTTACTATTTTATGTAACGATCCGTTTCAAAGTATTTACGTGCCTATTACTTTTCCTATTGAAGTGAGTTTATGTCTTTTCTGTTGGTGCCAGACTTTATTCCTTGCACTTGGATGAATGTGTAGATTGCTACCCGACTGATGTTAGCAATGGAGAACTGAAAATCAAGATTGAACCACTGCACGATCATATAGGTAACTTCTTTATGACTAAACTGTTGATCTATAATTAAACTACTGTTCCATATTAGTTTATGGTGTCAATATAAAAGGAAAAGTGTTTCTATAATTTCATTTTATTGATTGATTGTTGTATGGATAATTACATATGTCAACCCATTTTTTTAAAAACGACCCATTTTATCTCTGTTTATATAGTTTTTTTTATGTGCTTTTTTTGAGAGAGGGTGTGTTGTCGTGTATTCCCATAGAGAGAGGGTACTTCTATAGAGAGAGAGAGAGAGAGAGGGACGTTTTTTGTTCAGCGCCTATGGCTGTTTGGTGGTGTTAAGGTGTCGTTACCAGAGATGGTGGCTTCCGATGGCCGTGATGTTTTCACCGGTGCTGTTTTCCGGCGGCTAGAGCTCCATTGCCAACCCGATGAAGAAGGAGGTGTTTTGGGGTATGTTCATCTCAGAGCAAATCCGTCACGATTAGTTGGTTTTCTCTCAGAGCAAATCCAAGGTATGTTCATCTAAGAATTGTTTGTACTTGCGTTTTGTATTCGTTGGTTGTTTTTAATTCAGGCCCTAATCTTTGAATCCCTCATCCTCCAGAAGTTCAACGATTCCGTTTTCATAAATGGACTAATTTTAGACATATCGGTAGAATCTTGATATTATGAGCTATGTTTGGGTATGTTTCTGATTTTTTGTTGCGAGTGAGACACAAAAACATTAACCTTTTGGTTTTAGTTGTTGATATGTATATGTTGTTGTATTTGAAGATTCACAGGGAGTTTGTTTAAGTTAATCTGTATCTCAATTAATTCACCAAGACATGAAATTAGTTATTGAAATTTATAATTTATCTTATGAATGCTTTGTTTCATGTATTGATTTCTTTTTGTTTTCATACTAACAATAATTAGTACAGTAGTATATCTTGATGGGTATTTGTGTGAAGTTAACTTTTCATCTTATTAATTTAATTGTGTCTCAGGTTGGGGAGGAGTGGAGGCTTACTCGGATGCGGATATTGATTATGTTCGTGAAGAATGGTCGGGTTATGCCTCGACCTTCATTTTCAAGTTATTATCCGTATGTTTAGCCTTACTCATCGACTAATGTAATGTATTGACACAATGTTTTTGTAACCCTTGATACTTATGGTAGGATTCGACAAATGATTGTAATGGATTTGGTGGTATATATAATATATGCAGTTTTATTATCAAATTTATTGATTTTGTAATTATAAATTTAAATATAAATCCAGGGATACTAGCCATATTGCAGAATTTTTTTTTTTTAGGTAAAAAAAACCATGACACGCAAAATGAGTGTCATAAAGGTGTGTCAAGAATGTATGTCATTAAAGAGTGTCATGAAAGCGTGTCATAAATGCGTGTCAAAAAAGCATGTCATAAAGGAGTGTCATAAATGCGTGTCGTTAAAAGATGACACGCGCCTGCATGTCATAAACTTTTCTTGACATGTTCTTCCTTGACACTTTTGTGTGTGTCATAAACACCCTTTTATGACGCGCAATGCGCGTCAAGAAAGGGGTATTTTTCTAGTAGTGAGTCTACCTTAGCGAGAAACGTTTATAAACGAACTTAACTGGGTTAGTTGAGTCGGGTCAAGTTAGGATTGTCCAAGGTACAATGATCTGGAGGATCATTGGGAGTCGTTTTGGTAATACACTAGTACCGGGTCCCGTTGTTGGTGACATTACATGAACTAATTAAGTATATGTGTAGATTATGGATCGTGTGGTGGATTATATACATAGATGTGTTTAAATGATGTGTAAATGATTATCTATGCTTAAATATGTCAAATATAGATTAAGGATGCATGCTTATGTGTTAAGATGTGTTAGAATGCGTTAAACACGACAAACTGGAAAACTAGTTAAAAAGGAGTTCTGGTTCGACCACTTCGAGTGGTCGAAGGAGAATAATTGTATGGTTCGACCCTTTGTAAATGGGCGAACCTGGGAAGTGGAATTGAAAGGATTCCCTTCGACCAGGACAGGGCTCATTCGACCCTGTGTAAGGGTCGAAGGAGGTCACCTTCGACCATTGAAATGGGGCGAAGGAGAAGTAGTATAAATACCAAACTTTGTCATTTTTCATCATTTCACAAACCCTAACCGTCCCAAAACGCTCTCAAACAATCTTAAACACTAAGGAAGGAGTTTTTGCTCTTCTTTTTCATAATCTAACCTATCTACAACATCTAAACAAGAATCCAAGGTGTGTTCTTAATCCTAAACCATTTTAAAAGCATTTTAATTCGTTTTCATCTAACCCTAATTGTCCGGATCTGTTCTAAGGGTGTTTTTATGATTAAAAACCTTTTAAACATCTTTCTAAATCAAAACATTATCATTTAACATAGGTTTTCATGGTGAATAACATATGTAAATTGTGTATTATGTGGTGTTATGTGTTGTTCAATGATTTGCTGCTGTATCTATGATAGAAACATGATATAGGATTGTTATTGATGCTAGACTATTGTTGTTTAGGGTTAGGATTGGATATGATGATATTATGGGTATTTGGGGGTTTTAACGAATCTAGACTTGATGCATGATATTTATGATCAATAGAATTGATAAGAAAAGATCGAACACTCGACAAACTGAGCATTTCAAGTTGAATATGAATTGATTTCAAAATTTTCCAAATTGGGTAAATTATTCATGCATGAAAGTGATGTTTCCAAAATCTTTACCATTTTGGGAAAGGGCTGAAACGGACGTATTATCGGGGGAAATCAGTGGGGTTTTGTAGGGATAAGTTATCCATGCTTGACTGCTGTGTTTGATGATGTTTCGAGTCGTTTTGAATGTGTTTGAAGCGTTTTTAGGAAAATTTGCACAACAGGGGCGAACATGGCCTCCTTCGACCGATCGAAGGTGCGAAGGAGGGAATCCAGGGTCGAACCTGGGTTTTGTTGGGCGAACGTGGTAAAATGGGCGAAAGAGGCATCAAACGGTCGAACGAAATGTAAAACGGGCGAAGGAGACTGAAAACGGGCGAAGGAGACTTAAAACTGACTGGTTCGACCGTTCTGATGCAGAAATGAGATTTTTGATACAAACTAAGTGTTTTATGCTTGAACTTTGTGTGTAATCTATGTGTACTTGATTAGTTAGGGTAATGGGTCACCAACGGGATGTCGGGTCGGTCTAGTGTGTCGGTTAAACATTCAAACACGTTTTAAAACATACTTGGTTACGATCTGGACAATCGGGGATTAGATAACCTTATGGTTATTAGTCGGAACACTTATGTGAACATTTTGATAGATCTCCGGTTGAGGGATTATCAAGGGCTAAACATCTTTACTTGTAATCGAAGAACGCTATTTAAGGTGAGTTCACGGCCCCACTTTTACTGCTTTTAACTTTTGGGGGAGAAAACATGCGCTAAACTATTTTGGTAACATATGTCATACTATGGTTTTAACTTTGTATTGCTATACGATTTTTGGAAGTCCCGGGGGAAACCATGAATGTGCGGGGATGCACAACGGGGGAAATGTGGATAGATCTATTGGGCGTGACCTGCCCCACTCGTCGGCTTGGAGGGCCGGGCGGGTGCATATTGTCTCGAACAGGAACATTGGTATCATGCTGAACATACGAGCTGCTTAAACATGCTAAACATTGCTAAACGTGTCTAGTAATGGTTTCCAATCGTAGTAGTAATAAAACATACGCCTAGCTAGCGTACTTGTTAACATTCATATAGTATGGACATGGTAACATTTTGGTAACATATTGAACAAATCTGTGAACTCACCAGCATTATATGTTGACATCTTTTTGGCATGTTTTTCTCAGGTCGCTAAGGTAGCAACAAATGGAACTAGGCGCACAGGTCTGCATTGGCGTCTAGGCATAGTTGCACGTTTTGTAATAAAAAGTGTTTTGAATAACTTTTGGGATGATAGCATAGTTGATTAAATGCTACTTAAACGCTTCTGCTTATTAAATCGTTGGTTATGTTTCTTTACGTTTTTCATATAGAGTTGTTTATTGTGATTGTTGACTTGAATCCTGGTTTGTCATGCGCCTCGCGGTAAAACCCCGCAAGTGGAAATTGAGGGTGTGACAGATTGGTATCAGGGCCAATGGTTATAGTGAACTAGGACTGCATGTAGAGTCTGGTCTATAGCCGAGTCGCACACACTAGACGGTCACATACTTTGAGTCTATTAGTGGGATACGTACTAACGTTTTCGGGGCGTCCTTACATCATCATCATGCTTCTCCGTTACATCATCCGCTTTTATTTGGGTTCTTACTTACTTTTGTCTTCTTCTTTTGGATTGAAGAGAGAGAGGTTGATTTGTTGGTTCTAGCACACACATGCCTTCTTACACTTACACTTGCACCTATCGTCACACGTTACTAGGCGACGATATTCGGTGACTGGGGTCTGGATTAGGGGTACATCTGGAGGACCATGTAGAGCAGTTTATCATTTCGGGTGCACACGAAGTAATAAACTGGAATGCATGAA
Source organism: Ambrosia trifida (assembly GCA_028751855.1). Classification (NCBI taxonomy): domain Eukaryota; kingdom Viridiplantae; phylum Streptophyta; class Magnoliopsida; order Asterales; family Asteraceae; genus Ambrosia; species Ambrosia trifida. The sequence goes on along the minus strand of CM054123.1, from coordinate 33,226,630 downwards.
AATCCCGATGGACTTCAAGTTTGGATGTATAGTCCTGGATTTGTCCCTAGGTTAACTTTTGTAAATTTCTAGTGGTTGACACTGGAGATGAATCTGAATCCCTCGATTTCTTGATTTGATTAGATCATGTCTGGTGCTCACGGTGGTGGACGTCGTGGTGGCGGTGGTGGCCGTGCTCGCGGCGGTGGTCATGCTGGAGGCGGTGGTCGTGCAAACATCAACATGACCCAAGCTGAACTGAACAACTTGCTACAGCAGCAAGTGAACATGGCTATGGCAAATTTCCAGGCTGGGATTAATGCCATGGGTGGTGAGTTGATTTCTGTCGACCTTGCCTCATTTTCGGGTTTCGTGTCCTTTCGTTTGTGTTTTACTCGTGTACCGTGTTTCAGGTGTTGGTGCCAATCCACCCCCACCTCAGTGCTCTTATAAGAAGTTTCGGGACTATCAGCCCCATAACTTCGCTGGAACTGAGGGAGCGGTGGGACTGCTCCGATGGCTGGAGAAGGTTGAGTCTGTGTTCGTGATGAGTAACTGTCCTGCTGGGGACCCGGTGAAGTATGCTACCGCGACATTTCAGGGGCCTGCACTGTCGTGGTGGAATGCTACTACTCAGAACATGGGATTGGGGGAGGCTATTGCTATGCCTTGGGCGGAGTTTGTGCAGCTATTGAGAGGTGAGTACTGTCCGAGGGAGGAGATACAGAAGTTAGAGCATGAGGTCTGGAGCTACAAGATGGTTGGGTCTGAGATTGAAGAATACACTGTGAGGAGGAACGAGCTGGCGGTGTTGTGCCCTGATTTGCACACACCCGAGTACAGGAGAATCGAGCACTATGTGTCTGGACTGGTGCCGGAGATTGCTGGGTTGGTGGCTACTGGGAATCTTCCTACTATTGCTGAAGTTGTCCGATCAGCTCATCGGATGACTAACCTGAAGGTGGCAGAAGGCGTTTTGCCACCCAAGGGTGCTGCTGTGAAGGCTACTGAAGGGAACAAGAGGAAGTGGGATAGTGTGGGGAAGAGTGTGGTGCCAGCTCAGCCGGCAAAGAAGTTTGATTCATCTGGGTCTTCTTCTGGGCAGAAGACGGGTGGGTATGTTGGGAAGCATCCCAAGTGCAGCAAGTGTGGTTTTCACCATTCAGGGGGTTGTGATAGGGCTCGTTGTCATCGGTGCCATCAGATGGGGCACCATGCTAAGGATTGCAAGGTGGCACTCACCCCAACTCAGACTCCTGCGGCTGCTCCTGCTCCTGCTGCTCAGGGAACTCAGGGGAGGCAGGGGTGTTATAACTGTGGTGATGTGGGACACTTCAAGCGTGAATGTCCTAAACTGAAGCAGGGCGATAATGGGAGGGGCGGGAGCGGTAACGAGAACAACGGCGGCGGAGGCAGGATTGCACGTGCTTTCGTCATTGGATCTGCGGAGGCTAGGCAGGATCCAGACACAGTTACCGGTACGTTCCTTCTTAATGATCGCTATGTTTCTGTCTTGTTTGATTCTGGTGCCGATAAGAGTTTCGTATCTTTGGATGTTAGTCGATTGCTAGATATAGTACCCACACCTTTAGAGGCTAAGTACTTAATAGAATTGGCTGATGGTAAGAAAATCGAAGCGACACACACCCTTAGGGAATGTCGCTTGGAACTGTCGAGTTTGTCTTTCCCCATTGACCTTATGCCGGTACCCCTGGGTAGTTTTGATGTCATGGTTGGCATGGATTGGTTATCGTTGTATCGTGCGGAGATCGTTTGTTTTGATAAGGTTATTCGGATCCCTCTCCCTGATGGAGAGATTCTTTCGGTTCGTGGCGAGAAAAGCGGTGCTCCGCTGAGTATCATTTCTAGCTTGAAAGCCCGTAAGTATCTTCGGAAGGGCTGTTCGGCCATTCTGGCGCTTGTTAACGTTTCTACTGATGATGAGAAGAAAATCGGGGATATTCCGGTGGTTCGTGACTTTTCTGATGTGTTTCCCGATGATTTACCTGGTCTTCCTCCCCATCGTCAGGTTGAGTTTGGTATTGAACTCACTTCGGGCGCAGCTCCTATTGCCCGAGCTCCGTATCGTCTTGCACCTCCCGAGATGCAAGAGTTGTCCAGCCAGTTACAGGAACTCTTGGAAAAGGGTTTCATCCGACCGAGTTCTTCCCCGTGGGGAGCTCCTATTTTGTTTGTGAAGAAGAAGGACGGAAGTCTTCGCATGTGTATTGATTATCGTTAGCTGAACAAAGTGACCATCAAGAATCGTTATCCTCTTCCTCGCATTGATGATCTCTTTGACCAGCTTCAGGGCTCCAGCTACTATTCGAAGATTGATTTGCGGTCCGGTTTCCACCAGTTGCGCGTCAGGGAAGCTGACATTCAGAAGACTGCTTTTCGCACTCGTTATGGCCATTTTGAGTTCTTGGTCATGCCTTTTGGTCTCACTAACGCACCGGCGGTGTTCATGGATTTAATGAACCGCGTTTGCAAACCTTATCTTGATAAGTTCGTCATCGTGTTCATTGACGATATTCTGATTTATTCCAAGAACAAGGCGGATCATGAGGAACATCTACGGTTGGTCTTGGAACTTTTGAGACAGGAGCAGTTGTATGCTAAGTTCTCGAAGTGTGATTTTTGGTTACGTGAAGTTCAATTCCTAGGACATGTGGTGAATGAACTGGGAATTCATGTCGATCCGGCTAAGATCGAAGCTATTAAGGACTGGGAAGAACCAAAGACGCCATCTGAGGTGCGGCAATTCCTAGGTCTTGCGAGTTATTATCGTCGTTTCATTGAGGTATTTTCGAAGATCGCTCAACCTCTCACAGCTCTTACCCAGAAGGACCGAAAGTTCGACTGGGATGAACCACAAGAATCAGCATTTCAGATGCTGAAGCTTAAACTTTGTTCTGCACCTATCTTATCCTTGCCAGAGGGTACGGATGACTTTGTTGTGTACTGTGACGCTTCTATTCGTGGTCTCGGTTGTGTGTTGATGCAACGTGGGAAGGTTATTGCTTATGCTTCTCGTCAACTGAAAGTTCATGAGAAGAACTACACTACTCATGACTTGGAACTGGGTGCGGTAGTGTGACACCCGGCAAATTCTGGTTAACAACGTTGTCTAGATGAAAGTCTACCTTAGCGAGTCACGCGTATATTATACTTAACTGGGTTAGTTAAGTCGTGTATGGTTCGGGAACTATCGGTTTAGTATAGAAGATCATTGGATGTTGGTCTAGAGGTTCATTAGATGTCAGTTCTTAACCAAGTGTACAAATGGTGACGATCCGTAGAATCGTCAGGGCATACGGAACATACAAGTCTCGAGTCCCGGGAATTGGTGAACGAGCGTGAATATGTTTGTTTGCAAGTGTTATGTGTTTACAATCATTAGGTGACTTGTCGGTATGTGAATATGTGTTAACATATGTTAAAACGGGGTTTAACGCGCAAAACACACGGAACCAACCCCTATAGGCGATTAGGGGAGCCCGATCGCCTATAGGGGATGCGAGTGGGCTTCATTTAGGGGCGATTGGGGGCTAATCGTGTGCCCTAGGGGGCGATTAGACCCCAAATGCATGAATGTCATGCGATTAGCAACCCTAATCGCATGTAACTGCTGCATAATCGCATGGAACGTGCTGGACGACTAAAAACGACTATAAATACAATGCTTAACCTCCTAAACTTCATAATATCAACCCTAGTCGTCCCATAACCCGCCCCAACACACACACAACCTCTGGAACGTGATTTTGGATCAAAACACAAGGTTTCAAGCTTATTTCATCAAACTATCACAATCTAAGGTGTGATTTTCATCCATGAAATCTTTATAAACGTTTTCATTAAATCCCTAACGGTCCAGACCTGTTTTAAAACGTATGAGTCTTCTGAAAATCGTTAATAATCATTGTTAATTGGATTCTAAGTAGCATGCATGATGTATGTGGGTTTTCAATCAAAAGCTAGGGTTTTTATGATTCAAGATGGATGATTACATGTTATTGGGTTAGTTTCAGATTAATAATGATGGCATGATGATAGAATCTGAGTAATTGTTCATTAGGGTTATGATTATGCATGTTAAGATGATGTTTCATGCTATGTGTATTATGTTTCGATTACATGGTTACATGCAGGGCTGATAGAACGAGGTTAAACGAAGGATTTTGGTTTAAACATGTTTGGTATAGTTATTAGATTGATATTTGATGTTTACACACGTTCCGGATCTGATTTGGAGTGTTAAACGCGCGAAAAACCGGAACAGCTGGGTTACAGGCGATTAGCAACCCTAATCGCCTATGTTAGGGGCGATTAGGAAGCCAATCGCCTGAATAGACTCCCAAATCGCCTATCTTACATGAGATTGGGGGCTAAATGCCTCTGTTACATGCAATTGTGATCCTAAATGCTAGTTAAGTCCTGAAATACATGTCTTATGACCTAATCGTCTATAAACTCAAGAATTACATGTCTTATGACCCTAATCGCCTATAATATAGGCGATTAGCCTTCCTAAATGCCTGTTGACCAACCTAAATGCTAGTTGACTTTTCCTAATCGCGTGTACTGCTGCTGTAAGTGTAAATTAGCATTCCGAGACCCGATTTGACATCTAGGAACATGCTAGGAACCCCGTAACATATCTAATAACTTGGTAACATATGTTTGGATTTAATTATGTGATACGTGAACTACGTGCTATAACTGGTTGGACGTTAACGTATGTTAAGTGTGATTGCATGATTGTATGTTTGAGAGCGTAAGCATAACACGGGGAGTCTCGGGTCACCAATGGGATGTCGAGTCTTGTACATTGGGTCAGTTAAACAGTCACGGTGTTTTCAAACGAACTTGGTTATGGTCTGGACATCTAGGGACTAACTAACCTGCGGGTTATTAGTCTAAGTACTTGTAACTGTCATATGTTAGGTCGCCACTTTACGGGACTAGCATAGCTGCTGAGATTATTCATTTTACGAAGTAACGCAACCTAAGGTGAGTTTACGGCCCCTCTTTTAACTGGTTTCACTTTTCGGGGGAGAAAACATGTGTTAAAACTTGTGTTTGGTAACTACTGTCATACTATGGGTTTCTATGGTTTAGTATACGATCTTTGGAAGTCCCGGTGGGAACCATGAATGTGCGGGTTAGCACAACGGGGAAATGTGAATAGCGCTATTGGGAGTGACCAACCCCGCTCGTCGGCTTGGAGGGCCGGGCGAGTGCATATTGTCTCAAACAGGAACAACAGGTTTACTATTCGGGCACGACATCTGGTTTGCGAGTTAGTAATGGTTTTCCAATCGTAGTAGTAACAAAACATACGCCTAGCTAGCGTACTTTGGTTTTTGATTTGTTATAGTATGGACAGGTTGAACTTGGTACTTGGATTACAAAACCTGTCAACTCACCAGCATTTTTGTGCTGACGTAAACTTTTACATGTTTTCTCAGGTCGCTAAGGTAGCACAATGGAACTAGGGCGCACGCGTCTGCACGGCGTCTAGTTAGGATTGCATGGTTTTCAAACGTTGAACACTTGGATTATTTTGGATTATGTTTTGAATAAGCTTCCGCTGTAATTGGGGATTTTTAAACTATGTTTTTGAAATTCCACATGTTCATTTAGACTTGTTTATTGTGATCGTTGGTTTGGATCCTGGTTTGTCATGCGCCTCGCGGTAAAACTCCGCAAGTGGATTTTGAGGGTGTGACAGGTAGTCTTTGTATTGAAAATCTGGAGACATTACTTGTACGGTACCAAGTGTGAAGTATATACCGGTCACAAGAGTCTTCAGCATATTTTCGACCAGAAGGTGTTGAACATGCGGCAGCGTCGCTGGGTAGAACTCCTGAACGATTATGACTGTGCCATCAAATACCATCCTGGCAAGGCGAACGTTGTGGCGGACACCTTGAGCAGGAAGGAGTCTGCGAATCCTCGTCGTGTCCGAGCCTTACAGCTCACCATTCATTCGTCGTTGCCTGACCAAATCCGTTCTGCACAGTTGGAAGTCTTGAAGGAGGAAAACCTTAAGGCTGAAACTATGCACAGTGCTGACAAGCATCTTGAGCTCAGGACCGATGGCTTACACTATTTTGCGGGACATGTTTGGGTCCCATTGTTCGGGGGATTGCGCGAGCTTGTTTTGGATGAAGCTCACAAATCCCGGTATTCTATTCACCCTGGCCCCGATAAGATGTATCAGGATTTGAAGATACTTTATTGGTGGCCAAACATGAAAGCTGATATAGCTTCTTATGTCAGCAAATGTTTGACTTGTGCTAAAGTCAAGGTGGAGTATCAGAGGCCGTCTGGTCTCCTGCAACAACCAGAGGTTCCGGAATGGAAGTGGGAGCGAATCACGATGGATTTTGTCACCAAGCTGCCAAGATCACCTAGTGGTTATGATATGATCTGGGTGATTGTTGACCGGCTAACAAAATCGGCACGTTTTATACCTATTAAGGAAACCGATGGGCTCGAGCGGTTGGCTCGACTTACCTTAAGGAGGTGGTTGCTCGGCACGGGGTGCCTGTTTCTATTATCTCTGATCGTGATTCTCGTTTCGCTTCACGTTTCTGGAAGGCTCTGCACAAGGCTTTGGGTACTCAGTTGGATATGAGTACGGCTTATCATCCGCAAACTGATGGACAGAGTGAGCGGACGATTCAAACCTTGGAAGACATGCTTCGGGCATGTGTTATCGATTTTGGCAAAAGTTGGGAGATCCAACTGCCATTAGTGGAGTTCTCCTACAACAACAGCTATCACTCTAGTATCAAGGCAGCTCCGTTCGAGGCTCTTTACGGACGGAAATGTCGATCACCACTTTGTTGGGCCGAGGTGGGCGAGAGTCCGCTCACTGGTCCGGAACTCGTGTACGAAACTTCGGAGAAAATCGTGCAGATTTGTCAGCGTTTGGCTGCTGCTCGGGATCGTCAGAAGAGTTATGCCGATCGCCGTCGAAAACCTTTGGAGTTCCAGGTTGGGGACAGGGTACTTCTGAAATTTTCACCATGGAAGGGCGTCATACGCTTCGAAAAGCGTGGCAAGCTTAACCCTCGATATGTCGGACCATTCGCAATCCTGGATCGGATTGGACCGGTGGCATACAGACTTGACTTACCGGCGGAGCTCGGTAGTGTGCACAACGTCTTCCATGTGTCTAACTTAAAGAAGTGTTTGGCTGATGAATCTCTCATTGTACCACTGGAGGAGATCAAGGTTGATGATCGTCTTTGCATTGTGGAGGAACCTGTCGGGATTCTCGACTACAAGATTCGTAGCCTTCGTCGGAGTAAAATCCGCATCGTTAAAGTCCGTTGGAACTCGAACCGTGGACCGGAGTTCACATGGCAATGGGAGGATCAGATGAAAGCTAAGTATCCTCATCTTTTTCCGAAACGCGCGTTTGAATCGAGGCATGTTACTGCTGAAGCGGAATGAATCTCGGGTCGAGATTCCTTTCAACGTGGGGATGATGTGACATCCGGTAATTTTCTTTTCGTTCTGATCTTTTCGTTTCTTTCTTTTTGGGGCTTTGCGCATTTTTCGGGACGAAAATTCTTTCAAGGTGGGGATGATGTGACACCCGGCATGTTTGGCTTAAACATATTAGTAACGTCTAAGTCTACCTTAGCGAGAAACGTTTATAAACGAACTTAACTGGGTTAGTTGAGTCGGGTCAAGTTAGGATTGTCCAGGGTACAATGATCTGGAGGATCATTGGGAGTTGTTTTGGTAATACACTAGTACCGGGTCCCGTTGTTGGTGACATTACATGAACTAATTAAGTATATGTGTAGATTATGGATCGTGTGGTGGATTATATAAATAGATGTGTTTAAATGATGTGTAAATGATTATCTATGCTTAAATATGTCAAATATAGATTAAGGATGCATGCTTATGTGTTAAGATGTGTTAGAATGTGTTAAACACGACAAACTGGAAAACTAGTTAAAAAGGAGTTCTGGTTCGACCACTTCGAGTGATCGGAGGAGAATAATTGTCTGGTTCGACCCTTTGTAAATGGGCGAACCTGGTAAGTGGAATTGAAAGGATTCCCTTCGACCAGGACAGGGCTCATTCGACCCTGTGTAAGGGTCGAAGGAGGTCACCTTCGACCATTGAAATGGGGCGAAGGAGAAGTAGTATAAATACCAAACTTTGTCATTTTTCATCATTTCACAAACCCTAACCGTCCCAAAACGCTCTCAAACAATCTTAAACACTAAGGATAGAGTTTTTGCTCTTCTTTTTCATAATCTAACCTATCTACAACATCTAAACAAGTATCCAAGGTGTGTTCTTAATCCTAAACCTTTTTAAAAGCATTTTAATTCGTTTTCATCTAACCCTAATTGTCCGGATCTGTTCTAAGGGTGTTTTTATGATTAAAAACCTTTTAAACATCTTTCTAAATCAAAACATTATCATTTAACATAGGTTTTCATGGTGAATAACATATGTAAATTGTGTATTATGTGGTGTTATGTGTTGTTCAATGGTTTGCTGCTGTATCTATGATAGAAACATGATATAGGATTGTTATTGATGCTAGACTATTGTTGTTTAGGGTTAGGATTGGATATGATGATATTATGGGTATTTGGGGGTTTTAACGAATCTAGACTTGATGCATGATATTTATGATCAATAGAATTGATAAGAAAAGATCGAACACTCGACAAACTGAGCATTTCAAGTTGAATATGAATCGATTTCAAAAGTTTCCAAATTGGGTAAATTATTCATGCATGAAAGTGATGTTTCCAAAATCTTTACCATTTTGGGAAAGGGCTGAAACGGACGTATTATCGGGGGAAATCAGTGGGGTTTTGTAGGGATAAGTTATCCATGCTTGACTGCTGTGTTTGATGATGTTTCGAGTCGTTTTGAATGTGTTTGAAGCGTTTTTAGGAAAATTTGCACAACAGGGGCGAACCTGGCCTCATTCGACCGATCGAAGGTGCGAAGGAGGGAATCCAGGGTCGAACCTGGGTTTTGTTGGGCGAATGTGGTAAAATGGGCGAAAGAGGCATCAAACGGTCGAACGAAATGTAAAACGGGCGAAGGAGACTGAAAACGGGCGAAGGAGACTTAAAACTGACTGGTTCGACCGTTCTGATGCAGAAATGAGATTTTTGATACAAACTAAGTGTTTTATGCTTGAACTTTGTGTGTAATCTATGTGTACTTGATTAGTTAGGGTAATGGGTCACCAACGGGATGTCGGGTCGGTCTAGTGTGTCGGTTAAACATTCAAACACGTTTTAAAACATACTTGGTTACGATCTGGACAATCGGGGATTAGATAACCTTATGGTTATTAGTCGGAACACTTATGTGAACATTTTGATAGATCTCCGGTAGAGGGATTATCAAGGGCTAAATATCTTTACTTGTAATCGAAGAACGCTATTTAAGGTGAGTTCACGGCCCCACTTTTACTGCTTTTAACTTTTGGGGGAGAAAACATGCGCTAAACTATTTTGGTAACATATGTCATACTATGGTTTTAACTTTGTATTGCTATACGATCTTTGGAAGTCCCGGGGGAAACCATGAATGTGCGGGGATGCACAACGGGGGAAATGTGGATAGATCTATTGGGCGTGACCTGCCCCACTCGTCGGCTTGGAGGGCCAGGCGAGTGCATATTGTCTCGAACAGGAACATTGGTATCATGCTGAACATACGGGCTGCTTAAACATGCTAAACATTGCTAAACGTGTCTAGTAATGGTTTCCAATCGTAGTAGTAATAAAACATACGCCTAGCTAGCGTACTTGGTAACATTGATATAGTATGGACATGGTAACATTTTGGTAACATATTGAACAAACCTGTGAACTCACCAGCATTATATGTTGACATCTTTTTGGCATGTTTTTCTCAGGTCGCACGGGTCTGCATTGGCGTCTAGGCATAGTTGCACGTTTTGTAATAAAAAGTGTTTTGAATAACTTTTGGGATGATAGCATAGTTGATTAAATGCTACTTAAACGCTTCCGCTTATTAAATCGTTGGTTATGTTTCTTTACGTTTTTCATATAGAGTTGTTTATTGTGATTGTTGACTTGAATCATGGTTTGTCATGCGCCTCGTGGTAAAACCCCGCAAGTGGAAATTGAGGGTGTGACATTTGTGGTGCACGTGTCTTCTTTGAGGTCTTGGGTTTGAAACCCGTTTCATTCTTTTTTTATGCAACACATATATATATATATATATACTAGTTAGATACCCGTGTGATACATGGGATTCTCAAAATTAAAATTCATAACTAATCTAAATTATTAAATGATATGAAGAAAATGATTTAGGGTGTTAATTGATTATTGACATATGTGTTTGGTTTAACGTATATTTACAAAAAAAAAAAAAAAAGTAAAATGATTTCCATGTAGTTTTCTATTTATATTTATTTACATATATGTTTTTAAAATGTACGTTTTCATATATGAATTATATTATTTGTCTAAATATTTTTTATTTTGCATCATAAAATTAAAATTATATAAAATAAATCAATTTTAAGAAGGTTTATAATTAATAATAAATAACACAAATCTAACAAATCTAGTTAATATGAACATTTCCATTTAAGCTTCCCCATAATGTGTAATAAACAGAAGTGGTATTCACTATAATGAGTGAAAGCAATGAAATTAGGATTTCAATATAAAGATTAAAAGCGATGAAATTCAAAATACATATAAAAGAAAATACATTTATTTTAAGTGTCTAAATACTTCTTTGTAAACAACATTCGTCGTCTTATTCGTAACTTCACCATCTTCGTCTAAAATTAGTAATTTTGCTCCGGCTATACTCTTTACTCTTGAAAGTGCAACATACAATTGTCCATGGGTGAATACAGGTTGTTTTAAAAACAAACCATTGTTACCTTCATCTGTTAGTAGCTGGCTCATTGCAGACCTTTTCTATATAATACTTGACCTAAAATAGTGAATATTAACCTATATTACTGAATAATCAAAACCAAAACTTAGAACTTTTAAAATAAAACTACTGTGTAACTGAGTGGAAGAGATTTATGATGAGTATTCATATTTTTTATAACAAATCCAAATACTTAAGTATATCTTTTCATGAAATTAGTAAAGCTTGGATGATAATCATGGTCTATTGTATGAATTGAAATACTATGTAAAAAAAGTTGAAAGAATCAACTTGTTTCAGAAACATAACAATATTTAAATAAACTTTGCAATCAATCCTTACTTTTTGAGCAAACAAAATAGGACAACTTGATCTTCATTTACGATTACAAGAATATGACACAAAGAACCACCTAACTCATTCTTAAATTCATCAAACTTTATCGTCATGGAACCACCATATCTTTTGGACATTCCTGCAATGGTAAGCAAATAGAGTGATAGAATACACACAAAACAAAGGCAAATGTCACAATTTTTAAAGATAAATTTACATATTCACTTGTTTTTACCAAGAATTCAAGGTATTTATTGGATACCCATATTTCAATATTTTCCCACAATTTAAGGGCATTCCAAACATGTAACTAATAAGTCATTTGTGCTTTTAGCCACAATTATGTTGATAGGTAGAAAGTGCTATATAGAATCAAAAGAATGATACTAATGAGATGAGTGATAACACTGATAACTTACTATATAATATCACAAGAATAGTTAAAAAAAAATATTCCTAAAAACTTATTTGTAAATCTTATCTAACTAATTAAAGATAATTGACTTGCTAAAAAGACCAAGACCTAATAAAAAATCTACTCATTTACTGTAGAACTTGATACGGATACCATGGACAAAATATTGATGCAAATGGAACTAATAGTCATAGCTGGTGATCATGAGTTCTATGATATTTCTACAAAGAAAGAGCATGGTGCACCTTCATGGTTCAAATCAAACACATGCCACAATATAACCTGAAAGACGGTCTTATAAATCCAATCAGGGGCGAAGGTTCTTTATGGCCCGAAGGGGTCACGGCCCCCACCGATTTTTGACGCAGTGTTGAAATTTTGCGATTGCCTTAGGTAAATTGATTTCGGGTTGAGTCTGGCCCCCACCTATTTGATCTTCCGATCACTACCGATCGGCAAAAATTGAGCCCGGCCCCCACCGATTCAAGAACCAAGCTTCGCCACTGAATCCAATTAGTCTAATACACAATTATAGTTAGAATGAGAAAACTTAAAGAACATGCAAAGCAGCAACAATACATACAAAAAATATCACTGGTGTCGTTTCATCAAACAACTTGTGAGCAAGAAGCCAAATGACATATGCATAACCAGAAGCATCAATTAAACCATAGATCCAATCACTAACCATTCACATGAGGTGCTTCCATGGGATGTTTCTTTGGGAAATCAACATGGAGCCCAGTACTACTCATTAGCTTAAATTGGTCCATGAGATCCATTCACTTCAATCAGTACCTTGCAGAGAAAAAAACTACTAAAACACCATAATTCAAACATAAATCTAGAATATTTACTGAATTTCAGAACTGGAACATTAATCTAAATGTCAAAATTCACATTAATTTGATTTCAAATTTTAGGATGTGTAAAGGGCAAAAATGGTGCAACCGAATGAAGATTAAACATTATAATTTTCTCAGTATCAGATGAAATCTACTATTTATACTATTCTACTATAATGTTATATTTGAAGAAAACCCTAAAATAAAAACCGAAGAATGGTATATGTGAAATACAACACTCAAGAAAAGGGAAAAAATACACACGCCAAAAATCGATTTCACAGTAAACCTACCTACCTTTCATGGGTGAGCCTTGATTACCAACACTCAAGAATGGTTTTTTGCTCATCTTCCGTCCATCGCTCCTACAGTTTGAGCGCAAAAAATCCTAAAATGGAAATCACAGAAGTAGTTGGCTGACGATAATTGGTAGCGACAATATTTGTAGTGGATTTAGGGTTTTGGAAGAAATGGGCAATAGGGAAAGAATACAGAGGTTAACAAATGGGTCAGTTTATTTAGGAGGAGCTATATGTGTTAAGTAATGGGTGGGTTAAACCAATGTTTGGTAAAAAAAAGATCTGTAAGTTTGAGCGGGAAAACGCCAAAATGGGTGGGCTGAGAAATTGACACGTGTTCAAAGAGAGTTTAATTTATATATTATAATCTATACATATAATAAACCAAAGCCATTTTAATGACATGTCACTCAAATAGGCATTCTCTTTCTTGAGTGTGCCATGTGTCATCCCATGTGGCATTGAGATATTTTAGGAAAAAAAATAATTTAAAAACAAAATTAGATTTTTCACCCTCATGTTTCCTCCCATAACTTTTAAACGTTAATATCTTTAATATACGAGATTTTTTAAAGAAAAAAATTACACCAAATTAATGAGCGTTTTATTATCTTTCCAACGAGTACTATAGTGCTATATAAAAAACGGAGAAATTTTTTTGTGGGGTTTTGTTCATACAGGAAAAAAAACACAAAGTGTTCAGGTAAATCATTAATCATGTACAGACAAGTCACTAATTATGTTTAAATCAGTAAATATGAATTTTTTTTTCAACCAGAGCCGAATAGGTTAATAGAGTTGTACGTTGTTTTAAGTTAGGTATCAATATTAGTATGTTAGAGTTGTACATTTGTTTAGTCTTTAGGATAGGTGTGAATATTTGAGTTACATTAAAGTTCTACATTCTTTTAGGTTAGGTGTTAGCATTGGAGTTATACATTGTTAATTTGTTTTAGGTTAGATATTAATATTAGAGTTATACATCAGTCTATTTCATATGTAAAATTGATGTATCATATTAAAATTTTCAACCCGGGAGGTCAAGATCCTATACAAAGGGTGTTTTTTGTGAGAAGGCTAAGAAGGAATTATAACCATTAGATGAGTTTAATCTAGGGTGTAGATTAATTGACTGGCAATCTTGTAATTAGTGTTATAATTGTATTAATTGATTAGACCATTTAGGGGTATAATAGTAAAATACACACTAAAATTAAATGAGGCTTTATTATCAACCATTAATAACACTCCCATGATTTGTGCAATTCCCAAAAACAACATTCTCTTTTTTTGTCAACAATAATATCAAAATCCATGAAATGTGATAACGTACAAACGCAAGCCAAAGTTCTGCAAATAATAACATTCTTCGCCAGTGTGTTTTATTTTATCATGGGTTACTGATTTTGTATGAAAATAAAGGTGTTTTTTTCGATTGTACATTCTGGTGTGTTTTCTAATCATAGGTTACTACTGATTGTGTATGAAAATGGGTTTTGTATTCATCATTTATTTTGGTTGTTAATAAAGATGTGTTTTATTTTGAATGTTTTTACCAATAAGGAACTTAAATATAAAACACAATGCGTTTTACATTTGTTGTTTAACACGAATATAAAACACAATGAGTTTTCTACTAATCGTTTATTTAGGTTGTTAACAATGATGTGTTTTATGTTGAATGTTCTTAACAAAAAAAGAAATTTAAGTATAAAACACAATGTGTTTTACGTTTTTTTTTTTTTTTTTTTTTGCTAAACATGAATATAAAACACACTATATTTAAAAAAAAATAACAATAGGATGTAAAGCACATAACCCATTTGCTAATATGACATGTGTATAAATAAAACATATTATATACTTTAAAACACTCAAGGGTTGTTGTAATAAAGTACACTTAAAACAAGACCACAAATTATATGTGCTTCTAGTAGTGGTTCTACATACTTTATATATAGAGAGAGGGTGGGGATCCTGTACAAAGAGTGTTTTTTGTGAGAAGGGTAAGAAGTGTTTTGGACCATTAGATCTTTAAATGAAGGGTTGAGATTAAGTAGTGGCAAAATTGTAATAAGTGTTATAGATTTGATTTAATTATTTAACCTGGAAGGGGTATATTAGTCTTTTTGTTGTTTTAAAGATAGAAATTATTCTTCATTCCTCCAAAACAGCTCATCTATCATCGAAACAAAAACTCCTTCTTTTTAGGTGATATATTTACAAACAAAAATAACTATCAAATCAAAACAAAAGGTCATCCTTCATCATCAGATTCTTCGAGAGATCACAATCAAAACAAAAAAAAATCCTCCTCACATACAAGACTAAGACATCTAAAAACCCTAGTTTTTTTTTTATAAAGTGTTTTTATCCATCTTTGATCGAACACATTTTGGAGGGGTTTTTCCTTTTGTTTGTTTCATGTACAAGAACTAGGATGAAAAAGGTTGAGTCACAGTGTTTAAACGATGACATTGGGTCATCTGAAGTAGGGCGCGAAGTAAATAAAATACCTATAATCGAAGGTATTTTTTTCGATTTTACAAGAAAAGAAGATGGCGGTTACAGGACCTGTTGTGTTTTATCATGCATCCTAGTGTGTTTTATACTCATAAGTGGTGTCTTAAAGGTTTCTTTGCATATTAGTCTTGATTCAAACACAGTGTTATTTGTATTCTTTTGTCATACGTTTTATGTGCGTGGTAATCAAAATTGTTTATAAGTTATTTGATTTTCGATTGGTTAAGGATGTTGTGTTTTATCATGATCATGTTATTGTGTTTTATACTCATAGATTGTATGATGATATGTTCAGAGTTCTTTGGTGTTTTTAAAAATAATAAACCCGATTCATACGTAAAACACCACACATTGTGTCATAAAAAAAATTACCTTAATATAAACACCATCTATATGTATAAAACACTCTATCACTATGAAAATAAAAATGATTCATATAAAACACCTTTGTAACAATTAAAATAGATAATAACATAAACATCAACTCATAGATGGAATTATAATAAAATAAGCTTGGAACATCATTGGCCACAATAGTATTTATCTCAAAAAGTAAAAAAAAAAATCTTGGGATTTTTTTTCAAACCGTAAATGACTAATGAACAGGTTTTGAATTTTGGATGTTTGCACGTAATGATTGAGAATTTGGGTTGAATGTAAATTGAAAGAAAATCCCTGAAATAACTCATTTAATTAACTTCATTCACTTTCTAATTTTAAAATTGAAAAAATTACCTAATTACCCTTAATCTCTAATTTAAATGTTTGCCACATGTCAACACTATAACCCTTCTTACACTTCTCACACATTTTGGCCTTTGTACAAGAACCTAAATCTATAGAGAGATAATGAGATTGATAAGATATTTGAATTGATACTATATCCATGTAAAAACTCATTGATTAGAATTTGGAATTGATAATTATGCAAAATTGGGTCAGAAAATTACGTAGGAGGTTAGCTGCAAAAAAATATGGATATATAGACATGTAAGAGATATAGATTTAATTATGATTTTGAATTTGAAAGATTCAAAAATCATGGAAACGAAAATTATGGTAGTTACAACAATTGTGTAAAGTAAAATGACAACTATAGCCCTATTGAATAAAATTGATAATGGGCACTTGTCACCTTCATAACACTTTTTACACTTCTCACACAAATTGCCCTTTGTATAGGATCCCTTACCTATATATATATATATATATATATATATATATATATATATATACACACACACACACACACACACACACACACACACACACACACATATGGTTTAATAATAATTAACAAAATGTGGTAGTGGTGGAGTGGTTTATGGTGCATGTGTCTTCTTTGAGGTCTTGGGTTTGAAACCTGTGTCAGTCTTTTTTTACAACATTTATTTATATATAAATACATATGATTCAATAAGAATTAACAAAATCAGGTAGTGGTCGAGTGGTTTGTGGTGCATGTATGTGCTTTGAGGTCTTGGGTTCGAAACCCGTTTCAAACATGGGATTTTTTTCCCAACACTTATTTATTTATAAATACATATGATTCCGTAATAATTAACAAAATGGCTTGGTGGTGGAGTGGTTTGTGGTGCATTTGTGTGGTTTGAGGTCTCAGGTTTGAAACACGGGTTTTTTTACAAACACCTATTTATTAATAAATATATATGATTTCATAATAAGTCACAACATGGCTTGGTGGTCGGGTGGTTTGAGGCGCACAAAGCGCGCCTTGAAACACACTAGTATTTCTTTATATACGTGTATATTCAAATCATTTCTACGCATTTGAACATATGTGTATGTTGATAAAACATGTACGTACATATATGTATGACATTTGTTTTTTTAGTTTTAGACATGTATATACATATATGTACAAATAAAAAAAAACTACAGAAAATTGTGTGATTTATTTATTTTTCCTCTTTTTTGCTTTGAGAAATTTATGGTCCAGAATTGGTCTCACGGTTTTTTATTAACCTAGTGGTTCTCACATGATCCTAAACCTATGTGTGAAGTTAAGGTTGATATTTTAAAAAAAATCCCATCTAGTTAAACATTAGCCTCAGTTTATATATATATATATATATATATATATATATATATATATAATGTATGTATGTATATGTACATACATGCACACACATAAAACATAAATTAAAAAATCATAAGTAAAAAAAAAAGTGGTTTAGAGCTTCTCTTTCTCACGCCATCCCCATTCATAAAAAATGAAAATAAATAAATGCGAATTATGTCAGAAATAAAACATGATACCAGAAACATCAAAGAACTTTATTAACAAAAGAATCAAAACAATACAAGATCTAACAACTCTCAACAGATCTAATGAAATACACTCAAACAAAATAACTTCTCATAAACTACTCTCTCAATACCTATCACCAGAATACACAGATCTCACAAGATCAAATACAAGAAGTGTAGGATCGACGAACGGCTCAACCGACAATCATGAGGTTTATATTCAGAGTGCGGAATCCTCTAAATATGTTCTAATAACAAAAACAACCAAGAAACAATGATATGCGAGTAATTAACACACACAAACGGGTCAAAAGATTAAAGATTTATCATTAAAACAGAGCTCGAGTGTTACAATGATCAAATCAGACTTCTCAGACCAGGGGAGGGTGTTTGGAGAGTGTGTGTGGCAAGAACTAATGATTAGGGCAATGATTGGACCTATTTAGACCTCCTGTACTCGTACAAATCAGTACTAGCGATTAGGAGCTATCCACCATGCAATTTCACGCGATTGGGCCTAATCACGTGAAGGTTACTAGCGATTGAAGCCTAATCCCATGTAATAACATGCGATTGGCATTGTAATCGCCTGACCCTATAGCCTAATCGCCTGAAGGTCCCAAACACCCTCAAAACGCTTATAAACATCTCCAAACACCCCGAAACACATCCAAATAACATATATACTAGCCTAGGGACATTATGCACTAACAGAATCCCTCTTGGACCAGGCTAGTATATGTACAGAGACATCAAAAGACAAAGTTTATAACACAGCAAAACAACTTTACAGACTCATAAACAGAAACAAACAAAACATGACTAGCAGCAATCTTCAGACTTCACTTCACTTAGACATCGTCTTGATCCTTGTAAGTGTTGACCAGTCGCATCCAGCGTGAACTTTGTTGGCGTGGCAGAAGCGAATCACCCTCTGAAACTTCAAGGCTTGATCAGCTTCCGCTTTCAAGTGCTGAATGGGATACAGGTACAATGTCTCCACATCCTTTGCTAAGAGGTTAATTAGCCACATCGGGTCCCATATTCTAATTTTCTTGCAAGGCTTTGGTGAGTTGCTCAAGACTATTACTGCTTCGGTTGTAGCTGCATCATAATGCCAATAATAAAACTTTGAAGAGAAGTCTTGTTCAACAGGGACAATTGGAATCTTCGATACACAATTTGGTGGCTTGACTTTGTGCTTCCAAATTGGACTTTTGGTGATGGGATGGAGCTTGTCTGTCTTGAATGATTTAGGATATTGAGGTCTGAGAGTTTCCCATTCTCTCGCGCTTTCTCTTTTCAGAATATTGAAGAAACCTCGAAGATCACCGGCAAACTCATAATACATGGGATAGTGTAATCGAACTAGGTCACGAACATACCATAATGGTAAGTTGAGAACCTTCGTATAATGCTGAAAGTAGAGCAAACCGTCCTGCCATTTGACTCCCAGCATCCTGGCATGTTTGATGTAAGCTCAACTATTTACATTACCAGACATCTTCAACAGTCGCTTCTTGAAAATAAATGCCTGCACCGGATCTTTCTTCTTCTCAGACTCTTATACTGATGGAAACCATTTGGGATACTTCTACCTGATCTTATCATGTCTTTCTTTTACTTTATCAGGAATCGGAGTAGGACCAGTCTTGAGCTTCTCCTCAGCATCATGTAACATCTCCTCAGAAATGTTAGGTATCCCAGCGCCGGAAGGTCCCATGTAATAACATGCGATTGGCATTGTAATCGCCTGACCCTATAGCCTAATCGCCTGAAGGTCCCAAACACCCTCAAAACGCTTATAAACATCTCCAAACACCCCGAAACACATCCTAATAACATATATACTAGCCTAGGGACATTATGCACTAACAGAATCCCTCTTGGACCAGGCTAGTATATGTATAGAGACATCAAAAGACAAAGTTTATAACACAGCAAAACAACTTTACAGACTCATAAACAGAAACAAACAAAACATGACTAGCAGCAATCTTCAGACTTCACTTCACTTAGACATCGTCTTGATCCTTGTAAGTGTTGACCAGTCGCATCCAGCGTGAACTTTGTTGGCGTGGCAGAAGCGAATCACCCTCTGAAACTTCAAGGCTTGATCAGCTTCCGCTTTCAAGTGCTGAATGGGATACAGGTACAATGTCTCCACATCCTTTGCTAAGAGGTTAATTAGCCACATCGGGTCCCATATTCTAATTTTCTTGCAAGGCTTTGGTGAGTTGCTCAAGACTATTACTGCTTCGGTTGTAGCTGCATCATAATGCCAATAATAAAACTTTGAAGAGAAGTCTTGTTCAACAGGGACAATTGGAATCTTCGATACACAATTTGGTGGCTTGACTTTGTGCTTCCAGATTGGACTTTTGGTGATGGGATGGAGCTTGTCTGTCTTGAATGATTTAGGATATTGAGGTCTGAGAGTTTCCCATTCTCTCGCGCTTTCTCTTTTCAGAATATTGAAGAAACCTCGAAGATCACCGGCAAACTCATAATACATGGGATAGTGTAATCGAACTAGGTCACGAACATACCATAATGGTAAGCTGAGAACCTTCGTATAATGCTGAAAGTAGAGCAAACCGTCCTGCCATTTGACTCCCAGCATCCTGGCATGTTTGATGTAAGCTCAACTATTTACATTACCAGACATCTTCAACAGTCGCTTCTTGAAAATAAATGCCTGCACCGGATCTTTCTTCTTCTCAGACTCTTCTACTGATGGAAACCATTTGGGATACTTCTACCTGATCTTATCATGTCTTTCTTTTACTTTATCAGGAATCGGAGTAGGACCAGTCTTGAGCTTCTCCTCAGCATCATGTAACATCTCCTCAGAAATGTTAGGTATCCCAGCGCCGGAAGGTCCCATGTAATAACATGCGATTGGCATTGTAATCGCCTGACCCTATAGCCTAATCGCCTGAAGGTCCCAAACACCCTCAAAACGCTTATAAACATCTCCAAACACCCCGAAACACATCCTAATAACATATATACTAGCCTAGGGACATTATGCACTAACAGAATCCCTCTTGGACCAGGCTAGTATATGTACAGAGACATCAAAAGACAAAGTTTATAACACAGCAAAACAACTTTACAGACTCATAAACAGAAACAAACAAAACATGACTAGCAGCAATCTTCAGACTTCACTTCACTAAGACATCGTCTTGATCCTTGTAAGTGTTGACCAGTCGCATCCAGCGTGAACTTTGTTGGCGTGGCAGAAGCGAATCACCCTCTGAAACTTCAAGGCTTGATCAGCTTCCGCTTTCAAGTGCTGAATGGGATACAGGTACAATGTCTCCACATCCTTTGCTAAGAGGTTAATTAGCCACATCGGGTCCCATATTCTAATTTTCTTGCAAGGCTTTGGTGAGTTGCTCAAGAGTATTACTGCTTCGGTTGTAGCTGCATCATAATGCCAATAATAAAACTTTGAAGAGAAGTCTTGTTCAACAGGGACAATTGGAATCTTCGATACACAATTTGGTGGCTTGACTTTGTGCTTCCAGATTGGACTTTTGGTGATGGGATGGAGCATGTCTGTCTTGAATGATTTAGGATATTGAGGTCTGAGAGTTTCCCATTCTCTCGCGCTTTCTCTTTTCAGAATATTGAAGAAACCTCGAAGATCACCGGCAAACTCATAATACTTGGGATAGTGTAATCGAACTAGGTCACGAACATACCATAATGGTAAGCTGAGAACCTTCGTATAATGCTGAAAGTAGAGCAAACCGTCCTGCCATTTGACTCCCAGCATCCTGGCATGTTTGATGTAAGCTCAACTATTTACATTACCAGACATCTTCAACAGTCGCTTCTTGAAAATAAATGCCTGCACCGGATCTTTCTTCTTCTCAGACTCTTCTACTGATGGAAACCATTTGGGATACTTCTACCTGATCTTATCATGTCTTTCTTTTACTTTATCAGGAATCGGAGTAGGACCAGTCTTGAGCTTCTCCTCAGCATCATGTAACATCTCCTCAGAAATGTTAGGTATCCCAGCGCCGGAAGGTCCCATGTAATAACATGCGATTGGCATTGTAATCGCCTGACCCTATAGCCTAATCGCCTGAAGGTCCCAAACACCCTCAAAACGCTTATAAACATCTCCAAACACCCCGAAACACATCCTAATAACATATATACTAGCCTAGGGACATTATGCACTAACAGAATCCCTCTTGGACCAGGCTAGTATATGTACAGAGACATCAAAAGACAAAGTTTATAACACAGCAAAACAACTTTACAGACTCATAAACAGAAACAAACAAAACATGACTAGCAGCAATCTTCAGACTTCACTTCACTTAGACATCGTCTTGATCCTTGTAAGTGTTGACCAGTCGCATCCAGCGTGAACTTTGTTGGCGTGGCAGAAGCGAATCACCCTCTGAAACTTCAAGGCTTGATCAGCTTCCGCTTTCAAGTGCTGAATGGGATACAGGTACAATGTCTCCACATCCTTTGCTAAGAGGTTAATTAGCCACATCGGGTCCCATATTCTAATTTTCTTGCAAGGCTTTGGTGAGTTGCTCAAGACTATTACTGCTTCGGTTGTAGCTGCATCATAATGCCAATAATAAAACTTTGAAGAGAAGTCTTGTTCAACAGGGACAATTGGAATCTTCGATACACAATTTGGTGGCTTGACTTTGTGCTTCCAGATTGGACTTTTGGTGATGGGATGGAGCTTGTCTGTCTTGAATGATTTAGGATATTGAGGTCTGAGAGTTTCCCATTCTCTCGCGCTTTCTCTTTTCAGAATATTGAAGAAACCTCGAAGATCACCGGCAAACTCATAATACATGGGATAGTGTAATCGAACTAGGTCACGAACATACCATAATGGTAAGCTGAGAACCTTCGTATAATGCTGAAAGTAGAGCAAACCGTCCTGCCATTTGACTCCCAGCATCCTGGCATGTTTGATGTAAGCTCAACTATTTACATTACCAGACATCTTCAACAGTCGCTTCTTGAAAATAAATGCCTGCACCGGATCTTTCTTCTTCTCAGACTCTTCTACTGATGGAAACCATTTGGGATACTTCTACCTGATCTTATCATGTCTTTCTTTTACTTTATCAGGAATCGGAGTAGGACCAGTCTTGAGCTTCTCCTCAGCATCATGTAACATCTCCTCAGAAATGTTAGGTATCCCAGCGCCGGAAGGTCCCATGTAATAACATGCGATTGGCATTGTAATCGCCTGACCCTATAGCCTAATCGCCTGAAGGTCCCAAACACCCTCAAAACGCTTATAAACATCTCCAAACACCCCGAAACACATCCTAATAACATATATACTAGCCTAGGGACATTATGCACTAACAGAATCCCTCTTGGACCAGGCTAGTATATGTACAGAGACATCAAAAGACAAAGTTTATAACACAGCAAAACAACTTTACAGACTCATAAACAGAAACAAACAAAACATGACTAGCAGCAATCTTCAGACTTCACTTCACTTAGACATCGTCTTGATCCTTGTAAGTGTTGACCAGTCGCATCCAGCGTGAACTTTGTTGGCGTGGCAGAAGCGAATCACCCTCTGAAACTTCAAGGCTTGATCAGCTTCCGCTTTCAAGTGCTGAATGGGATACAGGTACAATGTCTCCACATCCTTTGCTAAGAGGTTAATTAGCCACATCGGGTCCCATATTCTAATTTTCTTGCAAGGCTTTGGTGAGTTGCTCAAGACTATTACTGCTTCGGTTGTAGCTGCATCATAATGCCAATAATAAAACTTGGAAGAGAAGTCTTGTTCAACAGGGACAATTGGAATCTTCGATACACAATTTGGTGGCTTGACTTTGTGCTTCCAGATTGGACTTTTGGTGATGGGATGGAGCTTGTCTGTCTTGAATGATTTAGGATATTGAGGTCTGAGAGTTTCCCATTCTCTCGCGCTTTCTCTTTTCAGAATATTGAAGAAACCTCGAAGATCACCGGTAGACTCATAATACATGGGATAGTGTAATCGAACTAGGTCACGAACATACCATAATGGTAAGCTGAGAACCTTCGTATAATGCTGAAAGTAGAGCAAACCGTCCTGCCATTAGACTCCCAGCATCCTGGCATGTTTGATGTAAGCTCAACTATTTACATTACCAGACATCTTCAACAGTCGCTTCTTGAAAATAAATGCCTGCACCGGATCTTTCTTCTTCTCAGACTCTTCTACTGATGGAAACCATTTGGGATACTTCTACCTGATCTTATCATGTCTTTCTTTTACTTTATCAGGAATCGGAGTAGGACCAGTCTTGAGCTTCTCCTCATCATCATGTAACATCTCCTCAGAAATGTTAGGTATCCCAGCGCCGGAATCATCAACTACATATTCAGGAGAAGGCACTTTGGTTCCATCTTCCATCTCAACCTCATGGTTATCCGGATTCATCTTTGGAGGAGGACTGTGACTTGCACCGGAAGATTCTCCTGGTGCTAAGCCAAAGATCTTTTCCAAGTCATCAGGAGTAACCTCAGGTGGTATTTCACCCTCTTCCAAATCACACTCTGAAGACTCTGGAGGTACGAATAAGTTGCCATCATCATCATAAGAAAAGTAACTATTTAGAGGCTCTACTATCTCTACAGGAACCACGGCTTGCTTTAATGATTCCCGCATCTTTTGAATCTTGTCTTTGAAAGGCTCCCCCTGAGCAGAAGAACCTGCTTCGGGATCCTTGCCTTGTGAGTCATGACCTTTCTTTTGTCGCCTCTCTCCAAATCCGGCTGATGATCCACCACCACCTGTGGCTCCAGGATCACCACCACCACCACCATTTCCACCATCTTTACCTCCATCATCATCACTATCATCATTACTATCATCATCGTCATCTTGGAAGGTCTACAGTTATCTGGTTCACCTTAGCCTTCAGCTTCTTATTTTGTGCTTTGTATTTAGTGATCCATTTTTCATTGTTGACATTTGTGAGCAGAAGCTTATTGCACTGAGATTCAACATTGGTAAGTCTAGCTAGAGTGCTTTTGTGAGATTCTGTAAGCTGCTGATTAGACATGAGAAGCATTCTATTTGAAGCTTGCAGCTCTATGTTTGACTGGATGGTTTCACCGATTAATTCCAGCATAGCCCTTTCATTTTCTTCAAAATTTGCATTTTTGCCCCTTAACTCAGCAATCTCACGCGCTTGTGCAACAACTATAGCAGTTAGCTCACTGATATGGCGTTGTAGTTGATCATTTGAGGCTAGTGCTGAGGAAGAGGAGGGTGAATCAGTTGACTTAGAAGTTGGAGGTCGAACTTCTTGTCGTAGCTTCTTTATAAGGTCACCAATAGGATTTGAAACAATCTGTGAACTTGTCGCTGCTTCAGTAACTGAGACTGGCTCAGTGAAGATTACTGAAGCAGGCATCGACATTGTGACACCTGCAAGCATAGCTGCACCTGATAATCTGGTAGCTGAAGTGGTTGCTGCTGTTGTTGTTGTTGCTGCTGCTGTTGATGTTGTTGTTGCTGTAGCCGGGGAAGACTGAATTTCAAGATCCCTAAATGCTTCTGGAAGATCAAACCGTCTTGATTTCTTTGAAGTTTTCTCCATCTGTGGTTTCTGAGACATTCTCTTCTTTCCCCGAACTCTATCTTTCTTTGCCATTGTCTTTTGTCTCTTAGAAGGAGGAGGAGTGTTTAGCTCTGCGTCTACTTAAGCAATGTCATCATCTGTATCCACAGTAAAGGTAGGATCCTCAGCAAGAGCTTTCTCCTCAGCTAGCTTTGTCTTTTCCTCTGTCTCTTTTCTGGCAACACTACCAGGGGAATCATCCTCTGAATCATCTGAGTCATCGTCTTCATATGTTATATTAACCGGGGCATCTTCATCAATTTGCCTCTTTCCTTTT
This sequence comes from Ambrosia trifida, assembly GCA_028751855.1. Lineage (NCBI taxonomy): Eukaryota > Viridiplantae > Streptophyta > Magnoliopsida > Asterales > Asteraceae > Ambrosia > Ambrosia trifida. The sequence goes on along the minus strand of CM054123.1, from coordinate 33,201,125 downwards.
GCTGATTGAGAAGATTCTTGATCTTTTGCTGTACCGGAAGGTTAATTATAATCTAGAATGTCCGGTTCAAATATATCATCATGAGTGGTAGTAGCATCAGTAGTACTGCCCGAAGCGTTTTCCCCTAATTCAGTTGTCTTTCTCCCTATGTTATCCCCTTCTTTGAATACCCGTTTGTGAATCAGTACGTCGTTTTCTGAATCACTGTCATCATGCCTCCACCTATTGCCCGGCGGAGATTCATAGTTGTCTCTGCTCATATGCCCGTATAGACGTCTTTTTGGTAGATACTCAGCCTTCTTCTTGTTTTTGTAAGACGTCATTCTACCCATTTATATTTCGTTTATGTCCTCAATCGAAATAAACTCCGAAGGATTTTTCACTAAGTCCGGAACTTGGCAATCAATTATCATTTGTAGAAAGCGAGGATAAACAATAAATGGAGTATTCGTCGTCTTTTGCAATATTATCTCCTTCAGGTGATGCATGATCATTCCAGAAAAATTAAATGACCCACTTGTAGGATCGACGAACGGGTCAACTGACAATCACGAGGTTTATATTCAGAGTGCGGAATCCTCTAAATATGTTCTAATAACAAAAACAAACAAGAAACAATGATATGCGAGTAATTAACACACACAAACGGGTCAAAAGATTAAAGATTTATCATTAAAACAGAGCTCGGGTGTTACAATGATCAAATCAGACTTCTCAGACCAGGGGAGGGTATTTGGAGAGTGTGTGTGGCAAGAACTAATGATTAGGGCAATGATTAGGCCTATTTATACCTCCCGTACTCGTACAGGTCAATACTAGCGATTAGGAGCTATCCACCATGTAGTTTCACGCGATTAGGCCTAATCACGTGAAGGTTACTAGCGATTGAAGCCTAATCGCATGTAATAACATGTGATTGGCATTGTAATCGCCTGGCCCTATAGCCTAATCGCCTGAAGGTCCCAAACACCCTCAAAACGCTTATAAACATCTCCAAACACCCCGGAACACGTCCAAACAACATATATACTAGCCTAGGGACATCATGCACTAACAAGATGTATCTGAATCAACACTATGAAAACCCTAATCTGATTAGAAGAAAGAGAGAATACAAAATACTGAGAAAGAATGAATGAGCAAAACTGGTAAAGTGTGGAAAAAAGCATCTATATATAGGAGCTGAGTTGTGCTTCTTTGGACTTGATCAATAGCCACAAATAAATGAATCTAACGGATGAAAACGATTCTGTTTCTTTCACGAGGATTGCCAGCGTGGCAATCCCTTTAGTCACGAGATGGGCCAATGGGCCTATTCCTTATCTGGGCTGCACCTGATGGACTGCAATAATAACTCCAAGCCTGCTACAATTATAAACCTACCTCTACACTCCAGGCCCAAACACCTGCAATTTCTTATGCAAAATATTATAAAAAAATTATAACAAAATTAACTAATCACCATTTAACCCACAACCAAATGTGTGACCCATTTCATATATTTGAAGCATATAGTATGTCATTTTAAAAAATTCTATTGCACATGTGTAGTAAATGTCAAGTTAAGCTTTAGGGTTAGTTTTTTTAGTTTACTTTATAAGGTTTAGGTTTTGTGGGTGGGGTAGGGGTGGGTAGGTTGTGTTTAGGTTTTTGGGTGAGGGGTTAGGTTTTTGTTTGTGTGTGGGTGGGGTGAGATTTTTGGGTAGGCGGTGGGTTGGGTGGGTTTAGGTTTTTGATAATCAATTTATTCATACACCTTCTAAAACTGATTTAGACACCAAAACAACATTTTTTCACAATTCAATCCAAAACAAAGAAATCATTCCAAAACCCACGAAGAACACACTTATGAAATTTTCACCAATAATCTCAGATCTGATGTGTTTTGTTGTACATTTGACATAGATATTTCCAAAATCAGTTTATAAATACGTTAATGCAATCTAATCAACAATCAAAACATCAATATTAATCCAAATTCACCAAAATCATATTTAAAGCTTGAAATGGGTTAGCATGGGTTTTCAATCAAGAACATGAAAAATTGCTATAAAATCTCATATATGATGCTACATCAATCTAATAACACGAGAGGTATGAGCCAAGCTCTGATACCACTTGTAGGATCGTGAAAAGATTTGATATACCTAGCACGTATGATCGATCCGAAGACGGAATCAAGAGATCGATTGTTGTTAGATATGAGATATGAAGTTACAAGGTTATGGAAATGATAAACACACACAACACACTAAAAAATTGAGCAGCACTTCGTTTCAATAATCAAGCAAAAGTTACAAATGACAAACAAAAGGGGCTTATTCATAGGTTATCCTCCTACGCCTGGGGGCTTCCACGCATAGGGGATTCCATACGCCTGTAGTGCCAGACGCATGACACTCTGATACACCTGGTACTTTACATAAATTCCAATTTTGCACCTAGAACCCCTAAATGCTACCCGTTAACGCCCAAAACGTACATATGAGATCCTAAATTCATATCTAAGCTATGGACATAGCCGAAGGGTGCACTAACACGTATGTTGGTGAAACAATATAATAAAACTAACTTGTATGATGTTATATGCTTTATGATTATTTATTGACTTGAAAATACATGCTAGCGTGAATTGACATGATATAAGTGATTTAAATAATAAAACGTGTTACTAGGTTCGTAATAGACACCAGATATATCAGGTTCGGAAGTAGAACATGAAAAATTTATAAAATATCTCATTCTTGTGAAAGTTCACAAGAATTAGTCATCAAATCTCTCATTCTTGTGAAAATCACAAGAATGAGTCACGAAATCTCTCATTCACCCTAAAATAAGTCTCATTCACCCTAAAACAAGTCTCATTCGCCCAAAATGAGTTTTTCATTCACCCTAACGCCCTAACAAATGACAACAACCTATAAATACCATGAATTTGAGGGTGTGACAATAGACATGAATAGTTTACAATACCGTGAAATATCCCACAATTTTATCTTGACTTGTTGACTTGTTTGCCCCTACTCATTTGCACCCCCTTAAATTTCTGGATTTAAGGAGGGACCTGATAGTAACATATTAACGGTTTTGTAAGTGAAAATTTTTTAACATCACTATACGTTCCTCGTATTGCACTCTTCTTCTAACCTAATTAAGATTGTTTTGCAACATGATGTTTTTGATCAAGATCTCACATCTCGGGCATGCACCTTAATTTTTGTTAATTCAAAAAAACGTATAATTATTGTGCAAAACATATGTTATAAACTCGTTGATGGTTATGATAATAAAAAAAGGATATAACTTGACTATAAAAGTCCCCATATTTGCTATATCGTCACTATAATAAAAGTCCCCATATAAATCCATTATTGTTAATTCAGTCAAATACGTTTTTTAAACATTTTTCGATGGACCATAAGCATGTAATAAAAAGAAAACAAAACGAGGATTGTCCATTAACATAAGTACCTATAAGTATGAACCATCCCAGCTACAAGTCAATAAATAAAAATTCAAGTCGGAACTCTTTCCCACTAAACACTTAGTAAATAGGATTTTTAATTATATATATTTATTAGTATAAGCTTATATTATTAATACTTTTAACGTCTGTTATTATAAAATAGAAATCTAAACCTTTACAAAATATTAAGAAAGAATTCTTTCTACAACTTTTAAGTTTTAACTATAGTCGTAGAAAGCCGTCTATCATGACGGTCTTCAATTTTTTTGCATTCCCACTCACGATATGACGATAAGTCAGTCAGTATTGTTTTGGTTTTGCAAACAGCTTTCGATCGGTATCAGTTTGTTTTAGCACAATACAGGTTTCCAATATAACAACCGAAATAAATATGGCAACAGATTATCAACACAATGTTTTACGTGAATCAAAAACTATATAAATGAATACCGGTATCAGTGCTGATGTTGTTCGGCACATATCGGTTCACTTCGTTACGGTACCATTACTGTGTCGGTACTTGCTATAGCTAACGACCTAACGTTACCAAATAAATACTCTATAGTGAATACAACTTCATTTTCAATTAATCTTATGCTGGTACGGTGAGAAAACTGTTAAAATGATAACGGTATCGGTACCGATGTTAAGAAGATATTGGTCCATGATAAAAAACACTGTATATGACATGTTCGAATGAAACTTTTATCGGATAAAAATAAGCACACCTAGTGTATTCCCAATTTCATATTACAATAAGTAAGTAAATAACGAAAATATGTAAGCTTTGATAGCATGTATGTTTGTGATTCTTGTAAATTACAATCCACAAGTTAGTTTCAAGTAAAATTGACATTGAGGTGCAGATTAAAGTATGTACGTCTGAAAGATGTACTTAGAATTTTATAAAAAAAAAAAAATATATCTTAAAAGCTATAAGTAGAATACAAAATATTTTTAGAAGTAATTAAAAGCATTAAAGCATTCTTTTATTTATTTTATATATATATATATATATATATATATATATATATATATATATATATATATATATATATAGGGTTGGGTTATTTTGAGAACCATGGTGAGTTGTGAGAACCATAGAAACCATTCTAAGCCATTGATCTTGTGAAACCAATGGTTGAGATTAAGTCTTGAGGTTTTTGTCTTCACATGTTAAGTATTTTGTCTTCACATGTTAATTTAATATAATTAAGTACAATTAGGGGTGTTTATGTAAAAACACCATATAGAGAGAAAGAAAACATTATAATTAATATAAAATTGTATGATTTTTTTATTCAAATAATTCAAAAAATCAGATTTTTTAACTATATTTTATTTTTTAATTTCTATACTTTTTTTAACTTTAATTTATTTTTTTAATTCATTTTTTTAAACCAACTTAGTTTTTTAAAACAAAAAATCAACTTTTACATTCTGTCTTCTCTCTCGTTTTTACACTGGTGTAATTATTACACCAGTGTTTTTCACACACATATATAACCAGACGTATGCATTTTGTATGATTTACACTGATGTAAATAATTACACCAGTGTTTTTGCACCACTGTAAAACACTAGTGTAAACCGAACAAACAACATACATGCATTCGTATTACACCACTGTAAAATGCCCCCAAAAAAACATCTACACATTCCTACCATTATTTACACCAGTGTAATTATTTACACCAGTGTAAATCTGCCACAACACAACCTACTTCACAAAAACACTAGTGTAAAAACCCAAAAACCATCTGTACATTCGTTATTACACCGGTGTAATCTACCATACACAAAACCATCAAAACAAAAAAATGGTATTACATCAGTGTAAAACACAAACCAAAAACATTTATAAAATTCATACTAAACATAAATCAAAAGGTTTTACACTATTGTTTTATTTACATTACAAAAAAAAAAAAAAAACCCACAAAACCTTAATCTGCAAAAAAAAACAAAAAACTTCATCATCATCAACAAACACATCATCATCTTCAACAAAACATAACAATAATAACAATAATAATAACAAATAATAATAATAATTAAAAAAACAAAAAACCTGTTCATCGTCTTCAACAGAAAAACGATCGGAAAAACGACCGGAAAACTCTGTTCATCATCTTCAACAGAAAAAAACCACCGGAAAACAAAAAACCTGTCGTCATCATCGAACCACCGTTCACCCCTCCCTTACGCCCCCTACCCCCACCAACCCTGTTCATCATCTTCAACAGAAAAACCACCGGAAACCCGCCACCGTTCACCCCTCCCCTACGCCCCCTACCCCCACCAACCATGTTCATCATCTTCAACAGAAAACCACCGGAAACTCGCCACCGTTCACCCCTCCCCTACGCCCCTACCCCCACCAACAACCAGATTTGTTTCAGATCTGCCATCTCCACCGCCATTCGTATCCCCCCACCATCAAAACACCATCGAAACACCACAGATCCGCCAAAAAAAAAACCACAGATCCGTTAAAAAAATCACCTTCAAACCGTCTAACCTTCATCGTCTTCTTGTTTTCAGATGGACGAGTGTGTTTGAGAGAGAGAGAGAGTAGAGAGAGAAAGTAGAGAGAGAGTAGATAGAGAAAGTAGAGAGAGAGAGAGAGATGAGTGTGTGAGAGTGAGAGAGTGAGAGAGAGAGAGAGGAGGGTCTGAATGTTTTAAAGGGGGGCAGTTGGGGTGGGGTGGGGTTGGGGTGGGGTTAAATTACTATGATACCCTTCCATATTATAATGATAATAGGTATATGTGTCATCATGTTATTGGTTTAAAGTGGTTCTCATGGTTCTCTCAACTCAAGGGGGTTCTCACATGAACCCAATCCTATATATATATATATATATATATATATATATATATATATATATATATATATATATAGAGTATTAATTTGTAAGTTGGTTATGCATTGTGATCTTGTACTTTGTGCTTGGTATATTATTTGTGCACTTTTGTTTTATACATAATGCTTTGTTTGTGTTTATACCTGGTATTTTTATCTTTATTTTGTATATACTTTTAAACCAATACTTCTAGATTTCTTACAATTTAATCTTAAAACCTTTTCACTTTCAATTTTAGTTTCCTATGCTTTTCATCTTTTATATTTTTCGCTTTAAGGTTTGGTCTGAATTTTGCAAGTTAGCACGCCACATCGTGCGTGTATGGTTCAACGTTTCTCCGTTTAACGACCTCGTTGCAACGCGTTGATCCTACATCGACTTAGTTATTGTTTTCTATGTTTTACGTTTCATTTGCATGGTTCAACATTTCTATGTCTACTTTTCGTTCGATTTACTTTTTTCGTTTTCTGTTTTTTTAATACAACTTTTTCGAGTGTTGGTATGGAAGTCGTTGGCAGTGGGGTGCCATTGATACTATTTGACACAGATTTACGCCCCCTAGGTTCGGTCTGAATTTTGCAAGTTAGCACACCAGATCATGTGTACCGTTTCTCCGTTTAACGACCCCGTTGCAACGCACTAATCCTAGATCGACTTAGTTATTGTTTTATATGTTTGACGTTTCGTTTACATGGTTCAACGTTTTTATGTCTACTTTTCGTTCGATTTATTTTTTTCGTTTTCTGTTTCTTATTAATACAACTTTTTAGGGTGTTGGTACGGTAGTCGTTGGCGGTGGGGGTACCATTGATACTATTTGGCACATATTTACGCCCCCAAAAAGTAACTTAATAGTTAATACTAGTTTAAGTTATTAATTTAAGTTTTTAGAAAATAACACTACTATCTATACACAGTATTTGATTTAGTTATGTTAGTTTTTTTATTTGTAGTCAAGGCTTGAAAGTCTTGCCTAATGTAGTATTAAAAAAAGAAAGAAAAAGAAACACTCAAAACACATACAACATATATGTGTGTCTATATATATATCACATATATCGATGTATACATGCATGTGTTTTGACTCAGAAGCTAGTTGCCACAAGTCACCAGAGAACTGAGATTATATACTCCTAAAATGTTGCAACAAAATCTTTCCCTTTTGTTCCTCATATTATCTTTCATGTTCTCCCATTCATCAGTTTCTGCCTCAAACTCAAACGTCTATGTTCAATGCTCTCAACTTAACTTCACATCAACAACACCTTATGAATCGAATGTAAACTCACTATTCACTTCCTTAATCGACTCAGCCTCTGTCTACAACTTCAACAAATTCGAAACCTCTTCACAAAGCAATAACGTGTATGGGCTCTTTCAATGTAGAGGCGACCTTAGCTCCCCCAATTGCAAAGATTGTGTGGCCAGTGCTATAAGTCAACTCAAGACATCTTGTCCTATGGCCACTTGTGGTCAAATACAGTTAGAAGGATGCTTCGTTAAGTACGATGATACCTCATTTTTTGGGGGCCGATGACAAGACCGAGGTAAGTAAGAAATGTGGCCCTTCGATAGGGTATAATTCAGATGTCTTGAACCGTATAGATGATGCCTTGGCAAATCTAGTTAGTGGGAATGAACAATACTTTCGTGGGGGAGATTTTGGGAGCATTCGAGGCGTGGCACAATGCGTACAAGATTTAAGTTTAAGCGATTGTCATGATTGTCTTTTAGAGGCGAGTGGACGATTGAGATCAGAGTGTGAGACATCTACTTGGGGTGATATGTACCTAGGAAAATGTTATATCCGGTATGCTGATCAGGGTAAGTAAACTTGATAGTTTGGATTAAATACTTAATTTATATTGCATCAACAATATACAAAGTCTGCATGAATTGACGCAGATAACTCAAATATTGATGATGACAACGATAAATCTAAATCCCATAAAAGAAAGGGAAAAGGTCGGAAGTTCAGCTATGGGAGTTTGATTGGCAGTTTTATTGGCGCCTTCTTTGGCGGGGGATTGACTGTTTATGTGACTTTTACTTGCAGCTGCTGTAACAAATTTGGTACATATTACTTCATTTTGAGACACATTTTTTTAACGCAAAAGTCATTTTATTCCATACCCAAAAAAATTTACATTTCTTCTAATAGTAAGGCATTAATTAGAAGACCATAATACGAACACGCAATTTACATAGCCATAAAATTGTGTTCCCAAAACTCAAACCTTCTCCATTTCTCCAAGTCGATATTGTCTTGCTTTGCCCGGTTTCGTACCCATGTAAATGATAGTGATTTAATGTCGGTCATCATTTGCTACAAATCTACGTTTTTCCCTTGAAGACCTTGTCGTTCCTTTTTTTCCATATTACCCAACATGCTGTGAGAATCACTGCTTGGGGCGCCTTTTTCTTTACATGTCATGATGTCTCTGACCTGTTAGATTTTTGAATTTCCAAAAGAACGATGGGTTGAAAGCAAAGATGGGTTGAATCCTACACCACTCGCACATTTTGAGACAATTTTAATATTGTATCTGTTCTAGCTTTCCCATTTTCTTTACCATGAAAGATATAAAAAAAAAACATGGTTTTCAATGATTTCTAATTACCTAAATAGTTTTCGTATACACACACTTTTTATTTATTTATTATGAAAATTACTTAATATTTTAGTACAAATTGACAGATGGATATATAATTTCTAAAGCATGCATGTCTACAAGGCTAAAATATTATAAATTTACAGTTTTAAGTTTAAAATTAGCAAACCTAAAAGTAAATTTAAAATATTATTTGTATGTATATGTTATAATTTATAAAGCTTTTTGTAATTCATGCTATTTTACTTTTGTAATCCTCAGTCTACAATAATCAAATAAATAATTTGATGACACAACTGGAAGATTTGAAGAAAGACAAGAAAATAGCCTATGAAAGGGCAGAAAAAGCAGAAAAGGCAGTTCAAGACATAACAGAAAAGTATGAGAAAAAAGGAGTTGAAGTAAAAAAGAAGATAAGTGAACCAACAATTTATGGACCACCAATTATGCCGCCTCCCTGTCCTTACATGCCAATGCCGCCACCCTGTCCTTACGGGCCACATTCGAGCCAGAATACATGTTTTTACATGTAAAACTGTTTCGGTGTTTTAAAGAGAAAGCATGTGAAAGTCCCTAGCCAAGGGTAAAGATTCACAAAGAACTACAAACTTTTTACTTTTCACTTGATCTTTTAGTTTATATTTTAATGTTTGTGTTGTATCTTTCTCATCATTTTTCTTATATATTAATCGTCACTACGTTTATATCAAAAGACTATAAACTAGGAAGGTTAATTTATGACCCAAATAGCCAAATCTTTCTGTGTATAACATAAATTGTGATTTACAGTTCAAAAGTTTCAAAAATGAACCATACCTCGGTCAACAAATAATACTAGCAAATTCATATCTTTGCCTAATAAATCAACAAAAACTAGCGATTCATATCTATACCTAATAAATAACTTTTTTTGTCGCGTGTTGCAATTCTATGAGACCAAAGATTTTTCCCATTAAGTTGGAACTACAAATGATGACCGCTTAATGTGCTATTCAATCTTTTTTTCTTTTTTGTTTTTGGAAAATCATATATATATACTCTCAATCCATTTAGCATGTCTGGTTGTTAAGAAAGTTGGTTATGCATACATCTAGCCACTTCACCTTCTGGAACTCTCTGATGGAAACCTCCATCATCTTGAAATCAAAGAAATAATCATTTTATGTACATCTATGAAGTAATCTAAATATTTGTGGTTTACTATTTTATGTTTGTTTATCAATATAAATGCTTTTGAACATACATCAAGGCTTAAGTGAAGCCTTGTTGGGTGAAAATAGGATGCGTGAAGGATTGAATGAAAAAAGAGAAGAGGACATTCTTGCAAAGGCTCACAGTGTGATTATCTTGAGTCTTGGTGATCGAGTTCTTAGAGAAGGTATCAAAGGAGATGTATGTAGCAAGTATATGAGCCATGTTGGAGACTCTGTACATGACAAAGTCTTTTGGCAAACAAGCTGTATATGAAAAAACAGTTATACATGTTTAATATGGCACCTGGGAAGAGTCTTGAAGATCATACTGATGAATTTCAATAAGTTGATATTGGATCTTGAAAATATAGAGATTGAATTGGAAGATGAAGACCACACTATAATTTTTTCTTACATCACTTCCATCAAGTTATGATCACTTTGTTGATACATTGATTATGGAAGAGAATCTTTATCAATGGATGAAGTGATGTTAACTTTGAACTCTTAAGAATTGAATAAGAAAGCAGATTCTAAATAGGAAGGTGGAGATGGATTGATTATAATAGGAAGGCCATATTAGAGGAATCTTAGTCAAAGAAATTCAAGATCCAAGTCCAAGAACAAGTTCAAAAGAAGATGTGTTTCCTGTGTAACTCGGAGAAACACTTGAAGAGAGATTATCCTGATCTTAAAAGAAAGAAGATTGATCATAGTGGCTCAAAACACTACAAGAAAATGAAACTAATGCAACTTTGGTAAAATGTTGCATTAGGGCCTTGAAAAGGTTGCATTAGGCCTAATATAATTTTTTATCAAATGCTGCATTAGGCGAAGTTGATTAGACCTAATGCAACCTTTTTAAGGGATAATGCAACTTTTTTTAAAAGTGTTGCTTTTACTATTCAATTGCAACCTTTTTAATATGCAACTTTTTTTACATCTAATGCACCTTTTTTTACATCTAATGCAACTTTTTTTTGTTTGAGATGCAACCCTTTTAATCCTATAATGCAACCTTTATTATGGTTTTAGTTATAAAAACGCAACTTTTTCTTCACTCAAATGCAACCATTATCATGATGATAGAACAAAAAATGCACCCTTTTTTAAAAGTAAATGCAACATATTTTATAATCTATAATCTATAATACATTATAAAGGAGGAGTGATGTACCATATTGAAATTTTGACATGGGTACAATTTTTAAAGCAACATGTACAACATATTTAAGCATAAAATTTAAGGGTATTATGGGCATAGTTGTGACAATTAAGACACTTAGAAAGGTAATATAGACATTTCACTCACCTCATCCTTTACAATATCAAAACAAATTTACAATACTACCCTTCATTTCTTTACATGCCATCTTGAAACTTACAATGCAAATCAAAGGTTTTAGGAATGAATGAATCATTGATGAAGAGAGCTATAAAATTTCCTCCACTATTAAATCAAAGACAAGTGAATCATCAATCATCAATTCATCTCTAAAAGTAGGTATTGGGTAGAATTTATGTTCTCTCTCATTGTAGTAAGTATTAAAGAAGATAATGTGGGTAAATTAAAGTATGTTGTTGGACATGTAACTTGATTAGAGTTCACTAACAGGTGAATTTGTAAGCAAAAATATGTTGGAAGCCGGAGATACCTTAACACTCTACCAAGATGCATTCAAAAACAATGTAAGCCTCTGACTTTTCATCTTTGTATCGTGAATTCATAAAGAATCTTGTTTTTAGCTAAGTATTTTTTTTTATTTAATTTGCAGTTATTTACAATCACAAAAAAAGAAAGCATATACCACAAACTTCAAATGAACATGACATAGAGGAAGAGATGTCTGCAGAAGGAAGAGGTGAAGATAGTGAACTAATGAGTTCACATACAGGTAGTTGTTCTACCAACGAAAGGGAGGATATACCAGTCTTTATACAGTTCTAGAAATATAATATGCTTCATATGACTGGTGAGGGAAATGCACCAAGCTTCATCTGTTACTTTATGTAATATGTTCTTATTCTGGTTTCATTTTATTTCCATTAAGTATTTAAGTGAAAGCTTCACAGACTTCATCTATGGTATTACCGCAACAACCAAGATCAAATTTATAGATCTTGTCATCTTGAAATTATATAGTTAATCTATTTCTTTAAATTTATTTTAGTTTCTTATATCATTGGTGCTTTACTGCTATGATGTTGCCTTCAGAGTTATTTCTCTTATCAGGCTTAGCTTCTAGACCACATTACTCTATGCTAGCAACATGAGATCAAAAGTGAATAAGGTTACTTTTGTTATATCCTATGAGTTAGGAAGAATATAATATATTAATGTCATCTAGATTAATGGCACGTTTTATCGTTAGTGATTTTACACGTTTTACAACAAAGTCATTTCTAATTGACCCTTCACACACATTTTTGTAATTTCATCTATAAATTACATCAAATTATTGTCATTTTGAAATTCTAAAATACAACAATAAACTAACATTCAAAACATCACGCTAGAGCAAATGCATTCATCATTGGCACAATATAGTGATTATAGGATACCAAAGTCGTCTATTAACACAAGAGTTTTAGTATTGAAGTGTCATTAATGTATAGTCAAGCCATAAAATGGTGGTATATGTAGCTTTTTTTATAGAAGAACAAAAAAAATAAATAAATAAAAGATATATGGTTTTGAAATTTGATTAAGAAGGAGCCATTTGGTATCTTGACAGGTCCGGGTAATGGGTTGAACCGGCATGCAGTGAACCGCTGGTTAAACCGGGTAAAAAGGGGTTGACCCAGGAATTTTACAATTTTGTTAATTTTTTTTAATGTTTTGTTGGCTCGTCTGACCGATCAAACCAGTGACCCAGTTGGGTGCTCGGTTTATTACACATCGTTTTCTTTACATTATGTGCAGGAATTTTGTTTCTTATGTGGTTTTTTCTTTACATTATGTGCAGGAATTCGGTTTATTACACATCGTTTTCTTTACATTATGTGCAGTGAATAAGCAACATGTACAACATTTTTAAGCATGAATTTTAAAGGTATTATGGTGATGTTAGTGACAATTAAAACACTTAGAAGGGTAATGTAGACATTTCACCATCCTCCTCCTTTACAATATCAAAACAAATTTACATTACTACCATTCATTTCTTTACATTCCATCTTGAAACTTACAATGCAAATCAAAGGTTTTAGAAATGAATTATTCATTGATAAAGAGAGCTATAAAATTTCCTCCACCATTAAATCAAGGACAAGTGAATCATCAAGGAAAATCAATTCATATTAATTTTCACCATAAGATTTCTAACCTTCATTATACTACTTTGTCTTGTTATTTGAATATTTACTCTCAAGTTATTTATCACTCATTACTTATTGTATAGTTTTTTTTTTTTTTTTTTTTTTTTTTTTTTTTTTTTTTTTTTTGTGTGTGCCCAAAGAAGGTATAGTTTCTTGGTAAGCATTAATCAGTGTCTTCTTTATTCTTATAGGTGCTTCTTAAAAAATAGCTTTTTCATTTTTGAAATGCTGAGGTTAATATTAGGTGGATCTAATTATTAAATGCCCATAAATCATAACTCATCCGTAATATTGATAGGTTTGGCAAAATGTCTAATATATTTCTGCATTTTTCTTTTCAAGGCATTTGACCCTCCTGTGGATATGAACCAAGTTCAGAGCTCATTCGTTAAAAATAGTAGTAGACAATTGCAATGTTTTTTATTGATAATGTTATATTAGTGTCTTCCACGTCATTATTGAAATGCCATGATATAATATCAGTTGTAAAGAGCACAGAAAATGAAACTGCCGATCTAAAGAAGAGAGTGGGGGAGCTAGCAAAGCGTTTAGAAGAGCTTGACAAAGAACAACAGGTAAACACTAAGCTTATGTAGATTGCATAGCGGTATAGTTTTAATAGTTTGGCATTTGACTAGCTGATAAAGTCAACTGTAATGATATTAGACAGGGTGGTGTTGCTTGAAGGTGAATTGGGCTAAAAAAAGTAATATTTGGTGAAGGTCGGGAAGAGTCGTGTTGAGTCCTACATGTAAGATAGAGTCGTGTTGACTCATATGTCTTAGGTTCATCCTTCAAGGTTTTATTTATTTATTTTTCTTAAATTTCATATGGTTAATAGCAATGGACCAAAGAAAGCAGATATTATTTGGACAAGTATGTAGGTTGATGAGGAAACAAGGAGGCCTATAGGGTTGGGTTTTTTTTTTTTCCTTTTTTCTTTTTGTAATTTGATTCATATTTTGTATTCCCTCAATGTTGTTTCATACCGTTTCAGTTTAGACTGGCTAACAATATATACACTTTGGATATGAAGAGTTTTTACGAGTATCAGACACACTTCACTGTGATGGTAATCATTTTTCTAAGCCGTTATAATACGCCCATTCTATATCAAATTATATATAGATAATAAGATATCGAATATTGAATCACATGAATACACAAGAGTTTGTTAAAGAATTTGAGCATGAACATGAACGTTTGTTTTGTTTTGTTTTGTTCGCCTTTAATATTACTGGCATTTTGACCTTTTTTGGCACCTGGTTTATATGACGATGATTGTTGTTGGGATTGCAGTTTTTTTATACGGCTAAATGTGAGTCTCCCCTAACTCATGGATTTACAAATAATATACCCATTGCTTGGGTTTGAACCAAGACCTCCCACTTAGAGACAAGGGTCTCTATCAATTTCGGTTGAATGGTTGGTAATCGATTCAAAGGTCAAAGGGATGATCCGGAAGGTTTTTGAGTCATCAACATTAGTTCATCGAGAGAGGCAGGGTCCAACTGCTATGTATGGCGTTGATGTCATGCTTAATAGTTCCTTTAAACCCACGTTATGGGAGGTCTTTAACTAAAAACTTATTTTCTTTTAGCACACATGCATACATAGTTTTTTTTAATAACTTTTTAACTCAATTTATTTGGTTGGCAATTGCAGGTTACTTATTTCCTTGATTACACTAGAGCTTATAAATATGATATGGAAGTTGTTATGGGTGGAGGAGGAATCATCAAAGCTTGAGATTTCTATAACTATATATTCGTTTACTTGTTTTGTAATGAAACAACCCATGTATCCCGATTGTGAAATGAACTAATAATTATTTAGACATTTCATGCTTGTATTTTTATCAAGAAAAATGATTTTTTTTCACGAACTGTATCAAGGACAAGACCATGATGTGCTTGCATTTTTTTCTTATTTTAAGAGTTGTACTTGCTGGTCTGCAACCCTTCACACAAATTTAGTTCTTTGATTCTTGTTAGTGTTAGTTTTTATTAATTTCTTAATTATTAAAATATAAAAGATGATTACTACCCATGACATTCAAAAATCTACGACTTAATTACAACTTACTATTACTATGATGGTGTGCATAATTACTTGGGTATTGAGAAATGCCATGTTTTAAAATAATATAGTTGGTCGTTTTGTTATAATGTTGAGCTATTAACCACCTAAGAGGGCGTCATATGCATGTTATTGTGCAAAGATGTTTAATGAATCGAATTTCAAATACTCGAATAAATTGAATCAATTTAATAAATTTTGAAATTTTGAAGTTGCATTTGAATAGGTTCCCCAACACTATGACACGATAGAACAGATGCACCCGATGCAACGCGCGGGCATTTCCACTGGTTATAGTAAAGTTGATGCAACCTTATTTACATTCAAATGCAACTAAACACTACAATTGCTATTAATATGCATTAGGATCTAAGCTACACCATAACAATAATAACATATATATATATATATATAATGTAATACACATTCATTTTGGTTATTTACAAAATATTCAAAGTTACAAAATATTTAAAGTAAATTTGCTTCAAGGATAATTCATCAACAAACATTCAGAAATCTAAAGCTGTAGCCAACCAAGTGAAAAAGTCCTGCAGGACAAAGAGATGATGATGTTAGTTTTACATAAACTTATAATTAAAATAGGTGCAACATATTAGTGTATTACTCACAATAAACACCTTATGGCTCATACTAATAGCAAGTTTAAATATATTCATGTGTGTACATATAATCTACACATATATTGAGAAAAGTAAAAACATTGAAGGATATAGTTATAAAAACCTCAATAGCAGCTTCAATCAGATAAGAACGGTCATCTTATCATAAGTGATTCACCTGAAACAGTAATATAACAAATTTATTTACAGGAATCTCACACAAATATCCAAAAAATTACTGTAACTTGATTTCAACGTTGAAAGATTTTTACATCAAGAACATGTCTCCGTAGCTTTAAAGCCCCAGTCTCACCAAACTATAAATCCACTTATCAAAAACCAATATGAGATGTGAAAAAATATCATAAGATAAATCACAACGTATCAACAAGGCATATTCAGACCGTTTTTATCTTATATGACATGTAGACTAGTTGTTTTTATCTTTTATGCACCAGACCATTTAGTATACAAAAAATGAAATAGAGTTTCAATAGCACATGGAAGTATGGAACCCATCATAAACAAGTCCAACCTGAACACTAACAAAATAAGAGTAATACATGATAACTTATTCAAAATCTCCTAAACGGTTCACTTGATTGTAACTCAAGTATGTTCTCTTCCAATAGTACATTCATACAACTTCAAAATAAACATTGCATACCTCATGTGATTCATAGCTTAGCGAGTCCAAGCTTATTCGCCAAATACATTAACATCGTTATCCTTATTGAATCATTATCGAGACTCATTCATGGGTCAGTTATGTCGTTCGTGGTAACATATTAAGTACAATATTCATTGGTTAAATAACATCATATAATTCTCGGATGACCAATGAAACACATTAGTTGTAAAAGAATTAGCATACATATTTATACACACACACACACACAAACACATAGTTTTCTGGATAGAATATGATTCACTCACCTTTGCCTATTGGTGCTTGACTTTTTAACATCTTTACCTGAATTTTGACTTTCCGGTTAGTTGCCATCACATGCCCCTCAAATAACTTTGTCGAATATGATCATAGCCATCTTGCATCCACTAGTTCTCTCCAAGACTAACAATTCCAAACATGCATAGCAAGGTCAGAAGATAAATAATGATACCTTGTTATCATTCCATTAAGTTTCAACTGGTTGTATCTCTTGTCTTTATAATGCAACTAAAAAATTTCATTTGATGCTAGCAAATTATAGAAATAACTTACAAGTAGGCTCTGGTATTTTTTTTTTTGGCCACCAATAGTGTGACATTGGTGTCCGACTCCTAAAAAATAAGCATTTGAATGTACATTAAACCGACCACTTTGGGTCTGTTTAACCCATTTTACCAATTCCATTTATAGGTATTGTTGAGGGTGAAAATCCTCAGGATGATTTTATCTTACATCCCTAATGTACCATCCCCAGGATACTGAAGGACTTAACTAACATCAGGATGTGACAGTATTTCGGCATGTGCACATCCTGAGATGAACTAACGAGTTGACTCTCCTATGCATGATTACAGGTACAAATAAGTTTTAATATGGATTTACATGCTTGGTAACGTCTATATTATCATCCATCATCCCTAATTAAAGAAGTTAAAGATAGAGGTACAACTCGTGGTCAAGATGGAAGATATGGTCAAGATGGAAGACATAGTCAAAGTTGTAACCGATATACATTTAATATCGGCGACAAATGAGGAAACAGCTGAAACATTAAACTAGTTATGGAGAAACCGTTGTTGCAATGTTCACCTGAGATAAAACAACCACAACGGTCATGAAAAGACTTCAAAGAACTTAACTACTTAGCGAGTTTCATTGGATTGTTTGTTTATTTCATGTACTATATAAATGGGGGTATTAGACGGGTATAGGACACATTGCTCACACTATAGCTACACACATACACTTAGCTGATCACAAACACTTGCACAATCATTGTAATCATAGTACACTCGTCCAAATACTCATCCAAAGTTGTATCTTTTTACCATATTAATATTAACAAACAAGGCATGGGCCTAGACTCCTCCCGAGGTTTTATGCCGGCGATCTACAACTGATCAAGGGCTTTCCTCGTAGATCGTGTGTTGTTCTTCTCTTTTATTACCTACAGTTTCATCCTGAGGATATAACTGTCCATCCTAAGGATATAACTGTCCATCCCGAAACCAACCTAGGCCATCCCGATCATAGTTGTTATATTTTTACTTCTTTAACATCCTGATACACCATCTTGAGAATACCATTAATTTACAAACATATTTCTACACATTTAGCACCCTACCTCACATAAACTAGTTTAAAATACAAAGTTATTTTTACTAAATAATTTTTGACCAAAACAGGTACCTGTATGAATACCAATTTGACCTGTATCATTAAAAAGGTTTGAAATTGTCGCCTCTAATATTTAGAATACTCATATGTTCTTGACAAATTGTGATAACGTAAGGTTATAATTCAAAAAATATATCTTGACTTCTAGCTTTAACTCTGTATGACGTTAATATAATAATATTTTTATAATACCTCAATTCATATACATTTGACATAGCATATTAACATAATATAAGAAGTGTGTAATTTGCTTCAGTAGCACACCATGGTTGCATTTGACCAGTGAGTGGAAGACATGATTGTTTTGGTCAAAAATTACCTAGTAGAAATAATTTTGTATTCCAAATTAGTAAAAGTTAGGTAGAGTGCTAAATGTGTGAAAATATGTTAAGTAATCAATTATATTCTGAAGATGGTGTATCAGGGTGCTAAAGAAGTAGAAATGTAACAACTATGCTCGGGATGGCTTAGGTTAGTCTCGGGATGATACTGCTTATAATGGACAAATGAAGTAACAAACACGAAGGACAACACACGATCTACGACGAAAGCCCTTGATCATTTGTAGATCGCCGGCATAAAACCTCGGGAGGAGTCTAGGCCCCTGCCTTATTTGTTAATATTAAAAATGGTAGAAAGATACAACTTTGGATGAGTATGTGGACGAGTGTACTATGATTACAATGATTGTGTGAGTGTCTATGATCAGCTAAGTGTATGTGTGTAGCTATAGTGTAAGCAATGTGTATGTAAGTGTCCTATACTCGTCCAATACTCTCATTTATATAGTACAAGGAGTAAATAAGAGATCCCGCATAATCCGCTAATTAGTTATGTTCTTTGACGGCTTCAAGTGACCGTTATAGCTGTTTCAACTGAATATGACCGTTGTAGCAGCTGTTTCATCTGAATATAGTTGTTGGTTAATTGTTTCCATGTTTCTCTCCTTCCATTAATGCTTGTCGGTTACAAGTTTAAACTCTTCTTTGGTGGTGGACTTGTTCTACACACATAGGTCTTCAATGATCAGCTCCTTTGTCTTTAAATGAGTCAATATAGCTGTTAGGGGGGAGTTACAAGCCTTAATATTGATTAAGTGTACTTGTAATAATGTCATAATAAGATAATTCGTTAGTCCATCTTCAGGATGCATAGAGGTGAGAACACTGTTACATCCTGAACCCTACTTAGTCCTTTAGCATCCTGAGGATGTTACTCAGAGAATATGAGGTAAAATCATCCTGCATTCATATAACAATAAGATAGTTCGTTAGTCTATCCTCTGGATGCACATAGGTCAGAATGCTGTTACATCCTGAAGCCTGACCAGTCCTTCAGTATCCTGAGGATGCTACAGAAAATATAGGTTAGTGCTATCCTGAAGATTTCACCCACAACAATGATGTATACTCAACTTGTGTGCTGAAATAAGCCCAAATAGATGCACATGTAACAGATCATAACAATCAAATTAATAATTCATGAATAAAGCATGTTTAAATGGCATAACAATGTAGATAATATCCTATCTCATTATGTAATACACACACACACATACAAAGATCTTGGTTTTAAAAAGCACGTCTTAGGCACGCTGAGGAGTGAGGCACATCATGTCTCAAGGCTTGTCGCCTTTTTGCACATCATGGAGCAAGGAATTCCAAAAGGCGCGCTTTTTGGTGATTTTTCTAGGCTTGAGGTGCACGCCTCTTAGACCTATGGCGTTTTTATGCTTCAAAGTTCAAACTGTTGTACCTAGGGTTTTTGGATTATACATGTAGGTAAAATCATATTAAAACTTTATAAAATCATATAAGAACTTATTTATAGCTATATTCCGGGTGGGGAAGCAAAGAACATATGGGATGTACATAAAAAAATAATATATTCCGGTACGAAAAGCCCGCCTCTTTTGCGCTTGGCGCTTTGCGCCTTGTTTTTAAACATGTCGCTTTTGTATGCTTCACGATTTTTAAAACCAAGACAAACATATTAATCATATATGGATGTTTACAAGGATGTAATACCTAAAATGCAATTTTTAAAGAAACCCTTTAACCAAAGATTCTTAACTTTAATTGATTGAATGATCATACAAACCCCCCCCCCCCCCCCCCCAAAGTGAATATAATAACACATTGCTATATAATCAGTTAACATGATATATTGCTATATAAGTATGAACAAGTGAACAACTTCAACTTTGTATTATAACACGCTAACATAATATAGTTGGTGAACTTGTGCAGTATGATACTATGATTATGATAGGTCTTTAATGTTGAATAAAACTATAAAAAATAATAGACTTCAGTGGAGTAGTTTTAAGAAAAAAGTAACATCTTGGTCAAAGTTAGCATTAGAAAAATCAAAACATCAAGAGCATAATAACATATCAAACAAAACCATATGAGTCTAATTTAATCTTAAATCTTGTATCAGATTCTAGTTTTATAAACTATCAATTTCTCTTAAAATCAAACAAGTCAGTCAAGTAAAGTAGAAACTTGTTTGTGTACCTGAAAATGTATGCAGGCATGAAGGTGAGAAAGAAGGTACCAAATTGGTCAACAACCAGGGGCTTTGTTGCTCTTATAAACAAGGAGGTTAAGAAATTCTTATACATAATTCAAAACCACATTGAAAAAACATAAATTAAAATAAAATCGAGAATACAAATACACAAAATTGATGTTTTGAATGAATATGTTAATAACTACCGAACCCTTATCTTCAAGAATAACAGTGGTAGATGAACGAATCAAGAATCATCATAGAGAACCACCGTCATCAATCATCACCATTACGGTTCCTCTTGCTCACCCTCATCCACAAAAGGTTATATAAAAGCAGGAGATTGATGCAACGACAATGGAAAGGTGGGCCGATTTGGTGTTAGAAGGGGGAACAGGATGGAGGTTGAGATCAATGAATTAGGTTAAAACTTGAAGGGGGAGTGATAACTAATTTCTTGAGGGGAGAAACCAGAGTTGGGGCGGGAATTACAATTTTTTTTGTGGAAAATGAAATTAATTGATGATAATAATATCATTTACTTATAAAATTGAAAAAAAACTAATATTTTTTTAATCTATAAATAAACTTATTTAAAAAAAAATCACCAAAATAACTATTCAAATTTATCGATCTTAATGGATCAAACTTGGGGATGGAAAAAAAACCCGAACCCCATGGGTATACTCGAAACCAAAAATATTTGAGACGGGTATATCCGATACCCGATAGGTACAGATCCGGGTTTGGGTTTAAAATTTTATTCTTTTCGGGTTCGGGTATGGTGTATAGCTATCCCGACCCGATTACCCGATATATGGATATCCGATTACCCGTAAAAATACCCGATATAATTTATTTATAATATATATTTTTTTTATACTATTAGTATATGTATGTCTATTTGTATTTCTAAAATATAATTTCCTTATATGTTTAATGTTTTCAAACATCCCCCAATCCCATTATTTACGATCATATTAGATTGAACCGTCAAAACATAATGGGTATTTTCTACTACAAATCATAAAGGTATTTTTTAACAAAATAACGGGTATACCCATTACCCGTGGGTATACCCAATACCCGATGGGTACTTACACAACGGGTATCCAGTCGGATTTGGTATTTGGTTTTATAAATGGGTACGGGTTTGGTATTACCAATACCCTACCCGAACCCGACCCATTGCCATCCCTGATCAAACTTAGAGTTGTAGAATATTTGTAGGATAAGAAAATACCCTTCTTCACTTCTCACATTAAGGGCTATTTGTAGGATAAGAACCATTTGTAAAAGAACCTTCCCCCCCCCCCCCTCTCTCTCTCTCTCTCTCTCTCTATATATATATATATATATATATATATATATATATATATATATATATATGGGGAGGATAAATTGAAAACCCACTCGAGTTAAAAAAACTAAGAAAAACCCTTATAAAAACCATCTAAATTTTTTTTTTGAAAAAAATACACAAGGTAACATACATGTATTAAAGCGTTTTGGGCCAAAAAAATAAAAAAAAGCTCCGATTGGATATTTTAAAAAAAAATAAAAAAAATTTGCGCTGTTTCATATGCAACAACTGATGTTACATATGTAACAGAGCTGCTACATATGTAACAGCACAAACTTTGTTTATTTTTTTTAAAATATCCTATCGGCGCTTTTTTTATTTTTTTTGCCCAAAACGCTTTAATACATGTATGTTACCTTGTGTATTTTTTTCAAAAAAAATTACAAACTTTTAGATGGTTTTTACGAGGGTTTTCTTAGTTTTCTTAACTCAAGGGGGTTTTCAGTTTATAATTTTCCTATATATATATGACAATTAAAGAAAACAACCTTTATGTATTACCCAAACTACACCTTTCACCTTTGACTTTAAAAAGCACTAAAATTAACTTTAACCTATGTGGTTTATTGCATATCCAAAGCTTTACCACTAACTGAGTTATTTTTCTCTGTTAACTCCCCTCACATGAAGCATGTGAAGGCATTATAGTCATGCTATTTTCTTTTATTTAAAGGTTATTTTAAACAACATAAACTCTTCTTATGAACACCGTCGTTTATCTAATCAAACCAAAACCATACTCAACTTTACGACCAAAACCTTTCCAAAACCCTCCCATGTTATCAACTATCGTTCCTCAATCATGGATCCAAAGTTTATACAAGCCAGACAAGCTCAAGATGATTTACCATTGGACGAAATTTACGATATTGCTTTGTTTTCTATGAAATGCATGTTTTAATTTTAGTTTATTATGATTGATTTCAATTTAATTTATGAAATGTAGAAACATATCCGGGGCTGTTCTCCATTCATTTATATCATGGAGGTTATTTCACTGATCCTCATGGCCGGATATATCTTAATAACGAGCTTGATTTCTTCGACCTGATAAATATTGACAAGTTTGGATTAAAAGAATTAAATGTTATTAAGAGTATGCTAGGTTATACTAATGAAGTTCCTATTTTTTTCACTTTTGTGATCCTCATGGTGATTTAGATACTAGCCTTTATCGATTATCTTGTGATGAAGATTTGCTCAAACTTGCTTAATTTGTGAGAGCTAGTGATAGGTTTATTGATGTTTACACACACACACACACACACACACACATATATATATATATATATATATATATATATATATATATATATATATATATATATATATATATATATATATATGGAAAACCCTCCTAAACTAGAAAACTCTGGAAACTCTAACTTCCCGAGCTTTTTTTATATGAAAATTTTAGGGTATGTAATATACATGATTTTAAGCATTTTGAGCCAAAAAAAATCAAAAAAGTGTCGAGTACTTTTTTTTAAAAAAAAATAAATAAGTTTTTGGGTAACACATTGTTAACACATGTTAAATTCGCTTAACATGTGTTACCCGAAAACTTATTTTTTTTAAAAGTGTTCGGCGCTTTTTTTGATTTTTTTGCTCAAAATGCTTAAAATCATGTATATTACATGCCTTAAAATTTTCAGGCCCTAAAAAGCTTTGGTTATGCAGATTACCTTCATAGATTCCATTTCTTGACGCACATCAGAGTTTCTTTCTACCACTTCGCTTCCTGATACCTGATAGTTATTAAAGGATTATGAGTGATATGATATTGATATTGATAAATGGATGTCATAAACTTTTTGCTTGTCCCGAGCTATATACAGTTTGTAACCGATTGAAGGAGAAACCCTTGTGAGGAGAATCACTTTAAAGTATGAATGAGCATAATGGGAAAATAGGTAGCTTGATTATCTTCTAAGGGCATTTAGGGAAGAAAAGTGGTAAAATTTAGGAAATTGTAAAGAAACATTTGGTATACCATTTTAACTTTGGACAATTTGGACATATTTGCCCATGCCTCCTCCTTTATAATGTAGGATAAATATAGATAATAATAATAAATAAGTAACACATATATTTCTGTTTTCTCACCCACCACTACGTCAAAATTTCTACAAACAATTTCTACCCCAGTTGTTCCAAATGATTATGATTGAACAAAATCTAAATTGGATTCATTCTAAACTTCGGATCTGATTCCCAAATAACATTCTATTTCTTGACTCTAATTACTATATAATAATATATGTAATTTTATAAACATAGGCTTTAAAAAACTTGAAGTTTTGATTCATAATATAATAATTTAAGATGCTTTCAAAATTTAATAAATGACCTAATGAATATTGTTTCAAAACAGAATCTTTGGAAAAAATTGATAATTTTTATATAAAAGGTCATCATCATCATCATCATCATCATCATACTCAGTTAATCCCACCTATAGCAAAGCTAAGGTAGGGTCTGAGGAGGATAAGATGTAGACAGCCTTACCTCTATCCCTAAGAATAGAGAGGCTGCTTCCAGTGAGACCCCTGGCTCGATGTGGTTTGGTATCAAGCCTTGGACATAAGGCACAGAACACTTAGCAATCGGGACAAACCCAATCGATGCATATACCCCTGTCTTTTTGCTATCCACGCCACCACATGATGCATGATTAACCGTCCGTCGTTTTTAACGTTATTTTCACGAAATTAGTAAAATAACGTTAAAACTAGTGCAACTTTACTTTTGCCCCCCAAGGGCCACACATATATACATTATATGCGCACACCGTAAGTGGGGGCAGTAATTTTTATATAAAAGGTATTTAACCTTATTAATATTAATAATTTCTTTGACATGAAATAATGATTTACATAAATTGCAAGGTGTAGGCAACCTTTAGAGGTTTTCTACATTCATAGCAAGGTATATTCAACCATTTCATTCAATATCACAAAAAAAAAATGTAAAAGTTGGTTTTGCAAATTAGGGTAGTATTGGAAGAATTTTCATGACATCTTGGGTGTGAATCAAGGAACTCTTCATATGTCATCTTAACTTTGGACAATTTGAACATATTTACCCATCTTTATAATGTAGTATAAATAAGTTTTATACCTATGGCCCGTAAAATTTTGTTACTTTGTAGTTGGCCCATTATAGCTCTATAGTTCAAAACTCAAACCAATTAAGCTCTTATCCTACTTAAGAAACTTATGCATTAGTCCATTAGCCAATACTCATGAGGCCTTAGCCCATTTAAAAAAATGACTTTGCAGGCGATACTAGCTATCGAGAATGAAATGTAGGATAATATAAATTGTGAAGATTATTAACAACATAAATCAAGTGAAGTCAAGTCAAGTCAAGTCTCTTGTCAACCATTGACTCTATGATTTTAGCCATTGTATTATATTGTACATTATACTTAGTCAACTATTGACTCCATAATCTTAGCTAGAGTTAGTCATATGTAAGCCTATATAAAGGCATTGATGTATTGTTGATAGACACACAAAAACATTACATAATACAATTATTCAATACAAATCATATTGTTTATATGGTATCAAGAGCCTAAAAGCTCCCTTGGGCCATCTTCGATCCCAACCCACTCGATAGACACCTTCTGTCTGCATTCTGCCTTTTTTTCTTTCGATTCACCATGGCCAAACAAATCACCCACATTACCACCGCCACAACCCGAAACCAAGGGCCACCTCGAACTACCAATACCAACACTCGCTCGACTCGCAACAATAACACCTATTGCTACTATTGTAACATTCCCGGACATGATACTAAAGATTGTCGCAAACTTAGTCACTTCGTACGAGAACACAATGTCTCGCCTCAACATACCAACACCCTGGTGGTTAACTACACCACCCCTCACCCAACGGCTACAACACCATCTTGGATGTGGGACACCGGTGCGTTCAACAACACCGCGAACAACAATCAACAATTTCCCGTTCTTTCCGAATACGGAGGACACGATAAGATCATGCTAGGTGATGGTAACACTCTCCCTATAACTCATATTGCTCAAACAACTATACCAACAAAATCTCGCCCACTTCTTTTAAATAACATTTTAATTGCTCCTAATCTTCGAAATAATCTTATTTCCATTGCCAAAGTTTGTCGTACTAATCGTGTTTCCGTTGAATTTTTTCCCTATCATTTTTTTGTCAAGGATCTACGCACGGGGGCGTGCCTATGCGGGGAGTGAACGTTAATGATATCTACTATGGACCAATCTCCTTGTCTCCTCAAGTCAACAACACCCAAACAAACTTTCTTCTCATGTGGCACCACATACTTGGACATCCATCGCTTCATGTGTTAAGTCTTTAATTTCTAGATTGGGACTTCGTTTTAATAAGGTGACCCATGAGTCTTTTCATTGTACTTCATGTTCCCTAAATAAAAGCCACAAACTACCTTTTGGCAGAAACTCTTTTGTTGCCAATCAACCTCTACAACTTCTCTACTCCGACGTATGGGGTCCCGTAAAAAACGTCAATCGATGTCTTTAAATACTATGTCATTTTTGTTGACTATTTTTCCAAATACATTTGGTTATACCGAATCAAACGAAAATCTGATATCAAAATTCTTTTTCCACAATTTAAATCTCTTGTCGAAAATATTTTCAAAACCAACATTGTTGCGTTGTTCACTGATAATGGGGGTGAATATGTGGATCGTTCACCTTATCTTGCCTATCAAGGTATCTCCCATTACCCGACACCACCTCACACGCCGGATGAAAACGGTATTGTCGAACGACGTCACCGACACGTTGTGGAAACCGGTCTCGCATTACTCCACTGCTTCCACTTACCACAACATTTTTGGTCCCATGCCTTTCAAACAGCAACCCACCTAATCAATCGTCTGCCAACACCATCCTTAACAACAAATCTCCCTACGATATGTTGTTCAAAACCGCTCCTACTTATTCCAAACTCAAACCGTTCGGTTGTCTTTGCTACCCATGGGTACGACCCTATGCTACTTTCAAACTCCATTCCCGTTCAACGGCGTGCATATTTCTTGGGTACTCATCCTCCAAATCGGCATTCAAATGCTATGACCCTACTAGTCACAAACTATACCACTCTCACCACGTTGAATTTATCCCACATATTTTTCCATCTCAAACCACCAACCCCCAACCCAAACACATGGCATTTGACTCATTCCTATCGACATACCAATCGGCCCAATCAACCTCCTCTTCTAATCAACCCACTCCAGACCCAAACATCTTGCATCATCCAACCCCTACTCTACAGCCCACATCACCCGAAGCCCAAACCCCTACTCCACAAATCCACGACGCACCTCCTCTACCTCCCGCACACAGCCCACCCTCCCACACAACATGCCCAAACAACCCAACCTCCAACACAACAGGCCCTACACCCCACCCACCGAGACACCTTCACCAACCGGCCCACCGACTCCACCCGATAGCACCACCCCTACGCCAACGCTTCCCACTCCATCGACCCTAGCTCACCAATGTCTTCATCCAACACATCCAATGATCCCACGAACTCGCTTCCACATAACCCTCAACCACCTCGTCGACAACCAAAACCAAACTCAAAGTATTACAACCCCAACTTTTTCTACTCTACCACCATTCACCCTCTACCCGTTTCTCTTGAACCATCCACTTATATTCAAGCCTTGAAAGATCAGGACTGACGCCATGCCATGGATCTTGAGTATAATGCTGTCTATCATAACAACACTTGGGAACTTGTCCCTCACACAACCCAAACTCCCATTGATTACAAATGGGTATTCTGAATCAAACGCAAACCCGATGGCACGATTGACAAGTACAAAGCTCGTCTAGTTGCCAAAGGGTTTCACCAACAATATGGAAAAGACTATCATGAAACATTTAGTCCCGTTACTAAACCCGTTACCATTCGCACCGTTCTCTCTATTGCTCTTTCAAAATGATGGTCTTTACGTTAACTAGACGTTGATAATGCGTTTCTTCATAGGACTCTTCACGAAGATGTCTTTATGGTACAACCTCCCGGGTTCACCAATACGGAATTCCCACGTCACATTTTCAAACTCAAAAAAATCCCTCTATGGGCTTAAGCAAGCACCGCGTGCTTGGTACATCGAACTAACCAACTTTCTCACTCGTTTTGGCTTTAAAAAAATGCATTTCTGACCCATCTCTTTTTGTATACAATCTCAACAACATCACTTGCTACCTCCTTGTGTACGTTGACGACATTGTCCTTACCGACAATCACAATCCATTTATGGATTCCTTTGTTCAAGCCCTAAGCAACCAATTCTCTATCAAAGACTTAGGCCCTCTCTATCATTTTCTAGGAAACGAAGTCATTCCTACGCCTCATGGTCTATTTCTTTCCCAACATCGCCACATTCAAGATATTCTTACCACCTTTAAAATGGATGGTGCAAAAGAGGTTCCCACTCCTTTAAGCACTTCCGACTCTCTTTCTTCCTTTGACTCCACTCCCCTAATCGATCCCACTCCCTACCGCCAACTTGTAGGCAATTTGCAGTATCTTGCCTTCACACGTCCCGACATCTATTTTTCCGTCAATAAATTATCTCAATTCATGCACTCACCTAAAAAATCACACTGGCAAGCTCTCAAACGGGTACTCCGCTATTTGAAAGGAACGGTCCATCATGGGTTGTTCTTGAAACGCAATACTAACCTAAACGTGCGGGCTTTTTCAGACTCGGACTGGGGCGGTATTAATGATGGGGGACGGTCCACTACAGCATATCTCATATATCTTGGGTCTAATATCATCTCTTGGAAATCTGCTAGACAAAAAACTGTTTCTAGATCATCTACTGAAGCTGAGTACAAAGCACTCGCTAATGCTGCGGCTGAACTCTAATGGGTAAAAATTTTACTTGGTGAACTCGGGCTCCCTATTAAGAGCACCCCGTCGCTTTATTGTGACAACACCAGAGCTACTTATGTATGTGCAAATCCTGTTTGCCATTCCCGCATGAAACACATCGCTCTGGACTATCACTTTGTGCGGGAACAAGTCAATTCCGGGCAACTCAAAGTTCTTTATATCAGCTCCAAGGATCAACTCGCGGATAGAACTGCAAACGAACTGAAATTTCAGCGAACAGTTCATGAACTGTTCGGCGGGAAGTTCGTTTGTGTTCGTTCATTTAATAAACGAACGAACATGAACAGAGGCCGCGTTCGTTCGTTTATGTTCAAGAACGTTCGGTAACGTGTTTGTTTGTGTTCAATAGTTTAATGGAGTTTTTAATTTTTATAATTTTATTTTATCTTCTTTAATTTTTATTTATTTTACTAAAATAAATAAATAGTTTATGTCAAGTATATAAGACTTCAAGTTTAAATTAATAAATGAAGACTTCAAGTTTAAGATGAAAGCTTAGTTTTTTGAGACACTACTTTATTATGTTTTAGTAAATATTATGTTATGCACTAAGTATGTTTGTATAGTTAGGTTATATTTTGGGCGTTCTACTTAATTTCTTAATATATGTGAATTCGATCTTATTCGAAAATTAATATATGTCCGTTTGTGTTTATTTTCGTTCATCAACAATTCCTTATGTTCATGAACACTTGTTTGTTTTCATTAACGTTCGTTTATGTTCGTGTGCGTTCATGAACCAAATTAACAAACGAACACGAACACGCATGTTTTCTTAACAAACGAACATGAACTATAAATCTCGTTCGGTAAGTGTTCATGAACTGTTCGTGAACACATAATTTCCTTAGCAAACAAACACGAACAAGGCCTTGTTCATGTTCGTTCGGTTCGTTTGCAGCCCTACTCGCGGATGTGCTCACTAAACCGCTTGCACGTGCACCCTTCCTATATTTTCGGTCCAAGATTTGAGTCTCCGACGGATCCTCCATCTTACGGGGGCATATTAACAACATAAATCAAGTGAAGTCAAGTCTCTTGTCAACCATTGACTCCATGATTTTAGCCATTGTATTATATTGTACATTATACTTAGTCAACCATTGACTTCATATTGTTAGCTAGAATTAATCATATGTAAGCCTATATAAAGACCTTGATGTATTGTTGATAGACACACAAAAACATTACATAACAATTATTCAATACAAATGGTATTGTTTGTAAAGATTTGATTCATTAATTTGATATTATTTTAATCGTCGTTTAAAAAAATAGTTTAGTTTTTTTTTTATTTCGTTAAGTCTTAAGACTGAAGTCTAAGACCCCCGTAGTGGGGCATTATTGTGCAAATTTTTACAAAATAGCGCCCGGTAACACCATTACATACCGGCGCTATTTTGTAAAAATCGTTGGGGGCTTTATATTTATAACGTCGGGATTCAAAACCAAGAACCAATCACATTCGGATACGTGACAATTGATTGGAAAAAAACGGTCAAAAATTTTGACCGTTGCCCCATTTATTTTTTGAACGGTAATATTTGTTGTTTGGTTTTATATATATATACACACACACACACACACACACACAATACTTTATAAAAACACAACCAAAACTAAAAACCACACACCACAACACAATCTAAACACAAAACATGTTTCCATATGGTTCACCATTCGGGGTCCCGGGTCGCCCGGGTGCGAGGCCAAACACTACGAGGCCAAACACTACTACTCCGCTGCCACCCAATTGGGGTGAGTTTGACGCGAACACAATGCAATACGCGCAACTTCTTGGCATGCCCGGTCAATTTTATCCGGGCCCAAACATGGCGGGTCAATTTTTTCCTCCCCCAAACTATGTCCAAGCTTCTCAAGAGGAGCCCGAGTCCGTGCCAGAAACTAAAGTCGAGACCAACGAACCACGTCAACCCGAGGGTTCTCAACGGGGGCGCGGGCGCGGGAGACGCTTGCATAAAAGGAAAGATGCTACCGCTCCTTGTAAAAAAAAAGCAACATGAACGTTGGGAAAGAGAAGAGGAGTTTGCTTTAGCGCGGGCCTGGCTCGACATATCGGAGGATCCCGAAGTTGGTTAGTATTTTTTTTGTGTTTATATATATATATATATATATATATATATATATATATATATATATTTATAATGTTGGTTAGTATTTTTTTGTGTTTATATATATATATATATACTTTTTAATCGTATAATATTTTTTTTTGTAGCGAACTATCAACATAGCCCGTTGTTTTGAGCCCGGATTCGATAGCTGTTTTTTGCCGCCATGGGTAGAGGGGAGTATCGAGAGAACGACTCGATATCGGGAAAGTGGTCAGACATAAATAATAAATTTCACTCGTTTGCGAAGGTTTACCAACGTTGTAAGGACAACAGGGGCAGTGGGGAAGGTGATGACGGTTTGTTGGCAAGAGCCTTGGACGAGATGAGAGATACCCGCGGGCCGTTCCCGTATTTGAGGATTTGGGAGATGTTGAGAAAGAGTCCTAAGTGGGCTAATGTACCGCTTATGGGGTCGGGTAGTGGGCGCAAGATTAGGAGAGGAAGAGGATCAGGAGGAGGAGGACCATCAAACGAAGCAAAACCACCTCCACGTCGCGAGATCCGGATACACCGACATCCGATGCTCGCTTTGTGAGTGTAGATGATCCTGTTGATTTGGAGGATGAGGAGGAGGAAGATATTCCAAGACCACCCGGTAGAAGATCAAAAAAGGGTGGCAAGGCGGAGTCGTCTTCGACAGGAGGTGGGGCATCGAGGGAGGATTTTGAGGAAATGAATCGAGTCAATCGACGACTACAGGATATTCGCGACCTCGGCCAAAGACGTTTGGAAACTATGCACCAAAGAGTGGCGGAGAATAAAAGGTTCGTCGACATTCAAGAGGCGAGGCAAAGGGAAAAGGACATTGAGTTTTTGTACAAATCGATCGACCACCTCGAGGGAGAAGTCCTACGCCTCGCACTACATCATAGGCAAGAAATTCTTGCAAAATATAACCTCCAGTAATTTATTTAAGTTGTTTTTTTTAATTTGGTATTGTAATTTTTTTAAGTTGTTTGTTTTTTTTTTAATTTAATTAATATTAGTTGTGTGTTTTTAATATTATTTGTAATTTTTTTATATTTATTTGTCTTTTATTTTAATTATTTTAAGTTAAAAGATTAAAAAAAATAATAAAAAAATCAACCAATCAGAAACATGGGCTTTATTTATAAAGCCCCTACCACTACACCCATTTTTCAATTTCTCTCTCTATGCTGACTCGGCAGCCACGTGGACCAATCAGGAAGAAAGGCTTTATAAATAAAACCCCCCACTACACTTGGTCTAACTAAGTGCATATTATGTACAACTAATCTTGGACACTTTAATTAAGTGCATATTATTTACAACTAATCTTGGACACTTTAATTCTTATAGAGTATTGTATAAGAGTAAAACAATATGTTAGAATAATGTGAAAATAAGATTGAACTTAAAATAATGAAATACGAAACAAAAGTTTTTAAAAATGGAAGGAAAAAAGTAGAAAGAAAAAGAAAATAAATAAAAGAAGACTGAAGACGAGAGGTGTGGACCACAAGGTCAACAGTTCACTTTTTTCTACGATTTTGTTTTACATGTCTAGACTTGGTTTAGAGCATTCACAACCCACCCATCAAACCTTCCTCTATCTTTAAAATTTAAAAAAAACTTACTAAAAACACATTACAACCCATCCATCATTTTATACTTCATCTTTATATTATGAAAAATTGTTATCCTAGCTTTTCATATATGAAAAGCTACTATTCATCCTCCACCAAATTATTGTGAGTGTATAAAAACGAGAAATATAATAAAATATGTGTTTGTGAGTAAGATAAAAATAAAAATGATGGATGGGATGTGGGAACTTTTTTAAAATGAGAGATAAATTTTAGAGTAAATTGCCAAAATGGCCCCTCAGGTTTGGCCCAAAATGCTTGTTTGGTCAGTTATCTTTTTTTTGTGCCAAAAGCACCCCTCACAGATCGAAAATTGCCAAAATGGCCCATATTTAACTGAGTTTCTAACTGAGGATGGAAAGTCAGTTAAATATCAGGGGTAATTTCGTCCTTTCACTCTGTACTTCATCTTCTCCATATAAATGGCCCCTGTGTTCTTCTTCCCCCTCTATTTCATCTCCAACAACTCCACCTTCAACATTATTACTTATTACTCCAATTCAATTAAAGTTTTACTAAACTATAGTAACTAACCCTTCGATTACCATATTCAATCAGAATATCAAAACCAAAATCTAGATTCCAAATCAGATATACATCACCAATTATTATAATACACAAACTTAAACTTAAACTTACGTTTACCTAAAACTTTCAACCAGATCTTAAGCACAAGCACAAGGATTATCAACAACAACAACCTGTTCATCATCACCACTCCTAAACAAGAGGTAACCAGGTCACCGGAGATGGTGACCGGAGTTGCAGAGTCGTCGGAGACAACAACCTGTTCATCATCACCACTTCTAAACAAGAGGTAACCTTCTCTGTCATCATTCATCATCATAATCCCTAACTCCTCCTCCGCCTCCGGCGGTGCTCCGGCAGCCAAACCCTACAACCACACCACCACCTACCACACTCCACTCGATTATTATCATGGGGAGAGAGAGACGTAGAGATCGAAAAGAGAGAGGGAGAGAGGAAGAGACAGCGACAGTGGCGGCAGCGGTTGGGATCTAGGGTTCCTGTTCAGATTTCGGTGGTGTACGGTGGAGATTGTGGTGGTGTTATCAGACGGCGGCGGCGGAGGGTTTGGCTTCTGATTAGGCTTCTGAATTGGCTTCATGGCGGCGGAGGGTGGACGGTGGAGATTGTGGTGGTGTTATCAGACGGCGGTTGCCGGAGCTTCGCCGGAGGTGGAGGAGACCACCGGTCTCCTTCTCTCTCTAGTTCACCCTCTCTTTCTCTCTCTACCATGTGTGTCTGATACAGAAGAGTATGTGTGGGTGTTGTTTTTATAAGACAAAAGGGTGTGGTGGCATCAAGAGGGTTAGTGTTGGAGAAGATGAAGTTCAGATGGGTTAAAAAGGGGTTTTAAAACGTTTAGAGATGAAATGACGAAAATGCCCCTGATATTTAACTGACTTTCCATCCTCAGTTAGAAACTCAGTTAAATATGGGCCATTTTGGCAATTTTCGATCTGTGAGGGGTGCTTTTGGCACAAAAAAAAAGATAACTGACCAAACAAGCATTTTGGGCCAAACCTGAGGGGCCATTTTGGCAATTTACTCTAAATTTTAAAAAGTATGATTTTTAGTTAAATTATAGGGTAAAAAATGATGGATGGGATGTGAATGCTCTTATTCTGTTTTCAAATTCACTTTCTTATTATACATCTTGAGTGATTGTACCGGTGAACAAAAGTATTTGATTGTTCAATAAATAAATTAGGGTCAACTTGGGACATGATCGGTATCGTACTTATACCAATATTGATTTCGAAAATACTGAAACTGAAAATTGGCAAAACTCAATCCCGATCCCAAATATGTTGTTTCGTATCAGTACCAATACCGAAACTAGAAAAGGTACCAATACCGAAACTGAAAATGGACACCTCTCCATCCTCTCTCCTTCTTCGTCTCCGGCGATCCAATTCATCGCCGTTTAATCCGACGGATCAGGAGAGAGATCTCATCCCTCAACCCTTAATCACAACCGATTATTATTATTATTATTATTATTATTATTATTATTATTATTATTATTATTACTTTTATAAATTTTATTATCGGCAGATATGAACGAGAAGGCTGGCGTCTCCAAGGAGCTCAATGCTAAGCACCGAAAGGTCTCCCCTTTCCTCTGACCTAGCTTTTAATTATTATTATTACTTTTTTTTTTGTCGTTTTAGGTTAATTTGTTCATTTAGGATTTTACCTGATCTTTTTTTTTATATACGTTTTGAATATTTGTGTTGTGATGCAACGATTATTGAAACTGTATCGAATCTGTTCATGTTCAGCTTATGTAGAGGTTTTTCTCTAGCGATTTTAGAGATCTGAAGCTTTATTTAGAAATTAATAAGTTATTAAGATCAGTATGGTTGGCAAGTTGTTTCTGTGAGAGAAAGTTGTCTGAATTTTGATTTATAAAGAGTTCTGTTTGGGCCTGCTGTACTGCAGACGTGACATGCTGGGCCACATTATAAAGTTGTTCGGCTACATTTTAAAGCTACTGGGCCACATTCTAACAGCAGCAACATCACAATGCATTTTCAATCTGGACATTAAAGCAGCAACATTTAACATTAAGCATTACTATAAACTTGCTGTGACTTCACATGTATATATGACTTTATGCCTTTTATAAACCTGTTGGTGGTGTTGTGGGTGGAGCGGGTGACTCTACTGCAGATTATCGTACGACGGACAGTATTTTCTTGGGTGGGAGCGGTGGGTTTGGGTTTGGGTTTGGGTGTGGGTGTTGGGATCGATGGGGGAGGGAAAGGTTGGTGAAGGATGGATGGGATGGAGAGTATAGTACGTGCAATGGGGTATGGGTTATAAAGTGTGTTTTCTCTTGGTGGCCGGCTAGTTTTTCCCGTTTGCCGATTGGTTTGAATAAAGTTTGCTGATCGTTCAAAAAAAATTAAAGTATGTTTTGTTTTTATCTATTTATAAAGCTTTTCGGATTTCGGTATTTAATATTGGTATTTATATATTTTCAGTATTCAAAACGGTATAAATAAATAATGGGGTCGGTATTTTTTCGGTATTCTTGTTTTCGGTATATATATATATATTTTTTTTTGTTATTACCGATTAAATCCCATCCCAATACCAAGTAGTACCAAAACTGAAAAACCAAAAAAGTGGGAACCGATACCGATCCCGAACACCCTCGATTCCCGATCAGTTCGGGGTGGAATCGGGGTCGATATTCGGAACAATATTGCCACCACGTTAATCCTGATCGTTGATCTATAAATCCAACAGCCCACATCATCCCCTACCCTTCGCACATTAAGGGTCAAACCTAGTCCTATTGAATTTGTTCAAGCGGCATTGGAACTGTTTAATCAAATTCTAGAATCTTATTTTTAGGTTTTCGCTTTTTTGGATTTTTACCTTGTAGATTTACAATTTGTGTTAGAGCGTTGTGTCTTTTATGTGACATTGTGTCATTTTTAAATTTTCGTTATTGTGTCGTTTTTGCGACTTATATTATATTTCGTGACCCATTGTATTTTTTATATCTCTCACTATTCTTATTTATTTTACACTATGGAGATAACCTGAGCTTAATATACATATACCACGCTTCAGTTTTTGATTTAGTCAAACCTTTGTTTTGGATCTAAATGATTTTCTTTTATCGTTTCAAACCCTAAGCCTTAATTTATGGATCCAAGTTCCAGATAAAAAACTACCTCTATGTATCATCATTATACAATTCAACATATTATATTACCAAAGACGTGGTAGATTCTGATCAAAAGTTGAAGACACATATACATGACAAATTTTAAGCATCACTTGATTAAATATGCTTAATCATTTATTTTACAATCAAATTTATGTTTCTTAAACTTGGATAAGTGGGGTCTTAGATATGACCAACTAATTATTGAGGTTTAGTCATAGTTATAAAAATATACAATAATCATTAAAATACACCTTCCCCCTTTCAACTTAAAATTACAAAAATAGTTATCGACTATCGATCTCTATCAAATGGTTTCACACTAAAAGTATTGGGTTTTAGTGGCAACAAAAATCGCTAATGACCCAAAATGTTGCCAGTAAAAGTACTAGCGGCGATAAGTCGTTGCCAATACCTCGCCGTTTGGTCCAAAATAGCCGCTAATGGTAAGGCCCTTTTGTTTTCGCCATATTCAAACGGTCAAAACTAAGAAAACACAAATTATTTTTAAAATCTATATAAACCAACCACATTTCACTTTTTTACATATAACCCTCCACTCCTTTTTCTTAACTAAAAAATGTATCTCTTTACATAACCTAAGAATATCATTTCCAAACCCACTTCCAGCATCTTTCAGTATAACAATGACCCAAACGCATATGATCCCATCAACCCGCCACGTAACACAAACACTAAAGGCTCCCGTGAGTGATCAATGACAATACCGGCCGAGGAGAATATCGTCCACTACCCACGGATAATTTACCATGATGGGACATGTAATCGTCATAACCCACAATGACCCCATATGCAAATGCCCGGTCTTTTATATTACTCTACACAACCCCCAATGTCTCGCTTTATGTCCTTCCTGAAACCCAGCCTATACCCGAAGCCCAATCCATACCTAAAACCTAACCTGCATTCGGAAGTCGCCCGACACTTAGACATCTTAGGAAGGAACCGGGCGAAGAACATGCTCCAAAGTCACACGAGAAGTGGACAACAAAGGAGGAGTTTGCTTTGGCACGAGCGTGGCTCAACATTTCTGAAGACCCCATTGTCGGTATACATAATTTTTTTGTTACATAAGTTATTTAAATTGGTGAGATCAGGAGCAAAGCATGTTCTGGGGGCGCATTCGTGAAGCTTTTTTCGCCGAAATAAAGCACGACGTTTAGGAAACGATCATTCTCAAGCAAATGGACGGAAATGAGAACAAAAATTAGCAACTTCAACAATGTTGTCAACCTCCTTACTGACAATCATCAAAGAACAAACAGTTCGAACGATGTGGACATCATGAAGACTGCCTACGACGAATTTAGAGCAAATTTTGGTTTTTCGTTTAGCATGGAAAATTCTTAGGACCTACTTCGAAAATCTCTAAAGTGGCATCTTGTGCCACCAGCAACACATGTCGTTCGTCTAAGCAGTCTAAGAGTACTCAGGCATACCGGAGCCGAACTCGTCTCTAGGTGGATCGGATGATCGTTCCTGGTTAAACTTATATGGCATCACTCACAACCTTCAATTTGAGGAACCGCTTGAGTCAGCACGCCCACCTAGGAGAAATAGAAGCAAGGATGCTACAAGAGCCAAGTCAAAAAGCGAAGCCACTCTTTGTCTTAAACAGCAACGAATACCGAGGGCTGTTCAAACTTCTCCAAATTGTACAAAAGAAATTGGCTCGAATTCTTTCGATTAAGAAACAAGAACATCAATTGCAAATGGAAAGGCAAAGGGAAACAAATCTTAGGTTCCATTAGAAAGATTTATAGCATATCCCCGAAGACGACCAGATAACGATGGACAAGAGAAACAACTTATTTGAGCAAAATATCTCAACAAGTAGTAGCTTTTTTTTTTGTATTAGTTTAAATTTTCTTTTTAGTTTAAACTAGATTATGTTCCCTACGCGTTGTGACGGGGGAATCTAGTGATTGTGATTTAGCTGTATCTAAACAAAAATTAAATTGAAACAGTCATAATATTATACCTTTGGAGACTTTAACAATCGGGAATAGCCACGCTTATAAAAACTTCCAAATAATTCTTCAATGATTAAAACATAAAAATCAAATAAATTTTCTAACCGTATCTCACTAACCATTATAACGAATCAAAAACCTGAAACAAAAATAATGTTTAACGCCAACCCGACTCAGCCAAGCCCCTGACAACATTAAAAATGTACCATAGTAACTCGGGTGAATGATCCATTGAATTTCGATCGAGCAACCAATTGCATTATTTGCCTTCTTTTTCCTCTTCCATAATAGATTTAAGTTTAGAGGCTGTAGCTTCTACTTCTTCCACCACCTGATGAACAACATATTAAAGTAGCTACTTCATGTGCTTTCGTTCCCGAAATGCAATTTGCGTCCACGGCTCACAATAAACTTTTCTCAATAAAAGGTAAAAGTAAGTTTGAATTTATGAAGTTAAGTAACATCTAGACATCATAAACTATTAATTTTTTATACAGTAGCAGTACTTAAGGTAGCATGGGATTCACAACTATGTGTTCCACAGAATTCAAAATATCAATACTAAATTTGGGGGAAATAAGTACTTGAAATCTACTAATTTTATTATTACACTTATAATAAGTTTGTAAGACGAAATGCTTGAATAGCAAAGAAAACTACCTCAATGTTGGCATCCAAATGAGCTCTTGTAATCAATTCTGGATTGTGACCCTTGTATATATAATAAAAGTCTCTAGCAAAAGCAATGTTGTGTTAAAACTAAGATCAAGTCCATCACATTCTCTCATCAAAACAACAGTTCTAAGAAGCTATCTCTAAGAAGTAAAAGTTATAAGCAACTTATAGAACATGTAAGTAGGGATGAGCTTACCGAAGCTTAGTCGGAGTCTAATCGACTCTTCACCGAAACCCTATCCGTCGCATCAACTGTGGTAGCGAGGTTACTGGCATGTGACCCGAATGGGCACTACGCCTATTGACCCTGCACAACAAAAATCATGCTAAAACGAACACTAAATTAATCTGCATGTATATAGGTAAACCTACACTTAGCATTTGTTTACGTTTGTATCGCTTTGCCCCTTTCTCTTCCACATTCTTCTACACCAATCATTGTGCTCCCTGCGCCAAAATATAAAAAAAATCTATATACCTATTTAAAAGTATCGTATATTTTATTTAATTTTTATTACCTAAGCCTAACTTATCGAATCTATCCATTTTGGCAGCCAACAAACTCGATGATCAATAAGTAAGCTTTGTATTAGAAGGCATGTACCTAACAAATGCCACACATAGTTAATAACAAAAAAAGAGAACTAAAGTGAAAAGCCAAACATACGTCGTTTCTTTATATGCTCATTGGAAGGTCGGGGATGAGTGGATAACACGCCAGTATCTGTGGATTCTGGTTTGGTGCTAGGGTTACGAAGGAAAATAGTCTGCATGCCGGCTTGGTGTTGCGACAACTTCTGCAGCTCAGAGTCACCGATTTAGGTCTCGAGCATCATTGTCTACAGTTGACGCTGCCATGGAGTTGAACACTACACCGATGTCTTGAACTCTTGGTTTCCACCTGTAACACCCCAACCGATGGCGGAAACATCGAGGTGCCACGTATGAATGATTGTTCAGTAGCTCATGGTAGTACACAAGTTTAAATAATCCTTTATTTCATTACAATATTGAATTACATTAAAGTCTACATCAAAAAATCAAGCAAAGCTTCAACTATCTCCTCATGCTAGCTCTAGACTTCAAGCATCAGTATTTCCTGTTGAGTTTGTAAAAAATGTGGGGGGGGGGGGGGGTCAACTAGAAGTTGGTGAGAATACATAAGCCATGTCAAGAAATTAAGATTAAGAATAAAAGTTTAGCAATTCATATGTCTATCGTAAGTTTAAGTCTACATGAATAAACATGAAGTGTTGAATCCACATAATCAAACCTCCGACTAGTTTAGGTCCATCCCGTCATCCACGGTTCACCTTAATATTATATTGGAACGATAACAATCACCCGCGCTCCCCATAAAAGATGGTCAACGAATCTAGGTGGGATTGTCAATCCAATAGATCTATTATTGAGTATCGCCGGCTTGGCCATAGCTAATGATTATGTATTGTTGAAGCGAGTCTAACTGTTGTTGTCTAAATCATGAGGCATTTAAAGTTTACAACTAGACATGTATGTAGAATTGCTTAAGTATAATGTTACAAGTATAAAGAATTGCATAAACATGGTTACGTAAACTCACCTTAGCAAAGTATTAAGTCTCGAGAAAAAGTGTAAGTGTAGCCCCAAAGTTGCCAAGTAACACCCTATGTATAAGGTAACAAATAAGTCTAAGTCTATCTAGTCTACAAGTATTTTCTAGGGTTTCGAATTGGGGATAAGTATTTGTTTGATTAATAAACAAATTGTTTATTAAATACAAGAAATTTAATAAATTAATAAACAAAAGTCTTTGTGTAAATTTTAGATTAAAAATGGTCACATTAAAAGGTTTTAAGTATGAAAATAATTTTTATAAAATTATTTTCTTAAAAAATAGAATATTTAATCTATTTATTTCAAATTGTCAAAATATAACTTTAATATCTAAAAATATTAAAATTAAAGAGTTTTCAAATTAAAATTTGTATTTCTGTTCTAAATATACAGAAATAATTAATATAAAATTTTGATGTAAAAATATTGAAAAATGAATTTATTATGATTTATTTATGATTTAAACTAACAAAAATTGATTAAAAATATTAAATAAATGATTTTTCAGAAATAAAAATCATTTCAGAAAAGTTTAATGTTATATAAACTCAGCATAATTTTTGTGGAAATTTATATAATCGTTTTGATATTTTTATAGAATTTTATAATTAAAATAGAATAAAGTTGAAATATTTATTATATATATTAAATAAATAATTTTTGGAAAACTAAAAATTGTATATTAAACTTTTCTACTAAAATAACATAAAATAATTTTTGTAGAATTTATAAAGGAGTTTTAGTATTTTAAAATCATTTTTAAAGAATATATAAAGGTAAAGGTTTTAACAAAAATGTTGTGGTTGCCAAGGCTCGAACCCGGGTCTGAGACCGGGTGAGGTTTTATCACAAGCCCAGCCACCAACTGGGCTGGACCCTGAGAACGAATATTCTTGGTTTGATATTAATTATATATGTTACTAGTACTGTTTCGAATTAACAAGAAAAAAATGAAGTTTTAAAACGGGACTCGAACCCTGGCCATCAGGCCGGTTCGCGTGTTAGACAAGAGAGGCCACACCAACTGATCTGTTGATCAGTTGGTGATGTTTTTAGTTCAGAATTAAATAAATACAGTGGTCTGCAGAAACGTTTTCCCCAAATCAAAACCATCGAGCCCTAACATTTGCAATACTCTGATTTACACAACAATAACCCAATTGATCATAGGGTTATTGTTGTGTAATGGCCGATGATCATAACCCATCAAAAAAAATAGAACTTACAAAGCTTAATTCGTGTTTAATAATCAGTCAACAGAAAAGTCAACCACGCGATCAAAAGCTTTGAAAGATGGTTTAAACCAGAAATTGGAGGTGAAGAGAGAGAGAGATCGACGAGTTGAGAGTGAATTGGATAGTTCAATTTATAGGGTGAGGGCTCGGGTGAACGAATTGGTAAGGTTGACCTTGATGATTATGATGACGCGATGATTGAGTCAAATTGGAATGTTTTTTGACGATAATTGATTGTGTAATAGGTGCGAAAACAATCAAGGCAATCACAATCATTCCATATCAGGATCAAAACGCGTTTGGATGGCTTGATTTATGGTAAATCGTCCTCAACATGTTATATAATTATAATGTGTTGAAAGCTAAGCAAGTGTGTTGTGTAGACCAGTTGGTTGTGTTGTGATGTTGTGGTGAACCGGCCATGAGCTCGGGTTCGAATCCCGGCCCATGCCTTTTATTTTTGATAATTATTTCACATATATATGTATAATATATATATATATATATATATATAGCATAGTATTAGGGGTCCAAATGCGTCACGAAATAATTTTTAAAAGACGATAAATGATGAAACTTGGCGTTTTATTAATAATAATCGTAACGTACAAGGATTTTAATGCGAAATGTTACAGTCTCCCCTACTTTTAGGAACTTCGTCCCGAAGTTTATTGAAAACACAGGGTTGAAGGTGATTGGGTAGAAATTAGGATAAGTGTGGTTTTGTGTTAGGACACGACATGAATAGAAAAACCTTGTTTCAAATAATTTGGATAGGAGGGTAGGATTAGGTGTGTCTTGAAATCGCAAGGAGAATAAGAATCTTAAGTTTTAGGAGTCCTAAAAGGAATGGGTTGAAAGACTAAATGAACTACCAGGTAACTAAGGTTTATAATTGGTCAACTACCGAAATCCTTGATAGAATTTCACACTACC
Organism: Ambrosia trifida; assembly: GCA_028751855.1. Lineage (NCBI taxonomy): Eukaryota > Viridiplantae > Streptophyta > Magnoliopsida > Asterales > Asteraceae > Ambrosia > Ambrosia trifida. Next base: position 33,157,910 of record CM054123.1, on the reverse strand, counting down.
TTAACGTACCTGTAAATTCATGATTACGTTCCGGACCGCAATCACCAATTTACCTTACATTAGGGTTTTGTGTCCTTCTATGACTCTACCGATTGTTGAGCAGGTTAGATAGCCTCCACCAGTCATTGAGCAGGTTGTAGGGCCTCTCCCGACTGTTGGAAAGACATGATGACCTCTACCAATCGTTGAGTAGGTTATTTGGTAGCCAACTAACTGTTGTACAAGTAAGCAAGTTTATAAGTATAACGAGTATGGTTTAGATATTGATATAGCAATTAGTTCACATTCAAACAAGCATGTATCCAAGTGTTGTGATCATACTAGATAAATGACTCTCATGTAAAAGACAAAAATTCCAATACTTGAATCAAAGCGTCAATACATAGAATTTTAAATGCAAAAAAAAAAAAAAGATAACATTCAAATGGTGGAGCTTGTTGTTAAGTAGCTGGAGGGTCCCTAGCAGGGTTATTCGAAGCAGCAAGGGCATTTGCAGCAGGAATTCGACAAGCATCCGCAAGATGCCCATACCTTTGACAATTGGTACACTGACGACATGGCACTTGGGTTGGGTGGTGATACTGACAGGTGTCACACTTAGGTTGGTTCCCGTTATATTGTTTCTTGTTGGGTGGGACAGTGGCGTTTATTGCAAAATTCCCGACCTTGCGCCTTCCATTGGTTGAGGCCTCAGTTTTAATTTCAACGGCAGGTTGGGGAGTATCCTTCGCAACAGTTTTCTTTTCCCCTTTCCGAGTCAGGGTTCCTGCCTTCACATGGTTATCTGTTAGGGTGGCCGCCAAACGCTTTGCTTCCTCGAGAGTAGCAGGGTTCCTTCCCCACACCGTGTCCTGAATCTGCATGGGTAAGCCACCAATGTATTTTTCGATCGCAATATGCAAGGGGGTGACCTTGTGTGGTAGCAGTAGACTAAGTTCGTGAAAACGAGTGTTGTAGGCAAGGTTTTCTCCACTGTCCTGAGCAAGATCATGAAACTCATCTTCTAACTTTTTGATTTCATTACGAGGGCAGAACTCTGCCTTCATAATGTCTTTAGCTTGATCCCAAGTCATAGCAAGTGCAACCTCAGCTCCGCGGGTGCGCTTTTCCTCATTCCACCAAGTGAGTGCTCGTTTGTGAAGAACACTCATGGCATAACGGACCTTTAAGTTATTGGGACACTCACTGTTAATGAAGGTATTCTCAATACCCTCGAACCATTGCAGAAGACCCGTAGCTCCTTCATCTCCACTGAACTTAGGGGGATTACAGGTATTAAAGTGTTTAAGAGTGCAAGCTGGGAGACCATTCCCATTTCCATTGTGGTTTCCATTACCGTTTCTGTTGCCGTTTCCGTTTCCATTACCATTTCCGTTCATTTGGATGACTTGAGCCAGTAAGTTAGGAACCAGAGTCGCTATTTGTTGCGCCATTTGTTGGGAAATGATCGCGGCTAGTTGAGCATCGACACCATTGTTGTTATTGTGGTGGTGGTTGTTGTTGTTATGGTTGTCGTGGTTGTTATTGTTGCTATTTCCTTCCTCTTGATTACCACCACTGTTATTGCTAGTGCTGCGACGTGGAGGCATGATCTGTAAGAGACACAATGAAATGAATGAGGTAATATAAGGAATGTAATCATTTATTCATTAATTAAAACGAATAAACGATAACGTTGAGTTATCAAAGGTTCTAGATTCTAATAACATAGTGAAGACGTGCTTTAGCCTATAAGTGAACACTCATCCCGAGAATTCCCAGGTAGGCATCCGAGTCCCTCGTCTGATTGGGATATATGCGCAATGCCAGCCTAGACAGAAGACTCAGAATACAGGCGTTCACCCTTCCAGATTGCACATGTTCGTTATTAAAATTCTAGAACTTCGACGAGATCTCATGGTGGTTCAGGCTAAACCTGGGGATTTTGTCCTATTAGTCTAAGAGTAGATCCAGTGATGGAGAGCAACCTTCTTGTAAGGATTAAAGTAGGGATAAGAAGTAGGAGGGAGATAGAGAATAGGAATAAGTAGAGAAGCAAGTAAGAGAAACAGGTACTGGTTAAATCCTATGGTTATAGACTAGATTATTTTTCTAACAACCTAATCCCCTATAACCATGGCTCTGATACCAATCTGTAACACCCCAACCGATGGCGGAAACATCGAGGTGCCACGTATGAATGATTGTTCAGTAGCTCATGGTAGTACACAAGTTTAAATAATCCTTTATTTCATTACATTAAAGTCTACATCAAAAAATCAAGCAAAGCTTCAACTATCTCCTCATGTTAGCTCTAGACTTCAAGCATCAGTATTTCCTGTTGAGTTTGGAAAAAATGGGGGGGGGGGGGGGGTCAACTAGAAGTTGGTGAGAATACATAAGCCATGTCAAGCAATTAAGTTTAAGAATAAAGGTTTAGCAATTTATATGTCTATCGTAAGTTTAAGTCTATATGAATAAACATGAAGTGTTGAATCCACATAATCAAACCTCCGACTAGTTTAGGTCCATCCCGTCAACGAATCTAGGTGGGATTGTCAATCCAATAGATCTATTATTGAGTATCGCCGGCTTGGCCATAGCTAATGATTATGTATTGTTGAAGCGAGTCTAACTGTTGTTGTTGTCTAAATCATGAGGCATTTAAAGTTTACAACTAGACATGTATGTAGAATTGCTTAAGTATAATGTTGCAAGTATAAAGAATTGCAAACATGGTTACGTAAACTCACCTTAGCAAAGTATTAAGTCTCGAGAAAAAGTGTAAGTGTAGCCCCAAAGTTGCCAAGTAACACCCTATGTATAAGGTAACAAATAAGTCTAAGTCTATCTAGTCTACATGTATTTTCTAGGGTTTCGAATTGGGGATAAGTATTTGTTTGATTAATAAACAAATTGTTTATTAAATATAAAAAATTTAATAAATTAATAAACAAAAGTCTTTGTGAAAATTTTAGATTAAAAATGGTCACATTAAAAGGTTTTAAGTATGAAAATAATTTTTATAAAATTATTTTCTTAAAAAATAGAATATTTAATCTATTTATTTCAAATTGTCAAAATATAACTTTAATATCTAAAAATATTAAAATTAAAGAGTTTTCAAATTAAAATTTGTAATTCTGTTCTAAATATACAGAAATAATTTATATAAAATTTTGATGCAAAAATATTGAAAAATGAATTTATTATGATTTATTTATGATTAAAACTAACAAAAATTGATTAAAAATATTAAATAAATGATTTTTCAGAAATAAAAATCATTTCAGAAAAGTTTAATGTTATATAAACTCAGCATAATTTTTGTGGAAATTTATATAATCGTTTTGATATTTTTATAGAATTTTATAATTAAAATAGAATAAACTTGAAATATTTATTATATATATATTAAATAAATAATTTTTGGAAAACTAAAAATTGTATGTTAAACTTTTCTACTAAAATAACATAAAATAATTTTTGTAGAATTTATAAAGGAGTTTTAGTATTTTAAAATCATTTTTAAAGAATATATAAAGGTAAAGGTTTTAAAAAATATGTTGTGGTTGCCAAGGCTCGAACCCGGGTCTGAGACCGGGTGAGGTTTTATCACAAGCCCAGCCACCAACTTGGCTTGACCCTGAGAATGAATATTCTTCTTTTGATATTAATTATATATGTTACTAGTACTGTTTCGAATTAACAAGAAAAAAATGAAGTTTTAAAACGGTACTCGAACCCTGGCCATCAGGCCGGTTCGCGTGTTAGACAAGAGAGGCCACACCAACTGATCTGTTGATCAGTTGGTGACGTTTTTAGTTCAGAATTAAATAAATACAGTGGTCTGCAGAAACGTTTTCCCCAAATCAAAACCATCAAGCCCTAACATTTGCAATACTCTGATTTACACAACAATAACCCAATTGATTATAGGGTTATTGTTGTGTAATGGCCGATGAACATAACCCATCAAAAAAAGAGAACTTACAAAGCTTAATTCGTGTTTAATAATCAGTCAACAGAAAAGTCAACCACTCGATCAAAAGCTTTGAAAGCTGGTTTAAACCAGAAATTGGAGGTGAAGAGAGAGAGAGATCGGCGAATTGAGAGTGAATTGGATGGTTCAATTTATAGGGTGAGGGCTCGGGTGAACGAATTGGTAAGGTTGACCTTGATGATTATAATGACGCGATGATTGAGTCAAATTGGAATGTTTTTTGACGATAATTGATATGTATAATATATATATATATATATAGCATAGTATTAGGGGTCCAAATGCGTCACGAAATAATTTTTAAAAGACGATAAATGATGAAACTTGGCGTTTTATTAATAATAATCGTAACGTACAAGGATTTTAATGCGAAATGTTACACCACCTGCGTTGGTTGTTGATAAGGGTGTTAATGTTGATAGAGAGGATATGTTGGGAAGATAGGAGGACTGTTAATGGCAAAGCCTGAATGATGGTGACACGTGGATGCATAGAAAAACAACTCACCATCAGCACATGGAGATCTATGAATGAAGCAATTCCAAACCATAGATTTAAAACTTGACATATCAGATTCTTAATTCACTGTTAATTTGTTCGTCTTTAAATATATGGGTTAATGCTAAAACTATAACTTTGATACCTTGAGCATACCAGTTTCAAGTAACTCCTTCAATTGATTTAAAATATTCAGCAAAATAGCATGTAAATCCCATACCCTTGCTCCTCTACCAACTTTTCTTTGATATGCATCCTCTAAAAAGAAAGTTTACTGAAATAAACAAATTAGGTTGTAAAATTAATTATTCCATATAATAACAAAACAACATAAATTATACATGATCAAACAATATAAGTGCAAATGATATCTCAATACGAACTATTAATCAGTAAATTCAAAAAAGAAATTAAAGGGTTCCAGTGTAATTAGGAATCTTTGTTTGAAACCCAATCCAATTTTAGAAAACACAATGCCTCCTAAATAGGCTAATAACAACTTCAAAACAAAACTTTATATTGTCGATGAGAATACCTTCAATAGAACTATGATTTTCGTCAATAGCAGCAAGCAACATCTTTGACGTATACCTGGGGAACCAAAACCGTAATCGTCATAACAACAACCACCACAACTTATTATAATAATTTATAATACATATGATCAATGCAACCTCATATTATGAAAAAATGATCTCTAAAGACACAACAAATCTATTGCCTTTTGAGGCTATAATGAAAATAGAACAACTCACAATTTTGCATAACCAAAAACATGTCATTTATATTTAACAGGAGATGCTCAATTTAACTACAAACAAAAGAGATTAGGTAAATCAAGTAATTTAGCAATTTAAAACCATGTCACCAAACAAAAAGTTAAAAAGTCTAAAAAATCTTGAATCTAGATATCATCATGATTATAACAAAAGAGACAATGAAGTAACCTTGAATGCAAGAGCAGGATCAGCATCATAACACCCACAACCGGAAGCACCGTCATCACCTTCTGTCACTAGAATAAGGTGGGGGTCGTCTGGATGCCATCACCGATCATCGTTATAACTGCCCAGACCTCCAATTTCTCCAACAAAAAAAAAACCCCAAACGTAAAACCTAGATGAACAGAAGAAAAGAAAGAAAAACAAACAAAAGGGAATAACCAAAACCTGTTGACAGTGATGACGACCTGAATTGTTCGCCAAGGGCTAGTTATTCCATCGTGAGAGAGAAAAGAAGCTACGATGTTGGTTTTCAGTTGTGAACTGATGCCAAGGAAGAAAGTGAATGTTTATACATAGGTAAAGAAACATACGTGGCAGCCAAAAGACACAAACCATCCCACATCCACAAAACCAGTACATGGGTTTCACAAAACCACCAGTACAACCCCTCAAACATAAGGTACCACAAAGCATTGTACAAATGCTTTGATAATTAGAATATTGTAAATGTTATGTTTTTTTTTTATCAATTTTTGTTTTTTTCTAAATGTTATTTTTATGTTTTTTTACAATTGTTACTTTTATGTTTTTAGTTTATTTTTTATTTACTTTAAATATCATAAAAAATAAGAAAAATGATTGAGTAATGATTGAGTGGGCTTTATTTTATTTCCTGAGTGTCACTGAAAGGAGTCAATGGAACCCCTTTTGACGTGGTGCTGTGGTGACGCTGAGGTGACTGAGGCTCCATTCCAGACTACATACCTTAAGGAAATAATATTTGAGGATGGCTCTCACTTATTTAATCTTTCAAGGTTTGTCCACTTACCTATGTGAGAAACGTCTATCAATGTCTTTAATTTAAGTTCCTCATCTAATTCATTGTTGTAAAAAATACAAATCATTTTATGTTTATTTAAAAGAAGATGCAAATACAACAGTTAAATGCAGGAAAAAAAGATAACACGTTCTTTTATGAAAATTTAAAATATTTTATTATGTTTAAAAACAATTTATAAAGATAAAATCAATAACAAAACATTAACCTATTGTATATACTAACAATTCTAAATGTGAACAATAATAATATAATTGGTACATGTTTAACATGGTGGTGCCAAGTTGATACCCAAATCAACTATTGAAATGCTTCTTTTTGTTTTCTTTTTTCAATTTACCCTGCCCATTACAATATGAAAGTGATGTTGAATATATTAGACAAATTTACAGAAATCAACCTTTATGTTTCATCAAAATTGCAGGTTCCAACCTTTATGTTTCATTTGCACTCAAAATAACCTTTACCTAGTGATTTCGCTACACGTTACAACATTTATGACTAACTCAGTTAATTATCTTCGTTAAGTCCCCTCACGTGCATATCCTGCGAGGGTTTTTTTTTATCTTTTTAACTCCTCTCCTTCTTTAACACATCTCTGAATAAAACCCCTCTTTCTTTAACCTCTGTTATATCAACGATTACAAACCCTAACTTCTTCCAAACCCTCAATCATAAAGAATGTCGACAATTTATTGCAGATGTAGTAGTCAGGAAACTATCAAAACATCATGGACCAGTAAAAACCTAGGTCGACGGTTTTTTTCATGTCCAATGAAGGGCTTTCAATGTTCAGGTTTCCTTGAATGGGATCACCCAAATTTGTGTAAACGAACTGAATGTGCAGAGTTGCAGAAAGCAAAGACTGAACTAGAAGATGTTATTACCAAGCTTGAAGCTTTAAATCAAGTTTTATTGGACAAGTTAAAAGCCAGTGACGATAGGTCAAAGAAGAGGATGAGAAAGTTGATTATAAGTTGGGTGTTTTTTTGTTATTGTTGTTATCAAGTTGGTCTAATTGTAATGCACAATGTTGGTATCAATTTAGTATGTTTAGTATCTAATGTACAATGTGCATGTTGTTTTTAATGGTTTATGAACTCCATTTTGACATACAACCATGCCAAATGGGTTAAAATGGAGTTGTATGTCAAAAAACATACCCTGCCCAAACTGAAGTATGCATATCTTTGACTATTAAAGACCGTTTCCAAATGGGTCAAAATGGATTGGAATGTCTTTGTTGTCAAAGACCATTGCCAAATTGGTCAAAATGGTAAATAATAATGCACAAACTCAAATCAAACCAAACCAATTTCATAACATAAACAATTAATACTCATTCATAATCAAACAAAAGACAATCTAGTTCCCTATCAAAATGATTGTTAAAAAGTTAAACTGTCATAGCAACCAAATTCATAACATAGTCAATTAATACGAAAGTCATTCATAATCAAACAAAAGACAAACCATAACATAGTCATACTCATTATCTATTACATAAAAAACCAAAGTGAAAGTTGACCCATTTGACTTCAGTTTCAAACAAAATACAACCATAACTTTCAACCATACAGTAACAGCATCCTTGCACCCCCGTCTTTCCTTTGGCATGTATTTTTTTGGACTGCACAGAGTGCTTGTTCCTTCATCATTTGCAGCAGTAGCCTTCTTATCCTTCTTCTGCAAATTCTTGCCATTCTTACCCACTTCCTTCTTATCCTTCTTCTGCCATCCTTTGCTCTTGCTCTTGATAGTTTCATTTCTTGGTCTAGTACAAGTCCTGCTATTATGCCCCCTTCCCTTGCACTTGCTGCATCTACCTTGAACATTCTTTTTAGACAACTTTCCACCCCTGTGCACATCATCATCATCCTCAAACTCGCCCCTTTTCTTTTTTGGTCTACCCAATTGAAGAAACAAAAGTTCACACCACTAGTCAGTATGAACTATCTGTCTCTGCAAGTAAGATCCTTCACTAAGATGGATGGCTCCCTGACGATGATGACCTGAAAAACACAATATCCGGTGTGGGGCGACCGCCTCGAATCCAGAGGATTCTACTTAGCAGACACAAAAACGTGGTTAGCCTTAGTGTGTTCTTCAGGGATTTCTGAATGGCCTACTCAAGGAGACGAAGTGCTCCTTAAATAGGTTCCACACGGGCCTCGACATTCATCCTTAACTTACCCAATGGGCTGAGGCCCAGTTAAGGGTTTGCCTCCACACCGGCCCACAATTAGGCCCAACAAAAGATATTATACGACGAATGGGAAATCATAGAGAATGATCGTACCTTTTCTTGTGACGTGTCGTCGCGTGATTGGTCGCAGGCCTGGGCCAATATGATTGGCCTTCGGGTGTACTGTTGTCCCCTCTGTAGGCCTTCGTTGGTGGAGATCCTTGCTGAGTGGTCCCGTGTATTCTGATTGCCGATCAGCACAGGAGACGTACTTTTTTCTCCCGCGGGTTTGATGTTGGACACGTGTACGTCCCTTGCTGGTTGATCGTGCAACATGCTCTTTGTCACATGTCGCTGGGCCTTCATTGGTTCGTACCTTGTTGTACGATCATACGTGTGATTGCCACATGTCTGGTTAGAGTGTTAACCCGCAACCCTTGGCGGGTCGCGGGCCGCCACTTTCTTGGTTGGCCCGCGTCCGTACCTAGTAGACTTCATTCGCCCCTAGTTGGGCTCGTTGGTGTTGTTTGGGTTTGGATTCCTCGTTCTCGTCTTTGGGCTTTGGCTTTTGGGTAGGGGCCCACATGAATTTGGGTCCCTACCCCTTCAAGTCCCCCTAGTCCAGTGACGCTCTTGGTTGTGTGTAGCACAAGCGTGAGGGTCGGTGGACTGATTGAGAAAGAGTATTGTGAGCTTTTATGGCGGGTTGCGCATTTTGGCAGGCCTTTACGTTTTACGTCGAGCGGGTGGATTCTCCGTCGTTGGGGTGACGTTTAGTGCTTGATACCAGCTTGTTTTTGGAGGGAATTTCGAAAAATCGTCATCATTGTTTTTGCTTTGACGGTTGAAGTGACAGACTCTCTGTCTGCCGCGACTGCTCTGTCGTCTTGTCAGTTACTTGTGGACGACTTTTGAGTTAACTGTGTCAGGCGCGTGTGTGTTACGCGCGGCGCGTGACTTAACTGTTTCTTTAGTGGGCTACGTGGCATGTAGATGGTGGGCTTAACTGCGTTTGTGTGGCCCACCATAATTAATGCTTAGGGTATAAATAGCCTCCTTACTCTTCTTTGGTTATTATTTTTTTTTTCGTCAGTTTCTCCTAAATCTCCTCTCTCTTTCCTTTGTGATAACTGTTTACCAATTGTTAGTCCGGCGAGATCTGCGTTCTCTTTTCCTTAATCGACGATGGCTGATGTTGATGCTAGGGGGAAAAAGGAGGCCGTGTGCATGGCCGATGCTCCAATCAAATGGAAAAGGGAATCGTTCGAGCAGTTCCTGGAACTTTATAAAATTCCGGCCAGTTGGGGGCCTGTGTTGCCGTCAGACGGAGAAACTGTTTTGGATGCCGGCCCTGGTAGAATGGCCTTGTATGCTGCCCATTTCGAGTTGGCTGGTTTTCGGTTACCAGCAACTCGGTTTGTGTGCGATCTTCTCCTCCGGTACGGTATGTACTTGACGCAGGTGACCCCTCTGGGTATGACCCGGATGGTTCACTTTGAGTTTGTGTGTCGCTCTCAAGGAGTAGAGCCGACTTTTGAGATGTTCAACGCCTTCTACCGGCTCACCCGCGGGGGCCCGCAGTGGTTCTCATTTGCCCAGCGGAACAGGATTAAGCCCGTTGGGAATGAACCACCGCGCAGTATGCACGATTGGAAGACTAAGTTCTTTTTTATTCGACAAGGAGTTGTTCCGGTGTCATTGCAGTGGTTGGCCGTGTCTGCCAAGGCAAAACTAAAAGACTTTCCGGTTGTCAATTACGCCGACTTTGATTGGTATGACAAAATCACCGAGCAGGTTATGTCCATCGATATGGCTTATGTGAGGCCTGAGGCCTTGCTGATGGCGGGTATCAGCCGCGTGGGTGGTAGGGCTGATCAGAACCCGCATTTTTATGTGGACGGTAAAGGTATATTTGTACCCCATTCCTTGTATTGTTTGATTGCTGTGTTGTCAGCTTTTGTTTGATTTGTGTGCTGCCTTGTAGAAATGAGCTGTTTTTACTCGATTGTGGCGGGCGTGGATGGGGAATTCCGATGGGAGCCTCTCCGGGTGGACGAAGAGCCGCTCGTGGAGCTGACGCTCAAAAACTTCGTAGCCGTAAATCTGAAGGAGTTTCCCGGGCACACCCTTATTCCAAGTGATGTTCCTATTAATCCCCGTCCTCGAAATGCAGTTTCCGATGCCGGGGTTAACATTGTGACACCCTGCATTTTCAGGTTAAATACTTTTACTGAACTCTAGTAAACTTACATGTTCATACATGGCTAGATACTTAACTAGGGTTAGTTAAGTAAGCTAACATGTGTTAGAAGATGCTAACATATGTTATAAGTAGGAAAATCCTTGTTAAACACACACATGAGTCCTGTATCCCAAACGTTGGTGAATTATGTGGCATACATAGCAGTAATACGTACAATTGAATTATGGTGAACATGAAGTACGTGCTTATGTGAATTACATGTTTTTGTGAATGATCGCCTAACTGAAAGGTAATGCGTAGATTATGCAAATTACGTGCACAACATGAATAATATGCCATGTAATAATAAAATAATGGTTTTTATATAATTTAGCATGGTTAATAATATTGGGTTCGGTATTGGGCTAGAACATGGTTAACGGGTTAAGTTAATGGACTAGAAGGGCCCTAATACCAATTTTTTGGGGAACAAGCAAAGCCCATTCACAATTAGGAGGCAAGGAAAAAGATAAAAACCCTATCCCTTGCCCCCTTGTGTGCCGTGCGAACCACCCCCACCCCCTCTCTCTTTGTTTTCAAGCAATCAAGTAATCTTGCACTAATCAAGCTAGTTCGGGTTTGATTTCAAGGCTCTAGGAAGTTTAATCTTTCACAAGGTATACGTTCTTACGATTCTTGATAAATTATAATGATTGAAAAACTTTAAAAACCCTAAAAAGAGTATATATAAAATCGCATACATGCATGTGTAAGAGTTCTTGAATGTTCTTGATGATTGATGATGATGATTGTTATTAGCAGCCATGATTAGGGTTTTCACATGATAATATATGTGTTTTGATATGATTAATATGGTGTTTAATCAGTACTATAGGTGTTATACATGTATTAGGGATGTTTATGAAGAATTAGGGTTTGTAGATTACTTGGGATGCAAGTTTCAGATTCTGACAGATTTGTTTGAACGTGTTGAAGGGGCTGTAACGGGTTGGTAAATCGATTTTTTTGATGATTTCTTTGCATGATTGTAATGTACAAGGTCTTAGCTTCTCATAATGGGCAAAACCATCGAATTTGGACATCGTTTGAGTCGTTTTTGGAATTTTAATTGATTAGGGGTCATATCAGATTTTCGGATTTGTAAATTGGGCTAACTTTAACTGGTCATAACTTGAGATTTACAAGGAGTTAGGTTATGAAATTTTTACAGTAGATCAATACTGGAAAAATAGAGCTTTTCCAAGTCGATTCATCTCGTTTGGATGAATACACAATTTGTAAGAATTTTTCTACTAAACTGACCTGTTGAGGAAACTTTCTGGACATAGCTGTGTTGTACGAATTTTCATAATTTTTGTGTTTGGAATTAAGACAAAACAAAAATAGGTATTGTCGAGTGAATCCCAAATAAAATTCAGTAAACATTTGGGGCTCTAATTCATTCTTTAAGTATTTTAAATAAATTGTTTTTCACAGCGCACAATCTGTCCTAAAAACGCAGATTGTGTACGGGGTCTTTATGTGACTATTTGGAGTTTTATGTGGTATGTAATTGACATGTACTTGTGTGAAAACTTGTATGAGATGTAATTGATGTATTAAACTGATAATAATCACTATGATCACCAACGGGATACGTAGGACATACTTGAGCATGTAGAGTCATTAGGTGTCACTACACGGTTTTGAACATTTAAAGGTCTCGGATAAACGAGTTATATGGTGTGTTGGTTATGCACATATACTCACCTAGTGACACTTGTAATAGCGAGTCGGTAGCTCGTTACTGTTTGAGGGATTTGGATCATTCACGTGCAACCTAAGGTGAGTTTCACTACTCTTTTTCTCAAAAGCATGCGTCTCAGGTATGAGACACTTTACTTAACATTTTCTAGTCCGGTTTGGGACTACTTACACATCCCGGGTTGGGATGCCATGGATCCTTATGAGGGCCGGTCACTTTGCTAATTCGCAATTGTGTCCTTGATAAACTGAACCATCTCTATCATTTTGTAAGTCCTCACGTACCGAATGAGTTGCCAGGGTTGGCAAGCGGGTTATTAGTTGATAGCGCTATTAGGTCTTACAAACCTCACACCGGCTCGGGGAGCGCGGGCGTGAACTATAACTACGAAACATTATCATTGCGGATAGACAATGATGTTAGGCATACGGCACACTTATGTGGCTAGATGTACATAGCAGTTCGGTATAATCGGTTAGTTATCATGAATGGGTTAGCTACCCTTGACATGCGATGAATTAGTGGTTACACGGTGCGGGGCACCAGCATAACTTACTTACTTACGTGGTTTTGAAAACCAGCGCTTTTACATATCAAGTTACTTTACTTTGTGAACTCACCAACTTTATGATGACACACGATTTACATGCTTTTGCAGGTAGTTAGCTTCCGGTGCCAGGATTAGAAAGCACTGTACACTTCACTGCATTTGGGCTCTCGGGCATACACATAAATTATATATTATGCTTTCGTATGGTTTTAATTTGGGCGCATTGTTTTGCGCATAGTTTTTAAAAAGGTTTAAATTTGGTTTACGCTTCCGCAGCTTAACTAAACTTGGTTTTCGAAAACGAACTAAATGGTTTGGGCATTTAGAGTTCGTTCCTGTGACTTATGGCTATGGGATCCTGGTATGTCACGCACCTCGCGGTATAAACCCCGCAGTGGAAATTTGAGGGTGTGACAAACATTATGTCTGTCTCTGATGACGAGTCTGAGGATGAGTCATACTCATTATCTCACCGAGGTCGGCCTCGTGCAGGTATTAGCCGCGGTAGTGGTTCGTCCCGGCAACCACCTGCATCTAGCGGTGCTAAAGAGAAAGCAGACTATGTTGAAGTGTTTGACACGCCCCCTCAATCGAGTCGACCTGGCGGAGAGGTAGGGAGTGGCGGTTATGGCGCCGGGAAGCGGCTGCGGGATGTGGTGAGCATGATGGATTCTAACAAGCGGAAAGTGCCTGGGGGAGACTCTTCCGCGTCTAGTTTGAAAGTTCGCTTAGGTGTGTCTCATAAGCGGCCACGTTTAGCTTCCAAGATTGTGAAGGAAGTCAATCCAGGTATAGCCTTATTTATGTCCCTACCTTTGTGTTCCTGCCTTCGTTTTGTGATGTTCTTGCTTTTGCAGGGGCGTCTTTGCTTTTTCCCGGCGGGCCGAAGTTGTCTGATGTACCCGGTTCGCGATCCGCTTTGCCTACTCCACCTCCCGTTACTGCGCAGGGTGTAGGTGGTGAGCGACCAAGTGAGGCTGAGGCTGGGCAACAGCCTCTTCCGCAAGAGAGTACTCAGACAACGGAGGCAAAGGAAGTTGAGGAGGCGCGTGTAGCGGAGCTACAACGGGCCAGACTGTTAGCCGAGGTGAAGCGGAGAGAGCAGGAGAAAGGAAAAGGTGTTGAGGGTGTGGATGGTGGCAGTGTGGGTTTGGGTTCCAAGTTACCCAGTGGTGAGCAGCAGCCGCATGAACCTGGGTTTTCGAGCGGCGTGTTTGAAGACGCTGGGTATGTGGATTTGTCCTCTGGTGGTGGTTCGGCGGGTGGTAGCGATGGCGATGGGTCAGTCAAGGACACTATGCCCGCGAGTGGCGGTAACCCCAGAAAGACTGACACTACGGGGGTTGCTTCTGGTGGGCTTAGGTTAGATACTGCCACTGGCCCAGTGTACCACCCTGATTGGTCTGTTCGTGAAGATGGTCGTTTCTTCCTGATTGACACTTGTGAGGAATGGTTGCTGGGCTCCATACCCCTGGCGGAGCGGGCGTATACTGCCAAGCGGGACCGATTGGCCCTTCTTCAAGATGGTGCCGCCGGCCTGGCTATGGCTGCCGCTACGTTAAGTGAGGTTCGGCGCGGGTATCAGGCATTAACTCAGGCTGAGCAGGAGTTAGCAGCACGCAAGGCGGCGTTCAAGAATGTGCTTGACAAGCACAACAAGGATTGCGTTGCTCAATCTAAGGCCTTATCCGACGCTTTGGCTCATGCTAAATCCGCTGAGGAGCGTCATGCCAAGTCTTTCCAGGAATGGAAAAGCTCGTGTGAAGCCACCAATCTTGTTATAGCCAAAGAGCGTGACCGCGCGCGAGGGTTGGAAAGCGAGGTTGACCGTCTCAAGGCTGTCTTGGAAGCTAAAGAGTCGGATCTAGATAAGGAAAAGTCCGAGACCGCTGCTGCGCGTGCTGACTTAGCCCAGAAAGAGGAAGAAGTGCCGGTGCACGTTAACCGGGTGTCGGATCTGGAAACTGAGATTGCTCTGCTGAAGCAAGAAGTTGACGTCCTTCGTGACGAGAAGAAAGTTCTTGGTATTGACGTCCGCGATCTTACTGCCTCCCGCGATAGCGTCCAGGAGACGGTACGTGTTGCTCAAGCAGGTCATGAAGAGGCGTTGAATGATGTGAACTGGTTGATAACCACTGGGCTTCAAGGGGTATGTGTTGCTATTGTTCTCCTTATTACGTTGTGATATTGTTGTAGCTTTTTACCTCCTTATTCATTCTTCTGTGATCTAGGTGTTTACCCGCGTATGGGAGGAACCGGCACTAGTTCAGGCAGTTACGCGCTTGCTGGAGAAATCGAAGCAGTTTGGTGCGGTACTTGGCTTTAAGCAGGGGTTTGACTTCTGCCTTAGTGGGCGTCCCTTAGAAGATAACCCTTATCGTGACGTTGATGCGGAGGCGGAGTACGATGCGGAGGTCGCCACATATGATGAGCTATCTTTTCCCGTGATGGATGTGATCGCGGAATGTGCCAAGTCACCTGATGGGGTGCGGCTGCTTCGAGCTGCTTTTGAGGAGGCAGATGAGGAGTTGCGGGCCGAGAAAGAGAAGGAAACTCGAGAAGAGGCCGCTCGAGTGGCGGCGGCACTTCGCGGTGAAGGAACTTCAACTGCTCCCCCATATGCGGGCGCCTCCTCTGCTCTGCCTAATGATGATGTAGACGACGAGTTCATTGATCGCGTAGACTTCGGGGAGGACTGAGTGTTGAACATTTTGAACTTATTTGTATCTTGTGTGTTGAACAATTTTTATTTTCTTATGACGTTTTGTATGCTTGGTGCTATTTCTTTTATGCATGTCACTTCAACTTCTTTGCCCTGATTATTCTAGGGATTGTAGGCATCACCCGTCAGTCATTAATGACTTCTGACGGCATAATAGGCTGCTGCAGGTGACGCTTGTCACCCACTGTCGATTGAAATGACCTCTTGCATTAATGGCGACTCATGATTACTCTCCTTAATTGTGTATAAATAGGGTTAGTGTGTAGTGATTTGCCTATCAACCTTCTCTTTTCCTTTTCTTCTTTCTTCCTTGCTTCTTATCACAATTTTGAGTCTCCTTTCACGTGGAAGAATTTCTGGTGATGTCGATGAAGAAAGTCTAGTGGTGGAGTGTTTATTAGCTCTGAGGGGTGGAGTTCCTCCGGCCAATCCACCGGAAATGATGACCGGTCCCGTCGATCCGGAGAGCAAGATGAAGATCCTGGCCGACGTTTGTGTGCAGGCAGCTGCCGGAGCTATGCCTCCGGTCACCGGCGAGTCCTCCGCCGCTGGGGAGCGGCGCCTGAAGGCTTTAGCTGAAGTCTGCGGGCAGCTTATTGCCGCGGAGCGTTCCTCCTCCGTGGGTTCCAATAACCGGCCAACGGCCATCTTGGCCTGCCCGGCGGTGGTTCGGCCTACCCCTAAGGTCTGGTTCCGTCGCAACGGCGATTCGTGGGCCCATCTTATCGTCTTAGATTAGGTGTTGGCATCACTTTGTTGTTGCTTTTGATAATGTATGTAGTAGTTAGGATTATCGGGCATCTGTGTTGTGCTCCTGCGGGGCTTGTTTTTTGCTAATGTACCCGGATGCCCGATGTTTTGTTGATGTTTGTCCCATATGAAATGGATTTAGTATTATGGCTTTTTCACTTATTTGTTGTCCATGTTTACTTTTTGACATGCTTAACTGCTACTACTTTGTTGATGCAAGCGAACTGTGTGGGCCAAAATGGCTATGCATTATGAAAACGCCAACGTATCTCTGATCTGCCTAGTCCGCGGCGGGTTGCTTGTGAAAGCAACTGTGCGGACCAAGGTGGCTACGTTGCGTGAAAACGTCAACGTGCCTCTGATCTGCTTAGTCCGCGACGGGTTGCTTGTGAAGGCAACTTCGCGGACCAAGGTGGCTACGTTGGGTGAAAACGTCTACGTGCCTCTGATCTGCTTAGTCCGCGACAGATTGCTTGTGAAGGCAACTTCGTGGACCAAGGTGGCTACGTTGCGTGAAAACGTCAACGTGCTTCTGATCTGCTTAGTCCGCGACGAGTTGCTTGTGAAGGCAACTTCGCGGACCAAGGTGGCTACGTTGCGTGAAAACGTCAACGTGCCTCTGATCTGCTTAGTTCGCGACGGGTTGCTTGTGAAGGCAACTTCGCAGACCAAGGTGGCTACGTTGCGTGAAAACGTCAACGTGCCTCTGATCTGCTTAGTCCGCGACGGGTTGCTTGTGAAGGCAACATCGCGGACCAAGGTGGCTACGTTGCGTGAAAACGTCAACGTGCCTCTGATCTGCTTAGTCCGCGACGGGTTGTTTGTGAAGGCAACATCGCGGACCAAGGTGGCTACGTTGCGTGAAAACGTCAACGTGCCTTTTCAGTATTATTATTGACACTAACATTATTTCGTGGATTGTAAGTTAAAATGCTAACATATATCATTGATAGGGCATAAAGCCAGTTTTGGGTGTTACATGACATTGTTGTAGCTAAAACTATTACATGTAGCAAATACGCAGCTGGGCCGCGTTCCATGATCTTGGGATTAGGGTGCCATCTAAGCGTTCCAACGCATATGCACCCTTTCCGAGTATTTCTTGGACTTTGTACGGGCCCTCCCAGGTTGGTGCTAGTTTTCCGGGTGCTTCAGCCGTCAATGCTTCGTTGAGACGAAACACAAAATCCCCGACTTGGAATTGTGTCTTCTTTACCCGGGCATTGTAGTATTGCTCTAACTGTCTTTTATACTTGGCCTCTTTGAGTGCCGCCAACCCTCTTCGTTCCTCCAGAAGGTCCAGGTTGAGGCGTAACTCAGTGTCATTGTCAGTCTTTGAGGCTAACAGAACGCGTGCGGATGGGCACCCGATTTCGGCGGGGATCATGGCCTCAGTACCATATGTTAGGCTAAACGGTGTCTCCCCATTGCTGCTTTTGGTTAGCGTGCGGTGTGCCCATAGGACATTTGGAATCTCGTCCACCCAGCCTGTCCGCCTGGTGTTCAAGCGGGTTTTGATTCCATTGACGATGCTACGGTTTGCTCGTTCGACCTGTCCGTTGGCTTGCGGGTGAGCCACGGACGTGAAGATCTGTTCCACCCCCATGTTTGTCAGCCATTCTTGGAGCCCAGAATCCGTGAACTGTAAGCCATTATCGCTGACGATACTCATTGGTAGGCCGAAGCGACAGATGATAAACTCCCAGATGAAACGTTTTACCGTGCGGGCATCGATGGATACCAGTGGCTTGGCTTCGACCCATTTTGTGAAATAATCGATTGCCACAATGAGGTATCTAACGTTTCCCGGGGCTGTGGGGAATGGTCCCACTATGTCGATTGCCCATTTTTGGAACGGCCATGCAGATGTGACTGGCACTAAGTCGTTCTTGGGACGCAATGTGCTTGGAGCGTGGCGTTGACAGGCGTAGCACCGGCGGAGTATTTTGACGGCATCTACATGCATGCCTGGCCAATAATATCCCGCGTTCATCAGTTTCGCGACTACCATCCTTGGTCCGGCGTGTAGACCACAGATCCCTTCGTGCACCTCTTTGATAAAGAACATAGCTTTCTCTGTATCAACACATCTCAATAGGGGTCCCGAGTACGACCGCCTATATAAGGTACCGTCTATCACTTGATAATGCATGGCTTTGTGCTGTATTTTTCGTGCCTCGGATTTGTCCGTTGGTAGAGAACCGCTTGTTAGGTAGGTGATTATCGGGGTCATCCATGACGATGTACCCACCTGCACAACGTTTACTTGATGTGCGGATACGGATGGTGCGCTTAGGACCTCGACTCTGACGTCCTTAGCCATGTGCTCAAAAACGGAGGCTGCCATTTTACTTAGGGCGTCAGCTGGTTTGTTTTCGCTCCTATTGATGTGGAGGACCTTGCAATGCGTGAACCGCTGCATGAGCTTTTTAGTCTGTTCCAGGTACAGAGCCATCTTGCTATCCCTTGCCTCATATTGTCCGTTTACTTGCGCAGCTACGAGCATCGAGTCTACATGCGCGTCGAGGAACCAGGCGCCCATCTTGTCCGCGATTCTGAGACCTGCTAGCAGGGCCTCGTATTCCGCTTCATTGTTTGTACTTTCAAAGTTCAGGCGGATTGCATATGTGAATTCGGCACCGTCTGGGCTGATGAGCCGCAGTCCTGCCCCCGCGCCGTCCTCGCTCTTCGCACCATCGGTGTAGAGCGACCACTTGTCATTTTCGGCTGTCGGCGATGGTGGATCTTGCTCTATTAGACATTCCGCTACCTTGTCGGCGGGGACATCTGTCGCGAAGTTCGCCAGAACTTGCCCTTTGATGGCTGGTCGTGGTTTGTAGAAGATTTCGTGTTCTCCCAACTCGATTGCCCACTTTGCTAGTCTTCCCGAAAGTTCTGGCTTTTTCAGGACATCACTTATGCGGTAGTCGGTGAGTACGTTTATTGGGTGTCCCTGAAAGTACCGCCGTAAGCGCCGTGAAGCGTGTACCAAAGCCAAGACGAGCTTTTCCATGGTGGAGTAGCGTGTCTCCGCGTCTAACAGGGTCCGGCTTACGTAGTAGATGGGCGTTTGTACTCCTTTGCGGTCTACCAGTAAGGCCGCACCAACCGCCTTATCCGCTACTGCTAAGTATAGGGCTAGCGGTTCCTTGGGCCGCGGGGCTGTTAGCGTCGGCAGGTTCATGAGGCATTGTTTCATGTCCTGGAATGAGGTTTCTGCTTCGGGTGTCCATCTGAAATTTGTTTTCTTCAAGCAATTGCGGAGCGTGCTCACGAATGGGAATGACCTTGATGCGTAGTTTGATAAGAAACGGTTCAGGGCTACGAGTCGGCCCATCAAGGTCTGTACCTCTTTGACTGAAGCCGGTGATGGCATGCGCTCTATTGCTTGCACCTTTTCAGGATTTGCTCGAAAACCCTCTTTCGTGACTACGACCCCCAAGAATTTGCCTTCTTCCATGTCAAAGGAGCACTTGCTTGGATTCAGCTTCATGCGGACTTGTCGTAATTGGTCAAAAGTTTTTGGTATATCCATTAGCATTCGATCCTCTTCTGCACTTTTGATTACGAGGTCATCTACATATACCTCCAAGTTCACTCCGATCTGTGCGGCGAAGACCGAGTCCATGAGACGCTGATACGTTGCTCCCGCATTTTTGAGTCCGAAAGGCATCTTTGTATAACAGAAAGTGCCGATGTCTGTTCTGAAAGCGGTTTTATCCTCTTCGCCCTTCGCCATTTGAATTTGATGGTAGCCTTTGTAGGCGTCGAGAAAGCATTTGAAACGGAAGGGAGCCAGGGAGTCGACTTTCAGATCTATTTCAGGTAGTGGATAGCAATCCTTCGGGCAGGCTTTGTTTAAATCCTTGTAGTCTACGCACATTCGCCACCCTCCGTTAGCTTTGGCGACCATTATGGGGTTGGCGACCCATGTTTGGTATTTCACTGGACGAAGTATGCCGGCGTTTAATAGTTCAGTGACTTGTTCATGCATCGCTTTGGTTTTCTCTGGTCCCATACTTCGCTTATTTTGTACCACTGGTTCCACTGACTTGTATGTGACGAGTCAATGTTCTGCTATCTCTCGAGGGACTCCTACCATATCCGCAGGGGTCCATGCGAAGACGTCCTTGTTCTTGATTAGCAGTTGCTTTAGGTGCGTCCGCACTGTATTTGACAGTGCGGGTCCAATCGTCACAGTTTGTTCTGGGAAACTGGGATTGAGTATCCATTTCTCTGGCTCGGTCGGGTTTGGTTTTTTGGCGGATTTGGCTGGCTTTGGGGCCTCTGCTACGTGGCATTGGCGATTGCATCGGATAAACGCCACCCCCTTTCGGGTTGGGAAGCCGACCATTTGATGCGGAGCGGATGTGTTGTTGTTGAATTTGGCCAGCCCCTCTCTTCCTATCAGTATGTCGTGTGCTGAGTTCACTGGGAGTACCATAAATTCACATTCTTCTGTCCGCGACAAATTACCATCTGACCAAGTAACTGGGAACGTGATGACACCTCGGGGCATTATTGATTCATGAATGAATCCCGATATTGGTTCGCTTACTGGTACCAAACGTTTCTTGTCCGCCTCATCGAGCTGGTTAAAACACAGATCGTACATGATGTCCGCACTGCTTCCCGGGTCGAGAAACATGTATGGTGTGCGATAATGGCCGAATACCCCCGTGATGATGAGCGGGGATGTAAATGACGCTCCTCCTTTGGGGATAGGCAGAA
Organism: Ambrosia trifida; assembly: GCA_028751855.1. Classification (NCBI taxonomy): domain Eukaryota; kingdom Viridiplantae; phylum Streptophyta; class Magnoliopsida; order Asterales; family Asteraceae; genus Ambrosia; species Ambrosia trifida. Next base: position 33,136,763 of record CM054123.1, on the reverse strand, counting down.
TGACTGGTTGTTCTTTCCATGCATCTTTGCTTGTTTCTGTCAGTTGACGCTTGTTTCGTTTCTGTCCACTTGTTCGTTTGCCTGTCATGTTGCAGCTGTGTCCTGGGGCTCGCTCTATGAGGTGCGTTTGCAGGTTGCGTATCCGCTTGTTCGGTTCTTCTCCGCGATCGTCATGTTCGCGGCCGCGGCCATTACGCTGTACGTTTTTGACTAAGTGTCCCAATTGCCCCGATTTTAAGGCGGATTCAATCTCCATCTTTAAGCTGTAACAGTTGTCAGTGTTGTGCCCAAAGTCGTTATGATAGTCGCATCGTTTGCTAGTGTCCACATTCCTCCGCTTGCCCAGTGGGCGAGGTTCCTTGAAGTTATGCTGTTCGGTGGCGAGTACCTGCGACGGTGTTTTCGTCAGCGGTGTCCACTCTGTGTTCTTCTTAGATCCTCCCCGCCCGTCGCGGGTGTGTTTGTTATTGATGATCTGGCGGGCATCTTGTTGTGCGGAGTACTTGCCTTCTTCTGTGGATCCGGTGATGCGGGACCAAACTGATTGTTTTCCTTTATCCCTTCGGCCCCCCTGATTGCTGGGGGTACTGGTGGTGACGAGAATGGCGGAAAGATTTCTCAGATGCTGCGTAAATTTTGGCCGCCTTTATGACCTCATCCCAAGATTCTGGAATTCCGTCCTTTCCTGTAAGGCATTTCATGAGGTCGTCGTGATTGACCCCATGAATGAAGGCTGCTCGTGTGAGTTCTTCCCCGAATCCTATTTGCATTGCTTCGCGCGTATATCGGGTGATGTAGTCTTCGAGTGCCTCGCTGTCTCTTCTTGCGCAGAGTAGGATGTGGGCCTTGTCTTTCTTGTGTTTCCTTTGATGTGAGAACTGTAGTGAAAACTTGGACAGCAAGTCATCGAAGTCTAGGATACTACCCGCCGGGAGGTTGTCAAACCATACCCTGGCTGCGCCCATTAGCGTTTGGGCGAAGAGATGGCACCACACCTGCATTGGCCAATTTTGACTGTGGGCTGCGGTGCGGAAGTCGTGCACGTGATCGTCTGGGTCACGTGTTCCGTCGTATTTTCCGATGCTGTTTGGTAGCTTGGCCTTTGCCGGTATCGGTGCTAGTGCGACGCGGGCACAGAATTTTGACTTTTCTGCCAGGTCCTTTGGCCTGTAAGGTTTGACTAGGTCGTCATCCCCCTCAGCCTGTGAACTTGATTCGTAGCCGTCTTCTTCCTCAGTGGGAGCGTTGCCCTGGCTGCGGGATCCCTTCCCGCGACCTCCGCTACGACTCCCAATTGTGTTGTCTTTATGAGAACGGCTTGTTGTTTTGTTTTTGTTCATTGCCCCTGGAACCTTGTTGGTGGTGTCGAAGTTGAGCGTCTTTTGGACCCGTTGTTGTGCTTGCTGCATTACCCGTTTTTGGTAACCTGTAGTGAGCTCTGCCTGCTGTTTGAAGAGCCACTCGTCTGGGTCTTCTTCCTCTTTGGCCTCATTGTCGTCCAAGTCGATGGTATTCTGAGCTATAGCTTGACCGACACCGAGCCTCCTTACTGGTCTGTGGGCTGTCTTTGTGACTGTGGCTGGAGGGGTTTCCTCCGAATTCCCCTCGTCGTCTTCCTCGATAACTGGGGACTCCTGGTTCTTTGTCGAAGTTCCTTCGGTTGCCATTTCCTTAGTCGAAATATTGTGAAGGGTTTTGCTCTAGCCGATACGGATGGCGCCAATGAAGAAACAAAAGTTCACACCACTAGTCAGTATGAACTATCTATCTCTGCAAGTAAGATCCTTTACTAAGATGGATGGCTCCCTGACGATGATGACCTGAAAAACACAATATCCGGTGTGGGGCGACCGCCTCGAATCCAGAGGATTCTACTTAGCAGACACAAAAACGTGGTTAGCCTTAGTGTGTTCTTCAGGGATTTCTGAATGGCCTACTCAAGGAGACGAAGTGCTCCTTAAATAGGTTCCACACGGGCCTCGACATTCACCCTTAACTTACCCAATAGGCTGAGGCCCAGTTAAGGGTTTGCCTCCACACCGGCCCACAATTAGGCCCAACAAAAGATATTATACGACGAATGGGAAATCATAGAGAATGATCGTACCTTTTCTTGTGACGTGTCGTCGCGTGATTGGTCGCAGGCCTGGGCCAATATGATTGGCCTTCGGGTGTACTATTGTCCCCTCTGTAGGCCTTCGTTGGTGGAGATCCTTGCTGAGTGGTCCCGTGTATTCTGATTGGCCGATCAGCACAGGAGACGTACTTTTGTCTCCCGCGGGTTTGATGTTGGACACGTGTACGTCCCCTGCTGGTTGATCGTGCAGCATGCTCTTTGTCACACATCGCTGGGCCTTCATTGGTTCATACCTTGTTGTACGATCATACGTGTGATTGCCACATGTCTGGTCAGAGTGTTAACCCGCAACCCTTGGCGGGTCGCGGGCCGCCACTTTCTTGGTTGGCCCGCGTCCGTACCTAGTAGACTTCATTCGCCCCTAGTTGGGCTCGTTGGTGTTGTTTGGGTTTGGATTCCTCGTTCTCGTCTTTGGGCTTTGGCTTTTGGGTAGGGGCCCACGTGAATTTGGGTCCGTACCCCTTCACCAATGGTTTGTGATAGATTGGTGGTGTAAGGGTTTATTGGAACCTTTAATGGAATCCATAAAGACTGGCCATTAATGGAAAATATCTTGAACTGGCAGGCTTGCTTCTAAGCCTCTAAATGGTAAACTGGATGCACCCAAGATTCTAGTATCCCAACCCTTTGACCAAAACTTTGCATATTCCAAATTGTGGCCACTGCATGTGTGCAGGGCATTCCTGTGACTTCCCACCTTCTGCAAGTACAAGTTTTGTTCGCCATATCTACAATACATTTCCACTTACCTGGTCCAGCAACCCCAAAATGATCCCATCCATTCGAGCTGACTCTACACTATGCAACATTCTTTTTAATTCCATCAAAGATAGCTGTGAAATATGGTATCAAAGGTCCATCACTTTTGTTAATAACTTGCAACACATTGACAATTCTTCTCATTAAATATTCCTTAATGTACTCCAGGACTGTGATGATTGGTTTATCTTTACCTTCTACCAGCTGGCCATTCAAGACCTCACACATATTATTTAACAATACATCAGAAAGAGCTCTTCCTGGCAATTCAATATGACAAATATAGTGACACCTATATACCAATGTTCAATTGTCACACCCTCAAATTCCACGTGCGGGGTTTTACCGCGAGACGCGTGACACACCAGGATCTCAGTCAACGATCACAATAAACATACAACAAACATGCATTCATAATTCTATTTAAAACCAAAATATCATGCTTTGAGCTGTAAACCAGCAGCGGAAGCATTCTTGTTTACAACCAAAAACATATCATTGTTTACAAAGACATTGTTTAATATGCTTCAAAATAATAGACGCTGTGCATGACTCCGTGCGCCTAGCCCATTGACTGCTACCTTAGCGACCTGAGAAAACATGCCAAAAATGTCAACATATAATGCTGGTGAGTTCACAGGTTTTCTTTCATAAAGTGTTGTTATAAGTTCGGTAAGATCATTTCCCGTTACTACTATGTTATAAGAACGTTAGCTAGACGTTAAGTGTTGCTACTACTGCGGTTGGGAATCCATTACTAAACCGGTATAAGTGTTGAAGCCAGCCCAGACGGACGGGATTACCGATGCCTCGGTAACCCCCAAAGTATTAGAGACAATATGCACCCGCCCGGCTCCCAGCCGTCGGGTGGGGTTTGTAAGGCCCAATAGATCTATCCACATTTCCCCCGTTGTGCATCCCCGCACATTCATGGTTCCCCCCTGGGACTTTCTGTAAAAGCCGCATAGTACGTGAAATAACCATAGTATAACATGATCTATGATGAGTAATCGAATAAGTAGCATGTTTCTCCCCCGAAAGTAAAACGGTAAAAGTGGGGCTGTGACACTCACCTTGGATTGCGTTACTTGAAAACAGTTAAGTAATTATGTTATGATAGCCCCAAATAGCGGCGACCTATCATAAGATGTGTATAAGTATTGGACTAATAACCCGCAGGCTAACTAGTCCCCGAATGTCCAGACCGTGACCATAAACGTTTGAAAACACCTTTAACTGTTAAACCGACCGTGCCAGACAAGACCCGACGTCCCATTGGTGACCCGACATTCCACGTGTTTGATAAATGCAAGACATCATGCAACATATGCAATTAAACACTTAATACGCGCAAGAGTTCACCTAGTCTATTATAATGTCCAATTAACGCATAAACAGGTCCGAATACGTCTTACTAAGTCATTGGGTGTATCCCGGGGTTCCTAGCATGTTCCTAGGTGTCAAATCGTGTTCCGGGATGTCAAAACGCGTTCGCGACAGCAGTACATGCGATTAGGAAGGTTACACGCGAGTAGGCATCAGCCTACAGGCGATTAGGGCCTAATCGCATGAAGCATGAGGCGATTAGGGTCCTAATCGCCCCATATGTCTGCATAATCGCGTGGCATCAGGCGATTAGGATGCCTAATCGCCTGTTGCTGCTGTGTAACGGATTTTCGCGCGTTTAACCCTCCAAATCAGATCCGAAACATGAAACAACACCCAATATCAAACCTAACTCATTTACCAACCCATTTCAAGCAAAAACCCCCAACATATCACTGATCTATCATGTTCTAAGCAATTATTTCTTAAAATGGCAAAGTACTAGGTTTCACCAACCAACCTTATCTTTCCTTAAATGGAAACAATCAGATTTCAAACTCTACAAACATGTAAATCATCAAACCTCTGATCTAACATCTTCCTAGTATGAATCCTAACAACATTGCATCAACATTCATACCATAATCATCCTAAATCCTCAAGAACATACAAATGGGTCAAAATATGCATTTTCTTCAAAACACCACAAAAATGGCTAAATTTCTAAGACAACCTTCCTAATAAACTCTACATAGCAGAAGTACAATCATATCTTGAAAACGTTCATGTTATAATCACCAAGAAGACCAACATATGCATGTAAACTTCACAAATAACAAGCATTAAGGTGTAGACTTGGTTTAGGACTCTTTTGAAAGGTTTTTAAAGACACATTTTGGTAAAACAAGGTCTGGAACTTTGGGGAACTCAAAATAACAACTTTACAAAGGTTAGGGATGAAGAACACACCTTGGGTTTTGTTAAAGAAAGGTGTGTAAGCTTGGAGATGGTGATTTTTGTAGCAAAAAGAGTTCCAGAGGTGTTTCAAGGTGTGTGGGCGACTTGGGAGCAGCTAGGGTTGTTCTAGAGGTGTTTGGGGAGTTAAGGGTTCTATTTATAGGTGTTTTGACCCGGACTCTGCTGTTCATGCGATTAGCAGAGCATGTCACGCGACTGGGAGCCTAATCGCATGGAGTATCAGGCGATTAGGTCCCAATCGCCTATAATACTCCCTACTCGCCCCATATATAGGCGATTAGGGGTTCCTAATCGCCCCTATGGTGCTGGAACGAGTTTTTGGCGCGTTAAACACTATTTTAACATATTTAAACACGTATTCACATACCGATAAGTCACATAATGATTTCAAACATATAATGCATGATAACTAACACGTTTACATCCGTTCACCAATTTCCCGGGACTCGAGACTCGTGTGTGCATTAAACCCGGCGATTCCACGAATCGCCGATCCTTGTACCCATAGTTATGGAGCGACTCCCGATGACCCCGCGGATCATCATAACGACTCCCGATGATTCCCAGAATCATCATACCGACTCGACTGACTCCGTTAAGGACGTAATATGCATGACTTGCTAAGGTAGACTTACTAGTTTAGTCAACGTTACTAACCTGAGTTTGCCGGGTGTCACATCATCCCCCTGTTGAAAGAATTTTCGTCCCGAAAATTGCCCAAGGCCAAAAAGGAAGAGACGAAAGAGAAGAAAAATTTTCCGGTTGCCACATCATCCCCCTGTTGAAAGGAATCTCGACCCGAGATTCATTCAGCTTCAGCAGAGACATGTCTTGATTCGAACGCGCGCTTAGGAAATAAATGGGGATACTTAGCCTTCATTTGATCTTCCCGTTCCCACGTGAACTCCGGTCCACGATCAGAGTTCCAACGGACTTTAACAATGCGGATTTTACTCCGGCGAAGGCTACGGATTTTATAGTCAAGAATTTCAACCGGTTCCTCCACGATACGCAGACGATCATCCACCTTGATCTCTTCGAGAGGAACAACCAAAGATTCATCCGCCAAACACTTCTTCAAATTAGAAACATGGAAGACGTTATGAACATTACTGAGCTCAGCCGGCAGATCAAGCTTGTATGCTACCGGTCCAATCCGTTCCAGGATTGCGAACGGTCCCACATACCGAGGATTCAATTTGCCCCGCTTCCCAAAACGTATAACGCCCTTCCACGGAGATACCTTCAACAAAACCCTGTCGCCAACCTCAAACTCCAAAGGCTTGCGACGACGATCGGCATAGCTCTTTTGACGATCCCGAGCTGCTGCCATGCGGTTACGGATTTGTACGATCTTTTCGGAAGTCTCGTACACAAGTTCCGGGCCGGTGAGTTGACTCTCACCCACCTCGGCCCAACAAAGAGGAGACCGGCATTTCCGCCCGTAAAGAGCCTCGAACGGAGCTGCCTTGATGCTAGAATGGTAACTGTTGTTGTAGGAGAATTCCACCAACGGTAAATGACTCTCCCACCCCTTGCCAAAATCGATCACACATGCCCGAAGCATGTCTTCTAGCGTTTGGATTGTCCGCTCACTTTGACCGTCAGTTTGCGGATGATACGCTGTGCTCATGTCCAACTGAGTACCCAGAGCCTTATGCAAGGACTTCCAGAAGTTAGAGGCGAACCGAGGATCACGATCAGAAATAATAGAGACAGGCACCCCGTGCCGGGAGACCACTTCCTTGAGATATAACCGTGCCAAACGTTCGAGACCATCGGTCTCTTTGATAGCGAGGAAGTGCGCAGACTTTGTCAACCTATCGACAATTACCCAGATCATGTCGCAACCACTGGGCGATTTCGGGAGTTTGGTCACAAAGTCCATCGTAATCCGCTCCCACTTCCACTCGGGGATTTCAGGCTGTTGCAGAAGGCCGGATGGCTTTTGATATTCGACCTTGACCTTAGTACAGGTCAAGCAGTTGCTCACATACGAAGCCACGTCCGCCTTCATGTTCGGCCACCAATAAAGTATCTTTAGGTCTTGATACATCTTATCGGAGCCAGGGTGAATAGAGTACCGGGACTTGTGAGCTTCATCAAGGACAAGCTCCCGCAAGCCCCCAAATAAAGGAACCCAAATACGTTCAGCGAAATAGTGTAACCCATCGGTCCTGAGTTCAAGGTGGCTATCAGCACCATGCATGGTTTCAGCTTTAAGGTTTTCCTCCTTCAAAGCTTCTTGCTGCGCTGAACGGATTCGATCAGGTAATCCGGAATGGATAGTGAGCTGAAGAGCTCGAACACGACGAGGTTTAGCCGTTTCCTTCCTGCTCAAGGCGTCTGCGACCACATTCGCCTTGCCAGGATGGTATTTGATAGTGCACTCGTAATCATTAAGAAGCTCGACCCAGCGACGCTGTCTTATATTCAACACCTTCTGATCAAAGATATGCTGGAGACTCTTGTGATCGGTGTAAATAGTGCATTTGGTACCGTACAAGTAATGCCTCCAAATCTTTAAAGCAAAGACCACCGCACCCAATTCCTATTCATGGGTGGGGTAGTTTTTCTCATGAACTTTGAGCTGGCGAGAAGCATAGGCGATGACCTTCTCGCGCTGCATCAGTACACAACCAAGACCCCGGATAGAGGCGTCGCAATAAACCACAAAATCGTCCGTACCCTCAGGCAAGGACAAGATAGGAGCAGAACAGAGTTTAGCCTTTAACAACTGGAAGGCCGACTCCTGCGAATCACCCCAGTCGAACTTTCTGTCCTTCTGGGTAAGCGAGGTGAGGGGTTGAGCGATCTTCGAAAATCCCTCCATAAAACAACGGTAATAACCTGCAAGGCCTAGGAATTGCCGCACTTCAGATGGCGTCTTTGGTGCTTCCCAGTCTTTAATGGCTTCAATCTTAGCTGGGTCAACGTGAATTCCTTTCTCATTAACAACATGACCAAGGAATTGGACTTCACGCAACCAGAAGCTACACTTAGAAAACTTGGCGTACAACTGTTCCCGCCTCAGAAGTTCCAAAACAAGACGTAAGTGTTCCTGGTGGTCCACCTCGTTCTTGGAATAGACTAGAATATCATCAATGAAGACAATCACGAACTTATCAAGATAAGGCTTACAAACACGGTTCATCAGATCCATAAAGATGGCAGGTGCATTGGTGAGACCAAAAGGCATGACCAAGAATTCGAAATGGCCATAGCGAGTTCGAAAGGCGGTCTTCGGAATGTCAGCTTCTTGAACCCTCAACTGATGGTACCCCGACCTCAAATCGATCTTCGAGTAGAAACTAGAACCCTGAAGCTGGTCAAATAAGTCATCGATGCGAGGAAGAGGATAGCGATTCTTGATGGTAACCTTATTCAACTCCCGGTAGTCGATACACATCCGTAGGCTTCCGTCCTTCTTCTTGACAAACAAAATAGGGGCTCCCCACGGGGACGAACTAGGTCGAATGAAACCCTTCTCTAACAGCTCCTGCAACTGGTTCGATAACTCCTGCATTTCGGGAGGTGCGAGACAATAAGGGGCACGGGCAATAGGGGCCGCACCCGGAGTAAGTTCAATACCAAATTCGACCTGACGATAAGGCGGAAGGCCAGGTAAGTCTTCAGGAAATACATCGGGAAAGTCACGGACAACAGGAATATCTTCAATCTTCTTCTCTTCTTCAGACGAAACCGAAACAAGTGCCAGAATGGCAGAATACCCCTTCCGAAGATACTTATAGGCTTTCATACACGAAATGATACTCAACGGGACCCCGCTCTTCTCACCGTGCACCGACAGAATTTCTCCATCAGGGAGAGGAAGTCGAATGACTTTATCAAAACAAACGATCTCAGCATGATACAGAGACAACCAATCCATACCCACGACAACATCGAAACTACCCAAGGACACCGGCATAAGATCAATAGGGAAGGAATAACCCGACAACTCAAGGTGACACTCCCTAAGGACGTGCGTCGCCTCGACTTTCTTACCATCAGCCAATTCTATCAAGTACTTAGCCTCTAAAAGTGTAGGTACCCTATCAAGCAATTGGCTAAACCCAAGAGATATAAAACTCTTATCGGCACCAGAATCGAATAAAACCGTAGCATAGCGATTATCGAGAAGAAACGTACCAGTAACAGTGTCAGGATCTTGTCGAGCACCGCTCGAACCAATCACGAAGGCGCGAGCATTCCTGCCTCCGCCCCCATTGTTTCCATTACCCGACCCATTCTTCCCAGCTTCACCCTGTTTCAACTTGGGGCAGTTACGCTTGTAGTGACCAAGCTCACCACAGTTATAGCACCCTTGTTTCCCCTGATTTCCCTGGGGAGCAGCGACTTGAGGGGCTGGGGCTGGTGTGACCGACGGGTTTCGGTTCCCCAAAGGGTTGGACCTACAATCTTTGGCTTGGTGCCCAACCTTATGGCACCGACGGCAACGGTCCTTATCATCGCAAGAACCGGTATGATGATAATTGCATCGATCACACTTTGGCAACTTCCCAGCATAAACCCCCGGTTGTCGTTCAGACGACGATCCCCCAGTATCAGTCTTCCTCACCTGCTGAGGCTGAGCCGAGCTCGAGCCTTTCCCCACGGTTTCCCACTTCCGCTTGCTACTATCAGAAGTCTTCACAGCAGCGCCTCGAGGAGGCAAGACCCCTTCAGCCACCTTCATGTTGGTCAGCCTGTGGGCCGACCGAACCACCTCAGAATAAACAGTGAGGTTACCCGCAGCAACTAATCCGGCAATCTCCGGTACTAACCCAGCAACATAATGCTCAATCCTTCGGTATTCGGGTGCGTGCAGATCGGGGCACAACACCGCCAACTCATTGTGCCTAGCAGTATAAGTTTCAATCTCGGAACCCGCCATCTTATGATTCCAGACCTCATGCTCAAGCTTCTGGATTTCATCCCTCGGGCAATACTCATTTTTCAGCAACTGAATGAACTCCGCCCAGGGCATAGCGTGGGCTTCCCCAATGCCCATAGTCTGGGTGGTGGAGTTCCACCAAGTTAAAGCTTGACCCTCCAAGGTCGCAGAAGCATATTTCACCCGGTCGCCTTCCGGGCAGTTGCACATTGAGAAAACAGATTCGATTTTCTCCAACCAACGGAGCAGTCCCACCGCCCCTTCAGTGCCACTAAAGTTGTGGGGCTTGCAATCCATAAACTTTTTATAGGAACACTGGGATGGAGGAGGATTGACAACACCACCTGGAACAGACACGTAGGTGAGAATCAAGAAAAGGTAAAGTACCCCAGAACAAGGTAGAATAGGTGAGAACCGACGTACCACCCATAGCATTATGAGCGGCTTGGAATGCAGCCAGAGCAATATTCACATGCAGCTGCATTAAGTTATCCAGCTCAGCTTCGGTCATATTAATGTTCCCGCGGCCACCGCCGCCACCACGGCCGCCAGCTCGACCGCCAGCACGGCCGCCTCTGCGACCTCCACGAGCTCCCGACATCTTCTGTCACAACATGAAACAAAAGATTTAGGCTTGCCCGTGGTATAACCCATTAGGAATTTCAAGAAATTAGACAGAGCCCAGCTCGGGTCCATCCGTTCAAGCCCAAAGTCCGCCAGGGATCCCATGCGTCACAGTTTATGATCTCGTGTGCACCCGACATGATAAACTGTTCCACATGGTCCTCCAGGCGCGCTTTAAGTTTGAAGTTCAAGTCACCGAACACTAGCGCCAAATCATGGTATTATCATAAGTATAAGTACGAGATAGTATGCATAAGAACGGGCGTGTTCATTAGGGCATAGAGGGGAGATGTCCAAATCCCTGGACAGATCTCAAGAGTACGCCGAAGCTACCCCAATGTACACCGCCATCAAGAAAGTTCAGTAGTATATCGTTCGCCATCGGATCATAGTAAGGACGAGTCAAGAAATAGAATGATAAAGAGTAAATAGATGATGTAGCGTAGTAGACGATGACACCGACACCCCCGACAAGTCATATTGTTACCCACTTGCTAAGACTCGACTAATTGTGACCGTCTAGTGCGTGTGACTCAGTTATAGACTAGACTCTACATGCAGTCCTAGTTCACTATAACCGTTGGCTCTGATACCAATCTGTCACACCCTCAAATTCCACGTGCAGGGTTTTACCGCGAGGCGCGTGACACACCAGGATCTCAGTCAACGATCACAATAAACATACAACAAACATGCATTCATAATTCTATTTAAAACCAAAATATCATGCTTTGAGCTGTAAACCAGCAGCGGAAGCATTCTTGTTTACAACCAAAAGACATATCATTGTTTACAAAGACATTGTTTAATATGCTTCAAAATAATAGACGCTGTGCATGACTCCGTGCGCCTAGCCCATTGACTGCTACCTTAGCGACCTGAGAAAACATGCCAAAAATGTCAACATATAATGCTGGTGAGTTCACAGGTTTTCTTTCATAAAGTGTTGTTATAAGTTCGGTAAGATCATTTCCCGTTACTACTATGTTATAAGAACGTTAGCTAGACGTTAAGTGTTGCTACTACTGCGGTTGGGAATCCATTACTAAACCGGTATAAGTGTTGAAGCCAGCCCAGACGGACGGGATTACCGATGCCTCGGTAACCCCCAAAGTATTAGAGACAATATGCACCCGCCCGGCTCCCAGCCGTCGGGTGGGGTTTGTAAGGCCCAATAGATCTATCCACATTTCCCCCGTTGTGCATCCCCGCACATTCATGGTTCCCCCCTGGGACTTTCTGTAAAAGCCGCATAGTACGTGAAATAACCATAGTATAACATGATCTATGATGAGTAATCGAATAAGTAGCATGTTTCTCCCCCGAAAGTAAAACGGTAAAAGTGGGGCTGTGACACTCACCTTGGATTGCGTTACTTGAAAACAGTTAAGTAATTATGTTATGATAGCCCCAAATAGCGGCGACCTATCATAAGATGTGTATAAGTATTGGACTAATAACCCGCAGGCTAACTAGTCCCCGAATGTCCAGACCGTGACCATAAACGTTTGAAAACACCTTTAACTGTTAAACCGACCGTGCCAGACAAGACCCGACGTCCCATTGGTGACCCGACATTCCACGTGTTAGATAAATGCAAGACATCATGCAACATATGCAATTAAACACTTAATACGCGCAAGAGTTCACCTAGTCTAGCATAATGTCCAATTAACGCATAAACAGGTCCGAATACGTCTTACTAAGTCATTGGGTGTATCCCGGGGTTCCTAGCATGTTCCTAGGTGTCAAATCGTGTTCCGGGATGTCAAAACGCGTTCGCGACAGCAGTACATGCGATTAGGAAGGTTACACGCGAGTAGGCATCAGCCTACAGGCGATTAGGGCCTAATCGCATGAAGCATGAGGCGATTAGGGTCCTAATCGCCCCATATGTCTGCATAATCGCGTGGCATCAGGCGATTAGGATGCCTAATCGCCTGTTGCTGCTGTGTAACGGATTTTCGCGTGTTTAACTCTCCAAATCAGATCCGAAACATGCAACAACACCCAATATCAAACCTAACTCATTTACCAACCCATTTCAAGCAAAAACCCCCAACATATCACTGATCTGTCATGTTCTAAGCAATTATTTCCTAAAATGGCAAAGTACTAGGTTTCACCAACCAACCTTATCTTTCCTTAAATGGAAACAATCAGATTTCAAACTCTACAAACATGTAAATCATCAAACCTCTGATCTAACATCTTCCTAGTATGAATCCTAACAACATTGCATCAACATTCATACCATAATCATCCTAAATCCTCAAGAACATACAAATGGGTCAAAATATGCATTTTCTTCAAAACACCACAAAAATGGCTAAATTTCTAAGACAACCTTCCTAATAAACTCTACATAGCAGAAGTACAATCATATCTTGAAAACATTCATGTTATAATCACCAAGAAGACCAACATATGCATGTAAACTTCACAAATAACAAGCATTAAGGTGTAGACTTGGTTTAGGACTCTTTTGAAAGGTTTTTAAAGACACGTTTTGGTAAAACAAGGTCTGGAACTTTGGGGAACTCAAAATAACAACTTTACAAAGGTTAGGGATGAAGAACACACCTTGGGTTTTGTTAAAGAAAGGTGTGTAAGCTTGGAGATGGTGATTTTTGTAGCAAAAAGAGTTCCAGAGGTGTTTCAAGGTGTGTGGGCGACTTGGGAGCAGCTAGGGTTGTTCTAGAGGTGTTTGGGGAGTTAAGGGTTCTATTTATAGGTGTTTTGACCCGGACTCTACTGTTCATGCGATTAGCAGAGCATGTCACGCGACTGGGAGCCTAATCGCATGGAGTATCAGGCGATTAGGTCCCAATCGCCTATAATACTCCCTACTCGCCCCATATATAGGCGATTAGGGGTTCCTAATCGCCCCTATGGTGCTGGAACGAGTTTTTGGCGCGTTAAACACTATTTTAACATATTTAAACACGTATTCACATACCGATAAGTCACATAATGATTTCAAACATATAATGCATGATAACTAACACGTTTACATCCGTTCACCAATTTCCCGGGACTCGAGACTCGTGTGTGCATTAAACCCGGCGATTCCACGAATCGCCAATCCTTGTACCCATAGTTATGGACCGACTCCCGATGACCCCGCGGATCATCATAACGACTCCCGATGATTCCCAGAATCATCATACCGACTCGACTGACTCCGTTAAGGACGTAATATGCATGACTTGCTAAGGTAGACTTACTAGTTTAGTCAACGTTACTAACCTGAGTTTGCCGGGTGTCACATCAATACTAAAACATATTCAACTATAATAATGTGTTTACCTGAGAAATTAGACTTTGACCACTGCTTAGGGTCTATCTTTGATAACCAAAGATGTGCAGCAGAATTCATCCTCTTCAACTCCTCCATTGTCTTTTCAAAATACACAACTGTTGTGCATTTTGTAAGTTTCCACATAATTTCTTTCTATGCCTTAGCTCTGAAAGTTAGTTTCATGTTTTCATATATATGCCCAACACAAAACCTGTGTTCAGCACTTGGAAAAAAGCCTTGAAACATCTTCCAGAATTCCCTGAAACATAAGGCACACATTGACACATTTCATTTATAAAGTAATGAAACAGCCTTTGAAATTCATTTCTAACCTTTTGTCTGTCACTCATAAAAGTAAACCTTGAATTACTTCCAAGTTGTAAATCATCGCCTATGTTCTCTAGGAACCATGTACAAGAGTGTATGTTTTCAGCTTCAACAATAGCATATGCCAAAAGATATAGGCCATTGTTATTGTCAATTCCCACAGCAGTAAGCAGTTCACCAGGAAAAGGTCCATTCAAGAATGCACCATCTAGTCCTAAATAGATCCCTACCAACTGCTTTAAACCCACCCTTTAAAGATCCCAAGCAAACATATACTCTCCTAAACTGCCTTGTTGTAGAGTTTGGATCTACAACAGGTTCAACATCTAGCTTAACAGTAGAACCCGGGTTTGTTCTTAGAAGTTCTTCAAGGTAATCCTTAAGCAAACCATACTGAGCACTATAATCTCCATGCATCACACTTTGTGCTTTAGCTATTGCCCTATAAGCTTTCATTCTAGAAATACTTACCTCATACTTTCTCTGAAACTGTTCTTGTACTGCCTTGACTGGAATATTTGGATTTTCTTCAATCTGTTCAACCAGATCTTGAGCTAAAAATGTGGAAGTTCAGGCTGTGATAACTCTGCTTTGTAGACATTTATGTTGCTCAATAAATGTTTTCACCATCCAACTTTCTGACTCAGTGTCTTTAGATACTAACAAAGCCCAAGGGCAAGTTGTGTCTATAGGATTCTTCTTTTTGCCCCTGACCTCTTTATGTTTTGCAGGTTCAGTCCCTACAACTTTCTTACCTTTCTGTTTACTACCCTGTCCTTCAACTTGTGTTTTATTGTCTCCTTGATTCAATTGTGTGTCGTTTAATCAGCTTCTTCGCCTCTACTTTGCAGCCAAACATTTGACCTATAAAGAACTGTCCATCATCAGCATAAGCCTGTCTAAGCTTCCTTAGTTTTTTCTTCCTAATGTTGCCAATATTTTAATCATCACTAGCACTATCAAAGTTGTCATTATCAAGCACATCTAATCCATTATTGTCTATTTCATGCTCAGGTTAATGATTCATCTACCCCTACATCAACATGAAATCAAAAGTCATTCATAACTACCTCATCCTCTTCCACAACATTGCCTTCATCTATAATAAAGTCACTTTCACTATCATCTGCCTCACTATGTTCACTCTCTTTATGTTCATCATCACTGCTGTAACACCCCAACCGATGGCGGAAACATCGGGATGTCACGTATTGATGATTGTTCAGTAGCTCATGGTGAATAATAAATTTCATTAAATAATTTAAATAAGTTACATACAATTGTTCTAAGAATTTGTACATCACAAGATGAAAAATACTAGCTACACATCTTCAAGCATTAACTCTAATCTTCAAGCAAGTAGAACCTGAAACATGTTAAGTTTGAAAATATTTTGGGTCAACAAAAGTTGGTGAGAATACATAGGTTTTCGAATATAATAGATAACAATAGTTTGTACAACAATCACAGTTGTTTTATGATGGAGAATGAGTCCGACATGTAACAATGCGTCTTTGTACAATCAAACCTTGTGTCGACTGAGACCTAACTCGCAAGTTAGTTAAATGTTGTTACTGTTATCGATCATCCCTGAATTTATGCGGGGGGATGTGTTTGTCAGACCTATAGCGCTATAATCTAAACAGGCGGCTTGATCAATGTTAATGATTGTACTGTGTCTTTTTGTTACAGTCAAATGATAGAATGAGTAAATGATAGTGTAATTGAATGACAAGTTTCAACAATGTTAGAATGAGTAAATGATAGTGTATAAAATGTTTAAACATGTTTCACCCCAAACTGTAAAACAGAAAAAAGGGCTATGTAAACTCACCTTAGTGTTAGAATGATGACCCTTGTTATATAAGTAAATGTGGCTCGTGTGTATCCAAATATCACCCTATTTCAAGGTAATAAATAAGTGTTGAGGAAAACTTAATAAGTCTAAGTTTTCTAGTCTAAAATGTGCTAGGGTTCCTAATTTGGGGATTAATAATTGATTTATGATTAAATTTGAATAATATAAATAAATAAGGAAATAATTAATGAAAATGTTTTCTGACCAATATTATCTAAAAGTAGTTAAATTATAATGTAATAAATGTAAAAATTATTTTTATAAAATTATTTTTTTAATTAATGAATATTTATATATAAATAATTATTTGACAAAATATAGACTTAATATTTAAAAATATTAAAAATCATAAATTTTGAATCAAAAATTTATATTTCCGACCTAAATGATTAATAATAATTTATGTAAAATTTTGATGTAAAAATAATGAAAAATGAATTTATTATGATTTATTTATGAATAAAATAAAAAAAATCGATTAAAAATATTAAATAAATGATTTTCGAAAGAAAACTAAAAATTGTATGATAAACTTTACCATTAGAGTAACACAAAATAATTTTTATAGAATTTATAATTTTGTTTTGGTATTTTTAAACATAAATTAAAGGATAATATACATTATATAAATATAAAAAGGAACAACTTTTTGTAAATTAAATAAAAAAAATGCTGAGGGGCAGAATCGAACTCAAGACCTTAACATGTCCAAAGCCTTTAAACAAGTCTGACTGGCCAACTGAGCTACACGCTTAATTGGTTTTTAATTTGTTTCGAAATTTTTTTATTTGAACTTCACATAGTATCATCTTCCCCAATCTAAAATGAAGAACCCTAGATCTTTAATTGACCAAAATAACAAACGATAGCTCCTGATTATACAGGGCTATTGTTCGGCCAAGATCAACAAACAAAACACACAACAAAAATTCTTACTTACTGATGGTTTGAACGTCGATTAGAAAGGTCAACGGAAAAGTCAAATGCCAAACAATTATAGCTTATAGAGATGAATTAGGAGAATTAGAGAGTTGGGGTTCTGTTTTCGGCATTCCTAGGTTGCCATGAGTTGTCCAATTTATAATAATGTTGTATCTTTGGAAGGTTTGGCTCATGACTGTTTGTGCGGTTGAAACTTCGCCCGAGTTGGCCTCGTTACAGGCTGAAATTGCGTCCGAAACATGTGGGTTTCGAGCGGAATTAGTTGTCAATCAAGAAATCACACCTTAATTGCGTCAAAGTTTCCAAAGTTGAGCTTGATTACTTGGTCAAAGTTTGAAGAATAGAGGTCAACCCTGTGTAGCCTGTCTTGGCGTGTAAGCAGCGAACAAAAGGAAAGAAAAAGAAACCCAAGAAAAGCTTTAGGTTGGGCCTGAATTCATTTGGACTGGATCGGATGTGGGCTTAGGGTATTGGGTTGGGTGGAGTTTTTTTTGTTATGGATTTGGTTATGGTTATAAGATAGATTTAAGGTTTTAAAGTTTAACAATCTAAGTTTTATAACCTTTATAAAATTTTCAGTTACTGTTATTATTATAAAAAAAATCAATAAATATATATACATATATTTTGGACATGACTAAAAATTAAAATATTAGGAACGATGAGTGATTAATATATGGTTAAAATACATGAGAATGTGACATACGAATAAAAACGGGAATTTTTAGTAGTTTTAAAATTTTGTGAATTTACATAAGGTTACAGTGTCCCCTACTTTTAGAAACTTCGTCCCGAAGTTATTAAAAACACAGGGTTGAGGATGATTGGGTAGAGATTAGAACAAGTGTAGTGTTAGGGTACAACATGAATAGAATGATCTGTTTCAAATAATTTGGATAAGAGATGTGTGTGTTGATGAACTACTAGATATCTAAAGTTTACATTTGGTTATCTACCAAAACCTTGATAGAATTTCACACTACCTTAACGTACCTGTAAATTCATGATTACGTTCCGGACCGCAATCACCAATTTACCTTACATTAGGGTTTTGTGTCCTTCTTTTACTCTATCACATTTGTAAGTAATGCAGAAATAATCGTGTGGTTGAACCTTTGTATTTAATGAGTCCAACTGTTGAGCAGGAAAAAGACTTCTACCAGTTAGTGAGTAGGAACCTCTACCGATTGTTGAGCAGGTTCGATAGCCTCCACCAGTCGTGGAGCAGGTTGTAGGGCCTCTCCCGACTGTTGAAAAGGCATGATGACCTCTACCAGTAGTTGAGTAGGTTCGATAGCCTCCACCAGTCGTGGAGCAGGTTGTAGGGCCTCTCCAGACTGTTGAAAAGGCATGATGACCTCTACTAATTGCAGCAATTATTATACACATAAATTGCAAATTGATAACATGTTTATGTAAGCAAGTATAACGAGTATCGTATATAGATTTAGATATTGATATAGCAATTAGTTCACATTCAAATAAGCATGCATCCAAGTGTTATGATTATACCATATAAGCAACCCTCAGACAAAACTAGTATTTATTACTTGAATCAAATAGCGTCAATACATAGAATAAAAAGCAAACAACATTCAAATGGTGGGACTTGCTGTTAAGTAGCTGGAGGGTCTTGATCTTGGTTTAGTTTAGGGCATCGGTTACGGAAGTGATTTGGGTCTCCACATTCATAGCATTGACCATAGTTGTATCTACCAGGACGAGCAGCCTGAGCAGGGTTGGTTGGTTGGTTGGCATTAGGATTTGGGGCCTCACGACATGTGTTGACCAGATGGCCATACTTACCACAATTGGTGCACAAGCGACATGCTGAAGCAGTGGGATGATGTCGTTTGCATGTGTTACACAATGGATAGTTTCCTATATAAGGTTTCTTGTTAGAAGCTTGTGTAGTGAGGTTTGCATCAGGATCCCTGGTCTTACGCTTCTGGTTCTCAGTAGTTACCGCGGCTACAATACTTGCTTTCTCGCCTTTTCGAACTAAGGTCCCGTTCTTTACATGATTGTCAGTTTAGGTAGCTGCTAGACGCTTGGCCTCTTCGAGGGTAGCAGGGTTCCTTCCCTACACCGTGTCCTGAATCTGCATGGGTAAACCACCGATATATTTCTCAATGGCTACAGGTAGGGTAGTGACCTTATGGGGCAACAACAGACTGAGCTCATGGAAGCGGGTGTTATAAGCAAGGTTTTCCCCACTATCCCGAGCAAGGGTGTGGAACTCGTCCTCTAATTTCTTGACCTCGTTACATGGGCAAATTCAGCTTTCATTATCTCCTTGACTTGATCCCAGGTCATAGCAAGTGCAACTTCAGCTCCACGGGTGCGCTTTTCCTCATTCCACCAAGTGAGTGCTCGTTTGTGAAGAACACTCATAGCATAACGGACCTTAAAGTTATTGGGACACTCACTGTTAATGAAGGTATTCTCAATACCCTTGAACCATTGTAGAACACCAGTAGCTCCTTCATCTCCACTGAACTTAGGAGGATTACAGGTATTAAAGTGTTTAAGAGTGCAAGCTGGGAGACCATTCCCGTTTCCATTCCCGTTTCCATTGTGGTTTCAATTGTCGTTTCCATTTCCACCGCCGTTTCCATTTCCATTGTCGTTCCCATTCATTTGGATGACTTGAGCCAGTAAGTTAGGAACCAGATTTGCGATCTGTTGCGCCATTTGTTGAGAGATGATCGCAGCCAGTTGGGCATCACCTCCATTGTTGTGGTTAGTGTCGTGGTTATGGTTGTGGTTGCTGCTCCCTTCCTCATGATTAACACCACTGTTAAGGCGAGTGCTGCGACGTGGAGACATGATCTGTAAGAGACACAATGAAGGTTCAATGAGACATGAATGGGGTAATATAAGGAATGTAATCATTTATCCATTAATTAAAACGAATAAACGAAAACGTTGACTTATCAAAGATTCTAGATTCTAATAACATATTGAAGACATGCTTTAGCCTTTAAGTGAACACTCATCCCGATAATTCCCAGGTAGGCATCCGGGTCCCTCGTCTGATTGGGATATATGCGCAATGCCAGCCTAGACAGAAAACTCAGAATACAGGCGTTCATCCTTCCAGATTGCACGTGTTCGTTATTAAAATCTAGAATTTCGACGAGATCTCAAGGTGGTTCAGGCTAAAACTGAGGATTTTGTCCTATTAGTCTAAGAGTAGATCAAGAGTAGATCCAGTGGTGGAGAAACAATCTTCTTGTGGGGACTAAGATAGGGATAAGAAGTGGGAGGAAGATAGAGATTAGAAACAAGTAAGGTTGCAGGTAAAAGGAGCAAGTACTGATTATAATCCTATGGTTATAGACTAGATTATTTTTCTAATAACCTAATTCCCTATAACCATGGCTCTGATACCAATCTGTAACACCCCAACCGATGGCGGAAACATCGGGATGTCACGTATTGATGATTGTTCAGTAGCTCATGGTGAATAATAAATTTCATTAAATAATTTAAATAAGTTACATACAATTGTTCTAAGAATTTGTACATCACAAGATGAAAAATACTAGCTACACATCTTCAAGCATTAACTCTAATCTTCAAGCAAGTAGAACCTGAAACATGTTAAGTTTGAAAATATTTTGGGTCAACAAAAGTTGGTGAGAATACATAGGTTTTCGAATATAGTAGATAACAATAGTTTGTACAACAATCATAGTTGTATAATGATAGAGAATGAGTCCGACATGTAACAATGCGTCTTTGTACAATCAAACCTTGTGTCGACTGAGACCTAACTCGCAAGTTAGTTAAATGTTGTTACTGTTATCGATCATCCCTGAATTTATGCGGGAGGATGGGTTTGTCAGACCTATAGCGCTATAATCTAAACAGGCGGCTTGATCAATGTTAATGATTGTACTATGTCTTTTTGTTACAGTCAAATGATAGAATGAGTAAATGATAGTGTAATTGAATAACAAGTTTCAACAATGTTAGAATGAGTAAATGATAGTGTATAAAATGTTTAAACATGTTTCACCCCAAACTGTAAAACAGAAAAAGGGCTATGTAAACTCACCTTAGTGTTAGAATGATGACCCTTGTTATATAAGTAAATGTGGCTCGTGTGTATCCAAATATCACCCTATTTCAAGGTAATAAATAAGTGTTGAGGAAAACTTAATAAGTCTAAGTTTTCTAGTCTAAAATGTGCTAGGGTTCCTAATTTGGGGATTAATAATTGATTTATGATTAAATTTGAATAATATAAATAAATAAGGAAATAATTAATGAAAATGTTTTCTGACCAATATTATCTAAAAGTAGTTAAATTATAATGTAATAAATGTAAAAATAATTTTTATAAAATTATTTTTTTAATTAATGAATATTTATATATAAATAATTATTTGACAAAATATAGACTTAATATTTAAAAATATTAAAAATCATAAATTTTGAATATTTCTGACCTAAATGATTAATAATAATTTATGTGAAATTTTGATGTAAAAAAAATGGAAAATGAATTTATTATTATTTGTTTATGAATAAAATAACAAAAATCGATTAAAAATATTAAATAAATGATTTAAAAAAAAAACTAAAAATTGTATGATAAACTTTACCAGTAGAGTAACACAAAATAATTTTTATAGAATTTATAAATTTGTTTTGGTATTTTTAAACATAAATTAAAGGATAATATACATTATATAATTATAAAAAGGAACAACTTTTTGTAAATTAAATAAAAAAAAAATGCTGAGGGGCAGAATCGAACTCAAGACCTTAACAGGTCCAAAGCCTTTAAACAAGTCTGACTGGCCAACTGAACTACACGCTTAATTGGTTTTTAATTTGTTTCAAAATTTTTTTATTTGAACTTCACATAGTATCATCTTCCCCAATCTAAAATGAAGAACCCTAGATCTTTAATTGACCAAAATAACAAACGATAGCTCCTGATTATACAGGGCTATTGTTCGGCCAAGATCAACAAACAAAACACACAACAAAAATTCTTACTTACTGATGGTTTGAACGTCGATTAGAAAGGTCAACGGAAAAGTCAAATGCGAAACAATTATAGCTTATAGAGACGAATTAGGAGAATAAGAGAGTTGGGGTTCTGTTTTTGGCATTCCTAGGTTGCCATGAGTTGTCCAATTTATAATAATGTTGTATCTTTGGAAGGTTTGGCTCATGACTGTTTGTGTGGTTGAAACTTCGCCCGAGTTGGCCTCGTTACAAGCTGAAATTGCGTCCGAAACATGTGGGTTTCGAGCGGAATTAGTTGTCAATCAAGAAATCACACCTTAATTGCGTCAAAGTTTCCAAAGTTGAGCTTGATTACTTGGTCAAAGTTTGAAGAATAGAGGTCAACCCTGTGTAGCCTGTCTTGGCGTGTAAGCAGCGAACAAAAGGAAAGAAAAAGAAACCCAAGAAAAGCTTTAAGTTGGGCCTGAATTCATTTGGACTGGATCGGATGTGGGCTTAGGGTATTGGGTTGGGTGGAGTTTTTTTGTTATGGATTTGGTTATGGTTATAAGATAGATTTACGGTTTTAAAGTTTAACAATCTAAGTTTTATAACCTTTATAAAATTTTCAGTTACTGTTATTATTATAAAAAAAATCAATAAATATATACATATATTTTGGACATGACTAAAAATTAAAATATTAGGAACGATGAGTGATTAATATATGGTTAAAATACATGAGAATGAGACATACGAATAAAAACGGGAATTTTTAGTAGTTTTAAAATTTTGTGAATTTACATAAGGTTACAACTGCAGCCTTCATCAATGAATTCATCATCATTAAAGTCATCAAAACTATATTGAGTATTGAACTTAACATCAACAACATCATCTTTCTGTGACTTCTCATCATCTTTCTGTGGCTTCCCATCATCAGCATCTATGAAAGGGTTAAAATCTTCAACCATATGATCAATATCTCCAACATGTATCTCATTTAAGATAGTTAAACTATCTTATACCTGAGAACTGTTACTCAATTTAACCACATATTCCGAATCACCTTCAGGTTGATCAACATCTCCACTTGGCTCTTTAGTCCAACATAATGCAAGTCCGTTTGGGTTCTTTCTTTGATTCTCAATCAACTGTGCCTCCAACTCACTAATTTCTTCAATGACAACACTTAATAGTGTTTGTGAGTACTGAAAGATGTTTGAGTTCCCATGCTTCATATAAAGTTCAATTAGTCTAGTATGATCCATCACAATTTCCACAAGTAGCCTTACATGATTGTCAGTAAGTAGAGGGTGGAGACCATTATCTAAATCAGTACCATGTACTCTAAAATGGAAATAATGAGCAACATCACCATTGTAGCCAAAATTTCACCTAACTAGTCCAGTTCATACAAACTAAACTTGTCGTAGTCCAACAAATTAAGCATGCTTAGCTCCCCATTTTCATACATTCTGCCTGGAAAATCAATGAAATAACCTTCATGATATAGATTGATCGAAAATAGGGTTGGATACAATTCTGCATTGTAAATCAGTTTTAGGTTAGAAAAATAAAAAAAAACACAAATTTATCATCTATGAAGATCAGTGTTGGATAAATACCCCCAAACTTCGTTGATATCGTACTCATCATCATCAATTCGTATATAAAATCTCTCTACTGGTGCTACATCATCATCCATTGTGCTGATCGTATTCAGTTTGGATTGATTGAAATGAGGTTGGAGTGAGGGTTTGTAATGAAATAGTGGTTTCAAAAGAGGTGTTTTATTCAGTGTTTTAAACGAGATGAGTTAAAAAGACAAAAATACCCTCACGTGATATGCACGTGAGGGAACTTAACAAAGGTTACTAACTGAGTTTGTCACAAAGGTTGTAATCTGTAGCAAAATCAATAGGTAAAGGTTGCCCTGAGTGCAAATGAAACATTAAGGTTGGATCCTGCAATTTTGACCAAAAATAAAGGTTGATTTCTGTAATTTTGTCAATATATTATATTCTTTTGTAAAGGCCTAAATTAATCTTAAGTTGCATTTTATAAATTTAATTCATATGTTTTCTAATAAAACTTGATTTTTATAATTATGATCCAATGCAAATAATTTAATTAACAAATCATAATTATGCTTTAAAGTGAATAACTTAATTAAATAATCAACTTGATTAACACACTGGTACCGATGTCAATGCTATCAAAACATGTAACACTTTTTTTATTTTTATAGTTTTTAATCGATATAAAACATGTATTGATATTTTTTGGGCATATTATGATATTATACTTTGGCTCTATTTCTGTTACTACGGAGAGTGGCAATACTTTAATTAACCGAAGCAATACCCATCAAATGCCTGCAGTATAGCGCGAGGAATCCCACTGGTTGAATGATATAAAACATTTTGTATATATGTAACTACGCAATAGCAATAATAAAATGTACATTGATCAGAAACTTATTCTATTTCCAGAAAATATGAATACTGAAATTAATAAAATAACTTTAGTACACAAACTTATCGTTAGATAATTCATATAGTGTTGTAAAATTGACATATAAAAAGAAAACAAAAAATAATAATTAGAAAATTAAAAGAAAGAATAAACACAAAAAAAGAAAAAAGAACTAGTTATTACTTAGGCTGGGGTGTGGGTTCGTCCCGGACACGTATTGTCTCGTCACAGACGGAGCACACCGCCCCAGGGCCGTCCTCCATCTTCAACGTTCTCCACAAAACTTTTGGGACGGGTCGATTGATGTAATTATTTTTTAAATATAGGGATTAATGGGAGGCTCGTCTTGGGTAGTTTTTCATCTCCACACCGCCCCCTTAGGTAGTCTTTCTTCTTAATATTTGGTCCATACTGACATGATTGCCTACGTGAAGGGTAATTCCCCGTCTTCATACCCGGTAGTCATAGTGGTTGGACATTCGACAGACTCCGCCCGATTGCTTTATTTCTAAAATTAAAATCCTATATCGTAAGAAAAGTCGGTGAAACAAACCATCAATGACCATATATGCAATTTGTGTCGGTCAACATTGGCATATTGATGATTTTTTATATTTTAGTTATATCTAGTACGAGAATATAATTAATAAAGGCTCTTATTGGGTGTTTGCCGACAATTCATTGATATTTTCTAAAGCTTATATTTTATTTACATATATATTAAATTTGTAAACTAAACAATTAACATGTACACGTACCGAACAGTACACCTTGCACCAGCCATCCCCCACATCTTAGTAAAGAATTGAAATGGTATATCATAATCAAAAAGTCATTAAATATAGTAATCAACAAAATATAAATGTGTATAGTAAATAAATGGTATATCATAATCAAAAAGTCATTAAATATAGTAATCAACAAATACAAAGGGACTAAAAAAAACTTAATGATATGACTATGGTGCTACAACTAATAAACATTAAAACAATATAATGGAGCATTGGCACTTTTGAATACTATTAGTATGATGTATGATTTGATACAAACAAAAAAAATAGGGTGCAAATATATGAAAGTTCAACTACCAACTAACTAATGGTTCAACCCAATGGTATTGGTCCCTCAACTAAGTGGTGAGGGTTGAGCCACTTTGGGCTATAGCCCAGTGGTAAACACCAAAGATGTTTGGGAGAAGCAACCCAAGTTCGAACATGGTGGTTTGTAAAAAGTAGGAGATATATTGTGAGGAGTGTAAGGGTGTAATAGGGAGTGAAGACATGGAGAGGAAATTAGCCGTTCAAAAAAAAAAAAAATAAAAGTGTTGAGGGTCCAAACTTTATTATGAGTATTTATGAGGATTTTAAGTGATGTAGAAAAAGGAGGTGTGGGTGTGTCACCGTTTTTGAAAGAACATATGGTTGTATACTCATTCGAGTCTAAGGTGTGGTAAAATATCTAAAATAGCTTGTTTAGTGATTCTATTAAAGTTTAGTGATTGAGCAATTGGTAAGCCCAACACCTATATACGCTCAATTACTAAGAAACTCACACAATTTTTTTCAACTCTCTTGATAATTTTATTTGAATCATCTTGTATTACTTACTCCAGTGTCAAATCTTAGATATAAACCAATGTAAATTTTGATAACGAAATGAAGCTTCGGTGTGATTGACATATGTGTTGATTTGGATTCCTCACTTATTTACATATAATTACACATAGTGGATTTGTAGATCCGGCATGAATCACTGGCCTACAAGTGGTGTCAGAATTATACGCTCGATTATACTATGTGTCTTTGCAATCCAACTATCTAGTGAAATTTTGTCAAAGAAGATATACGCGTTAAAGAATAATAAAATTCGGGTTATATAACAACACTGATATTTGGTTTCAAGATATATGCATGTGCTAGTGGTAAAACTCGTTTCTAAACACCACAAGAGTTTAGCACAATGGCTAGATCTCGGAACACATACTGCATGACATAATTATTTAACGTCCACAACAATTATGAATTAATCAATTTAATTCGAATGTTATTCTAAGGCAATAACAAAGTTTACTCCCGGAACTTTTTAGAACAATACACATGAAAATCACTTTAAAATGAGCGTAAGTCACTAGAATACTAGCAATGAAAGATGGGTTCGATCCTGCGTGTCACCCCGGTTTTCATTCGATTGTTACTTTCGCGAAGCAACTCTTGTGGAGTCAGTATGATTTTCGAGGGAACGCCGCCAAGGCTGACAAACCGGCCCGGATCCGATAGAACATGAAGTTCGGCCAGCCTTGGTGGGATAACAACTTCGATTAGTATCGTGACAATGGATCATTCATATGAAACTCAACGTTAAAAAAAATCTGTTTTTAGTTGCAATAATTTGAAATTCTACTTAGAATCTGAATAGGCTTTATTATGGTAATTGTTGTGTTTGGATTGTCCCTTTGGAAAAGCTAACCCCCACTACCATTTTTTTGTTAAGTGGCATAATACCTTTCACACTTTCATACTTGATCTTAGAAGACATGGGTAAATATGTTCAAATTGTCAAAGTTAAGATGATATTTGAAAAGACACATGCTTTAAACCTCTTTCCAATATTACCCCTTGATGCATTGATACTTGTACATTCATTGCCTTCACTCTTCACATTCACAGAACTCATCTCACCATATCATCCATCGCCAATTTCACAGAGTTAAAGGCCATCTTAAAATCTGCTATAATCACTAATAAAATCTCCCATTAACTCACCTCTTCACCTCTTTTCCGTTTCCATTCCATCTATTAATGGGGAATTTTAAACCATTTCAAAGTACCATTTAAAGTTATCTAATTCCTTCATTTCATTCATGTTTTCAAATCTCTAGAGCGAGGAGTTGAAAGCACCTCTCAGGGAAATCGACGAACCGACGGCGGCAACGAAAGAGTATAAGGATTGGTGAGTTTTCCTCCTTTTGGTCGCTATTTGTATGTTCAATGTTGTTTTTATTGTGGTTTAATGTGGTGTCATAATTAGGTCTCAATTTTAAATTGATTTGCCTTTGTAGCAGGTATTGAATTTGGGCTTTCTTAGTAGATGTCCATCGCTATTGAGTCTGTGACATTGAGTCTTGTGTTCATGTGTGTTGTGTTTATGTGTATGTTAGATGGATGTATTGCAGTAACTGTTGGGTGTGTTTTAGTATTATTAATGAATATGTCTCTTATTTGAGTCAACTTAAATTAGGAGCATGTTTGGCTCTCCTTATTTCCACATCCTTATAACTTATTACTTTTTCAAAAAGTTAATAAGTTAAAAAAAGTGTTTGGTAAATGAAAAATGACTTAATGTTTTAACTTTCCATTTGCCTATAATAAGTTGTTTTAGAAAAGTAATGAATGTGTGACTTTTTGAACCTCCTTATAACCTATTGACAGATATTTACCTACATGTTCTTCTTATATCCTTATACATACCCTTCTTATATCCTTTTTGGTTATTTTACCTAAATAAGTTAAACCAAACACTTTTTTTTTTTACAAAATAACTTATCAACTTAGTGTTTTTCCTCACCTCATAAGCTAATCCAAACACTTTTCTAAAAACTCCTTTTTTAAAAGTCATAAGTTAATAAGTCCTTTTAACCGAAAGTCCTTTTGGACTCAAATAAGTTTATCCAAACATGCCCTAGATAATGGGTCAATTTAGATAAAACAAGTGACTTATAGTCACCTTAAAACAGGTTTACATTGGTTCGCACCACCCATGAGTTCTATTTTTATCTCTCTTTTTTTACTTATACTATGCTGCTTTAGTTGAGATTCACCTTGATATACTATAAACCATAATTGTAACACCCATAACCGTAATACAGAAAATACGCAGCGGAAATACCAACCGAAAAATCCATTTCTTTAATAACAACCTTGAATGTTTAGAAACCAAATCTACTAAGTATTTTAGCTATTACATCTTCTATTGTTTCTTATTGCATTCAACAAAACTCATCTTTATTAGGTTATGTGAACGTGACCACGTACAATCCGCCTCCTCGCTCGATTTCCATCCTTTCCTTACTCTATTAGGTAGACAAGACAACCTGGGATCACCAAATAACCGTTTCGTTAGTTCATTTAGTGACTTAATGCACATTACTCATAATGCGGAAATAATATCCATTGATACTCCATGATCTCGTTCAAACGCCTTTTTGCAAGTTCGGGTGTGGTACCCCGAACCGAACCTGCAAGTCTCATGCATTCATACTTACATACCTGAATCTTCATTACCATTCTCATAACAAAGGTTAATAACCCTTCAATTCATACAAGCGTACTATTCCCTCATACAACTTACCTTGACCCGTCATGTTACCCTTCCTTCAAGAATTCTCTAAGACAAATATGATGTTTTCAATCCTATACTCAATCTACACATAATTACCAACCCTTATATACATGAAACTCTCACTCAAACCCGAGTATGAGTACCCATACATACATCACATTTTCAATCTACATAAGCATGACAATCTACTTACCGTATTTGATACCATCATACAACGTATCAATTAAACTACATACGCATACATCATTATGTACTTGAGTCATATTTGCAAATCCGACATTCCTATTACTTATTACACCCATACCCAACATTCACAAGGTCCAACGGTGTTATTCGATGCGTTAAACCCGAATACGGGTTGCGCGCATAAGCGAAACATCAAAAAAAGATAAAAACTGACAATTCACCTCAGGCTCCACCGTAACTTACGGTGGCCACCGTAAGTTACGGTGGACCTCAAAAAACCCACGGTGGATTCCCACTGGCTTACGGTGGGGCCCTGAAAATCCCCCTTTTGTTTCCCCTTTCCATCCTTTTTGACCTATCCCACGCCGGTCCATCCGAAGCTGCGTTTTACCCATTATAAGCTCCATAACATGCCTTTTGGCATTATTAATAACGTTCCATCATTTCATGATTCCCATTCTACTTACACACATATATGTACATGTATAAATTCATTATTCTAAACGGGTTAGGAATCACTTACCTCGAGTCTTCCAAATTCATGCTCGTTTACTTGACTCTTCTTAATCCATTAACCCTCCATGCTTGAGTCTATCTTGACATGGTCCACATCCTTTCATGTCATCATGTTTACAACAACATTAGTATACGCGATCATTCATACTAACAACCATTCCCAACCAAATATCGCATTGACTTTCATTAGTCAATTTCTATCATACTTAAAACATATATTCATAACCACATTTATTCCTCACATCATGTAATACAACTTATTATCATATATGCCTCATAGTCTAACATGTGATGCATCACATAGTGTTTTCTAATCACACAATCATGTTTGGGAGCCTAACCATGTTATTATACATTGTTGACTTTTCAGAAAGTCAACTATCACGTATGCAACTTTCAATATTTAGATACATACATCCATACCGATATACTACTCCATATCAATTTTTACCCTAAACATTACATTAGCATGTTATAGGACACATATCATGATATGACTACTTGGTGCACATAGACTTCATTCGACACATACTAGCGCTTTCATGATTCTACAATTGGCTATTACAAATCCAAGGTTAGCCAACATCATATAATACCAACATTGTCTTTTCTTAATAAGTTCAAACACTTCACAATTAGTACACCTTCATTTCTCAATTACAAATAAGAAATAAATCCAACACTTAGTGTGCATCATACTATCCAAACATAGAATGCAACATCCTAACGCGCACTTCTACCAAATCATATAATCCAACCAATTCCCACATGAATACTCTCTAATACAATCCTCATGTTAACCCACTATCAATTGTATCTATTATCACATTACTTTCATATTTGTCAAGTCTTGCATACAAATTCATACATCATACTCATCTAGACATTTCATAAAACACATGGTGTGCGTACAACATTCTAAGCTCAATGTACAATCTTCTAATACACGCATTCCATCAAAACGCATAATCACCTTCATTCATGACCAATTTTCCACATGCATATCATCAACTACACATCATTCCTACCATTACATGTATTTACAACTAATTTAGCAACATCAAGGCTCAAATGAAAACCCAATATTATCATCCTTTGCAAACAAGCAACCTATAGTGATTAGCTCATCTCTAAACTATTAGAGATGATCAATATCACTTAAAATCAAGCAATAATATGAATTTAACATGTTTTGCTCAAAACCCACATGTGGGGTTCGAATCCTACGCGAATTTGGGGTTAGGGTTCTTACCAAAGCTTAATCCTTGAAGATTAGCCCTCTAGAACCAACCATTTATCTCTTACATCAACCTCTTCCATCAATTCTTCAAATTTAGGGATTTAGGGTTTGGTTTAAGGCTCAAGAATGCCCTCTTTGAGGGCTGAATTCGTTTACCCCAAATGGTGTGTGTTTGGACCATTTGTTTTGTGCCATATTTACACCACAAGTCCCTCAAGTTTACCCCAAAGCCTTTTGTTATCAAAACCTTAACTATGCAAGTTTCTTTCTAGTGTTATTTCCCCATTATAAAGATAATAACTTCCACTAGTAATTTTCATATTAGAACATAACCTACATCCGTATCATCCCATTTTATTACCCATAAAGGCTCATTCTACTATTTAATTCATCTTGTCATTTCTTATTCACACCTAATAGCGTAATTAAGTGAAGCAGATTTTCGGGATGTTACAATAATCACAGAATTCGCCTAGGAAGGGCCGATTTTTGAAATCGTGCGTTTTGTACCGAATTGGAATACTGTTTAGTACCGACCAGTGGTACGCCATAGCATAACTCATGGTTCATCGATCCTACAAACTTAAAATTCACGATCCAATTGAACTGTAATCCACTTCCATTGAACTGGAATTCACAATGCTGTTTCTGTTCCTTTTTAATCTGTTTTACAGATTCTGTTTATGTTTTGAATCTGTTCTGGATCACTGTTTCTCTTTTGAATCTGTTTGGGATCATTGTTTCTGTTTTGAATATGTTTTCCTAATATGTTTTCCTAATATATTTGTACTTATTCTATGTTACCAAACAGTTCTGAATCTGTTTTTAAACTGTTTCTGAAGATGTTTTTGAATCTGTTTTGCTGTTGTTTAGTACTTTAGCAATCTGTTAACAGCTATAATCAGATGATGTATTATTACTTCTCCGGTGGACCTTACTGATTTTGTTGATCTGCCTAGGGTTGATGCAGAAGTTTATATAGATTTGAAGTGATTTGGTTTGGTTTCGTCTTATTCAATTGTCCAGGTGAGTTTTCTCTATTTATGAATCCTCATTGAGTTTATAGCTATTTGATATTGCTAGCTTGTTTATATGTGTTAATGTTTGATGATTTGCTCGTATTGTTAGGGTGTGTAGAACATAGAATGATTAAGTCGAATGATTTTGATTTGAGCCTACATGTGTGTTTTCAGTTTTCTCGATGATTTATTGCCGGTTATAGTGAGTTTGGATCGTCATTGAGTTTATAGCTATTTGATTTTGCTTGTTTATCTATGTTAATGTTTGTTGTTGTCCCTCATATTACGATCTGCAGGACTTAGAATGACTAAGCAGAACAATTATACTATAGGTGAGACTTAGTGTTATATGTGTTTTGTTGCCAGTTATAGTTAATTTGAATCGTCATTGAGTTTATACTTTATAGTTATTTGATTTTGCTTGTTTACTTGTTTATTTGTGTTAATGTTTGATGATTCGCTCGTCTATGCAAAACTTAAAAGGATTAAGTGTAATGATTTTGATTATGTTGTGTTTGTTGGAAAGTTTTGCGCGAAACGGTTGTAGGCGTTACGTAATAGGAGATCGTTTAAGTACAAGAAGATTGCATATCTTCGCGGAGCTCCTTCCGCGGAGCCCAATCCTAACAAAGATCTTACGTGTAGGGCAATCCATCCACGTGGGACCATGCGCCCAACTCAGGGATGGTATCCCACGTACAACTCACAGCCTGACGTGTCTAAGGCCTGGCCCGCCATAACGTTGTGCCATAAGGGAAGGTGCAGCCCCTCTCAACCCCACTTGCTGCACTGTTCCCCGTGGTGTCAAGCGTGACCTCAAACAGTCTTCCAGAAGAAGCAGACTGACACAGATTGGCGCCGCCTGACACACTCTGACGCAGGAGGAAAATATCTGCTTCCAGCCAATAGCAGCTCACAGCGTGGACCAATGGCAGGGTGGTACCTCTTTCTCTCTCCTGCTTTATTACATCCAGTTTACTTTATATAATTCCTAGTCCAAACCTACTATTTGGGCCGAAAGGAAGGCAAGCCCATAACCCGGGCCCAAGCCCACCATCGAGGTATGGGTAAATGGTTACCGACCCGTCTATACATAGGAGGTCTCACCTCCTTCAACCAGATTCGACTCCCTCGAGAATACACTCACACTTACTAGCCCAAACTGCCATTTTTGTGCCTGCTATCACGGGTCTTTCGAGACTCTAAGCGGTCGCTTCCTTTCGTGCAGCCCTTTGATTATTCACAGGTCACGGATCCAGCCACGGTATGGAGCAAAGGATTATATCCTGTAGCAAACACGAGTCGCCACCCCACGTACCACACTCATTCTTACTCATTGTTTCTTCATTAAGATAGAGATAGAGGCCTCAATGCAAATGCTCTAATAAACATTAAATTTGGGTAAAGCGTGTCCCATGTGTTACAATTATTCTAAAAAAGCTACTCGATCAGATGACATTTTTGTTTCCCACGTTACAATAACAGAAACAATAGTTGTACTGTCGAGAGGAGAACTCACATGTTGGCAAGAGCTTAATGATAACAACAATGAAATGATAAAAGAAAGCAAGGATAAGTCGACACAGATTATATCTCTTATTGATTGTGAACAGAAAATTGAGAGTACATCAAATGAAACTACACCTACAACTTAAATACTAGTGTCACACCCTGAATAAGTGGATCACAACTTAATTATGAAACACACTCTTGACTTGGCATACTAGCCGTTATTTAAAATAAAAAACATAACGTAAACATATGAGATCATGTGCCATGCATGCAGAATTAGGATTATATTTTAACACCCTCCCTTAATCCTAATTCCACGATTCCCATCTTGTCCCTGAAGAACACAAACTTGGTCTGAGCTAAGGCTTTAGTCAATGTATCAGAAACTTGATCTTCAATCCTGCAATAGTTCAACATAACTTGCTTTTGTGTAACCATATCTCTAATGAAATGATGTTTTAGTTCAATATGTTTGGATCTTCCATCAACTACAGGATTCTTGGACAAATCAATTGCTGATTGATTATCACACCATATGATTATAGGCCTTTCTTGCTTGAATCCCAAATCTTCCAAGATCCTTCTCAGCCATATGCCTTGACATGTTGCCCTAGTAGCTACTATGTATTCAGCTTCTATGCTGGAGAGTGCTACTGTATGTTGCTTTTTAGATAACCATGAGATAACACCACTCCCCAATGAAAACACATGTGCAGACACACTCTTTCAATCATCCAAGATGTTTGCCCAATCATTGTCACTATATCCACACAATTCAATCTTCATGCCCTTATCATACCATATACCATAAGCTGTAGTTCCTGCCACATATCTTAAAATTCTTTTAGCAGCTCCAAAATGTATTTTAAAGGGCATTTGCATAAACCTGGATAGTATGTTGACTGTAAATACTAAATCAGGTCTAGTGTTAGTAAGATACATCAAACCTCCAATCAAGCTTCTAAAGACTCCTTCATCTGTCTTGGGAGCACCATCTTCACTTTGAAAATTTTCATTGTAATTCATAGGTGTATCTTCTGCCTTGCATCCACTCATGCCAAAATTCCTTAGTAAGTCTAGAGCATACTTTCTTTGGCAAATAAACACTCCCTTGTCTAAATGATACACTTCCAACCCCAGAAAATACTTGAGATGTCCAAGATTAGACATCTCAAATTCTTTCATCATTCCTTCTCTAAACTCTATGATCATGGCATCATTAGAGATTGCATAGATAATATCATTAACATAGAGACACACACATATTACCTCATGATTGACTATCTTAACATACAATGTAGGTTCACGATAACTTCTAATAAAACCATTAGTGACAAGATAAGAGTCAATTCTAGCATACCATGCTCTTGGGGCCTGCTTGAGCCCATACAATGCCTTGTACAACCTGTAGACTTTATGTTCTTCACACTGCACCTCATAACCTTCTGGTTGCTGCACATAAGTTTCCTCTTCTAATTCTCCATTAAGGAAAGCAGAATTTATATCTAGTTGATACATAATCCACCCTAATTGAGCTATAGTTGCAATCACAGTTCTTACAGTTTCAAAACGTGCCACTGGAGATAAAGTTTCTTGAAAGTCAATCCCTTTCTTCTGAGAATAGCCTTTTGCCACTAATCTGGCCTTGTACTTAATAATTTCACCATCTGGTCCAAGTTTTGTCTTGTACAACCACTTGAGCCCCACCAGATTCTTATTCTTTGGCATTTATACTAACCGTCATTCTTGATAATAGCCTGCATTTCTTCATCCATTACTCTATTCCATTGCTCACTTACTACTGCATCTTCAAAACAAGTTGGATTAAAAACATTTAGAGCAAATTGGCAAACTGTATAATCTTGCATAGGAACTGTCTCTTGATACACATCCCTTAACTGTCTGAATTTGACAGGATCCTCAGGTTCAGTTGAGGAAGTTTGAGATGAACTAGCCCCTCCTTGGATTTGACTAGGTGTGTTAAAGTTCTGATGAGATGAACTTGGATCTCCCACACCTAGACCTTCTTGATCAGCATTTGCTTCTTGTCCACCACTATCACCTGCAGCATCAAACAAAAGATCAACAAAATCAACTTCCCAAAGATGTTTATTCTCAGCATTCTTTTTTTTTTTTACTCCAATCCCATTATCCATCTTCATCAGGTTTCACATGTCTTCTGGTAAGGATCTGCATAGTCACTGAATTGTACAACTTGTACCCTTTGGTCTGAATGGAGTAGCCAATCAGGATACACTTTTGAGCATTTGAATGAGTGAACTTTCTTCTTAGCTGTGAAGGTGTTAGACCATATACAATACTCCCAAAGACTCTTAAATCTTCAACGTCAAGAACTTCACCAGACCACAGCTGCGTAGGAGTTTTATTCTCATTTGGCTTGGCAGGGGCAATATTCAAAAGTTGCACTGCACTGGCCACAACTTCTGCCCAGAAGTAAGCAGGCAGATGTTTGGTTTGCAGCATACATTGAGCCATCTCAACTATGGTTCTATTCTTTCTTTCACACACACCATTCTGCTCTGGTGTGAATGGAGTTGTCAGCTGCCTTTTTATACCATGATGCTCACAAAATGCATGAAATTCATTTGAGCAGTATTCACCACCCCTGTCATATCTAAATATTATAATAAAATGATTACTTTGTTTTTCAACCAGTGCCTTGAATATCTTAAACTTTGTGAATACCTCATATTTTCTTTCAATGAAGTACACCCAACACATTCTAGTGTAATCATCAATAAACAATAGGAAATACTTACTTCCACCAAGGCTAGGGACTGGCATAGGACCACAAACATCACTATGAATCACTTCAAGAGGCTTTGTTACTCTTCTGGTGCTGGACTGGAATGGCAGCTTCTGTTGCTTCCCCATAGCACACCATTCACATACTCCAATATCCTTCATGACAGGGAGCCCATGCACCATATGCTTTCTGTATAATTGCTGTAATGCTTGAGTGTTTAAATGCCCATATCTATGATGCCACAGTTTTGTTTCCTCGTGCACTTTTGGGCTATTTGGCTTCACTTTTAAGGCATCTAAAGGAAACATATTGTTTGATGCCAATTGAATTTTCATAAGTTTAGTCCCTATTTGTTTGTGAAAAATTGAATATGCCCCATCATCAAATAACAAAGCATACCCCTTTCTCATTAGTTGACCTACACTTAATAGGTTATATTCTAATTCTGGTGCATAATAAACATCCTCTATTAATGCCATACTACCATCATTCATATTAGCCTTAACAGTTCCTTTTCCTTCAACATTTATCTGTTTCTTGTTTCCCATCTTAACTTTTAACTTAAAGGAGGTGTTCAAATAGGTGAATAAGCTACGTACTCCATTCATGTGATTGGAAATTCCTGAGTCAATAGACCATACATTATCTTGTGATGGTTCTAATTCATCAGCACTCATTAGAGCTTGTTGAGTAACACAAGCCATGAATAGATGAGGGGTCTCCTCCTGTCCCTCTTCTTCATCATCACCATTGGCTGCAACATTCACCTGCTGCTCATCACTATACGAGCAATCACGTTTCACATGGCCATACCTGTTACATTGATAACATTGGGGTCCTCGATGTCTGTCAGTGAATCTTCCTCTACCTCTTCCTTTTCCTCTGGTGAACCCCCGACCTCTTCCTGCCTGTCCACCTTCATTTCCCATTCTTCTTATTAGTTGAAACATTTGTAAAGCTTGTTAATCAGACTTATCACTCATCCTGGGCACTTGATCTCCTGATCTACCATTCAGTCTTTGCTCTTGAGACTGCAACACACCCATTAATTTCTCAGGTGTCAACCCGGTCAGATCATAAGCCACCTCAATAGATGGCACCACAAAATCAAATCTTGATGTGAGGCTGAGCAGGATCTTCTCCACAATCTTCTGTTCAGTCACCTCCTCACCATAGGACCTTTGTTGTCCCACATTGGCCATCACCCTAGAAAAATATTCTCCAACAGCTTCTCCTTCTTTCATGCTTAGGTTTTCAAGCTCTCTCCTTAGCCCCTGAAGCTTCACAGCCTGAACTTGTGAGTCACCTTAGTATTCCATTTTCAGGATATCCCAGGCTTCTTGTTCAGTGTTAGCATTAGCTATTCGTGAGAACAATTGATCATGGACACCCTGCTGGATCACTGCAATAGCACGAGCATCATTCTTTCTTTCCAGCCTGGCTCTTGTAACATCATCACCATGATCGGTCATTCCTAGATCCACAAGCTCCCATAAATCTCTGGATCTCAGGATAGTTCTCATGCAAACACTCTAGTGTTCATATCCTTCGCCTTTGAACACTGGAATAGGGTTAACAAGATTGTGAGGTGGGTTTGAAGTGTCAGACATGGCTCTGATACCACGTGTTGGCAAGAGCTTAATGATAACAACAATGAAATGATAAAAGAAAGCAAGGATAAGTCGGCACATATTATATCTCTTATTGATTGTGAACAGAAAATTGAGAGTACATCAAATGAAACTACACCTACAACTTAAATACTAGTGTCACACCCTGAATAAGTGGATCACAACTAAATTACGAAACAGACTCTTGACTTGGCATACTAGCCGTTATTCAAAATAAAAAACATAACGTAAACATATGAGATCATGTGCCATGCATGCAGAATTAGGATTATATTTTAACATCACAATGGCCTAAGAGATAGCACTAGGTTTGCTTTTGTGTTTGATTGTTTTAAAAAAACAAGAATAAAACTTATCTTTGGTGATAAACTAGTTTTGCGGAATGGAAAACCATTTCAAGAACACTCAGATTTTACTTTCTCAACTATATATCGTCAATCTCAAATATTAGCAAAATGAATAAATAAGTTTATTTTATAGCAAACCTTAACGAGAACTCTTTATGAATTCATAATTGTAGTTAAGCAAATTTCAATATGCAATTTATCCATTTGATAACAATAAAATAATGTCATTGAGTATAATAGTTAGAACACACACTAACAAGTCAACATGAAACGCAACCTGGACCATTTAGGCGAGTTACAAAATTATTGGGTTAGTGTAACTGCAACGAGTGAGCAAAACTGATTGCTCAACAAGTCAACATCTTAACATGATCTGTGGCCTCTCATAGACAGCTCTAGATCCTTAATGTTGACAGAACTATTTTGATAGACAACCCAGACGTTGGAATCTAGTATAAAGGGCTTTGGCTATTTGGAATTTTGAGGACTTACTATGCTAGACAACTCAAAGATCTCTGGGTTGAAATTTACTTGTTTCCAGTGGAATAGTTAAAAGTTGCTATTAGTAGCAAAACAAGGTTTGGATCGTGTAATATTCATCACGTTATTTGCAATTCTCATTTGTGATAGATAACGCTAGATTGCGGATAGTAGTTGAGGAACATCTCTTACTAGGGCTGTGCAAAGGGTCTGGAAGCGACCCGACTTGACTCGGACCCACCAGAATCGCATACTCTTTTATTGTGGAATTAAGAACCACGAACCGAACCTTAAATGACTATGTGGTTCCGGGTCGTAAAGGTTTTGATGCGTTGGGTAAAGGGTCTGACCCTCTAGAACCTTTTAATGTAATAGTCACTTTTAGATTATTACATATTTCTATTCTTTTACCATGCTCGTAAAAGAATTCCTCCATATGGTTCTAACAATAGCTCATGAGTCTCTGTTTTAAATCAATTTTCGTTTCTCGACTTATGTTTTCATAACAGTTTTGTCGTTCTCATCACTCGAAACATTATGTGAATCTATTATGAATACATCTAAAATATTTCAAGAAAAATACATTGTTATTCTTATAAATAATATTTTTAATAGTGTATTAACATTCATGAAATTGATTACAGTAACACCTAAAAACGAATAGTCAAAAGACTAAAAAATATTATTTTTTTATTTTTTAATATAAATACAAACGGTTCTTGTGGTTCTTATATTAGAATCGTGGGTTTGGAACCGACTCGACCCGGAACCGATAATTCATATAAATCTAGAACCGGTAACTGACCCATATATTTAAAAAGGTTCGGGTCCAAGGTTCTCGCGGGTCGGGTCCAAGGTTCCTGTGGGTCCGAACCATGAAATGCTCACCCCTATCTCTTACCTAAAAAAACATTTTAGTCATGAATTTATTTGAAGTAGATCAAAAAGAGAAAATATTACGCGATAACGTATAGATTTGTCTAACTTCAAAAGTGAAACAAGAGGATCCTTGCCTCTTCCCTCTTTGGGGCTTTCATTATATAATAATTACATTCCCTATTTTTGGGATGATTTATAAACAGATAAGGTAACAACTCAAATTACAAATCAATACTATAATTATGTTATCTTTTACACCACCACAGTCGAAGCTAGAGGAGAAAGCTAGAGGAGACCGAAGGTTGAGACTGGAGTGAAAATCTTCAAATAGTACACGTGGCAACCCCTTTGTAAATATGTCAGCGATTTGGAAATGAGAGGGCATATGAAGGACTCGAACTTCAAAAGTGAAACAAGAGGATGCTTTCCTCTTCCCTCTTTGGGGCTTTCATTATATAATAATTGCATTCCCTATTTTTAGGATGATTTACAAATAGACAAGGTAACAATTCAAATTACAAATCAATACTATAATTATGTTATCTATTAAAAAGGTTTAATACATATATATGTCAATGTCATCATCATCATCATCATCATCATCATCATCATCATACTCAGTTAATCCCATTAATAGGAAAAGCTAAGGTAGGGTCTGAGGAGGGTAAGATGTAGACAGCCTTACTTCTACCCTGTGGGAATAGAGAGGCTGCTTCCAATGAGAATATATAGGTCAATGTATTCTGTAATATTTCAATTGGTCACTTAGAATTCTATGTAGAAAACTGGATTTAAGAACATGAGACAAAACTATATAAAATTAAACATTCATCAAGCTTTTTACTCAAGAACGAGTTGATGCCAATCCACGCGTTGCAGCGGGATGTTAAGTTTGAATAAATAGACCAAGTCTAATGGGGCTTAAGTAATACATGAAGTAACATGGGTCGTCTTTCCCTCATGTTCATGATTCCTTCTGAATTTCGCAGCGGTTATTAAATTTATGATGTCCTAGAATCGTAACTAACATCCCAGAAGCGGCATAAACAATGACTTAGACAATAACAATGGAGATGGTGGGCATATTAAATTAGATAACAATGAGGAGGATTCGTAATTTTTTTATTTCATTTTTCTTCCATTGATCAATAGAAATAAATTATCATAATATCGCACCAAATTAACCTTATTGAAATAAATTGAGTATCATAATATTGCATGAAACTATTAATTGTTTTATCCTATGCAGTTAATTGAGGAACAGAGTTATGTTGTAGCATTTTACTCCCGAATGACTTTTGGAAGAGACTCATGTTTAAAATTAATTTGTGAAATGGTGGCAAAAGATAGGGAAAGAGTGGTGACTCTTGAATGAGATTCATGTTGATAATTATTAATTAATTTGTGAAATAGTGTTAAGTGATGGGGAAAAGTGATGACTTTTAAAGGTGACCCAAGTTGCTAATTATATATATATAATAGGGATGATCATTGATCGGTCAGGACTCAAGGGTGAAGGTCTAAGGTCAATTGGTCATCTCTTGCTGCAACGTGAAATATAGAATCTTGAAAGCCTAAAATAAGTTTAACATGCTACAAGTGAAGTAAAAATTAAAAGCATTTTTATGTTGCAGGTTACAAGAATCTAACCCGGGACATTGTGGTTGGAAACCAATGCTTTTTCTGATGAATCCTTTTGATTTTTGTTTGTGTTCAACTAGCATTATACTTACGCATTAAGTACTCCAGTTTTATTATACGTATTTCTAATAAATTTTTGACACACAGTGGGTTTGCATGAACTGGTAACGAAATATCTAGGCCTGCCCCTGGTTATGCGAGCTAGAGATTGTTGGTTCAATAGTCATGTCATAAGTCATATGCATGGATATGTTTTCAAAGTTTTTAGTTCATTCGAGCTATTTTTACTTTCAAATTTTAAATCAAACTCATTACGTTATCGATATATTTTTCACCTTACTTTTATTTTCAATACACCTTAATATGTTATGAAGCCTGCAATAAGGAAAACACAAACCCATAAAGTATTATTTATATAAATCAATTATTTTGCTCATAATTAGGCTGGTGGGTGTGAGAATGGGCGTCCATCATCAACCAGCACCACCACCTTCTCCACACCAAAACACAATTATCAACCACCACCACCGAAAAAAACAAAAGAATTCCGGTCACCGGAAACAGTCAACCACCTCCACCTTCTCCAAACCAGAACACCATTATCGACCACCACCACTATGGTTGTTCATCGAATCGAATAGCGAAATCGATTAAAAGCTGACCAATTCGATTCGAATAATTTATTTTTTTTACTGAATTCGTATTCGATTCGAAATCGATTAAAAGCTGACCAATTCGATTCGAATTCGATTAAAAGCTGACCAATTCGATTCGAATTCGTATTCGAATAAAAAACTCAATTCGAATTCGATTCAAATTCGTATAAGAAACTCGAATTCGAAGCGAATTCGAATAAATTCGTTTAAGGTTAAAACTTAAGTTATGGGCTTTAGTTAGGCTTGGGCTTGATAATGGGCTAATTTATGACTTGGGTTAAATTTATAACTTAACCCAAGTTCTAAAGCTATACATGTGTGTATAATTATATATTTTTAAATATAAATAAATATGTATTAATTTTATTCGAATTTCGAATCGAATCGAATTTAAAATCATAAATTCGTATTCGATTCGTATTCGAGTTACTGAACTCGAATTGAATCGAATTCGAATACGAATTCTTGATCATCGAATCAAATTTTTGATAATCGAATCGAATTAAGTCGAATTTTGAATTTTTCGAATTCGAATCGAATTCTGAACACCCCTAACCACCAATACCAGAAAAAACAAACAAATTCTGGTCACCGGAAACCAGACCACCTTCTCCACACCAAAACACCATTATCAACCACCACCACCGCCGGAAAAAAACAAAATAAAAACAAATTCCTTTTTCTTCTTCTTCTCTGGCGACCTCCTTTTTATCTGGCGACCACCACCACGTCACCACCACCAACAACAGTGGGATTGAAGCTTTTAAGGAAGAAAAAAACATTCATTGGGTCGTCTCAAACGTCCAAATGGGGACGGAAAGGACGAGGCGGGAAGGGTAGGGGTGGTGTGGGATGTCCCGGCTACCCTAAGCGGGTCGGGGACAATCTCCACACCCATCGACCTTAGTTGAAACTTGAAAGTCATATGTGAAGTTTGTTCTCTATGACAGTAACACGAGTCAGCGATAGTAGCTATCTCGTCACTCATAATTGATCAATTATTTTTAAACAGTCAAATACGGTTTCCCAAAAAATCCTTTTTTTTTGTTCTGGACCACAAGCAAGAGAAAAAAAAAAAAAAAAGGATTGCCCTTATCGTAAGCTACTATTATGAACCTTTTGTAGCTTCATGTAAAGGAATCTAATCTAACCACCAAGTAACACCAAAATGGAAACTATAAAAAATTGAAGTCAACGAAGTTTAAACGCCCCCTAGGCCCTAACCACATAATATATTGGATTTGTAAATTATTTTGTTTTGTATAATAAGCTTATATTATTAATCGACCTAATGTTGTTTATTATAAGAAAACGAATCAAACCTTTTTTTAACTACCCTTGGACAATCGGACGCTTTAATAAAAAAACACAAACATGAGTCTGAACAACGTATTTGACTCTTTTAACACTATCCGGAGTGATGGGGAAAGAAGGGGATGAATGGGCATGTGGTACTTGTGGGACCCTTATGAGGGGGAAAATAATTGTGGGGAGTGGAAGGGGGGGGAAGTGACATGTGACATTTATTTTTTTAGCTTTCATATATTAAAAACATAATAATAATAATAATAATAATAATAATAATAATAATAATAATAAATATTTTTAATTAATAAAAACTTAGAAAAATACAAAAATTAAAAACCTAGAAAAATAAAAAAATTAAAAATCTAGAAAAATAAAAAACATAAAAAAAACCGAAAAAAATTAGAAACTACCAAATCAGTTAATATTATATTTTTCCATAATCTCACGCTTCATTTGAAGCGTCATCTCTAACTCCGGTCCTTGAAAATGATCGGTGTTCATGGCGAGAAATTTCATATCCTCGCGTTTTTCGCGCTGCTCTTTGATAGTCAACTTTCGCTCTTTCATAGTCAACTTTTTTTCAAACGCTTCGCGAATGTTTTTTTTCTCCTCGAGCATTTTTTCTTGAATCGTATTGAACTGAATCATGGTGGAATTTAAATCTTGCAAGTCAGCGCTGTAGGCGCCGGTTGATCCAGAACCCGAACCCGAAGCAGCAGATTTTTGCGACCTCTTTTTTGACTTATCTCGACCGGGTGGGTGACTCAATTCCTCTTCAAACTCGTCTTCATCCAAATTAACGGCT
The DNA here is from genome assembly GCA_028751855.1 of Ambrosia trifida. Classification (NCBI taxonomy): domain Eukaryota; kingdom Viridiplantae; phylum Streptophyta; class Magnoliopsida; order Asterales; family Asteraceae; genus Ambrosia; species Ambrosia trifida. The sequence continues at coordinate 33,092,846 of CM054123.1, read as the reverse complement.
TCTACGTTTTCAGGATCAATTTGACGGTTTCTTGACGAACTTGTTTTCGACCTTTTTGCGGAGTTGCTTGCAGTGGGGACGTACGCCCATTTTGAATGGTTCTTGGCGACTTCCCAACAATGAAGAAACTTGAATTTGAGACCGGTTTCGTTACGATACGCAAATAGCGACCGGCTGAGGCTGTCGGTGTCCGTTTCACCGCTTTTTGGATTGTTTCTTGCGTAATAATAATGCGGTTGAAACGCGTTCATTGCCCTGTTTATCTCTGTCCACTTGGACGAGAGACTATCGTTTGCTCGATAGAACTCTCTTCCCATCAACCCATGGAACGCGTTGTTTATGTCGATCCAAAAGTCGTTTTTGTGGCGACTAGTTCCTACAAAAAAAGAAAATATTAGCAATATTAAAAAAAATCATGTTAAAAAAATTTATTAGAAATCATGTTAAAAAAGTCATGTTAAAAAAATTATTAGAAATACCTTGCTCTTTTTCTGACTCGCTTATCCACGCTTTCGTTAAAGCAAGCTCTTCTTCGGGTGGCCACTTAAGTGGTTGGCGGTTAGAGGCGGCTAATGCTTTCTCCTCTGCCGTCTTCCTCCTGTGACTTCTTCTTGCAGGGGGGTTTTTACCCGAAGATGATCCCGCAACATTTTGGGGTTGTGTTTAGGGTACGGTTTGCGTTAAAGGAAGTTGTGAAGGAAGTTGTGAAGGAACGAGAGAATCATTGAATGGGAAATTAGGATAAATTTGCCCACTAATGAAACCCGCATAACCCGCGTAGTCCGGACAAGGTGAAGGATGGGGTGGACGGTTTGGGATCGGGCGAACCGGTGGTGTATTCGGGTTTGGGTCGTACGCGTATGGGTTGTTCGGGTCAAAGCCTCGGTTGTATGGGTTCATTTTTTGTTGAAGAAGTGTATAAAATTTGGTTGAAGAAGTGTATAAAATTTGGTTAAAGTGGGTGTTTTGTAGTGAAATGGGGGTAATTTATATAAAAAAAAATTTTTGACCGTTTAAATATTAACGGATAGTTTTTAAATTTTTTTTTTGACCGTTTAAAAAAGGAAGCCCCAAGCCAATAAAAACCTGCCACGTGTCCCACCCTTCTCCCCCACGCCAGTGCCTTCCCCCCCCCCCCCCCCCCCCCCCGCCCTACCTCTCCCGCCCTCCTCCACGCCGGTATGGCGGCAGTGTCCCCCCCCCTTCCCGCCCCTCTCCCGCCCCCACTCCGGACACTCTAATTATTTATAAACTGGATTATATCTCGAGAACTTCCCAAGATAGACAAATCTAATATCAATTGACAAATAGTATGTTACGATATAACATAGAAATTAATGAAGTATAATTTGAGAAAAAAACAATTTTAATCATGTGAATAAGAATATAAATATATATTAAAGGGAAAATTTACATTTGAATGAGCAACAAAGCCAGACGCAACCATTGCAGCACGATTGAGGCGGTGGTTTTTATAGTGTATCTTTTTTTTGATACGACTAATTTTAACCTATTCTGCTCTAAATGAAAACAAAACTCTCATTTACAGTTCATTTAGTATAAAGAATTCATTAAAAGTTGTGTATTACATGGGTTATAACAGTGTTTTTGTTGTTTTATATATCATTATATTAGAAAATTTAATATTACATGAGATAGGATAAATAAAATATTAAATGGTTTTTAATAAGTGGAAAAATAAAAAGATATAGTTAAGAAAATAAATATTAAATAAATAAGAAATAAACGTGAAATTATGATTTAATAATATTATTTCATATGAGAGAGAATTGAGATAATCATAAGATTTTTATTTATTATATAGTAAAAAAAAAATAATAAAGTTAGAGATAAAGATTAAAATTATAAATTAATAAATATTGGTTTAATTTGGGTTATTCCTTAATGCAAGAACAAAAACCACTAAAAATCATTTTTTTTTCTTGTTTTTTGTATAGCACTATGGTACTCGTTGGAAATATAATAAAACACTTGTTGAATTGGTGTAATTTTATTTAAATGTCGTATATAAAAGTTATTAACGTTTAAAAATTGTGTGTAATGAGGGGAGGCATGAGAGAGAAAAAGACTTTTAGATGAAAATAAGGGGAAGGAAGCTTCACCTAGTGTCATGTGTTATTCAAGGAGTGTGAGGACCTAAATGCCTAATCTAATGCCATGTGTCACACCATACTTTTGTTTATTATATACTAGACTAGACTAGGTTATGTACATGTGTGATACACGGGTTGAATAATTTAAATTATATATATTTATATAAAATTAAAAATATAATTAAGAAAAATTAGATTAAATGTTATATTTAAAATAAATAAAAGACAGAATTACACGGATGGTGCTTTTTATTAGTATAGATAGCAATAAATTAATGTTGATTGGTTTACTTTATTTATTTGTTTAGAACAATATAAAAGTCTAACAAAAAAAGCTTAACCAATTATATTGTGTATTAATTTGCTTATTTGACTTTTGAACTCTTTTAAACATCTATAATTAGTATGTACTTGCTGAGCATATTTAACATCTAAAACAATGACCAAAATAATAAAAAACTTAATAATCATTTGTCAAACATCATAACAAACATAGTTTTAAACGTAGAATAAAAGATCAAAATTTTATAAATAGGTTTATTTAAGGTACATGATTTAAATTTAAAGTTAATAACATATAAATATGTTATATAAAAAAGAATCACTAAGGCCGTCCGTTGTGGTGCGCGACCGGATCTGCACGAACGAGCTCGCCAGCCACATGGATCGCCGGTACCACAACACCCCCACTCGAAAGATCCCGCGAGCGAGCCCAAGCTACCACACTCGCGTGTGGTAGCGGGGAATTATTTGTGTCTTTCTAATTTTTCTATTATTTCCAAAAAATACTCGCTAACCTCTAGCCACAACGAGATTAAGCTATCAGCCCACGGTCGCGAGCCAGTGCCACATCGACGCCTACATGGCAAAATATTATTCGATAAATCCTCCACTCACCTTTACCCACAACGGATAGTCTAATGTTTAAATAAGTTTTAATTCGGTTAGTATTTATATTAATAACAGAAATCACTAAATTCGTTTTTAAGACTATCTCCAATGCTAACGACGCCCTTAGACGCCCTTAGCTGCATGGTCAGCTGCCACATCATATTCTTACAAATCCTTAAAATCCTTAAAATCACCTCCAACCCTATAAACATCCTTACATATCCTTACATTTATCATCACCTACTTTTTACTTCTAATTTAATTAATTAATTTTTTTAAAAAATATTTAATTAATTATTTTTACTCAAACACAATACATACGTATTTGATATAAACTTTAAATAAGATTTATATTAAATGACGATTGGACCTAACACATCACACATTTATTATTTTATTATCTAGAAGATAAGGGCCAAGCATTACATTTCTGACTTTGGTTTATCTCTCGTTGGTTTTTTTATTTTCAAAAAGAAAAAACAAAATAAATGTCTCTCTATCTCTTCCGACGAAGCACCACCATCACCATATATCATCACCTCAGATTTCATCTTTCTCTTCAAGCAGCAAGCAAACCATACTTACCCACTTACAAACTTCATTAAAATAAGAGTTTTTTTTTTTGGTTTGGCACAATAACCGAAAAAGGGTGCCCTTGCAGTCGGATCTTCCCTGCGGATCTCTCCCCTTCGGATCTGCTCCAATGCATCTGAGATCTTGGATGAATTCCACATCATCTCGGACGGCAATCGTTCAGGCGCATTAAAGTTAGCCTAATGATTTATGTTACAACTATGATTATTAATGTATTTATATTATGATTTTGCAAATCAATTAATATAATTATATTTGAATTTATTATATTAATTAGTAAAATTAGAGAACTCATGAGGGAATGCCATGTGGCCCTCATGTGTTTTCTTTTATTATATAGTGTAGATGTAGATGTAGATGTAGATGTAGATGTAGATGTAGATTATACACTAGGAGCATCTCAGGGTTGATAAATCAAATATGACATATCAATTTTACATATGAAATAGACTAACGCACTTTACAGTTACATGCACGAAAGCTTTGGAGAGCATCTAACAAAAAACAATTAACAATATATCTGTGACATCCGCCCCCTTTCACTTTTATCATTTTACAACTTTAGTCCCCTTATTTCTTACATCTACATTTATAGTCTTGTATTTTGTAACATTCGTGATTTTTTTTTATTTTAATTACAACTTTAAGACCTAATAAATGCAACAGTACACCCCGAATACCATTGCATATAACCGGGCTCTGTGAAATTCATTGTTATGGGATTCGACGTGTAAACCGTTTTACGACGGTTATTCCATGCATTCACGTAGGCTTCGTTCCTACGCATCCAGTCCACCCCGTTGTATCCTTGCCGCCCCAAACCATGCAATGTTTCAAGCTCGGCCATGGGTACGGTTAGATTTATTTGCGGAGGTATGTACTGGACCATTGTGAATTGCTTCATAACCCGTTGAGGGTAATGATGCTCAACAATCTCAAAGCATAAAAGAGGACAACAACTCCTCCAGCTTTCGCTTACACTTGAACAGATAGCTGGTAGTTGATACAAAACCGAGGTGTAGGGAGTCTAGTTGAACTAAAAACATAAAAATAACACTTAAGTCAGTTACACAACACAATAAATGCTTAATACAAAAAATTAAAAATAATTACTAACACGGGATTAACAAACATACCATGTTTTCGTTTAATAATTGTAGCTGGGAACGATATGTCCTCAGGCAGTGTGTGGATACCTCTCTAAAGTTCAAGTTGCGGTCTCGCCACCTGCAAAATTAACTTTTTAAAAAACGTGTTCAGTAAAAAAAATACAAAGGGATGCCATACAGACACATTATATTTGTTTAGGCTTTTGTGATATTTATCGAGCCGCTAGCGGACAACTATAATCAAACCAGTTTTCGGGTGGTCGTGGTGCGAGACACCGAATCCTCTCCCATGCCCATATTTGAAGGAGCATCATGGGCCCGGTCACGGCTCTTCTATCCGGATCGGTGGCATCACAAAGCCGCCTATAAAGACAACTGAGAACCGCACTGCCCCAACTATAAGATCCCGTTAGGCTTAGGTCTCGTATAAATTTTAAATAAAACACATTTAATCTATTATTGTTATGATCAGGGAACAAAGTGGAACTGATCAGATAAAAAATTATTAAACGAGCACGGATAATGCACTCTTCATCCGTAGCCTCAGCTTCAACAAACGGTTTCATTATTTCACTACTAATAACAGTACCCAAAACAGATTTGCCGGACATTTGGTTCTCTGCAGGCGTAACACCTAACCAGTTTTGGCACCACCCTATTGCCTCGACAGTGACAGTGCCTCATCTACTCCAGACACAACACTTCCCTCGATATGTAACCCCCACAAGACATTAACATCTTGTAAGGTGACAGTAGCTTCACCAAATGGTAGGTGGAACGTGTGAGTTTCGGGCCTCCATCGTTCCACCAAAGCTGTTATTATGGGGTGGTCAACATATCGATAACCACAATCTATAATGCCACCAAACCCTGCGTCATCGACAAGGTTACCAACCCGTCCTACAACAGGGTTGTTACGAAGTATCCACCATGTGTTTCTATCACTACGTTTTACATTAAGGGGCTCATTAAAGTTTTCATCATTTACGAAAGTGTGAAAAGAACGATGTTGATCAAGTAGGTACAACACATCGTTCATTAGGGAACCAGGGTGTAAGTTTATGTTTGGATTCATGGTGGTAGGATTTTTTATGGTATGATTTCTTATGAATTGGAAAGGTTTGTGATTGTAATGGTGATGGTGTGGTGGATGGTTAATATTTTTCACCTCACCCTCCATTTTATAACCACTTAAAGATAGTCTCTTACACTCTTACGCATTCACTATATATTTACCTATCCTATCAATCTACATATCTTACAAAAAAAAAAAAATTTAAAAACCAAAGCAATAGCATGCAATGCATAGAGTGTTTTAGTGGTGGGTGTGTTTATACGACTGAGAAAGTGGGCAGAAGTCTGGCTGATGCCCTCTTTCCAATCAGCGGCATGAATGGCAGAAGCCTTGCATTCATTAGGCGGCATCACTAACGCCTTAAATTGATTCAACGGCATCCACTTTAATCCCGTGCAGTGAATCAGCGGTATCACTGATGCCTTGGACTGAATCAGCGGCACCTTTGATGCCTTGGTTCCATTCAGCGGCATCAAGGGGACAGATTCTGGAGCTTGCACGGCTGCAAATGATTGGCACGAGGTGGTAGGGTGATGCCGCTGATCCAAAGAGAGGCATTACCATTTTTACTTTTTTTCTTGCATGGCTACCAATTGCACTTTGTAAAACCAAAATCATACCATTTTTGTAAAGGATTCCAAAGACTGGTGTTTTTTTGTCAACAAATTTCCTTCCCTGTAGTTTTCCATCCCACCTTAACATCGATAACTTCGTTTGTGTATATCAAATCATCATTTGTAGATGAAGCATAGTTGAAGGGTGTTGTCTACATCCAATCTCCTTGCTCGCAGTTCTTATTCGTCGGCTCCGTAACCATGGCTCGGTCGTTCGGCCGGAAAACAGATGACGACGATTTCCACTGGATTCCGTTACATCACATTTTTCCCTACTACTAGCAAGCAATTCGAATTGTAGACACTATCGAAGAAATTCCACACGATTTCAGTTAAGTATTTTGTAAACAATCTATTGTTTTTTTTTATTATTATTTGTATGAATATGGTGTGATCTATTGTTATTTTTCAGTATTTGTATGCGTATGGTGCTCACTTAAATTAACTGTTGAATGGTACATGTGAGTTTAATGGAGAAGTGCCTGAGCACCGAATCCATATTTCAGTAAAAAGAAAGATCTTATTTTTAACCATTTCAATTAATAATCATAGCGATACTTTTGATATGAGATGACACAAGCTCATTCAGAAATCAAACGCTCACCCAAGACAGATCCTTATAGATAAGTCAGACACAATGCTCTGCCCCTACCATGTATGTATAACTGAAAAACTATGAGTAAATTGTCATTGTGATCATGATAGCTGAAAATCAATTTTACCACTTCTAAATATGCCATCTCATTCAAACCTCAAGCCTATCACGATTCATGTAAATGCAGTTAAGGGTGAGTGTTACTTTTTAATAAGTGGAATATGTTTGTATTTGTCTTATGAAATTCTTTTGTTAACCACAGTGATGATAATTTGGTAAAAGACAACTATTTGAGGTCTCATGTGGTTGAAGAGGGATGGGTACTAACACATTATTAGCTGGTTTTCCTAAAGTAAGATTATTTTTAGGGGAAAATCACGGAAATGGCCATTGACCGGGTCAATTTACGAAAATAGCCAGTGGAAGCGTCTCGGGTGAGACGCTTCCCACTTCCTGAGGCCCTGAGCCACTCCAAAGACGTCTGGCAAAAAGAACCGCTGAATGGTTGCCACGTGTCCGATACTCTTCCGAAACGTCTTTTGAGACGACATGACCACTCCGAAGACGTGGGAGACGGTTCCAGCTCTTCCCGGCTCATGGCTCGAGCCATTTTAATTTTCTCCTTCGGCTTATCTGTAGCCGTCTCAATGACAGCTCCTAACCCGGCAAAAGACGGTTGCGCAAGAGACTTCGTGAGCTCTCAAGACTTCTGACGTGAACCTGCTGAAAGACGACTTAGTCACTCCAAAATGTCAGCCGATGTCTCATGCCCCGTCTCCTGACGGCTCACCACCCTGCAAAAGACGGCTCCGCAAGAGATTTCGTGATCTCTCAAGATTTCTCACTTGAGCTGCTGAAAGACGACTTACTCACGCGCGCACATGTCATCCGATGTGCAAAGTACAATTCGCACATCCCCCGAATTTGTATATTATGGGGAGCAGCATTTATGTTTTCAGATTTTATTAGTGTTTCTTATTCTAGTGTTGTTATTAAGTGTAGCAAACTTTACTCTTGATTTAAATGCGCCTGCTGCAAACTTTACTCCTGATTTAAATGCGCCTGCTGCAAACTTTACTCCTGATTTAAATGCTTTTTCAAATGAAAACGCAACCCCACATAGTTGTCTAGGAAAAAGAAAAGTTGTGTCATGTGGTCGTTTTCCTGAAGGTTATATATTTCATGACAAAGACGAAATGAAACTTGAGTTGGGGAAATTGTGTTTATCAGAATGTTTCTCTTATAAAGTAGAAAGATCCAGTAAAACACGTTATGAGGCATCATGTTCCATTGAGGTTTGTGATTGGCGTTTTAGGGCATATGCCTTCCCAGGTTGTAAAATGTTTTTTGTTAAGTATTTTAATGATAATCACACATGTTCGAAGACTCAAACTCACCCTCGTCTTCGTCAAGCTAACCCAAAAGTTGTTGGTAACGTATTAAAAGACCAGTTGAGAGATAGTGGTCGTGTGTATCGTGGTAAAGAAATTGTCCTAGATTTCCGACACAGATTTCACGTGGACATAAGTTACTCTCAAGCATGGCGTGGGAAGTGTTACGCGCTTGGACTTTTGCAAGGAAACAACAAAGATTCTTTTACTAAGCTACCGCTTTATTGCTATAATTTGGAAAGGACGAATCCGGGGTCAATTACTCACATCCGCACTGATGAGGAGAGTTGGTTTGAAATTCTTTTTGTTTCCATTGGTGCTGCTCTTAGTATCAAACTTTTTACAATTTCTTACAAGTTTACGTTTTTTTTATAAAACTAACTATTTGTTTTTTTTTTTAAATTTGTTATAGATCAGGAGTTTTATTCATTGTTTAAGACCAGTGATAATTAAAGACGCCGCGCACCTGCGAGGTGAGTTTAAAGGAATGTTGTTTCTTGCTGTTGGAATGGACGGTAACAACCAAATCTTACCGGTTGTGTTCGGTATCGGGAAATCTTAAGATGGTGAAAGTTGGATATGGTTCTTGTCTAGGCTAAAGAGTGGTGAACCTCAAGATCTGGCGATTATTTCTGATCGCGTGAATTCCATAGACCTGGTGATACGTACTGTTTTTCCCCGTGCTTTTCACGGGTTGTGTTGTCGTCATCTTATGGTCAACTTAAACCTACCCTCAGATAAAAAGAAGGAATTAAAGGACCTTTGGTGGAAAACTTGTAAAGCTTATCGACTATCTGATTTTGATGATAACTTCAATTCCTTGTGTGCAGCGGTCCCGCGAGTCAGAAATACTTTGTTAAATATCGGATTTAACAAGTGGACAAGATCACACTGCACGGGTAAAAGGTATCATTATATGACATCAAACAGTGCAGAGTCGATAAACGCATTATGCAAGCATGCAAGAAAAATCCGATCACCCACCTTGTTGAATTCTTTAGACAAAAACTTCAGCAATGGTATTATCAACGTCGAAAGGAGGGTATCGAAAAAACCCACGCACTTACTCCCTTCGGGGTGAGAAAAATTCATAAAAAAAATAAAGGGTCTAGGACGTGGACTGTTTATGGTGTTGCGCTTTACAGTTTTCAGGTTGAAGATGGTAAGAAAAATGGCCTCGTTGATATGCTGAATCAAACATGCAGTTGTCGGGTGCCTCAGATATCTGGTTTCCCATGTGGGCACATGATTGCGGTATCCAGATTCTTAAAAGAAAATGATTGTAGTCATTATACTTCTCCTTGGTACAACAATGAGCTATACAAAAAAAACATATGAGGAGGTGATCTATCCCCTACCCCATAGGTCTGAATGGGAGACACCCGATGACATAATACATTTACAACCACCACACATTACAAAACGACAATCATGTCGTCCTCGTGAGAACACTACAATCTTATCGCGAGGTGAGGAACCTACACCAGTGTACTGTAGTTGTTGTAAAAGTTATGGCCATCATCGAGACCGATGTAAAGCACCAGCACAATCTGAATCGAGATTCTCAACGTGTGATTCGGGCACCAACATAAATGTTTGTCAAACACCGTCTCCTATTTATGTCGAACCAGAAAACTTTGAAGAATTTGTTTTTCGAAATACGTGTTCGACAGTTAACTTGGATGATGATTAGTCGTGTTTGTTTGTTTGGTTATTAGAATGTTATTTTTATAAAAACACATCAAAATATATTTTGCTTCGTTTTTATTTACTTTAATGAGCACATACATAATAATACTAGAAGATAAAAAACTTGCTAGATTGAAATATTTGACGGTGTGAAACGGACATCATAAATTTCATCAGCCATAAAATGACGGTATCTCATACATGCATCATGAAGATTTGTTTCTTTTCACGTCATTGGCCTGTTTTGAACCAAATTTCGCACCAGCATACAAATTATGACCCCTGAATGCCGACCAATTTGCTGTTCGTTTCCAGGCCACATAACTTCTCCGGATATTTTTATAGAATGTATTTGGTCACTAGCCGATTTTTGCCAGTACATTATTGCTTCTAGAAACCATAAGAACGCAGACTCAAATTCTATAAGAAATTGGTGAATTTTCCAATGAACGCAGAACGTGTCACCACAGTTATTCGCACTACAAGTATTTTCGAAATACACAGTTACTTGAATCGACGGCATGTCAAATTTTAAAATTAACCAGTTATTTGTGTCTAAGGAAACTGGTATATATACCGTATCAACTTCTTAAAAGGGAGGATAGATTCTTCTTGAACCATCTGCATATCCATGCGCATGATGATCTTGTTCCAGTAGTAGAGTATAAAAATTGGGGTGAAGTACACACCAACGATGATTAGTAGATAAAGACGTTTGTCTCTCTCCGCCAGTATATCTTAAAGACATCAAATAGTTACACCACACACTTACATGTTGTATAATAAAAAAATTATAAATTGAAAATTATATGTTCATAGTTATAACGATTAAGGAAATATTCAGAACGTACCGTCTTTTGAATAAAACCATTTCCGTAATAACCTAAAAGAGTAGCCCACCACTCTTTTCTTAATGGTGTTGTGCCCATATAGGTTGAAAAACAACACGCACTATCACCGTCGTAGTAAAATTCCAGAACATTTGTCGACCAAAAACTTGATTGGCCTGTTCGATGTAACCAATTTGTGTTTTCTACCGGATACGGTATGTTGGTCATTATTGTGGTGGTGGTGGTTCAAGTATTGACAACATTGTGGGCACCGTGTGGGTATTTAAAGATGATGGGGAAAATGACGAATAGAAAAGCAACACGTGGGAGTTGAATTTTGTGTGGACCCGGTTCACATTTTCCCATACTTGTAAAAGACGTCTTGAGTGGAGACGTTTCACATTTCCCCATGACGTCTCCGTAGACGTCTGGTGGGTCCCAGTGACACGTCACCTAAGCAGCGCAAAGAATTCAATCATGTGTGCTTTGCAAATGATGAGAGACCCGCATAGGTTAATTAAGTTGTAATAATTTATGTATATATGTGTTTTTTATTTAATCCAAAATGTTTATTTAATCCAATCAACGTTCCTTTATAATATATATGACATATTACAAATATTACAACAACTTTGATGTTCAAAACACAACAAATATTACAAGACCTATAGTATTACACCAACATTAACAAACTCGTAGCACACGTCGACGACCGAGACGTATCCGGTTGCAGTAGGATACGCATTTGTTTGTATGATGTTTGTGATCTTCATTGACAGAGCATGATTAGCTCCAAAAGATGAAGACCATAACATCATCATGGCAATCTACACGTGTTGACCCACGCGCAGATGCAACAACGATCCAAGCACCTCTACGCAGATGTAACAATGATCCAAGTATAATCGGACAATATTTTTGTAAGCCGGTAGGCTTGGGTTGGAATGGTGGCGGATTCAAAAACGTCATGGATTGGAAAGCTGAAAGGTTTGATATATGAGACAAAGAAAAATTCTTTAGAATACATAATGTATAGGGGTTACAAATTTTGGAAAAATGTTGGTGAAGTATTATGCAAATTTATATTTAAAAAATGTTGGTAAAATGATGGCTTAGATTCTGTTATACGACACAGTGACGTATCACACGCTGTGACGTCTCGGACGTGTCAAATCTCTGACTTCTCTGACGTCCCATTTTACAGACACGCCTATTTGCCTTCCCGAGGCGACTCAATCTGTCGTCTCAGACAGAGTGAGACAACCTAGATTTCCAATAGTCGTTTAAATTCACCTTCTTGCCGTCAATATTTTTGAATCTTAATAGAAGACACCGTGGTTAAAATCCACACAAACGGTAAAAACAAAAATAAACATCCACCAAGCCAAAATATGAACCCGTGGACTGAAGAGGAAGAGATGGCACTTGTGGTTTGCCACAAGGATGCCTCAAACGACCCGGAGATTCAATAACTCCCGCGTGCGGAAGGGTCAGCCTTCCCCGGAGGGGTTTTGGGGTCGCGTGTTTAGCGACTTCATCGAACACGTTGGCACCAACACCACCACGACTCTCCGAGACCTCCAATTCAAGTGGGCCGATCTCAATATCAAGTGTGAGAGGTGGACCACTGTATCCGTAGCTTTATATTTACTTTTATAGTTCAAAACAAAGAAAATAATTAAAAAAATTATAAAATAAACGGTAATAAAGGGTAAAAATAAAACAAAAGTAAAGATGTATGTATTTACTTATGTTTACATTTTGGTCATTTTCCCTTAAAGATGTATGGTGTTAGGTGCTCCCAAAAGTGGTACGGTTTTATTAATTTTATATACGTTAGGGGCTGAATATGTACTTTATTTTGGTTATTTAAATCGTTTCCTTCTCTTTAATGTTTTTACGCCCTGTAAGATGTCCCGAGCATTATCTTCTTCCTCGAGGGCAGCTAGCAACTTCAGCAGAACTAGAGAAATATGTTTATCATGCGGTGCAGATACGCGTATTAAAGTCTCTCGAACTGAAGCAAACCCGGGGAGACGGTTTGTGTGCTGTGTAAGTTAAAAGAATTTGTTTCCTTTTGTTTTTTTATACAATCTTAATCCCATTATTAAATCATATAATGATTTGTTTTTTTTTTATCATAGACGGTTGGCTGTTGGTTTCTCAAGTGGGTGGAAACTTCAAGTTGTTACTACTGCGAAAGTTTCGTTCCTCGTTTGTTGCTGTCGTTTAACGACCAAAAGGAATTAACTAAGGCTAAAATTTTGGAAGCCAGACGATTGAAGTTAGTTTTACTATTTAGTTGGTCTATCTTTTTAAGTGTATTAGTATGTGTACTTATGTTTGGAACCGAAGAGAGATATTAAAAATATTACAAAACTTTAAATGTAATTAAATGTTCAAAGCTTTTCAACATCTTTTTATTTTGACTCCTGACCAGAAGAGGCCACCACGACATCTTCATCCGAAATGTTATCACGAAACAACAGTGCAAGCCTACGCCTCATTTGTTGTGCAGTTTGAACGCGGTCTTCATCTTGATTAATTGGTTGTTTATTAATCAACCTATCTAGAAAGATGCAGACCCAAACCCCACAATCACCGTGTACTCCATCCTATTGAGGTACATCAGGCGGATAAAGATTTTGGAACGGGAACCAGTAGTTGTTTGGATGCTCGTCATCTTTGTAATAATTGTGCTCCCGTAACCATATGTCAAATGCAAAATTTATATGACAGATAAACTCTCTTGAATCCAGTGACAGTGTAGGTGAAGTCAATAAACTGAAAGTCCCAAAATATAATACATAATTACAAAATGCACGTATATAACCACAATAATACCAAATTAGAAACTTGACATACCTGTCGTATACGGTTAGAGTCTTCTCTAGTAGGTTGAAAACTCCAAGGAACCAATGTATACCTTTAACGTTTATCGGAACGTACACCTCGTCAACATCTCGGATGGATGGATACGGTGCAGAAGAACCGTTAAAATAATCCCCAAAGCTCGTTTTTGAAAGCGGGTTAATCAAACCCTGTTGAAAACATGGAGGAAGAATGCTCCAGCGATCGGCTGGTAGCCTAGATTTATACAGGTGATTTACCCACCAAAAAATATGCTGTTAAAACAATCCCAATTTAAGTTAATACGTTGTATTTATTAAAATAGAAACAATAAAACAATCTAAAATTATTATTCGTTACCTCAGAGCAAAACCAACCATGACCATCATCAGCAAGCAAAGTACTCCAAAATTCTTGGGGTAGTAAATTCCCAGTCAACACACATTTTCTTTTTTCATTTTTTGGATACCAGGCTTGGATTGCTTCTATTTTATCGTCTTCATCTTTTGAAATCAGCCTTTTTTTGGGTTTGGTTTTCCCAGCGGTAAACGGGGAAATCATACAAGATGCGGGCTTTGTTGTCCGTTATGACCGTCGCAACTCGACAGCTTTGGGCTTTTCACTCTATAATAAAAAATAGTTAATATATAAATTTTCACGTTTAAAGAATAAAAAAAATTAACGTAAAGACAAGCAGCCTATAATTTAGCTTTAACTTACATCATTGGCTTCAAACTGTTTTTCCAAATTGGTGGTCGTCGGTTTGTAACCATCAGCATTGAAATACTGATTAACCTACAAAACAAATATTCAGTTAAAATGAACCGGCTTTATTTATTTATATTTACTTTTGTTCGGCAATGTAATAAAATTTTTTACCATATATTCGTGATCGCGCGGTTGTTTTTCATCCCCTACTTGTTTTCGTTTAGATGACTTGGAAGACATTGAGTTTTGTGCCTAAGAGCAAAGATAGTACAATTATTTAAAATGGTTCACTAAGGTATATTTACATAAAATAAGATGATATCACGATACCTCTGTAAACATTTCACACAACTTCTTGGTTTGTTCATCTAACAACTCTTTGATTATTTATTTTAAACCAGTCTTTGAATCATCATCACCATTCACAATAGACGTCCTTGAAGGTCCGGCCGCGGCCGAATTATGATTCTTCGTGTAGCCACCCTCAACGTCATGATCATAACGCCCATCATTAACTGGATGCATATCACCTGCAGGATTGCACTGGTGATTCTGTGTAACATCATTAAACGCTACTACTTGATTTCGCATTGCATCCGCAGCTACACTTTCTTCCCTTTTCGCATCTAGGAAAGCACAACTTGAAACGTACCAATCGCAGACCATATCTGACTCGGTTGACAACAAATAATCGAGAGGTTTATAATCAACATGCTGAGTGATAAAGGAAAACATTAATATTCAGGTACCACAAATAAATTTTGGGGAGACCGTGAGCATCGATACATACCTTAGCTGCATCCGAGAGAAATTTCTCAACACTCGGCTTAGTGAATCTCCGACATTTACCCCAGCTGAGAAATCTAGGAATTTCTTCTTTAATAAAACAATTGTGTCGGCGTTTAAATTCTGGAAAAACTTCAAAGAGCCAAATCTGCATACAAAACTTGTAAGACAAACAATCGAATTTGAATAAATGAAATAATTATTCTAAACGAATACCTTGAATGCCCAAACAAATCCACCTAAGACGAAACCCTTTGCGTCTTTCTTCTTTCGGTGGTGCATATCATTCAAATGAGGCCACAACTCATCCCAAAATAACTCCCCCAAGGATAGTTGTTACAAGCATCCAAATCATCAACTAAATCTATCAGTTTCTAATCAACTTGCCCAGTCTTTTGTGTTCCTTTAAAATAGCTCTCTATCATCATCAAAATACAAATTCTAACACAATCATCTTCCGCAAAGTCAGTCCAATCAGATTTAAAAAGGTCTTCAAGATCTTGAATACTCACTCTACGAAAATCGTTAGCTCCAAAGAATCTTCTTCTAAAAGAATTGGGATGGTGATTCGGTAACCAGTTAGATACCCCGAAACGGAGACCGGTTACCAGACAGAACTGTTTCAGGCCAAAGAATATTTCTTGATCCCATATTCTATAACAAATACCTTCTTGAGGGTTCTTTTTATGAACCTAATGTTGAGCAATACCGTATAAGACGTTGCTACAGCATACCTTCGCCTTAACATCAAGAAATCGGCCAAAACATGTATTCCTAAATTTGGATTCTATGGATTCTGTAATTTTAGACTTCATACGATTTAAAAATGTCCAAGCAATTCGGACCTTAATTTGACAATCCTCCTATGCAACAGGCAATGTTTAAACACAGAATATCAATCAACCGAACAACCAAACATAAAAATATAAAAAATGAAGAAAATGTAAAAAAATAATAATAACTTACAACTGGAGTAGGAGCAGGCCAGTCAACAGGAACGTCGTTGTAAGCATAGGGAATTTGTTGGATGGCAAGATTGGGAAGTTGTTGGTTGGAAAGATTGGGAATTTGTTGGTTGGAAACATTGGCAATTTGTTGGTTGGAAAGATTCATTTGCTGGTTAAAATTTTGTTGCTGGATATAAGGGGGCAAAAAATTGGGTTGCTGGATAATATTGTGTTACACGTACAGATTGGGTACCTGGTAGTTGTTTTGCTGGTTAAAGTTGTTTTGCTGGTTAAAGTTGTTTGGCTGGTTATAATCGAAGTTCGGTTACTGGTTAAAGTTGTTTTGCTGGTTAAAGATCCCTTGCAGATTTGGTTGAGATGACCAATTATCACAAAATAAGTCTTCATCCAGATTTGTGACCTCCATATTTTCTGGATCCATTTTTCAAACGGGTCGGGTATTAAAAACGGGTCGGGTCAGAATTTGGAGAATAAACTTTCTTGCGACGCAGCCCCGAAATGTGCTGTGCTCCTTACATGTGGGACCCTAGTGTCGGAATTTGTGACACCCGACACGTTTAGGTTAACATTTTATAAAACACATAAGTCTACCTTAGCGAAAAACGTTTTCAAACATACTTACCTAGGTCAGTTGAGTCGTTATGATGGTTCCGGGAATCATCGGGAGTCATTACAATGGTCCGAGGGATCATTGGGTGTCGGTCCATAACCATGTGTACAAGGATCGGTGATTCGTGGAATCGCCGGGTTTAACGCACATACGCAAGTCTCGAGTCCCGTGAATTGGTGAACGGACGTAAACGTGTTAGTTATCGTGCATTATATGTTTGTAATCATTATATGACTTGCCGGTATGTGAATACGTGTTTATATGTGTTAAAATAGTGATTTCGCGTAATTGCATGACATTATAGGTGATTACGCGTAATCACCAATAGTATAGGCAATTAGGATTGTAATCATCAATAGTATAGGCAATTAGGATTGTAATCGCCTATGGTATAGGCGATTAGAATCCTAATCGCCAATAGTATAGGCGATTAGAATCCTAATCGCCAGTAGTCTAGGCGATTAGAATCCTAATCGCCAATAGCTGCTGTGTACTCGCCTGTTCTGCAGGTGACGACTAAAAACGCCTATAAATACCACCCTTATTTTTCAAAACATCATTTGTGAAACCCTAATACACCCCAACGCCACCCACACCTTATCCAACCCCTACAACACGTTTTTGAGCAAGAAATCACATTTCCAAGCTTTATACCTCATAATCTCACAATTTCAAGGTGTGTTCTTCATCCCAAACCTTTGTAATGATATTGTTTTGATCCCTAAAGGTCCAGACCTAATTTCTAAACATTTGTGTCTTTGAAAACTCATTAAAATCAGTTTCTAAACAAACCCAAACCTCTATACTTGTTATATGTGATGTATTCATGCAAGATAGGATTTTTATCGTATAAACATGATTGTTCTTGTATTATTATTATTATTATGTTTCTGATCTAAATGAGTTAATATGATGTTAACCTAGGAGTTTGAAGGTTCATAGATGTGTAATATTGATATTAGGCATTTTGACCCGTTTGAATGATTATGGAGGATTGATGATGATATGTTGTGTTTTGTTGATTGTTTGACGTTAGAGTTTACTCTAGGACAACGCTAGAACAGTAGGATATTGTCGGACAACGTCATTATGTGATGAAATCTGGATATATGCTATTTAGGGTAAGTTTTGCATGAGGATGTGATGTTTACATGATAATTATGCTATTTTGGGAAAACACATGCATTCGGGACGGCTAGGGTGATGATAAATTAGGGGTTTTTGCTTGAAATAGTTGTATTAATGTTTTGGGTTTGATATTGGGTGTTTCCAAATGTTTCGGATCTGATTTGGAGGGTTAAACGCGCAAAAAGGCGGAACAGAACAGTAAGGGCGAATAGGGGCTTCTACTTGCCTGTATTAAGGGCGACTGGCCCCCAATCGCATGAACTATAGGCGATTGGGAGCCCAATCGCCAGTATGTCTAGCAATTACAATTCTATTCACCAGTTTGACTCTCCTAATCACCAGTTGACTTTTCCTAATTGCATGTTTGATTCCTAATCGCGTGTAATGCTGCTGTATGAATATTTTAACATCCCGAAACACGGATTGACGCCTAGGAACATGTTAGGAACCCCGTAACATGTCCAATGACTTATTAACATGTGTTCGGACTTGTTTATGCGTTAATTGGGCGTTATGCTAGATAGGGTGAATGTTTGCGCATGCTAAGTGTTTAATTGCACATGTGCATGATATCTTGTATGTGGCTAACACATGGGATGTCGGGTCACCAATGGGATGTTGGGTTTTGTCTGGTTTGGTCGGTTTAACGTTTAAACATGTTTTCAACATACACGGTCACGGTCTGGACAATTTGGGGACTGGTTAGCCTTCGGGTTAGTAGTCATCACACTTATGTAAACTCATTGATAGTCATCACACTTACTGAGGACGCACTCTAAGGTGAGTTTCACGGCCCCACTCATTTACTGGTTTTACATTTTCGGGGGAGAAAACATGTTGTATTCTTTAAACGTGTGTCAACTATGATTTCATAAAAGGCGTGTCAACTATGTTTTCATGAAAGGTGTGTCAACTATGTTTTGGTATTCACGAATTCATTGGGTTTTGGAGTATTCATTATGTTTTGGAGTATTCATTATGTTTTCAAGTATTCATTATGTTTTGGAGTATTCATTATATTACTATGCGATATTTGGAAGTCCCGGGAGAATCATGAATGTGCGGGGATGCACAACGGGGGAAATGTGGATAGATCTATTTGGGCTTGACCGGCCCCACTTGTCGACTGGAGGTCGGACGGGTGCATGTTGTCTCTTAGGTATTTAGTATTCATTCGGGCACGTATTCAGTATTCACAGTATTCGAGTCCAGTAATGGTTTTCCAATCGCAGTAGTAATAGGTATTCATATGTTTTGCATGCATATGGTCTGGATTGACCATGGGTATTCATTTGGGAGTCGGTATTAATTAAAAACCTGTGAACTCACCGGCATTATTTGCTGACGTTTTTAGAATGTTTGTCTCAGGTCGCTAAGGTAGCAGCTGTCGATAGGCGCACGGAGTCTCACGACGTCTAGGAATCATAAGCATGTTTTGTTAAACACTTCAGACTTTGAGTTTTACTTTTGAGTTGTAATAATACAATTTGCTTCCGCTGTGTTGGAACGGTTTTGAAACTCAATGGTAGTTTACGTTGTTTTCATATCATATAGTGTCGTTTTATTATGACCATTGACTTGGATCTTGGTGTGTCACGCGCCTCGCGGTAAAACCCCGCATGTGGAAATTTGAGGGTGTGACAGAATTGGTTGACGTAGTTGAAGAATCTGGGTAGACGTTGAAGGATTTGGTCGGACTCGCCTCGGAATTGGGTGCCGGAGTTGAATAATTTGCCGGAATTGCAGTCGGAGAGGAGATGTGGTCCAAGGGTTGTTCGGACAGGTTGTCGGTGTGGTCCCGAGATGGTTTCGGTAACGACTTTCCTTTTTTGAAAAAATATTATTTGGTTCCGTCTTAGTGATGTCTTGTGGTGGGACGATATCTTTGTGACGTCTTTGAGCAAGAACTTGTTTTATAGTGAAAAGACGTTTCGGATAGTGGGACACGACTTTAAGTCGTGTCATTAGTTGGGAGATGTCTTGGAATAGGGACCACTTCTTAAATGTAAAACGTTTCGAAAAGTGGGTCACGACTTTAAGTCGTATCAGTAGGTGGGAGATATCTTTGACTTCTTGGGAATGGAGACCAACTTTTTAAAGGTAAAACGTTTCGAAAACTGGGACACGACTTTAAGTCGTCTCGATTGTTGGGAGACGTCTATGCCTTCTTGGGATTGGGGACAACTTTTTAAAGGTAAAACGTTTCGGAAAGCGGGACACGACTTTAAGTTATCTCAATTGTTGGGAGACGTCTATGCCTTCTTGGGATTAGGGACCACTGTTAAAGGTAAAACGTTTCGAAAAGCGGGCTACGACTTAAAGTCGTTTCTATCGAGTTTCACCGAGTTCTTACGTGGGACTAATGTGACAATTTACTCCTTTTAATAAAAAAGAGTTGTTAGTTCGAAACAAGTGTTTTCACATAAAGATGTATGACAGACAGAGAAATCATCCGCCTGCGGAATACTGTTCTCAACCAGCAGAGAAATCATCCGATTGGATCTTAAAAAAATGGAGGCGAACGAAAAATAAGCAAGAAACTTCTTCCTCCACAGAGAATACTGAAGGAAGCAAGTATGTACACAATCGGCAAAGCTTACACCAACACAATACTGGAAAATGGGCTATTGTAGACGATGAAACAGATAACTGGTCGAAAGATGTTTTTGAGTTTTACCATAGAGGAGACGCACCATTTTGTTATTCGACAGTTTTTTAAAGAACAGTGGAGTTGGATAAAACATTTTAGGGAACTTTGTTAGCCCTCAATTCTACCAGATCACTCTCAGTAACAGTAAATTATTAAATCTTTTGATATTTCCCTTTTTTTATTTTTTATAATTTTAACATGTTCGTGACGTTTCTTTACAGCATATAGAAGGATGGGTTGGAAGACTAATGAACTAAAGGAGTAGAAAGATTCAAGAAAATGCTTTGCTAAATATGCGGTGGACGATTCTACCACCACAATTTTATGATTGTTTATTGGAATCTGTACCTAAAAACGTGGTTAACTATTGCAATGGTAAAGTAAAACCGTTTCCTTCATTTTTAGATGTAGATTACGTCTTTTTTCCGATTCTACTTGAAAATAGTGAATGGTTACTCGTGCGACTAGAATTGGTGTCACAAGAGCTAGTCATGTATGCTCATCAAGATGTTTGTATCGGTGAAAGATACAGAAACCATATTCACCCAAGGTTGACGAACGTACAAATTTATTTAGGAGCTACATTAGTGCACATGCGATACTGGAAAAAGTCAGGTCATCAGGAAAAGTGTATAACATTTAACCTTAATGAAGACTATGTTGTGGCATCTAATTCTTTATCTGGTAACGAAGCGGGGTATCTTTGTATGCTAATGGAACATTTAGTCACTGATAAACCCATTGCCGTCAATTGTGATCTAAATCAGGCATGTTTGTCATACAGGCGGTTTATGGCCGAAAAATTGTATTTTTGGCGGTTTTTACCCCGTCCAAATGTTGAATAACCTATTGCAATTTTATTGTAATTTTAACCCGTATTATTCCTTGCCACTTTATTCCTGTAGTGTTTTGAATATTAAATAATTCCACAAACAAACATGATGACAAATGAATTGGTATCATACAATGAATTGGTATCATACAATATACATCAATGTTGCGTTATCTTTTTTAATGACATAAGTTACAACGCCTATACTATTACAACAATGAAAAATTTAATAAATGCGCTTGTTACACCACGAAGTGTATTTTTTCCCTTCGCTGTTGATCGTCCAAAATGTGTTTGTTCCACAGAATGTTTTCCCACCCTGTTGACCACGATGTTGATGACTGCAAACCAATTCGTCCATATGAGAAAATTGTAACACCCCAACTGATGGCGGAAACATCGGGATGTCACGTATTGATGATTGTTTCAGTAGCACATGGTATATATTGAAATTTTAAATAATTTATTCATAACATAAATATCCAAAATGAAATGATGTCTAGAATTTCCAAATACATGATATCAAATAGAGCAAATAACTTCAAAAAAACTTCATAGTATTTCCTCATTCATACTCTAAGCCTCAGCTTCATTGTTACCTGAAACATGTTAATTTTGAAAATATTTTTGGGTCAACAAAAGTTGGTGAGAATTACATAGGTTTTGATAATCGAATAAAGCTTGTAAAATTCAAGTGTCATGGCAAGTCTAGTTCATATGTGAAAACATACTAGCAGTAAATCGAGTGCATAATCAACCCTTGTGACTAGAATATTGTGGTCCATCCCATACGCTCATGGTTCACTCGATTATGTTATGCGATAACAATCACCCACGCTACCTATGTAGGAGGTACGTATCCGGGTGGGATTGTCAGTCCAATAGATCTATCATTGTATACTGTCGGCTGATCAATGTTAATGATTATGCTAGAATATTGTGCTTACCCTAGTCATGTTTAAGACATAATGCAACATAGAAAAACACATAGACACTTTATGATTGAATTGCATATAGAATGTTGTAACATGTTTCACCCCAAAAATGGTGAAATAGAAAAGGGGCTATGTAAAACTCACCTTAGCAAAATATTATGTCTCGTGAAAATAGAATATGTGTTGCCCAACGATGCCAAGTATTACCCTGTAATTAAGGTAATAAATATGTCTAAGTCTTTCTAGTCTACAAATATTTTCTATGGTTTCGAATTGGGGATAATTGTTCGTTTGATTAATAAATAAATGTTTAATAAATAAGAGAAATTTGATATATAAATAAACAAAAGTCTTTTTGTAAATTTTAAATTAAAGATGGTCACAATATAAAGTTTTAAGCGTGAAAATAATTTTTATAAAATTATTTTCTTAAAAATAAAATATTAAATCTATTTATTTCAAATTGTCAAACTATAACTTTAATATTTAAAAATACAAAAATTAAAGAATTATTAAATTAAAAATTGTATTTCTGTTCCAAATAAATAGAAATAATTTATATAAAATTTTGGTGCAAAAATATTGAAAAATGAATTTATTATGATTTATTTATGATTAAAACTAACAAAAATTGATTAAAAATATTAAATAAATGATTTTTCAGAAATAAAAATCATTTCAGAAAATTTTAATGTTATATAAACTCAGAAAAATTTTTGTGGAAATTTATATAATTGTTTTGATATTTTTATAGAATTTTATAAATAAAATAGAATAAACTTGAATTATTTATTATATATATTAAATAAATAATTTTTGGAAAACTAAACATTGTATGTTAAACTTTTCTACTAGAATAACATAAAATAATTTTTGTAGAATTTATAAAGTAGTTTTAGTATTTTAAAACTAATTTTAAAAATATAAGAGAATATTTATAAAGCTTAAATGATGAAAAAAAAATGGATGATGATGCTGGGAATCGAACCCGGACCCTTGGCCGGTTCGTGTGTTTTAAATCACAAGCCCAAACCAACTGGTCTGGACCCTGAGAACGAATAGATTAGACTTGCAATTAATTATATAGCATATGTTAAAATTG
This sequence comes from Ambrosia trifida, assembly GCA_028751855.1. Taxonomy (NCBI): domain Eukaryota; kingdom Viridiplantae; phylum Streptophyta; class Magnoliopsida; order Asterales; family Asteraceae; genus Ambrosia; species Ambrosia trifida. Next base: position 33,069,375 of record CM054123.1, on the reverse strand, counting down.
ACTTATAATTCATCTTAAAAGAAAAGGATTAAAACCGTATAGAGTGGGACTCGAACTCGCGTGCCCTGATTAACAAGCATCAGACACAACCACTTGATCTAGATCAGTGGTTGTGTTGGGTTTGTGTTCGTTTAAAATATATAACCATAGTCTGCAATGTGTTCTTCCCCAATTCAAATCTGATCGTGCCCTAGTTTTACAATAATTTGATTTACACAACAATAACCCAATTGAACATAGGGTTATTGTTGTGTATAGGCCGATAAACAAAACACATAAAAAAAACACAACTTACAAACACGAATTTGTGTAGATCGTTCAGTCAAACAGAAAGTCAACACTTCGAGCAAAAGCTTTTGAAAGATGAATTAAACCAGAAATTGTAGGTGTAGAGAGAGATATCGGCGAGTTGAGAGTGGTTTGAGAGGTTCAATTTATAAGGTGAGGCTTGGGTGAACGAATTGGGTAAGTTTGACTCGCTAGTTATGATGACGCGGATAATCGAGTAAAATTGGTATGTTTTAACAACAATTGATGGTGTAATTGGACGCGTAAAAGTCAGATCAATCACCAATCATTTCTAATCAAGCATCAGTACGCGTTTGAATGGTTAAATATGGCAATCGTTCATCACAATTGACTTTCTAAGTCAACTGTTGATATGCCAAAACATTATAATACTAAAACGTGTTGTAGATGAATCAAATATGTTGTGTAGACCAGCTGGTTGTGTAGTTGTGTTTGGTTGACCCGGCTGTGGGCGCGGGTTCGAATCCCAGCCCAAGCCCTTTATTTTTTGACAATTAATTACATAAATATGTATAGTATATATATAGTATTGTATTAGGGGTCCAAATGCGTCACAAAAATATTTTTAAGAGACGAATAATGATGAAACTTGACGTTTTATTCATAATAATCGTAACGTACAAGTATTAAATGCGAAATGTTACAGTCTCCCCTACTTTTAGGAACTTTGTCCCGAAGTTGGAGTTGGAGAGTCTGGTGGAAAAAGATGTGGGTATTTAGACTTCATCTGATCCTTGCGTTCCCAAGGGAACTCTGGACCTCGTTTAGATTCCCAACGAACCTTAACGATCGGAATGTGGCTGCGCTTGAGTTTCTTGACTCCAGTATCTACGATCTCGACGGGTTTCTCGATAATGTGCATAGTTTCATCGATTTGCACATCTTCAAGAGGAACATGGAGGTTCTCATCTGCTAAGCATTTCTTGAGATTCGAAACATGAAAGGTTGGGTGAACATCGCTTAGCTCAGGTGGAAGGTCAAGTTTGTAAGCCACTTTTCCAATCCTGTCAAGAACTTTGAATGGGCCTACGTATCGAGGAGCTAGTTTTCCCTTTCTACCGAAGCGAATCACTCCCTTCCAAGGGGATACCTTAAGAAGTACAAGGTCCCCGACTTGAAATTCCAAGGGCTTACGACGTTTATCAGCATAGCTCTTCTGACGACTTCTAGCCTTGAGAAGATTATCCTGAATGAGTTGGATTTTATCTGTGGTTTCCTGGATCAGTTCGGGTCCAGTAATCTGGGCTTCACCAACCTCAGTCCAACAGACAGGTGAACGACATTTACGACCATAGAGTTCCTCGAAAGGAGCCATGCTAATGCTGGCATGATAACTGTTGTTGTATGAAAACTCGACCAAAGGAAGATGAGAATCCCATGCGCCACCAAAATCGATGACACATGCCCTGAGCATATCCTCAAGTGTCTGGATGGTCCGTTCAGTCTGACCATCTGTTTGAGGGTGATAAGCAGTACTCAGGTACAACTTGGTACCCAAAGCGTCTTGTAAAGAATCCCAAAAGTGAGAGGTGAAACGACCATCACGATCAGAGATAATGTCCAAAGGTATACCATGACGACATACGATTTCACTGACGTACATCTTTGCTAACCTTTCCACATAATACTTCTCACGAATAGGTAAGAAATGGGCTGACTTGGTTAAACGGTCAACGATTACCCAAATGCTGTCAAAACCTTTAGGTGTACGAGGGAGTTTACTGATGAAGTCCATTGCTATGCTCTCCCATTTCCACATAGGAATTTCTGGTTGTTCGAGCATACCAGATGGTCGTTGATGTTCAGCCTTGACCTTTGAACAAGTGAGGCATTTTGCAACGAAAAGAGCAATATCTTTCTTCATACAGGCCACCAATACGAATTACGAAGATCTTGGTACATCTTGTCAGCTCCAGGATGAATAGAATAACGAGAGTTATGAGCCTCGTTCATAAGAAAAGTACGAAGATCATCACGGTCAGGGATCCAAAGTCGATTAAGAAAATAGAGCAGACCATCAGGTTTGGTTTCAAGTTGAGTCTCAGCACCACAAGACATTTCATCGTACATGTTACCTTGGGTGACTGAAGTATGTTGAGCCTGGAGGATACGATCCTGAAGATTAGTATGAACTCTCACACAATGAAGTTTGATACGCTCTTTACGACTGAGTGCGTCAGCCACAGCATTCGCTTTGCTAGGATGGTAGCGAATTTCGCAATCATAGTCGTTAAGTAACTCAACCCAACGCCGTTACCTCATGTTTAGATTTTTCTGGTCGAAGACATGTTGGAGACTTTTGTGGTCTGTGAAAACCACACATTTGGTTCCATAAAGATAGTGTCTCCAAATCTTAAGAGCAAAGACGACAGCGCCCAATTCAAGATCATGGGTGGTATAATTCTTTTCGTGAGTCTTGAGTTGTCTAGACGCATAAGCAATAACCTTGCCTCGTTGCATGAGAACACAACCAAGACCTTGGTTTGATGCATCACAATAGACCAAGAAGTCATCATTACCATCAGGGAGAGACAAGATAGGAGCTTCACAGAGTTTCAGCTTAAGAGTTTCAAATGCTTCCTCTTGCTTTGGTCCCCACTCATAGGGTTTACCCTTGTGAGTTAAGGCAGTGAGAGGAACAACGATCTTAGAGAAGTTGGCAATGAATCGACGATAATAACCAGCCAAACCAAGGAAGGAACGGACTTCTGTTGGAGTTTTAGGAATACTCCAATCCTTCACAGCTTCGATCTTTGCAGGATCAACATGAATTCCGTTCATATCAATGACATGTCCCAAAAATTGAACTTCCTTAATCCAAAATTCACATTTCGAGAACTTGGCATACAGTTGTTCCTTCTTTTGGAGACCCAAAATGGAGTGAAGATGTTGTTCGTGATCGGACTGTGATTTTGAGTAAATCAAAATGTCATCGATGAAGACGATCACGAATTTGTCAAGGTAGGGTCTACATACTCGATTCATTAAATCCATAAACACTGCGGGAGCGTTGGTCAATCCATATGGCATGACCATGAATTCATAATGACCATAACGTGTACGAAAGGCTGTCTTGGGAATATCTTCATCGTGGACTCTAAGCTGATGATAACCAGAACGAAGATCAATCTTCGAGAAGTGGGTTGCTCCTTGAAGTTGATCATAAAGATCGTCAATCCTAGGCAAGGGATATCGATTCTTGATGGTGAGTTTGTTGAGTTCGCGATAGTCGATACACATCCTGAGAGATCCATCTTTCTTCTTAACGAACAAGACAGGGGCTCCCCATGGAGAAGAACTGGGGCGAATGAAACCTTTATCAGAAAGTTCCTGTAGTTGACTGGCAAGTTCTTGCATTTCAGAGGGTGCAAGACGATAAGGAGCTTTGGCGACAGGATTTGCACCAGGAACAAGATCAATCCTAAATTCCACTTGTCGAGTAGGAGGCCACCCAGGTAAATCCTCTGGAAAGACTTCAGGATAGTCCCGAATGATTGGGATGTCTTGAATACTGTTGCCCTTGTCCTTCTTTTCAATCACGTTAGCTAAGAAAGCCGTATACCCCTTTCGTAAGTATTTTTGGGCAGTAGTACAAGACATGAGCTTAAGCTCGCCACAAGGCTTCTCACCATAGATCTTCAAATTATCACCAGATTTGAGAGGAATGCGAATGACTTTCTCAAAACATAGAATTTCAGCACGATGGGTTGACAACCAATCCATGCCTACTATGACATCAAAACTTCCAAGATGCATAGGGATGAGATCGATAGAGAAAGTATGTTCATCGAGGTTCAGCACACAGTTACGAATAATAGAATCGATCGAGATAGACTTCCCATTAGCTACCTCTACCACTAAAGGTTCCTCTAGGTTAGTTTGGGGTAAGTTAAGTAAGGGTTCAAACTTTAGTGATACAAATGACTTATCAGCTCCCGAATCAAATAATATGGATGCATAGTGGTTATTAACGAGAAACGTACCATTAACCACCTCGTTGTTGTCGCCGTTCTGGTTGGCATTGAGGTTGTAGGCGCGACCTCGAGCACCTTGGTTCTGGTTGCGGTTCGGGTTTTGATTGCGGTTTTGGTTCTGGTTCTGGTTTTGGTTACAATTGGGGCAAGCATTGATATAGTGGTCTGGGCTGCCACACTCGTAGCACTGACCACGAGCAGGCCTGTTGTTTTGTTGGTTGGGAGCTGGGGCATTTCTGGCTGGGATATTTTGGGCAGCAGGGCCGTTAGCAGGAGGAGCTCGACAGATGTTCACAAGGTGACTATACCTTTGACAATTAGTGCAAAAACGACATGGCACCTGTGTTGGATGATGGTATTTGCAAGTGTTGCACAAGGGGTGAGGCCCGGTGTATGGCTTCTTGGCTGGGTTTTGTGCTGCAGGTGGGGTGGTAGCAACCATGTAATTCCTAGCCATGCGCTTCTTGTTGCTTGAGGTCTCGGGCTTAACCTCAATAGCGGGCTGAGGAGTGTCTTTTGCAGCAGTCTTCTTGGTGTTCTTGCGAAAGAGAGTACCGTTCTTCACATGATTATCGGTGAGAGTAGCCGCTAGACGTTTGGCTTCCTCCAAGGTGGCAGGATTCCTTCCCCATACCGTGTCGTGGATTTGCATGGGTAGACCACCGATATACTTCTCGATGGCTACAGGCAGGGGAGTGACTTTATGGGGTAACAACAAACTGAGCTCGTGAAAGCGGGTATTGTAAGCAAGGTTTTCCCCACTATCTTGAGCAAGGGTGTGGAACTCGTCTTCTAGTTTCTTAATCTCGTTGCGGGGACAGAACTCATCTTTCATAACCTCCTTGACTTGATCCCAGGTCATAGCAAGTGCAACTTCAGCTCCACGGGTGCGCTTTTCCTCATTCCACCAAGTGAGTGCTCGTTTGTGAAGAACACTCATGGCATAACGGACCTTAAAGTTATCGGGACACTCACTATTAATGAAGGTATTCTCAATACCCTCGAACCATTGTAGAAGTCCCGTAGCTCCTTCTTCTCCACTGAACTTAGGGGGATTACAGGAATTAAAGTGCTTAAGAGTGCAAGCTGGGAGACCATTCCCGTTCCCGTTGTGATTTCCATTTCCGTTTCCGTTTCCATTACCATTTCCATTGCCGTTACCGTTTTCGTTGCCGTTTCCGTTCATCTGGATGACTTGAGCCAGTAAGTTAGGAACCAGAGTCGCGATCTGCTGTGCCATTTCTTGAGAAATGATCGCAGCCAGTTGGGCATCAACACCATTGTTGTTATTGTTGTGGTTAGCGTCGTGGTTAGGGTTATGGTTGTCACCACCTTCCTCGTGGTTCTCACCATTGCTATTGCGAGTGCTGCGACGTGGAGGCATGATCTGTAAGAGACACAATGAAATGAATGAGGTTATATAAGGAATGTAATCATTTATTCATTAATTAAAACGAATAAACGAAAACGTTGACTTATCAAAGATTCTAGATTCTAATAACATAATGAAGACATGCTTTAGCCTATAAGTGAACACTCATCCCGAGAATTCCCAAGTAGGCATCCGGGTCCCTCGTCTGATTGGGATATATGCGTAATGCCAGCCTAGACAGAAGACTCAGAATAAAGGCGTTCACCCTTCCAGATTGCAAGTGTTCGTTATTAAAATCTAATGGTGGATCAGGATTGCAGCAGACGAATAAGAGTAGTCACTTGTAGGCTTAGGGTTGTATAAGGTATAGGATAGGGATAAGATTAAGGAAGCAATTAGGGTTACAAGTAAGAGAAGCAAGTACTGTTTAAGTACCTAAGGTTATAGTCTAGATTATTTTCTAATAACCTAATTCCCTATAACCAAGGCTCTGATACCAATCTGTAACACCCCAACCGATGGCGGAAACATCGGGATGTCACGTATTGATGATTGTTTCAGTAGCACATGGTATATATTGAAATTTTAAATAATTTATTCATAACATAAATATCCAAAATGAAATGATGTCTAGAATTTCCAAATACATGATATCAAATAGAGCAAATAACTTCAAAAAAAACTTCATAGTATTTCCTCATGCATACTCTAAGCCTCAGCTTCATTGTTACCTGAAACATGTTAATTTTGAAAATATTTTTGGGTCAACAAAAGTTGGTGAGAATTACATAGGTTTTGATAATCGAATAAAGCTTGTACAATTCAAGTGTCATGGCAAGTCTAGTCCATATATGAAAACATACTAGCAGTAAATCGAGTGCATAATCAACCCTTGTGACTAGAATATTTTGGTCCATCCCATACGCTCATGGTTCACTCGATTATGTTATGCGATAACAATCACCCACGCTACCTATGTAGGAGGTACGTATCCAGGTGGGATTGTCAGTCCAATAGATCTATCATTGTATACCGTCGGCTGATCAATGTTAATGATTATGCTAGAATATTGTGCTTACCCTAGTCATGTTTAAGACATAATGCAACATAGAAAAACACATAGACACTTTATGATTGAATTGCATATAGAATGTTGTAACATGTTTCACCCCAAAAATGGTGAAATAGAAAAGGGGCTATGTAAAACTCACCTAAGCAAAATGTTATGTCTCGTGAAAATAGAATATGTGTTGCCCAACGATGCCAAGTATTACCCTATAATTAAGGTAATAAATATGTCTATGTCTTTCTAGTCTACAAATATTTTCTAGGGTTTCGAATTGGGGATAATTGTTCGTTTGATTAATAAATAAAATGTTTAATAAATAAGAGAAATTTGATAAATAAATAAAAAAAAGTCTTTTTGTAAATTTTAAATTAAAGATGGTCACAATATAAAGTTTTAAGCATGAAAATAATTTTTATAAAATTATTTTCTTAAAAATAAAATATTAAATCTATTTATTTCAAATTGTCAAACTATAACCTTAATATTTAGAAATACTAAAATTAAAGAATTATTAAATTAAAAATTGTATTTCTTTTCCAAATAAATAGAAATAATTTATATAAAATTTTGGTGCAAAAATATTGAAAAATGAATATATTATGATTTATTTATGATTAAAACTAACAAAAATTGATTAAAAATATTAAATAAATGATCTTTCATAAATAAAAATCATTTCAGAAAAGTTTAATGTTATATAAACTAAGAATAATTTTTGGGGAAATTTATATAATTGTTTTGATATTTTTATAGAATTTTATAAATAAAATAGAATAAACTTCAATTATTTATTATATATATTAAATAAATAATTTTTGGAAAACTAAAAATTGTATGTTAAACTTTTCTACTAGAATAACATAAAATATTTTTTGTAGAATTTGTAAAGTAGTTTTAGTATTTTAAAACTAATTTTAAAAATATAAGAGAATATTTATAAAGCTTAAATGATGAAAAAAAATGGTTGATGATGCTGGGAATCGAACCCGGGCCCTTGGCCGGTTCGTGTGTTTTAAATCACAAGCCCAGACCAACTGGTCTGGATCCTGAGAACGAATAGATTAGACTTGCAATTAATTATATAGCATATGTTAAAATTGACTTATAATTCATCTTAAAAGAAAAGGATTAAAACCGTATAGAGTGGGACTCGAACTCGCGTGCCCTGATTAACAAGCATCAGACACAACCACTTGATCTAGATCAGTGGTTGTGTTGGGTTTGTGTTCGTTTAACATATATAACCATAGTCTGCAATGTGTTCTTCCCCAATTCAAATCTGATCGTGCCCTAGTTTTACAATAATTTGATTTACACAACAATAACCCAATTGAACATAGGGTTATTGTTGTGTATAGGCCGATAAACAAAACCCATAAAAAAAACACAACTTACAAACACGAATTTGTGTAGATCGTTCAGTCAAACAGAAAGTCAACACTTCGAGCAAAAGCTTTTGAAAGATGAATTAAACCAGAAATTGTAGGTGTAGAGAGAGATATCGGCGAGTTGAGAGTGGTTTGAGAGGTCCAATTTATAGGGTGAGGCTTGGGTGAACGAATTGGGTAAGTTTGACTCGCTAGTTATGATGACGCGGATAATCGAGTAAAATTGGTATGTTTTAACAACAATTGATGGTGTAATTGGACGCGTAAAAGTCAGACCAATCACCAATCATTCCTAATCAAGCATGAGTACGCGTTTGAATGGTTAAATAAGGCAATCGTTCATCACAGTTGACTTTCTAAGTCAACTGTTGATATGCCAAAACATTATAATACTAAAACGTGTTGTAGATGAATCAAATATGTTGTGTAGACCAGCTGGTTGTGTTGTTGTGTTTGGTTGACCCGGCTGTGGACGCGGGTTCCAATCCCGGCCCAAGCCCTTTATTTTTTGACAATTAATTACATAAATATGTATAGTATATATATATATAGTATTGTATTAGGGATCCAAATGCGTCACAAAAATATTTTTAAGAGACGAATAATGATGAAACTTGACATTTTATTCATAATAATCGTAACGTACAAGTATTAAATGCGAAATGTTACAAAAATCACCATAATAGCCATTTGACCAAAGGTTTCCAAATAGGAACATCAATGAGGTGCCTACTTTCGTAATTTGCTGGTCAATGGCCATTTCAGTGAATATCATGTTTCACCTTTGGACATTGACCAATGTGAAAATTATGGTGACCGGTTTTATATTAAATTACAAACATGACTTACTGGCAACTAGTCACGCCGGGGACTATAAGTCAAGTTTGATAAGATTCCATTCCTTATTCCTTGTATAAGCAAAAGGGAATCTAAGGAAGGAAATCGTAAAACCGATTTCTCCCATATCCTATCATCATCAAAGTTATTATCCGTTACACCATGTGGAGAACGGTCATTTTAACACGTAATGACAGAGAAATGGGAGGTTCACCAGCGTTGTAGTATTATAAACTACTAGACCAAAGTTGCAGTCTACACGGGTTATACCACGCGCGGATGTAACAACGATCCAAGTAGTTTTATGCAGATGTAACAACGATCCAAAAAATATGGATGGTTTGATGATCCGAAATAAAGACTACAAAAGGAAAAAGAGATAAGTGTTTGAAATTTTTCGTAAAATTATGTGAAAACATTTTTTGATTCGTGAAACTAAACTTATCTAGTAAAAGTAACAAATCTTGGGGAAGTATTATGCATTTATATACCGTGTTTCACGTCTCGGGACGTGCACGTCTCTGACATGCGAAGACGCTAGATGGTTACACGTGTCCTGTCACTGTGATGTTTGATGCAGAGTGAGACAACTTTGAGTCCAGTCATCAATTTAAATCTGTATGACGTCCTAAAGTCAGTGAAGACGTCTCGGGAAGATTCTAGGCTAAATCCCATACACATCAATTAATTACAATATTAAATTATATTATTTTATTAATATTTCTACACTATATATACCTACAAATTATTCACCACATAACACATTTCTTACAAATCACGTATACATAACACCAAGCAACCAATCAAAGATGGCCTCCTGGACCGAAGAAGAAATTCTTGGAATTACACTGGCCTGACGCAATGTTTGCGAAAACACCCGAGTTTCTGACACTAGCCACGAAATTCGGGCTACTCCATTCTGGAATAAAGTTGTTACCGAGTTTCAAACACTTATGGACGGTCAAACAAACCGCATGACCGAAGAAGTCAGAGAAAAATTTCGCAACGTCAAAGGGGAGTGCACAATCTTTGAAGAATTCTTCAAGGCCAACAAACAGGAAAGGCCGAACGAATCCGAAGAACGGATCATTGAATTGTCAAAGATTGACTACCTGTTCGACTATGATGAAGCCTTCGTGTATATTTCGGCGTGGCAGTTGTTACGCCCGAATTATATTTATCTTTAAGTTCATGTAATAGGTATTTCTGTCATGTAATTTCGAAGTTTGAATAAATTAAGGTTAATGTTTTAACGTTTTAATGTTTTAGTACCTTCAAATTTTATAAACTATTAAAAGCCACGGGACTTAAAAACCCGGCGAATTGGATTACAAAACCTTCAAAAAATTACAAACATAAACATCAGTCCTCATCATCATGAGTGGTACCTGAGCTACCCAAACCAGCCGTTGCATCTAACGCAGCCTTCTTCTCCTGCTCCAGCCGCTCTTGCTCCGCTTTCTTTGCTTCCGCACCCATACGGTCAGATTGATCAATGTAGTATCGGTAAGCAACGATGGGTTCTTCAAATCCAGTGCACTCGCGCACCACGCCAACGATTGGGAACACCATTTGGTCAAACAAAACAAGTTGTTCTTTGAGCTCATCCTCCCGAGGCGTCCCATAATGTTCGCCTTCCATAAGTTTCCCTTGGTTAATGGCGTGGTGGAACGCAGTAACATACCCCTCCGCTTCACCAGCAGTGCGGGCAGCTGAAACAATTGACGCAACCTGATCGCCCAGCATTGGCTCGTTCCAAATGCGCTTGAAAAATTGCAAAGATATGTGTTAATTCACAAGAAAGAATAATAAGTAAAGATGGAAAGAAAGTAAAGAGATCCACCCCTGGAACACCATCAGTCATCATCCACTTAGCATCATCTCTCAACCTAGCTTGCACACTGTGCGCCTCCTCAAGCAGCTTCTTAGCATTCTCCGCTTCAGTGACAACAGAAGAATATGCTTCATCTGCGGAGCCCTTCTCCTCGCCAAGCTGATCTCTCTCTTTGACCAAGGCAAGGTTTTTCTGTTCGGCATTGGACAGCTGGGACGTAACAGCCATCAGATTGTTGTCTCTTTCTTGGAGCTCAGAGCGTGTATCCGCAACCTTGGATTTAAGTTCTTCAATAACTTTCGCGTGGTTTTTAGCAGCAACAACCAATTTAGCATTTTCATTTTTCAAAACCTGCATCTGCTCACGCTCTTTCATACGTTCATTATTGACACGGTTCCACCTCTCTGTCCATCCCTTTTGTTTTTCGGCAAGCACCACCTTCAACTGCTTTACCTCATCCGCAGCCTTCTCCGCACGATTCAAATAGCTGTCAACATTAGATTTCAACTTGTTCTCCGCTTCATGGAGACGCTGTCGCTCCTTCGCAATGAAGCGCTTGGCCCGCTCGACCTCATCAGCGTCGCGTTGCAGTTGAATATCACGACGCATGAGAGAGTCGATCGAAGCCATCTGGAGCGCGGAACCAACACACAAATCTGAGATAAGTTGTGATCTCTCCAACCCATCTTGAAACCTTTTCCCATGGGGCGGGATGCAATGGGACACAAATTCTTCTGCAGTCAGCGGGTTAGCAAAACGGGAGTTCTCCCGTATATGCCAGCGGGGCTTAAAAATTGAATCACCCCTGGCCCAAGTAGAACCGCTGGCCCCCGCAGGGTCACCCCTAGATGAACCACCATGTGTCATACCTTCAGCACGAACCTTCTCCAAAGCTTCCTTCTCCGCAACTTGTTTTTTCAATAACTCTTCCTGAGCACGAAGCTTCTCCAAAGCCTCCTTCTCCGCAGCCTGTTTTTTCAACTCCTCAGCTTCTCTCTCCGCAGCCTGTTTTCTCAACTCCTCTGCTTCTCTCTCTGCAGCCTGTTTTCTCAACTCCTCCTCAGCAGCCCGTTTAGCAGCCTCCTCCTTCTCAAGGGCTTCTTTCTCGGCTTGGATCCTAGCCGCTTCAGCTTGATCTTGTATCTCTCTGAGGCGAGCCTGCTCTTGTTCTTTTTCCTTTACACCATGCGCAAGCTTCTCAGCCATACGCTTTTCAGCTGTTTCCTTCTCACTCAAACTCGCAGAAGAGGGCGTCACCTTCGGGCTTGCCATTGCAGAGGATTGAGTAATTAAGTACAAGGAACAAAAAAGGGGAGTTAAAAAGGCTAACTAAGAGCAGATACCTAGAGTGCTCTTCACAATCTTTTTCAACACCGAATCACGCTGCGGTGAAGGTGTTATATTGAAAGCATAAGTAGCTTTCGGGCTCTTCTGAACCTCCTTCAACTTGTGCTTTTTTGCATCAGGAACCTCCAAAGTATCAGGAATAGAAGAAGACGGAAACTTGCGCTTGTCTTTCTTGCCAAACAACGGCCCTTCACCAACTATATCCAAACGAGGCTGGTCAGAAACTTCGACATAATCAAACCTACCATGCAGTAAATTCACTTTAGACCATATAGGCGTTGTCTTACAACGCCCACTTGACACATCAGCCCCGCATGGCCGAGAAGGGTGAACCAGGTCATTGGACGACCCAGTCGATTCCTCATCATCAGAGATAACAGTGAAGGGTATGGGTATGCACGATATGGGATCAGGATTATGATACTCACAAGTAGGTTGGAAATGCGCCGGAGGATCCACCAAGTTGGGAAGATAAAACCTATCAATGATACAGTCTATGGGGTTGGGACAGTCAGGTCGTGTAGCTCTCCACTTGATACGCGCTTTTCCGCGCTTCAAGAAAGCTTCCAGCTTACTAGTCCCTGCGCAACATTAAACAAAAAAAAAAAATAAGGACTCATGAAAGTCACACTTTAGGCCTTTAGGGCATAAAGCACGTACCTTTAGGCCGCAGGGAAGTCTCCATTCCATCCTGAATACGCACACGACTCAAACCCAAGTGTACCAACATGGCCTCCGGACACGTATGAACCTCATACGGAGAAGGATTCTTAGTCAACTTCACAAACCACTCCTGTTCAGCATACCCATCCATCACCTCGTGATCAGCAGGCCTTTGGCGGTCTCCCATGACCTTCCAAGGCATGGCAACAGGAAGAACCCCACGGTTGATGTAATAAAATTTCTCCTTCCAGTAGTACATAAACTTAGGAAGATCTGTGCCAATAGGAGACCCCGCATTTCTCAGTTCAAAATTGAACCAGGACTGAGACTGGACAAGCACATACAATACATTGAACCGCTCAAAGGTGGGTTCAATATCCATGGCTCTACAACAGGCTTCAAAATGAACAAATCTTAGCATGCCAAAGGCATTAACTTGGGTAATGTGGATACCATATTCAACCAAGGTATCCACCTGAAATTTAGTAGCAGGCAACCGGAAACCACAAGCATAAAAGTGGGCAGCATATAGTGTAATCTTACCAAACAGGTAATCCATGGCCGTTTTACCAGCAGCAGGTAGCTCAACACTCCAAGAAGGATCAAGTTCCATGGCCTTACAAAATTCTTCAAAAGATTTCTTCCCCCACCGGATGGTGGTGTTATTCAACAACGTTGCCGACTTCGAACTTTCTGACATGGATCTGAAAAGAAAGAAAGATTTGGATCTGAAAAGAAAGAAAGATTTTTAGTTTCTAACAGATCTTGGAAAACCTAGCCGGAGAAGATGGAAAGTGAAGGGGAAAGGTTTTTGAAACTGAGAAAAGGGGAAAAGATCTTGCAAAACCTCGCCGGATAAGATGGAAAGTTAAGGGAAAAGGTTTTTGAAACTGAGAAAAGGGGAAGGGATCTTGGAAAACCTCGCCGGAGAAGAAGAACTTAAGAGGGGAAAACTTTTGAAATTGATAGATGATAGAAGTGTACGAAGGAAGGAGACGGAGGTATATATATACCTACTGTAATTAATGCGTGGAAAAAGGTGGAGAACGTGGGTGACGGTTCATTACCAAAACGTGAGCTTTCGCGACAGGTGTCCCACGAACGGCACAAGACGAAATTTTCTTCAACCGTCAAACGTCACCTGTCATCATGACAGACATCCCTCTGACGCCTGACGTCACCTGCCACACGACTCCTCGAATACACCATGCCTTTTCAAATACACGTCAGTAAATGCATAGCTGGCAACCAATGCTGGGGGACAAGTGTCAACATCTTATTGGACATAATATTATTATTGTTTTTCTTTTTTACTTCAACCTAAATACTTATATATTAACCTTGTTTTTATTTAATAACTTCTACTAATTAATTATAACAAAAATATAAAAATACAGTCTAGATCAGTTTTCTTTATGAACATCCCGGTATAAATTTTAATAAAAACAGAGTTCTTTTAAAAAAAAGCATTTTTTAATAAAAAATAATATGAACAATAATTCGTATTTTTCACATTATATAAAAAATCTAACAATATCTTAAAAAGTTACGTTATGCTGAATAATTACGATGGTTTGTATTATTTTTAAGCGTAATGCTATATTTCATACCAGTGTAAAAAAACTGAATAGTTACTTAACCGGATCATCGTCACAACCCAAGATTAAATAATTGACTATAATCAAGATAAAATTATTATTTTTATGTTTTTCTAATAAAATATGGTTCTAGGTTAGGTTGTGAATGAGACTGAAAAAATGGATTGGCTTGGGTTGTATAGGTTGAAGAGAGAAAAATTAGTTTTTTAAGACTATACACTATGGGGTGATTATTTTCCTCAACCGTTTGTTCCATATTATAATATGTTTGGTTTAATTATTTTTAATATTATATGAATGACTTTTTAATGTTTTTATTTTATTTTAAAGTATTGTAATAGACTTATGTGTTTTTATATTTAACATATTTATATATTTAACATAAATAATATATTAGTTTTTAAATAAAATTATTATTTTATTATTTATAATATTTTATCTAATAAAAAATAATTTTAAATCATATTTATTTAATAAAATATTACTGTAAATATTAGTATAGGTTGGATTGTGTAGCTGGAAAAGAGAAATTAATTATTGGATAGGGTTGGGTTGTGTAGGTAGAAAAGAGAAATTAATTTTTTAATGAAATATTGGGTTGGATTCGGTTGTGACAGTGGATTGACGTAAAGCACAATTTACGTTCTCCGCATATTTTCCATACAGTAATACGGTGGCCACGTCATCACTGTGCGATATCTTGACGTAAACATAACTTTACGTTCTCCACATGATATACTTACAGAAACGTGATGGCCACGTCATCAGTCTGCGGAGGCAACGTCATCACTCTACGATAGCTTGACGTAATCATAACTTTACGTTCTTCGCATTTTTCCCTTACAGTGATGCGCTAGCCACGCCATCACTCTGTGATGGCTTGACGTAAATCTAACATTACGTTCTCCGCATGGTATACTTACAGATACGTGATGGCCACGTCATCAGTTTGCGGAGGCAACGTCATCAGTCTGCGGAGGCAACGTCATCATAACTTTACGTTCTCCGCATATTTTTCTTACAGTGATGCGCTAGCCACGCCATTACTCTGCGATGGCTTGACGTAAATCTAACTTTACGTTCTCCGCATATTTTCCAAACAATCATGTAGTGGCCACATCATCACTCTGCGATGGCTTGGAGTAAACAACTTTAAGCTTTTCGCATAATTTCCTTAGAGAAATGTGGTGGCCACGTCATCACTCTGCAATGGCTTGACGTAAACGTAACTTTACGATCTCCGCATAATTTACTTAGACAAATTTGGTGCCACGTCATCACTCTGCGATGGATTGAAGTAAAGCTAACTTTACATTTTCCGCATATTTTCCTAACGGTGATGTAGCGGCCATGTCATCACTCTGCGATGGGTTGACGTAAACGTAACTTTACGTTCTCCGCATAATTTCCTTAGAGAAATGTGGTGCCCACGTCATCACTCAGCGATGGCTTGACGTATTTTTCTAATATAATGATTATTTTAAGTTTGTGCACATGACAGGACTAGAAAAATAAATAAATAAATAATTGTCTCATACATAAATCATAGATATCACTAATTCATAACTAAAACGTGGACATAATTCTTATAAAGTTGTTACATAACTGACATAATTATTAAACAAACTAAACACAATAACACCACTTGTGTTGTAATACTAAATGTCTAACCACCTATTGAAAACCAGATCCTAATGTTAGACTAGCTTTCCTTCTATTTCCTTCCATTCCCTTTCTTTTCCTTCCTTTAATGAAACTCGGGAACACACCATTTGTTTTCCTTTCTTTTCCTTCCTTTAATGAAACTCGGGAACACAACGTAAATGTCTAACCAACTATTGAAGACTAAATCCTAATGTTAGATGTTTACTTGGGTGGTGGTGGTAGCAGCAGGGGACGTGGGCTGAAGGGTTGATAGGATATTCTAAGGTTCACTTGCTTTGAATCATTATTTAGAATGATGTATGTGATCTACATAGACAAAGATCCATTGTTCATGGATCTGATACCTTGCACACGTCGACCACCGTGGCATATCCGAAGAGGAAGGCCTCATTTTATGTAACAATAGTTCTCAGTGTGCTTAACACCGATTGTCCAGTCTAGTCTTCATCAACCGATGATGAACAAAAATATGTACGGACAGACACTTACAGTCGGTGTATTAGAAAAATGGCAAGTTCTCCCAAGTTGCCCCGCTAGAGTTCTTTCACACGTGTGTAAAAGAAGTCCTAGCTCGCCATGACATAGATTTGGGAGGCGAATGAACTTGCCAATAATGTAGACCACCACATCATAGAGGCATTCTACACGGGTTAACCCACGTGCAGATGCAACAACGATCCAAGTAGTTGTACGCAGATGTAACAACGATCCAAGTATAATCGGACATTTACCTAAGGCGGTAGGCTTCGGTAGAAAAAGAGGAGGATTTAAAAACGTCATGGATTGGAAACCTGAAAGGTTTGATATATTATTTTTTTTTTAGAATACATAATGAGGAGGGTTACAAATTTTCTTAAGTGAAACCCAAGTATATATACCCACGTCTGACGTCTTATACTCATTAATTGTTAGGATCTGAGTTTGATTGTTTTGATATGTTTAGAAGAAGATGAGAATTGAATGATGTAAGTATATATGGAAAGTGCAGCGGAATGATAAACAATAATCAAAACAATAGGAATAAATGTTTTCTTTAATCGAAAGCTTTCATTAATTGAAAGATTACAATCAATACAAGTACTCCCACTCAGTCTGATCACACAATGATTGTTTGTCTGAGAGAATGTTTGTGTGTGATGCAATAGAACAGTACAAGCACTGTTATATTTATAGACAAATCTAAACCACTGGTGACCTGTGCTGACGTCACCTAAGATAGTGACCTCTAACTGAATAACAACATCAAACATCTGCCCTATACAAACTACTGTTGTATTACAAAACACTGTAAGGTAAACTACTGTTGAGGGAAAACTCTGATGGTCTTGCAACATCTGTTGGAGTCTAAGTGCTGTTGACTCCAACAGACCTATAGTCTTCAGTACTTAATCAGCAGTTGTTTCTTCATCAGACCTTTGGTCAGCAGTTGTTCTCTATCAGTTGTTATCTAGCAGTCCTTTGTATCAGCAGTTGTCATAGCAGTTGTTTGGATGGAACAGTTGTTAGGGTCAGCAGTCTTTTGGGAAGAGTATGTTGTAAAGACTGTTTATTTGTGTGGATCAACTGTTAGAATATTTTGGCTTTTCAATCATCTGTTCTTCTTCAGGTCAGCAGACCCAACAATTTCCCCCTAGAACAGATGATGCCAAAACTAAGCTTTATTCTTGATCTTTATTTCTCATCAGACTTTCTCTGATTTGTCCTTTGAATTGTAGCTCAAAGTTCAAAGCAAATAGGTCTTCTGCATCTCTTTCAAGCTCAAGGTTCAGCAGTGTTTGGAGGTCATCTGCACACAGGCTATATGCATCATTCATGCTTAGCTTTTGAGCTTCTCCATCTGACCTGAGCAAAGTCCATTCATGGGTGTCTTTATTGAACTTCCATTTTAGAATTTTTGAGTCAGAGGATTTGCTGAGGTGCACTTTTATTCTTGATGAGTTTGGTGATGGAGATCTCTTAATGAGTTCTCTGAGCTTATCAATAGTGGGATCTAAGAAAAAGTGTACTTGATTGAAGAGGCCCTCCTTTATAAAAGTATCAGCAAACTTCTTCTGATCTTCTTCAGATATTTCTTTCTATTTCTTGAATTGTCTTCTAGTAGTAGCTGATAGATCAGAAGTATCCAGTAAGCTGTCTAATGTAAAAGCCTGTTAAGGTCTCTTCATCAGTGGTTCATCAGAATAGACAGGTTTTCTGGGTAAGTTAGGATCTTCCTTCCTGTTTTCTTCCAGTCTCTTGTATGTTTCAACCAACCTCAACTCAGACCATCTTGCAACTGACCTCATCTCCCCATACTCAGCAGCCACAATTTCTTGTCTCATTCTTTTAAACTTCAAGGCTCTGGCTGGATCTCTGCCTTTACTAAAATCAGGAGCAGAGACTTTAGCTGGGGGATTCTTGGCCAACTCTTCAATTCTTAAGAGTTCTTCTCTAAGTGCATGAGTGGTCCAGCCTGCAAACTGTTTCTTGTTTGCTTTATAAGGCATGGTTGCCAAGATCTGTTCAAGAAGTGATTCCCTAACCTCCTTTTCCATGTCACTGCTGAGAGGCATGGCAGACATGGAGTTGCTCAGGGTCTTAGCAAAATCTTCAATCCTTCTCAATTTGCTAAGCTCTGCTGAATGGATGCCCTGAGCAGTCCTGTCATCTTTCCCTTTGCATTTCTCTTTAATGATGGCATCTGCTTGTTCAGCCTTGTATTTTAGATATGTGTCTATGTTTAGGGGAACAGGAAAATGTGGAAGAGAAGGGAAAGATCTTTCAAATGGTTGTTCAGTATTATAGAAGGATTGCATTTCCCCCTTGAGTAGATCAAGTTCAAGGGGATACTGAACAGCCAATGGTGTAATGCTTGGTGGTGGTCTATGGGATGTGAATTGTGATGTGTGTGGTGAAAATGATGAAAGTGGAATGGCTGATATAGGTGTGGATTGTGTGGTTGAAGTGGTGAGTGGTGATGTGTGTATGTTTTCATCCTGTACAACAAAGGTTGATTTCCTCTTCCTTTTGTACAAGATTTTTGGTGATGGTGGTGTAGAAGCAGTGGTGGTGTTAACATCTGTTGGCACCTTAGTAGGACCAGCAGATGTTTGGGATTTAGGTGGTGATGTGGTTGTAGGTTCAGATGTAGGTTTGGTGATAGTGATGACAGGCTCAGATGTTGTGGTGGTATCAGTGGTTTGGGTAGCAGCAGTGGTTTTAACAGTAGTGGTTTTAATAGTCAGTTTGGATGGTGGTTGTCTGACATGTTTAGCAGGCATTTTCTTCCTTTTAGAGGAACCCACATCTTCAACTTGTTGTTGTTGTTCCCTTTTCTGTTATAGCAAAAACTCTGCCTTGACTTCCAAAGTGTCAGCCCTCTTTTGCTTATCTTCAGTAGCTTTTTCAGCTTCTTCATTAGCAGAGTTGTCCACTTCTTTAGCTTTGCTGGTTTGTTGTTATTGTGGTGCTGTTTGAGTAGACCCTGGTTTGTTGGCAGACTTTGATTGACCTTTTTGTGAAGGTGGACAACCAAAGGGATCTAGCTTTGGCAATCTATCTCTGCCACTCTCCCCCTTTTTGGCATCATCAGCTGTGAATGCATCATCATCTTCATCCCTGAGAATGGTGGTAGGGGCAGAGCCAGTGGTCTTCAGCAGATGGTCTTTAATGGCCTGAATGTCTGCATGGGTATCTTTGTACCTAGCATCTACCATGTTTCTGATTTCAGCCATGTAGGTTTCATGAGTCTGATCTGCTAGTTTTTTGTGAGCTATGATGATGGGAGAAACAGATTTCCATAGCTCACTAGCAATATCAGCTGTGGATGGTTGACTCTTGGAGAGAGTAGCCAAGGATTCCAATATTAACTTGACATCAGATTTGATATCAGCAACAGAGGTTTCAATGGTTTGGACTCTGGCCGTCAATTCTTGGTACTTTAACTCATCACCTAAGTTAATAGGATGATCTGAATTCCTACCAGTGGTAGTTTTAACTGATTCAGTCCTAGGAGGTGAATCCAAAGGATGAGAACCAGATGCCCCTTTTTCTTGGTTCTGGGGACTTCCAACTGATTTTGGGGACACTATAGTGGCCTCATCAGTTGTTGCCTTCAAGGGAGTCTTAGTTATGTAACCACTGTCCTGGTGTGAGACAATGGTCTCTACATTAGTAGTGGCTGCTCCACTTGAAAACTCACCTAGAGTTGCATTGAACTCTAGGGGTGTAACCTCCTCTTCTGCTTGTGGGATGGCTAATTGAATTTCCTCAGTCCCAGTCACTTGTGGAGGTGTCTCATTGATAGGTGAAAGAGAGGAACTAGGATTTTCCTAAGTTTTATCAATAGCCTCAAACAGAGGTTGCATGGTCTGTTGAACATGTGATGGTGAAGGTGGAGGGGTAAAATGAGAATTAGCCCTGAGAGAGGGGCTTGTGAACATATGGCCAAGTGACTCAAATGTATCATGATGTGGTTCCCCATGGCTTACAACATGATCCTTTTGTGAGGATGCATGAGGAGTTTGGACAGGTTGAGATATTTCCAACTGTTGTGAGGAAGTAACAAAAGTGGTTTCTAGTTGCTTTTGTGTTGCAACAGAGTTATCTTCTGGTATCTCATCTTCCAGAAGTCTCTTTTGTGGTTGAGTGGTTGTTTTTGTGGATGGAAGTTTTCTTTTGAAAATGGCTGGTGTGGGTTTCATAGCACTGGATGTAGTGCCCTGATCACCAGGAGCAGTGGGCTCAACAACAGAGGTTTGGACAACAGTTGTTGTCTTAGTCCTCTTTGTTTGTGTTTTGGAAACTTTTGACACTTTTAATACCTTTTCTTGGGTGTTTGACCCCAGCATTCTTGTGAAAGTTTCATCAGTTAGACTCTTCATTTGCATAGACTCGCCCTTTTTAAAATCTTTTTCTGGTAAAACCTTTTGAAGGATTACACTTAAAATTCTTGGGTAAATTAGAAAAGCATTATTAGACCCAGACTTTATGGCTTTCACATTTGACACTAAGTCCATAAACAGTCCCTGGGATAGATTGAAGTCAGAATCTGACAACATAGCATAGCCCAAGTACTGAATCCTCAATGGGATTTCATTAAAGGAAGTGGACTTAGCAGAGACACAGAGAAGGAGGGTATGGAAGAAAATTTTCATGACTGGTGGGAAAAACTTTTTGAAAAGTGTTGACCCAGTCATCTGAGCATCATACCCCCTTTCCTGAAACTCTGTGTGAAGCTCTGCCTTAGGGAAAGAGTCTTTACCTGACAGGTCATTAAGTGAGAAGGTTCTGGATATGAGTTGAGGGGTAATGACGATACTTGTCTCACCAATTTTTGAGATAATGGAAGTAGGCTTTTTGTCTTGAAGTAGAAACTCAGCATTCAACCAGAATTCTTCGAGAATATCAAGATAGATAGGGGCGTCAGCGGTTAGGATTGTCAGGTATTTGGATTATAAGATGATGTCGATGGTGGAATGGATTGGAGTATTTTCATCTGTTTTTACCAGATATGGAAGATAATTGTGGGTGGCTTTAGCTTGAAGATCCATTGTAATGGATTCCGAAGGTGAGAGTGAGTGGAATTTGATTAAGGGTTTGAGAATGAAGAAGGCGGTTTCAGTATTTTGAATACAATGAGACAGTGTAACGACTGTTGTGATAAAACGGGGTTTTTATAGGCTCTGGTGAAACCGCTGATGTGGCCAAAACTCTGCTTGTATGAGCAGACGTGGCAAACATCTGATGGATAAACATCTGGTGGAGGACAGCTGTTTTGGCAAACAGCTGATTCAAACGGCTGATGCAAACAGCTGTTTTTTTTATTATCATTATTATAGATATCTGTAAATATATATATATATATATATATATATATATATATATATATATGGATAATAAAACAGTTGTTTTATCTGATCAGAGGTTTGAAACAGATTTTTCAACCTAACAGTGGATAAAAGGGATGAAACAGTGGTTGTTTTATCTTTAACAGATTTTTCAACCAAAAAGCTATTTTTAAGGATGAATTTTGATTTTCTGAAACATTTTAATGCTTTTATTAAAAACATTTGTGTTGTTTAATCCATGTTTAGCATACCAATTCTAGAAATCAGATTTGTAAAGGTAGATGTGTCTAAAGCTTTTGTCAACACATCTGCCAACTGGTCCTCTGTTGGAACAAGGTGCAGAGAAATCAAACCTTTTTCATAGCTATCTCTGACAAAATGATGTCTGATGTCAATGTGTTTGGTAGTGGAGTGGGAGACTGGATTTTTGATGATATTTTCAGCAGCTTGACTATCCAACATGAGTGGAGTCTGTAATGCAGTTATCCCAAAATCCAGCAATTGATTTTGAAGCCACATGAGTTAGGCTGTACAGCTTGCAGCAGCAATGTATTCAGCCTCAACTGTTGAGGTGGAAACAGCTGCCTGCTTTTTGCTTTGCCAAGAGACTAAGGCATTCCCTAGAAACTGGCACCCTCCTGATGTAGACTTTCTTGTGGTGTGACAGCCAGCAAAATCACTATCTGAATAACCTGAAAGCTCAATGTTTCCTTTAGTAGGATACCAGATACCAAGTGTGGGAGCACCTTTTAGGTATCTGAATATCCTTTTCACAGCAATAAGGTTTGACTTTTTAGGTGAAGCCTGGAATCTTGCACAAACACAAGTGGCAAACATAATGTCTGGCCTAGATGCAGTTAAGTACAATAAGGACCCAATCATGCATCTGTAATGTGTTTGGTCAACCAGTTCATCCTTGTCATCAATAGTGAGTAGCTTGACTGTACTCATGGGTGTGCTACATGGCTTACAGTCATTCATCTCAAATCTAGTTAACAAATTCTTTAAATATTTATTTTGATGAATGAATATGCCATTTTGCAGTTGTTTCACTTGGAGACCAAGGAAACACTGAAGTTCACCCATAGCACTCATTTCAAACTCTGCTGTCATGAGTTCTCTAAACTCTTCACACATTTTGTTACATGTGGATCCAAAAATGATGTCATCCACATATATTTGAACAATCATTAAGTATTTCCCTCTCCATTTCAAAAATAAGGTTTTATCAATTTTACCTCTTGTGAAACCAATGGATAAGAGAAAAGTGGAAAGACTTTCATACCAGGCCCTTGGTGCTTGCTTGAGTCCATACAAAGCTTTATTAAGCTTGTAGACATGATCTGGATGGAATGTGTCTTCAAAACCAGGTGGTTGACATACATAGACCTCTTCCTGAATTTTGCCATATAGGAAGGCACATTTGATATCCATCTGATACACTTTGATGTTGTGGTTGACAGCAAAGGCTAGAAAGAGTCGAATAGCTTCTAACCTTGCTACAGGGGCAAAGGTTTCATCATAGTCTATTCCTTCTTCTTGTCTGAAGCCTTGAACCACAAGCCTGGCTTTATTCTTGACAACAATACCCCTTTCTTCAGTTTTGTTTTTGAAGACCCACTTTGTACCTATTGGACAAACATCGTTAGGCAGTGGTACAAGTTCTCATACTTGTTGTCTTTTGAATTAAAGTAGCTCTTCTTGCATAGCTTCTATCCAACTGTTGTCTTTTAGTGCCTCTTGGTACTTGACAGGTTGTGTGAGAGATAGGAACCCTGCAAAAAGACAGATATTGGAGGATTGGCTTCTTGTGAGCACACCCTCTCTGATGTTGCCAATGATCTGGTCTGGTGGATGAGCTCTTAGGTAGATTAGATCTCCCTGATATGGTATGATGGCATTTTGAGGTGAAGGACAGAGGTTTGGTGACTCTGTTGTTGTAACATCTGTTTGCACTTCTGTAGTGCCATCAGATGTTTGAAATGGAAGTGAGGGAATGGGTCCAAGTGGTGTAAAACTGGACTGACTTTTGTCAACAGATGTTTGACTTTTGTCAACAGATGATTGTACAGTGGTTGTGAGAGGTGAAGCAGTGGTTTAAGGGTAAGACTGGCCAACAGTGGTTGACTTAGCTGTGACAGAGTTTTGACAGTTGTTTTGAACAGCTGCTTCCTCTGATGCAGAATAGATTTTATAGTGACTGGGGATCACAACATCTGTTCTGTAATCTTGTTGTGGAAACTGTGGACTACCTGCATTGTTAGTTTTAACAGTGATATCTTCAAATTTGAATTTATCTAAATCAAACAATTCAGCAGGATTTGCTGGGATTTTTAGGGATGAAAGTTCATTGAACTTTACATTCAGAGTTTCTTCTATTGTCTTGGTCTTTGTGTTAAAAACTTTATAGGCCTTGGCAGTAGAAGAATATCCCAGAAAATAACCACAATCTACTTTGGCTGCAAATTTTGAAATGGAATCTTTGAGATTTAAGATGAAACATGGGCAGCCAAAGATTTTGAAAAATGAAATTAATGGTTTGATTTTGAACAAAATTTCATAAGCAGTTTTTTGATGTCTTGGGTTGATCAAAACTCTGTTTTGAACATAGCAAGCAGTGTTTACAGCTTCTGCCCAGAAGGACAGTGGCAAACCAGAGTCTGCTAGCATGGTTCTTGCAGCTTCTATAAGAGTTCTATTTTTCCTCTCAACCACCCCATTTTGCTCTGGTGTTCTTGGGATGCTGTACTGCCTCACAATCCCTTTTGACACACAGAAGTCATCCAACTCCTTATTTTTAAACTCTGTTCCATTGTCACTTCTAAAGACTTTTACTGGCAAGTCATATTGTTTTTCAACTTTGGTGACAAAGTCCTTCAAAATACCTGCAGTCTCATCCTTAGAGTGTAAAAAGTAAGTCCATGTAAACCTAGAAAAATCATCAACTATGACAAGACAAAATCTTTTTCTTCTTAGACTCATGATTTTAACAGGGCCAAATAAGTCCATGTGCAACAATTGTAGACATTGACTTGTTTTGGACTCATCAATGGATTTGTAAGAGCTTTTATGTTGTTTTCCTTTTAAACAGGAAACACAATGCTCATCACATTTTAATTCTTTTGATGGTAAGCCTCTGACAAGACTTTGTTTGGAGAGTGTGTTGATAGTTTGAAGGTTGGTATGACCTAGTCTCCTATGCCATAATTCTGTCTCCTTTGTAGAGGCAGCAAAAAACAAACAGACATTTGCCATAGGATTGTCCTTTAACATATCAACAACATACACATTGCCACTTCTATGAGCAACAAGTTGTGCTTTGCTCTCAGCAATGATGGTATCAATCTTTTTCACCACTTCTGGCCCAATAATCTTACAAGTTTTCTTAGTGAAGAATGAGCCATAACCTTTGTCACTCATTTGTGAAACACTAAGGAGATTAAACTTGAGATTATCAATAAGATTGACATTTTCAAACTTGAGTTTCCCAGCCTGAACAGTCCCTGAACCCAACACCTTACCTTTTGAATCATTACCAAAGGATATATCACCCCCTCCATGAGCTAAGAAGTCCAGAAGAAGGGCTCTACATCCTGTCATGTGCCTGGAGCCTCCACTATCTACATACCAAAGACTATCTAAACAAGCAGAAGCTCCCTGCACAGCAGTAATGAATTAGTTTTGGTGAGTGTCCAAAGCCAAGTTGGCTTTGGATGGGTCCTCAGACTTTTCAGACTCAAGCTTTGGAAGATGATCAGTGGTTTGAACTAGTTTTTGAATCAAGTTCAACAACTGTTGCTGACCATTTGCAAGTGCTTGAATGTCAACACTTGGGGCAACAGTTGTTTGATCACTTCCAGATAGATGATAATACCCATAGGGATTTCTGTTCACTCTTGGTTTAGAAGGTCTTTTTGGCTCCTCATAAACATGTGACAGATTATGACATGGTGGTTGTCCATATCCTCTTGGGTACTTGCTTGTGGGTGGAACATCTGTTACTTGGACATCCCTGGCAGTAGATGTTACTTTTCGTAACAGATGTTTGGACAGGAGTGAAGGTCTGTTTGGGCTTTCCTTTTGAAGTACTCACCACCTGACTTGCAAGAATTTTAGCTTTGTACTCTTGTATTTTTACATCAAAATTTTTGAGATACAAGCACTCTTTAGTTTTGTGATTCTTTTTCCCACATATTGAACATGTGGCTTCGGAATCACATGCACTTGTTCCTTTGTTAATATCATATGCTTTTAGAAGAAAACAATTTTTAGTGACATGATTCTTCTTTTCACAAAAATAACAGAACAAGTGGACAGTCTTTTCTTTCTTCTTCCCTTTTTCAACCTTCTTTTCAGTAGATGTTTGAGCATCTGCTGGAAGGTTTTTCAAGGGAATGATCTTTGCCTAAGGTGATGTCTTTCCTTCAGGAGTTTTGAAATCAACATGTTTAAAGTTCTCAAGAGTACCACACTTATCAGACCAAGTAGGTTTAAATTCATAATTTTCAAGTTCAGTGAATGGTGAGGAACCTTCTGGTTTTTCTAGAACAATTTTCTTACCATTGGGTTCAGTGATTTTAATCTCTTGACCCTTCAAATTTGTTGGTACTATCTCAACTAACTTTCGATCCCTTTTGTCAGTGTTTTCAAAAGCTGGAGCAGTGGTTTCAAAACCAAAACCAAACTTCACATGACTTTTGGTTTGTTTGTTGAGTAGCATTTCAAAACCTCTACATGATTCCACCCATTTCTGACATTCAACTTGGGTGGACTCAAGCTCACTTTTAGAACTCTGATATTTTGTTATCATAGTTTGGAGTTGGTCTTTGGTTATGGTTGCTTCATGTTTTAAGCTGCTTATTTCAGATTCTTTTTCAGTTAAACTTGTTTTTAATTCTTTTGAAAGTTTCTCAAATTTAACTTCATCATCTAAAATTTTCTTTCTAAGGTTTTCATTCACCTCTTTGATGTTAGCAAATACTATCACACATCTGTCAGAACATAAATCCTTAAGAATTTGAGGAGATACCTTAGCAGCAGCCATCAATGCACAATCACACTTGCACTCACAATCATCAGATGTACCCTAGGGATCTGAGAGATTCACAACCTCTTCTTCAGGTTTTTCACCTGCAACTACTTCATCAACAACATCATCAGTCACAACTTTAGATTCAGTCACCACCTCCTCAGATTCAACTTCTTCTACCATAGCCATGGAAAAAAATATTTCTGGTTCATTTTCAGCTTTGGCAACTAGTGCAAAATTTTCATCTGTTAACTCATCTGGTAGACTACTCCAATCAACAAAGCCTTGTGTGAAGAAGCTCTGTTGACTGGTCTCTGTAGGAGCAGAGGATGGAGCAGCAGTCATTGGCACAGGTGCCTGAGCAACAGGTGTTTGCACATAGTGGATCTGAGGAACAGTGGTTTGGACATACTGGACAGGAACAGTGTTTGAGGACTGTGCAAAATGATCAGTGTTTTGCACATTTGGTCCAGGGGTATTATAGGAATTTTGATAAGTGTTGGTCTGAGGTCTTAGATTTGGATAGGTGATTATAGGTGTACCATGTTGACTCCTACATTCCCTAGCAAAATGACCAAGTCTATGACATTTATAACACTTTATCTTTGATTTATCCAACCCAACCTTTGATCTGCCAGTTAACCCTGGAAACCTTCTCCCAGTTTTCTTGTAAAAATTGTTAGTTCTTACACTGAGAAGGGCCAATTGGTGCATAATGTCCATTTCATCCAAATCATCAGGGTCAAAATATTTTAGGTCATCATACTCAAAGGATATGTTATCAGATGCCTGTATATCACCACCACTTGCTGTGAAAGCATAGTTTGGTGAATAAGAATCAGAGTTAAAACCTGAAGTTATGTCAATGAAGTGATCATAACTCTGATCCTTAGTATTTCCAGGCACCTAATCATGACCCAAAAGTGTTGTATTACCAAATACATAATCATCGGACACTTTTCCAGAGTCCTGGAGCTTCTTTTTCTGGTTAAGCTCTCTCTCAAAGGTCAAGAGCTTACCATGAAGCTGGGTCAGTGATAGGTCCTTAAATCCAATTGAGTTTCTCATAACTATAGCAATAGTGTCCCATTTGTCTGGTAATGATCTTAAAAACCTATGATTCAAAGTTGAATGAGGGTAAGTTAGACCAACCAGTTTTAGTTCACTAATGAGACAGTTAAACCTCTCCAATTGTTGAGTTAATGACTCTCCCTTAACATGACTGAATGTTTCATATTGTTGGTTAAGTATTTCACGGTTGTTTTCAATAACCTCTACAGTCCCACCAAATTGTTCTTTCGGTGCATCCTACAACTCCTTTGCACTGTTACAGTGTAACAGCCCAACATATATATCATTGGGTAGAGCCATGGCCACAATACTGAAGGCCTTAGCATCTAACTCAATTTTCTGAAAATCCTGGTCGGAGTAGTTTTCAAGTTTCTTAGGCTCCTGAACCTTGGGATCTTCGGTACTCGGCACCATCGGAACATGTGGTCCGAAGATAACCGACTTCCAACACCTAGTGTTCTGTTGAACTAGAACATGGCTCATCCGACGTTGCCAGATATTGTATTCAGATCTGACAAGCATCGGTGGCTTGTTGTTCGTGCCAGTGTTATGTCGATCATGATTGATTGAAGCCATTCTCTGATTTTTCAAAAACAAAGTCTGTTTATAAACGGTTGAATCAAAAATAAACTATTACTCTGTTTTCAATCCGACAAACAAACGATATCAATAATTGTGAGCTGATTTGTTTATATTAAATTGATTGATTAGATCGAATTTAATTGACCAAGCTCTGATACCAATTGTTAGGATCTGAGTTTGATTGGTTTGATATGTTTAGAAGAAGATAAGAATTGAATGATGTAAGTATATATGGAAAGTGCAGCGGAATGATAAACAATAATCAAAACAATAGGAATAAATGTTTTCTTTAATCGAAAGCTTTCATTAATTGAAAGATTACAATCAATACAAGTACTACCCCTCAGCCTGATCACACAGTGATTGTTTGTCTGAGAGAATGTTTGTGTGTGATGCAATAGAACAGTACAAGCACTGTTCTATTTAAAGACAAATCTAAACCACTGGTGACTTGTGCTGACGTCACCTAAGATAGTGACCTCTAACAGAATAACAACATCAAACATCTGCCCTATACAAACTACTGTTGTATTACAAAACACTGTAAGGTAAACTACTGTTGAGGGAAAACTCTGATGGTCTTGCAACATCTGTTGGAGTCTAAGTGCTGTTGACTCCAACAGACCTTTAGTCTTCAGTACTTAATCAGCAGTTGTTTCTTCATCAGACCTTTGGTCAGCAGTTGTTCTCTATCAGTTGTTATCTAGTAGTCCTTTGTATCAGCAGTTGTCATAGCAGTTGTTTGGATGAAACAGTTGTTAGGGTCAGCAGTCTTTTGGGAAGAGTATGTTGTAAAGACTGTTTATTTGTGTGGATCAACTGCTAGAATATTTTAGCTTTTCAATCATCTGTTCTTCTTCAGGTCAGCAGACCCAACATTAATACTCATTAATACTTCAAAGTGACGGATCAACCTCTGTGACGTCTCTGACGTCTCAGATCTCTGACTCATTGTGCTTCCCGAGACGTCTATTTACCTTCCCGAAATGACTAAATGTGACGTCCTAGACAAACTGGGAGGACTTAGATTCCTTTAACTAAAATTACAAGTTATGATCCAAAAATAATATTTTGGTTAAAAATAATTATTTTCTGATTTAAAATAGTAAAAATAGATTTTCCATAATTTTTCTCAACTTAATTGGCCTTTAAAACAGATTTAATGAATTTAAATAGTATTTTTATTGATTAAAATGGTAAAAACAGCAAAAATAACTATTTTCTAAGAAAATAAATTTTATTACGGTTTATCATACTTAGAAATTTTTAATCAATTAGTTATGATGAAAATCATTTAAATTAAAAAAAATACGAAAAATAATCTATTTTCTAGAAATTGAAAATATGATAATTTTTCTGACACGTCATTAACACATCAAAGTGACGGATCAACCTCTGTGACGTCTCTGACGTCTCAGATCTCTGACTCATTGTGCTTCCCAAGACGTCTATTTGCCTTCCCGAAACGACTAAATGTGACGTCTTAGACAAAGTGAGACGACTTAGATTCCCGAACAGTCGTCCAGTCCTCCATTTGACCAACACGTCTAATTGCTTCCCGAGATGAGTTATACCACATTGAACTTCCATGTGAATATAAATGTACGACCGAGTCCAATCTCCGTAACACACTCCACTGAAATTCTTGTGACCATCCGAAGAACACAACACCAATGGCACCAACTCGTTGGACTGAAGAAGAAGAAATCGCACTTGTAGTCGGCTGGCAACTCGTTTAAGATACCAATCATGATACTAACAAGTGGTACCGAATCCTAAACGAGTTCAATCGCTTGGTAGGGGGTTCAAACAGAACAATCGATTCGATCAACCGTAAATAGACTGATTTGAATGCCAAGTGTCAAATCTTCAACGCCTACCACAATCAAACACTGCGCGACTTTGCGGACACACCAGAAGACGTGGCCATCATAATAACCCAAGTCGAGTATGAGTTCAAGCAAAGGAAACAGTTTAAACACATCTCTGATTGGAAAATGATGAGGGCTAGGCTTAACGAGTAGCTTGCGCAGGTGTTCGTTTTGATGGGGGTGGTATTTTTCTTTGATGCATGTGGTGCTGATGCTTTGTGGTGTAAATCTTTTTTTTTTATGGAATGAAACATTAATCTTAATTATATAAATTATATTTTATTGTTATTGTTTCTATTGTTTTACCCCCTATGTTTTAGTGTGTTTTTTTTATTTTAACCGTCTGTTTTATATGTATAACGTTTATTTATTTAGGGTTTTGTATTAACCATAAGTTTATAATGTAAAGTAAATAAAAAAACCTTGCATTAATAAATACTAAAAAAATACATTAAAAACAAAGAAAAACACTTAAACTTTGCGCAACATTCGCCATGCCTCGACATAGTCAAAAGCGTTGCCGTATCGAACCTCATACTCATATTGAGCGAATTCGATAGCCAACTCCTCGTCAAGATCCGGATCGTCCTTCACTTATTGCTCGTATAGGGTGGTCCACATCTCACATTTGATGTTGAGGTCGCCCCACTTGAACAGGAGGTCGCGGACAGTCTTGGTTGTGTTGTGGCCAACGTGTTCAACAAAGTCGCTAAACACTCGAGCCCAAAACCCCTCGGGGGGGGGGGGGGGGGGGGGAAGGCCGACCCATCGTCCCGGGGGGGAGGAGTTGAATTTCGGGGTCGTTCGACGCATCCTTGTGGCAAACCACAAGGGTCATTTCTTCTTCTTCGGTCCATGGGTTCATTTTTGTGTGTTTTTGGGTTTTAAAACCGTGGTAAATTGTGGCTTTTAACCCCACGGTTTGATCACTTTATATACAACGACGGTGGCGCTGTTAAGAATTAATTCGCTCACCGTTTAGGTGAGTTAATTCAATTTACTCAACAGTTTTCAAGATAAAAACTTAAATTTGGCTGACCGTTTGGTGGAACGGTTGAAATAGTAATTAAATGTTAAAACCGTGTAAAAATGTAAAAAAATAAAAAGTTTGGATACGTAAATGAAAATAAATAAGTGAAGTGATGTGGCAAAGCAGAATTGGTTAGACTCAGTTAAGGATAAATACTTAGTATCGTTACAGACACATAGACAAAAAAAATACTCAGTATCGTTACAGACACAGACAAAAATAAATAAATACATTTGATGTGGTTCTAAATGTATGGCTCGCTTGTACTCCAAGTCCCCTATATCAGATAGCTTAGTTATTGCAAGGGAGTTCTGAAGAAACAAATAGTCTTACCACCTGTTAGGGATGATAAGATTACTAGTATCCACAGAGTTGATCCTTCACTAGCAGCTATGGAACAAAGGACCTGCAAAAGAGAATGTATGTGTGGGTGTGGAGACGACTACACGAGGTAGTTGTTTATAACAAAAACGGGGTGAATGGGGATACTATCTAGTATGATAGCTCTCCAGGTCAGTAGAAAGTGTTCTCTCCTATTGGGGATGTGATCCCTTTTATAGGAGAGTCCGTATGCCACCATTACCCAAGTCCTAACCGTAGTTAGGTTGTCTCCATCACCCTTGGTTGTGTTAATAAGGTGATATATGGAAAGCTAGATTAAAGGAAACAGTGGAATCGAGTACCGCCTTAACTGGTGTAGTTACGTGATTCATGCATGGCTATTGACCATGCATGATATTCGCCTTGACCGGTCCTTGACTATTGACTGTGCATTTAATGAGCTTTGACCAGATTCTGCGCATGGCTTTCTTCCGCGCGCCAGCGTTGTGCCGGGTTTGGGTATGCGGAATTGTATATTCAGTACCCAATCCCATCAAGTCCCCCCAGTCCAGTGTGTCTCTCATCTTAGATGTGAGGGATGCTGGACTAATTTGTAGTGGGTTATTTCCTATGGTCTTTCTGCTGCGTACCGACTTTGCGTTACGTGCTGGCGTGAACATTGTGCGGAGAACGGGTTTGAAATTTACGTCGTTTGTCCGCATTGGTGGGACACGTCAGTTTGCATGTGTGGACAGGTGTCATTTCCCCCTTGTGTTTGAAAATTTGTGGACCATATGGCGAGTGGTATTGACATGACCTCTGTCAATTGGGACGTGTGCAGAGACGTGTGAGCGGCGGTTGTCAGGCGAGTGGGCGCGTGAGGCGCGTGTGACGTCGGTTTGTTTTCCATTACACACGTGTCATCCTTTCATTGGACTCACCTCCTAAAAGCTTGCCCATGACGTCAGGCACATTAATTGCAAAGCCTATATATTAAATTTTGAATGTGGCTTCTTCCATTTCAACTGTTTCAAAATTTGAATTTCCTTCTCTTCAACGTCTCTTTCTTCACACAATTATCTTAACCTTCAACAATGTCGCAAGATTCCCAAGATGTGCAAGAGTCGAGTAAAACTTCTGACACTGTGAAAGATCTGGGGAAGGAATCATCAAAGAGCATAGAAGCCACCACTATTAAGTGGGATGAAGACTCGTATTTGAGTTTTATTGACCGGTACGGCATATTGCCGGAATGGGAGCCTGAACTTCCTGCCGAAAGAAAAACTGCTTTAAAGGCTCCTCCTGGTAAAATTACCTTATATGCCACTGCTTTTACTAAATGTTGTTTTCGTTTGCCAGCTTCCAAATTTGTGGTGGATGTGTTGTTGAAATATGGAGTGCATCCTACACAACTGACTCTTTATGGGTGGTGCCGGATACTGCATTTTGAAGCCACTTGTCGTGCATTGGAGATTGAACCCACATGGGAAAGATTGAATGTTTTCTATGTCCTTGAAGCAGCGCGTGGCGGAAGCGGCTGGTTTAGCTTGGGTATTCGCCGGAAAGTTAAACAGCTTGTCTCGGAAAAGGTGAAATCCATGTATGAATGGAAAGACAAATTCTTTTATATCAAACATGGCGTTATTCCTGCACCCTTCCAGTGGATGGTGCTTGGTCAAAGAGAGAAGATTGCTGAGTTCCCCCCTATGGTGGGATATAAAGATCAGGATTGGTATAAAACACTTTGTGATCATGCTACTCCCCTGATGATGGATGAATGTCCCGAGGGTGTTTTGAATTTGTTGGGAATTAGCCTTATTTGTCCTGATGGTCAAGACCCGGATCCTCCCAAAGGTATTGAAATTATATAATTATTTTGCCTTATGGTCCCACCTTGTGTTATTGCTCGAACGTTTCTTTGTTCATGCAGATTTCTCTCTATTCCAATTGTTTGCTAAGCGTGGCGAGGCAAAGGTGTTGTATACTCCAGTTGCCTCCGGCGTTCCACGTTTGTCTGAGAAAACCAGTGTCAATTTTCTGCATCCCAATTTTGTGGAACCACCAAAGCAGTATGTCCGAACAGGTTTGTGATTTCTTTCATAATTATTTTCTCTTTCATGCGAAGGAAGCGCACTTGGTACGCGTTCTGCGTACTGATTTAGCGCATTCTTCGTGCTAGGTGCGGGTATACAACTCCGCAGGACAGCTAAGAATGATGTTGAGGAAGTTACTTCGGAGCGCAAGGAGTCCGTTGGTTAGTCTTTTGTAACTTCGTAACTCATTTCTTACGTATATTTTAACATGATACAAATGTGGTTACAGCGCCAGGCTCAAGTACTTCTAGGAAGCGTGCTGTGGCTAGTAAGAGGACCAAACCACCCGCCGTGCCTATCTTTGTTGAAGAAGTTGATGAAGACCTGACTGAGTCGGATACGGAACTGGAGCACAAGCGCGCCAGGCGTTCTTCTCCTATCCGAGAGTCAGGTGGTGTTGCTGAGGATCTATATCAACAAAGGGTTGCTGAGCTAGATCAGAAACAAGTGCAAATTCCGCAATCCTCGGTTGAAAGCCTGGATGTTACTTCGCCGGAACCCATTCCCGCGGTTCCGGTGAATGTATTCAAGCCGTTGACATGGCCGTCTACGGACAAGCTGGATATCCCAGTGAAGCCTCCGCCTGTGCGCGAGAACCTGCCCATGAAGACTTTGAGGCATTTATCTGGTACGCATGCTTTCCTTCTCTTTTTACCACGGTTGTGATATATATGTTAAAATACTGTGAGCAGCATTTTATGTAGGGCAACATCCTTTTGCAGAATCTCGGAAGAAGCATTCCTCCGTGTTGTTGAAGGAAATGTCTTCCTCTACCCAGCCAATTAACACTACCGCGCAAGCGACGCCGGTTACTGCTGAAGGAACCGTTGACGAAAGTGTGTTATCTCAACCTATACCCATCCCTGAGGATTTGGTTATGGAGACGGAGAAGGACGTCATGACGCAGGAAGAACCTGCGCAAGCTGGGTTGGTGGTTGATGTTGAGAAAGATGCCGGTAAGCGGGTTGATGAGTCTATGACACCAAACTTGGAGACAGGTTGTGTTGAGCTGACGGAGCAAGTACTCGAACCGAGCCCGTCAGAAGGATTTGAAGCAGCGCTTAATAGTCGGAAGAAGGATGAACATGTGACTGAGAATCCATCCAACTTCCAGCGCACGGTTGTTGACACTACCATCTTTTATACTGATACTTCCGCCAGTGCTGGTGGTGGCTCTGGTCGTCAGCGGAGATCGTTTTCCTCGCGCCCATCTGATTCTTCTAGGCCGTATCAACCACGTTGGGATATCCTGGACACTACTCGCTTCACAAATGCGCTTGATGCACAAGAGTTTGTCATGATGTCCGTTCCTCCCGCGGAACGTGATTATCAGGATAGTGTAGACCGTCGCTCGCTATTCATTGACATGGCTATGAACCTCTCTCTTGGTGTCAGCGGTCTTGGTTCCCTTATCAGGCGTGAAAACGAGTTTCAAAGGGATTATCAGAACTTAAAGGATTCTGAAGCTGCGCTGTTGAGGCGGGAGGAGGAGTTTCAGCGTGCTCGTCATGACGTTCGTGCGGAGATTGAGTATCATCAGAAAGTTGCTCGTGACGCTGTTGAAGAGTTGGAGAGAGTGAAGAAGGAGAAGGTTGATGCTTCTCATGCTTGGTCAGTAGCTTGCAAGAGGACGAATGTTGAGACGGAACAGCTGCGGTCCTCCATTAAAGAACTAAAACTTGAGAATTCTAATTTGAAGAAAGAGGTGGAGCAGACCCAAGCAGCGTTAGAAGAGAAGCAAACTGAACTTGTCGATGTCGTTCAAAAATACAACTCTCAGCATGATGAGCTTATTCGTGCTACCGCATCTCTGTCTGATGTGGAAACTAAGATGAAGACATTGACTTTGGAGAACGCCCAGATGCAGGAAGAGAAGGCCTTGGCGGAATCCTCGTGTACCCAGGCAAAAGTGGAACTAGACAAGGTGCAAGCTTTCTTCCACCAAGCCACTGATATGGCCGTTGCTGCTAACGAGAGGATTGCCTGGCTAATGGGCGACGGAGTTGCTGGGGTAAGTCAAAAAATTCTTTTTTTTCGTTTTTGGATTGTGTTTTATATGCTATCTTATTCTGCGCAGGTATTCAAGCGTGTCTGGAATGACCCTGCGCTGACGGAAGTGATTACGCGCATATCCAGCTCATCCGTGAAGCAAGGCATCAAGATTGGTTTCTCCGAAGGCTTCAGTCATCATGCTGAGGGCAAAGAAAAAGAATCCGGGCAATATGAGAATGAAGCATACGATGATGAGCTGCTCAAAGCCTATGATGACTACGAGCATCTGAAATTCGAAGTCTTTGATTTGTTAGAAGCTTGTGCGAAGACAGATGATCCTGCTGGCGAGCTGCGCAACTATTTTATCAAGTCCGATCGCCTTGGTGCGGAGCTTGCTGAGAGGGCGCAGATGGAAGGGAAAGGTAAGACTGTAGCCACTGGTGCGGAAGCAGGAACATCTTCCACTGCTGAAGGGAAACGCGCAGAGGGCGCTGGGAGTGATGATATTTCCCAATATTTGAACCTTTAATTCTCCCCTCTTTTTTTTTATGTATGATGAAAACTATTGATGCTCCATTGTTGTATGCTTTGTCTTGAACACTTTGGTTTTTTTCGTATGCTGAACAATGTAACTTTCTTTTACTTTCCACGTATGCATGGTAATCATTAGGTGATGTCATCTTATGTGCATCTGACACAGGTGACTGTCAGTCTGCCCTGGATGTGACTTTTGTGACGGCTGTGGCAGAGTGTCTGTCAGTCTTCCCTAGGGTAATCGAGTGGTTAACCATTAATGGCAATTAATGTTGGTAACCTCTCTCCTCTATATATAGTAAGTAAATCTTACATAGCAGCTTATACTTAAAAATTTTTTTTTCCATTTTATCTGAAAAAATGGTGTCCAACACTTCAAGTAGTGTTCTTAGTGCCAAGGAGATTTTGGCAGTGCATGGTATCATCCGCCTGTCCTGTTATCCTGATCATGATTGTGCTTCCACCGAAGCTCTTGATCGTTTGGCAGAACATTGTTCATTTCTGTTATCACAGGAGGACATGCGTCCTGATTATCTGGATGATCAAGGTACCATTGATGGAAAGCCCTTGAAGGTGAAGAAGCTGTCTGAACTGGGAGATGTGAAGAAGAAGACTACCAAGAAGGTTAGGGGTTAGGATGTATATCTCCTATGTAGGGGTCTTTATGTATAAAGTTGTTTTTCTTTTTTGAGTGATTGTGGGATCACTGTGTCATGGGGTTTGTAGTTCCCCCTTGTTTTGATGATAGTCATCTGTGATTTTGGTATGTAATCTATGTTTGCCGACCACCAGTTTTGTATAAAGATGCTTTTTGTAATATATAAATGAACTTTGGAAATGAATTCCTTATTACAAAATCATTGTAGCATTTTACATGTAGCATATACGTAACTGAGCTGCATTCCAGGTGCGTGGAATTGGTGATTCGTCTAAACGTTCTAAAGCATATGCCCCTTTTCCCAATACTTCTTGAACTTTATAAGGCCCTTCCCAAGTTGGGGCCAGCTTCCCTGGTTTTTCCGCGTTTGAGGCTTCATTGTTGCGGAAGACAAAATCACCAACGCGGAAAGTTTGTTCTTTGACCCGCACATTATAATATTTCTCTAACTGTCTCTTGTATGCGGCTTCCCGAACATGAGCCGAATCTCTCCGTTCATCTAAGAAATCTAGATTCATTCGCAACTCTTTGTCGTTGTCAATTGATTGCGCAAGCAAGATTCTTGGGGAAGGATTTGTAACTTCCGTTGGGATAACCGCTTCAGTTCCGTAAGTTAGGCTGAATGGTGTCTCCCCATTACTTGTCTTGGGAAGTGTGCGGTGGGCCCAAAGAACATGTGGTAATTCATCTACCCAACCGCTGCGCTTTGTTCCCAAGCGTGTTTTAATTCCCTCTACAATGCTTCTGTTTGCCCTTTCAACCTGTCCGTTGCCCTGGGGGTGCGCCACAGAAGTAAAGATTTGCTTGATCTTCATGGATTGAAGCCATTCTTGTAAGTGTTGGTCCGCAAATTGCGTTCCGTTGTCACTTACAATCTCCATGGGCAGTCCAAATCTGCAAATGATGAACTCCCATATGAATTTCTTGATATTGCGCCCATCAATTGTGGCTAATGTCTTTGCTTCTAT
The DNA here is from genome assembly GCA_028751855.1 of Ambrosia trifida. NCBI lineage: Eukaryota > Viridiplantae > Streptophyta > Magnoliopsida > Asterales > Asteraceae > Ambrosia > Ambrosia trifida. Next base: position 33,031,342 of record CM054123.1, on the reverse strand, counting down.
CCACTTGGTGAAATAGTCAATGGCGACCAATAGGTATTTGACATTGCCTGGCGTTGTGGGAAAGGGTCCCACTAGATCTATGGCCCATTTCTGGAATGGCCATGCTGCGGTGACCGGTACCAGGTTATTTTTTGGCCTGAGTGTTCCCGGTGCATGTCTTTGGCATGCGTCGCATTTCCGCAATTCTTTAACTGCGTCAAGGTGCATTCCAGGCCAAAAGTATCCAGCGTTCATAAGTTTCGCCACGACCATGCGAGGTCCTGCATGCAGTCCGCATGTACCCTCATGAATGTCTTTAATCAGGTATGTTGCTTCTGCGGAGTCGACGCATCTGAGTAATGGCCCAAGGTAGGATCGCCGATATAAGATGCCATTATTTACTTCATAATGCAAGGATTTGTGTTGCAGTTTCCTTGCTTCCGCTTTATCATCCGGGAGAACACCCTTGGTTAAGAAAGCCATTATTGGAGTGATCCAGGATTCTTTACCTGTTTGGACTACATTCAACTGTTTCGACGGAACAGATGGTTTGGCTAGTGTCTCGACTCGGATGTCTTTTGCCATGTGGTCGAATGCGGTTGATGCCATTTTACTCAATGCGTCCGCTGGCTTGTTTTGGCTTCTGTGAACATGGATTACTTTGCAGTAATGGAAATCCTTCATTAGTTCTTTGGTATGCTGTAAGTACAGGACCATGGTTGGTTCCCTTGCTTCATACGTGCCATCAATGTGGTTGGCAACTAGCATTGAATCCACGTGCGCTTCAATGTGCTGTGCGCCCATCTTTTTTGCAATCCGCAAACCAGCAAGCAGAGCTTCATACTCTGCCTCATTGTTTGTTGTTTGGAACTCGAGCCGAATTGCATACATGTATTCTTTTCCCTCCGGTGTTATTAGGCGTAGGCCTGCGCCTGCGCCTTCATCATTACAGACTCCGTCGGTATACAATTTCCATACCTGGGTTTCATCGGGCGTGATCGAATTGGATGACGCCTCTTTGGTGCACTCTTCAATTTTATCTGCTGGGACCTCTGTTATGAAGTCCGCGAGAACTTGTCCTTTGAAGGAGGGTCTTGTTTTGTACGAAATTGAGTGCTCCCCCAATTCTATTGCCCACTTTGCCAAACGCCCGGAGAGTTCTGGTTTGCGCAAGATGTCGTTGATGCGGAAGTCTGTGAGGACGTTGGTTGGGTGTCCTTGAAAATATCTCCGCAGTCTTCTCGACGCATGAACTAATGCCAGGACCAGCTTTTCCATTGTCGAATAACGTGTTTCCGCATCTAGAAGCATGCGGCTGACATAGTACATTGGGGTTTGGACCCCTTTCCGGTCAACCATGAGAACTGCCCCGATTGCTTTGTCTGTCACGGACAGGTATAAGGTGAGTGGTTCTTTTGGTAGCGGAGCTGTGAGTGTTGGCAGGTTACCCAAACACGTCTTCATATCTTGGAATGCAGTTTCTGCTTCTTTCGTCCAGTTGAAATTGGACTTTTTTAAACAATTTTTCAGCGTGTCCACGAAAGGAAAAGATTTGGACGCGTAGTTTGACAGGAACCTGTTCAAAGCTACTAACCGTCCCATTAGCGTTTGTACCTCCTTGATTGAGGACGGTGATGGCATCCGTTCAATTGCTTGAACTTTCTCTGGATTTGGACGGAAACCATCTTTTGTCACCACCACGCCGAGAAACTTTCCTTCCTCCACTCCGAAGGAACATTTTCCCGAGTTGAGATTCATCCGCACACTTCGTAACTGATCAAATGTTTTCTGTATGTCGAGTAACATTTGATCCTCCTCTCTGCTTTTGATCACCAGGTCGTCAACATATACTTCTAGGTTTACACCGATTTGTTTGACAAAAGCGGTGTCCATTAGTCTTTGATACGTTGCCCCTGCGTTTTTCAGCCCGAACGGCATTTTGGTGTAGCAAAAGGTGCCCATGTCTGTACGGAAGGCGGTTTTGTCCTCGTCTTCTTTGGCCATTTGTATCTGATGATAGCCCTTGTAGGCATCGAGGAAGCATTTAAATCTGTATGGCGCCAAAGAATCAACTTTTAAGTCAATCTCAGGCAGTGGGTAACAGTCTTTGGGGCATGCCTTGTTTAAATCTTTATAATCAACGCACATGCGCCATGTGCCATTGGACTTCCCCACCATAACCGGATTTGCTACCCATGTTTGGTATTTGCTTTTGCGCAGTATACCGGCCTTCAAGAGTTCTTCTACTTGCTCGTTCATCGCCTTTGTTTTTTCTGGCCCCATGCTTCGTTTCTTCTGGACAATAGGCTCTGCATTCTTGTAAACATTAAGCCTGTGTTCCGCAACATGTCGCGGAACCCCGACCATGTCTGATGGTTTGAATGCGAAGATGTCCATATTTTTTGTCAGCAGCTGTTTTAAGTGAGTGCGGATGGGGTCAGAGATTGCATGGCCGATGACAACTGTTTGTTCCGGGAATAGAGGGTTAATAACCCATTTTTCCGGTTCGGTCCGAACAGTTGGTTTTGCTTGTTTTGAAGGCCTAGATGTTTCTGCCGCATGACACGTTTTATTTCCTCTGATGAACGCGACTCCTGTTCGGGTTGGAAAACCCATCATTTGGTGCGGTGTAGAAGCATTGCAATTGAACTTTGCCAATCCCTCTCGTCCTAGTAGGATGTCATGCGAGGAATTGACGGGGAGCACGGTAAAGTCGCACGTTTCGGTGCGTGAATGTTTCCCGTCGGAGAGTGTTACCGGGAAAGTGAGCGTGCCCAGTGGGTAAATGGATTCATGAATGAAACCAGAGATCGGCTCCGTTGTTGGTACTATTCTCTTCTTGTCTTCTTCATCCAGCTGGTCAAAACACTGCTGGTACATAATATCCGTGCTGCTGCCATTATCTAGGAACATGTATCGTGTTCGATAATGGCCAACAACCCCTGTTATGATTAATGGGGCTGTGGAGCATGCTCCACCTTTTACCCTTGGCATAATCACCTGTTCCTCTTTCCAGGAATCGCTTTTCGCTTCGATGAAGGTACGCTTGTGACTTGCACTCCTGTGAATCATGTTGCATGTATTGCGAGAGGCGCTGTATACATGATGCGCGTTGAGATTGCGTATCTTCTTTTGGGAGGGTTCCCCTGTTTCTGTGTTGTCCCTCTGCTTTCTTCTCATGTTTTTAACAAGATGCGTCAGTTGACCGGATTTGATTGCGTTTTCGATTTCCATCTTTAAGCTATAACAGTTGTCTGTCATGTGACCGTGGTCCTCGTGGTATTCACAGTACTTTGACCTGTCCACGTTTTTCCTGTCACTGCGAAGCTCTTGCGGCTTTGGAAACTGGATCTGTTCTGTTTTTAACACCTCGGATGGTGTTTTGGACAGTGGTGTCCAATCATAGTTCTTATTTGAGTGTCCCTTATGATCGCGGGATCCTCTGGAGCTCAGCATGTTTCTTGCATCTTGTGAGGAAGAATATTTTCCTTCCTCTGCAGCGCCTGAAATTCTTGACCAAACGGACTGCTTGCTTTTTCCTCTGTTATTTAACGGTCCATGATGACTGTTACCTTGCTGTGCGTTTTTGTTGCGTTGGAAAGAGCGCTCTGAAGACGCGTAAACTTTGGCGTCTTCAATTACTTCATCCCAAGCTTCCGACACGCCGTCTTTGCCGGTTAAACATCTCATTAGATCATCATTTCTTACCCCGTGTATAAAGGCTGCGCGGGTAAGCTCTTCTCCGCATCCCAATTGGAGTGCTTCCTTGTTGTATCTCACTATGTAGTCTTCCAAAGACTCATTATCGTTGCGCGAACATAAGAGGATGTGGGCTTTATCCTTTTTATGCTTGCGCAAATGAGAGAAATGGTTCTTGAACTTCCTTATTAGGTCATCGAAGTCAACGAGACTTCCAACCGGCAAACTCTCGTACCAAACTCTAGCTGCCCCCGTTAGGGTTTGTACGAATAAGTGACACCAGGCTTGCACTGTCCATAATTTGGAGCTGCCAGCGCAATCGAATGCGTGCAGGTGATCATCAGGATCACGCAGGCCATCAAATCTTCCAATGGTGCTTGGTAACTTACATTCTTGCGGCATTGGTGCCTCTGCAATTCTTGCGCAAAACTTCGAACGTTCTGCGAAAGTTTTTGGTCTGTATGGCTTGTACAGATCATCATCTTTAGGGGCCAAGCTGCTGGCAGCAGTTTTGGAATGCTGCTTCTTACTTGTGTCATGATATACTTCGTCCTCAGATTCGTAGCCATCTGGTTCACCGTTCAGGTTGACGGGGTCCTGGCCGTGAGTATTTCTACCACGACCTCCACCGCGTACCGCCTGACGGTGTCCGTTTGCATGACGGCCACTGTTGTTCTTCTGTGGGGATTCTGAATCATCCCCACTTAAGTCAAAACTTAACGCCTTCTGAGTCTTGAGTTTTGCTTGTTTCATTACCATCTTCTGGTATTCAGCAATTGTTTTTGAATTTTGTTGGGCCAACCATTCATCCGGGTCAACCGAAGAAAGGTTGTCCTGTGCCTTTTTCCCTTTATTTATTCCTCCCTTTGTTGGGTGGAATTGGAATGTTGAGGCTTGTTGCCCCTGGGCCACATTCTTGGTGATTGTGTTTGGTGTTACGTCTTGAATTTCGTCGTTGACTGTGGCCTCGACATCAACGTTGTTGTTCCCATCCTTTGAGAAAGCCATCGTGCTAGTTTGAAAGATTATAAAACCGTAAGGGATGGTGCCAATGAAGAAACAAATAGTCTTACCACCAGTTAGGGATGATAAGATTACTAGTATCCACAGAGTTGATCCTTCACTAGCAGCTATGGAACAAAGGACCTGCAAAAGAGAATGTATGTGTGGGTGTGGAGACGACTACACGAGGTAGTTGTTTATAACAAAAACGGGGTGAATGGGGATACTATCTAGTATGATAGCTCTCCAGGTCAGTAGAAAGTGTCCTCTCCTATTGGGGATGTGATCCCTTTTATAGGAGAGTCCGTATGCCACCATTACCCAAGTCCTAACCGTAGTTAGGTTGTCTCCATCACCCTTGGTTGTGTTAATAAGGTGATATATGGAAAGCTAGATTAAAGGAAATAGTGGAATCGAGTACCGCCTTAACTGGTGTAGTTACGTGATTCATGCATGGCTATTGACCATGCATGATATTCGCCTTGACCGGTCCTTGACTATTGACTGTGCATTTAATGAGCTTTGACCAGATTCTGCGCATGGCTTTCTTCCGCGCGCCAGCGTTGTGCCGGGTTTGGGTATGCGGAATTGTATATTCAGTACCCAATCCCATCAAGTTCGAAACAAGCACACCCATGGAAATATCCTATCAACAACAATAAAGGGCTCCTCCTTACCCTATGTCTGTCCCTAGAACTCGTCGGCATCCACCACTACTACCGCATCGACCGACGTCCTTTCTGCCCAACAGAAAAATGTTCCACCAGCAACATGACATAGATTTGGGAGGTGGATGTTCACTCGCATATCATAAAATACCAAACAGAAATTACATTTTACACGTGTTATACAACGTGCAGATGTAACAAGTATCCGAGTATTTCTACGCAGATGTAACAACGATCCAAACCTTTGATAACTTTATAAGAAAAATTTAACAGAGATGTGAGTGAGGACATAATGATATAAAAAAAATTAAAAAATTCATACATACTTTGAATACTTCCCAAAACAACCCAGATTTATACCAAAAAGAATATAAAAGAAACGGTGGGTGGAGCTCATATTTGTACCCAAATTTGAAAGGTAAAAAAAAATGTAAATAAATCTTTTTTTTTGATAGGCTAAAGACGTCTCCGACAAAGTAAGCCGAGCCGTTTGGTAGCCGGCTCGAGCCATGAGCCGGGAAGAGCTGGAACCGTCTCCCACGTTTTCGGAGTGGCCATGTCGTCTCAAAAGACGTTTCGAAAGAGTATCGGACACGTGACAACCTTTCAGCGGTTCTTTTTGCCAGACGTCTTTGGAGTCGGCTCAGGGCCTCGAGAAGTGGGAAGCGTCTCACTCGAGACGCTTCCGCTGGCTATTTTCGTAAATTGACCCGGTCAATAGCCATTTCCATGATTTTCTCTTATTTTTACTTGCACTTCTGTAGGTAACAAATTTAATTTGTCATTTACTCATTTAGTATCATATCTACTGACTTGTGAAGCAAATCTGCGAAAGGTAAACTTTTTTTCTGTATATTTTTTATTTGTCATTTATAGATTTTCTCAAGAAAAATGTGTTACCATTTTGTTGCTGTCTTATTTTTACATTAATAACTAGACGTATACACTCTTCAATCTTTAATGTTTTATTCTATTTTACCAACCGATATGCCATTTGTTTTTTCTTATTCTCTTATCATTTTCTTGGTAGCTGCCTACATATTTAGTCTGTGCTTTCCCTTAAGCATGTAATAAATTATAAAAAAAATGACTGTTTATTTGACTTAATAACAATTCCTCCATTATGAAACTTGTCAGTTGCTGCTTACTTTGAAGTATCACACTATCAGTCTTACTAATGTGCTATCAGAAATTAAGCCGTTCGAATTTGATATGTATAATAGTTTGATTATAACCACTTGACAAATTTTTTCATTCTTTCTGCAGGATTCCATCTTATATGTGCAAATACTAAGTATTAAAGAATTTAGTTACAAGTCAAGAACTTTAATTTAAGAGGTACCCGATGGACTTGATGACCCATTTCAAACAGTCAAGATCTTTAGTTTTGAATTGATGACACCCAATTAAATGTTTATTCTGTTAAATGTTTATTCTTCTTTATTTACGATGATCAATCTCCAGTTTTTGGTGTAATTTAATTTGGATTTTAAGTGATATGAGAAACTCCAACTCTTGTAGCCTAGTTGGTTGAGGGCCTAATATTTTTTATGGGGGGTTTGTGTTCAATTCCCACTAGCTACATTTGGAGGACATTGGTGGAGGGGAAAATGAGGGATGACTCAGTCATTGGCTTGGGTTCGAGTCCTGATCCCGACCGGTTTTACCAATTATTTCACTGTCGTGCCTTCGGACGGGTGAGTGGTCGGGTTTTCCCGAGAATTGGTGGAAATTGATGGCCCGGGTACTCTTGGGTACCTGATTCACCAAAAGGGTGCCCGAGAGTACTCGGAAATTGATTCGTTGGCCGTTAAAAAAAAAAGTGATTTGAGAAAAATAGTTGACCAAGCATTGGCATTTTGTGTAAATAGTAGTTGGTTAAATTAATATATATATTTTTATGCGATTTTGTGTAAATTTTAGTTGGTTGTTATGACAATAATAAAATAGGCAAATTTACAAATTAGCATTGAAAAGAGGTAGAAAGAGGTAGATAATGATCAAACTTTCTTTTATGGCAAGTAACGACGTGTCAACCAACGTGACAACAGGCGTTGTGATCAAGGTTGACTACTCGACCGCTGTTAGTCCATTGGCTCTTCCAGATGCGTGGAAACCCGACCTTCGCCCCTCCAAAGGCACGACAGTAGAATAATCGGTAAAACCTCACCTCCCATCTAAGTCGAACCGGGTCAGAAACAACACCAAATATTTTTCAAACCACTCCACCAATATTTCATTGGCGATCAAATAGTTATTTAACGAAGTACTGACAAGTGAACAACAACCCAATCATTGCAAAATATATATATATATATATATATATATTTTGTTTATTTTGCATGCGTATAAAAATATTGCAGGTTGCCGTTCACAATTAAAAATATTGCAGGTTGTATATGTGTATATATATAATATGCATGCATGTGCATCACACATAAGGTGCCATAAGTCACTAGAGGAATATAACTATTTTCTCTAAAAATGTTACAACAAGCTTTATCACTTCTTTTCTTCATATTACATTTCATGCTCCCCCTCTTATCATTTTCTACCGCGAACCCCAACGTCTATGTTCAATGCTCTCAACTCAACTTCACCTCAACGACACCTTACGAGTCAAACGTCAACTCCCTATTCGCATCATTAGTTGATTCGGCCTCCCAATACAACTTCAATAAATTCGAAACATCCCCACAAAGTGATACTGTTTATGGCCTCTTCCAATGTAGAGGCGACCTAAGCTCCCCCAATTGCAATGACTGTGTGGTCAACGCTACAAGTCAACTCATGACAACTTGTGCTATGTCTAAAGGTGGTGAAATACAATTAGATGGATGTTTTGTGAAGTATGATGATACGTCATTTTTTGGCACCCAAAATAAGATGGAGGTGTGTAGGAAATGTGGCCCTTCAGTTGGCTATAGTTCTGATGTGTTGAGCCAAATAGATAGTGCGTTGGCATATCTAGTTGGTGGGAACGGAAAATACTTTCGTGGGGGTGATTTTGGGAGCATACAAGGTGTGGCGCAATGCGTTCAAGATTTGAGTTTAAGCGATTGTCAAGATTGTCTTTCAGAGGCGAGTGGACGGTTGAGATCAGAGTGTGTGACATCTACGTGGGGTGATATGTACCTTGGAAAATGTTATATCCGATATGCTGAACAAGGTAAACCTATTATACCTAGTGTGGTTGGTGGTTTATATAAAGGTATTTAGGAATTATACACCTCTTATTTAGGAATCATACACCCTGACCCACATCACACACCAATAGGATGCTGCCACATATCCCAGAATGTGATGTCACACCCCTAGAATGTGATGTCACGGTGTATGAATCCCATAACCCTTATATAAATTATCATACTTATATGACATTAATATATAAAGTATGCATGATTTAATGCAGGTAACTTAAATATTCCAGATGACAACGGTAACACTCATTCCAATAAAAAGAGAGGAAAAGGGAGGAAGACAAACAAATTAATAGTGAAAATACTAGGGTGGATTCTTGGTTTTCCTCTCGGCGCCCTCTCTGGCGGGGGAATAACTATAAAAGGTACATTACTTCATTTTCTAAAGATTATGCTAGAAAATATATTTACAAGGATCTATAAACGAGAATCATTAATAATATATTAAAAAATAGTTTTTGTCTCTAAAATTAAAAAAATAAAGATTTTATATATTCGTGAATTTTATTTTTGAACAGCCAATCAGCAAGTTAATAGTTAGTAATCACCAAGTTAGTGTTAGTAAGGTTCGAACCCTCAACCTCCATTTTAGAAACCAAAAGTTAACACCACCACACCATAAGGGGATGAGCTATATTCATGATTCCTACTCGTTACAATCAAAGATAAAAAGAATCATTAGGTTGTCTCTAAAATTAAATGATAAAAAATTCTATATACACTGGTGAAGCTTGGTTTCAGAATCGGCGGTAGCCGAACTCAATTTTTTTCAATTGGTAGTGGAAAATCGGCGGGGGCCAGACTCAACCCGGACTCTATTTAGCTATGAAAATCGCAAATTTCCAGTACTGCGACAAAAAACAGGGGAGCCAGGGCCACCCCTGGCCACAACAATACTTCGCCCCTGTCTATATAGTTATGATTCCTACTCGTTACAATAAAAGAACACTTTTTTTTTATAATTTTAATTTACTTGATAGTTTTCATTGATGCACAATGTTTTCATTTATTATGTAAATAGCATGCCTTAAAATTTTAAGTGAATATGTATGCCATTGTTAATTATAGCTATTGTAATTCATGCTTTTATAACATTTTTTTGATCCCCAGTTTACCAGAAAAAAGTAGACAAGTTGGAGAAAAAAAAGAAAAAAGTCAAGAGAGAAAGGGAGACAGCCAAATCAGATGCAAAAGCAGCCAAAGAAAAGGCAACAAAACTTGAGAAAGAAATAATACAGTTAAAGAAATGTCCTTCTGTAACGACATTTATGCCACCTCCTTGCATGCCTTTGCCGCCTCCATGTCCTTTCTATCCATGAATCCAAATACGTGTTATTACTTGTAAGATATTCATATGCCTCCAAATGAAAATACGTGAAATTCCCTAGCCGAAGAACTACTCGCTTTTTACTTTTGTTTTGCTTAGATCAAAATGTAAATTTACCATGATGAATAATATATTCGAAATATTTGGGTTGTATCTTTCTCAATTTTTCCTATATTTGGCACAGTGATTTATAGCTAAAAACCCACAAAATGAGCCAAGGCGCGAGCAACATTAGTTTATGTTAGACAAAGGCTTACAAAAACTTAGAAGAAAAAACAGTATAAATGACAGAAACCGGGCTTGTGTTTGACACAATTCCCTTAAACAGATTCGTCATTTGTTCCCAGGATACACCGGTGCGAACAATGATGGTTCACAGCCGGACTATTTCACTTGCCTGAAAAGAAATCGAAATTTCACTACTGCTGCTGTGTTTGCAAGAGTTATTATTGGGAGTGTTATCAAGTGTATTCTGCACAGACCAACATCTATGTTTATATAGAACTCGAAAAGCATGTGTTCAAGCTTCATAATCATTTTCATTCAATATGAATAATGGCAATTAAATTGGTTAATTGCACCTTAATGTTAGAAGTTGAAACATCCTTCTGGAAGGCTGAAGGCCAGGAGACTCGAAACAGTCTTCTGAAAGCTTTCTTTAAGTCACAAAATAAAAATAAAATCAGAATTAAAAATAGGGTCAAACTTTTCATTTGTAAAGTGTGTGTATGTTATTTTAATATAAGTTACAAAGTTTCCCTCTATATTTCGTATTCTCAATTTCCCTCCATAACCGATTACTTACAAACCAAGAGTTCATACGCATCAAATTTTATCATGGCATCAGAGCCAAGATCCAAAACCTGTGGTATATTTGATGTTGATCGAAAATCAGAAGATGTTGTGACTATAGGGAAAGAAGACGGATGGCCGTTAATCCCTAGTAGTATCTGTGATCATGTTGATCGCAAGAAGAAAGCCGAGAAGGCAGTGGAAGACTAGGATTGTGAGAATCCCCTCAACATTAAATTTTTGAAGTTCAACATCGGATCTTCATCCAAGATCCAAGAAAGCAAGTTATCAAAGGCCCAAGAAGAATTTACTAGGCAAGTCAAGGCCGAGAAAGAAGTCCATAAACATCCGCTAACAATGTGATGTAGCAAGTGTAACCAACCATTTCATTATAGAAGAGAGTGCCCAAAGAAAATGGGAAAAATGGAATTCATGGTCAAGGGAACCGATGAAAAAGGGTGGGACGATATATGGTTTGCAAGTCTGACGCGAAAGGAACACGGTTGTGGTGATAAAAATCAATACATGTTGTTTAGCAAATCATTTGGATTTGAGGGTTTTCCAAGCGGGTATATGAAAGAATATTTTAGAAACAAAGGGCGGTGATTATCCCGAGTGGAAATCAAATTCATAAGATCAAATCTGTATTATACATACCCACTCTTAGAAGAAATGTTTTGAGTATTGAGAAACTCACATCCGAAGGCCTAGAAGTTGAATTTGAAGGGGGTGTATGTTACATCCGAAGGCCAATCATCCAGAAAACAAGGAAGATTATCACATGAAGGATTTTGTGATGGTGATGATCATTTCATGTTTAAGTGCCCCGATAAGAATAATGTTATTGTGAGAGATACCGAAGGCGAGTCAGAAAGCGCGCGTGAGGCGCAGAACAAAAAAGAGAGGGCAAGAAGATTGCATTCGAAACCGGTATCAAAGAAGAACGCACAGATTTGGATAAGGAAAGGGTAGCGGTGTTCAAAAATTTCGAAAGGTTCTCCATAGGCCAATATGAAGCCAAAGATTATATGGAAAAGGTACCGGTTATGTATCCAACCAACGACACTAGATTGAATGATTGTGTTTTGTTTATGGACTTGATCCATATCAATACGATGGTTGAGAGATACAAGAGGAAATTCGAGTTAGAGTTCGAGAAAACCATAGAGTGGTTTATGCAAGATTTCCTCAAGATAAAGAAAAAGGCACCAATGCCTCTAAGAGATGGATACGGATATCTAATTAATTTGTTAAATCTTTACACAAAAGTGCAAGTATTTGGAGGATATGATAAAGTGATGAATGACGACAATTGGGCAATGATTGCTATGTTGATGGGATGTGTGTAACACCCCGACCAATGGCGGAAACATCAGGGGTGCCACGTAGTGATGATTGTTCAATAGCTCATGGTAATAAATGAAAATTTAATATTATTAAACGATTTACAATTGTCATACAAATAATAATTACATAAACTTAATTAACATAAACTAAAGTCCAAAGCTCCTATGATTTCCAAGCCTTGTACAACTTCCAATGGCAATTAAGACCTGAAACATGTTAAGTTGGAAAGATGGGGGGGTCAACTATAAATAGTTGGTGAGAATACATAGGTTTTTGCATGTAATATAAAACAATATTTTGTATAGCAATCACACTTGAGATATAACAATGAATAATGTATGAGTTTGAGTCCGACATGTAACAATGCGTCTTTTGTACAATCAAACCTTGTGTCGACTGAGACCTAACTCGCAAGTTAGCAAAAGTATAACTGTTTTCGATCATCCCTGAATGTATGAGGGGGGATAGGTTTGTCATACCTATAGATCTATCATTGTATATCGTTGGCTTGTACAGAGTTAATAATTATGCTAGTTTAATTGTGCTTACCCTAGTAATGTTTAAGACATAATGCGACATAGAATAACACATAGACACTTATGTTGAATTGTAAATTGAAATTTGTAACATGTTTCACCCCAAAATAGTGAAAAAGGTAAAAGGGGCTATGTAAACTCACCTTGTTTGCTAGCTATGAATAAGCGAAAATGTCGCAAAGAAAAGTAGACAAGATCCCGAGGTATTATCCTATTCAAATAATGGACAATTTAGTTGAGACAGAATTGAATTTAAACATTTGAAAATAGATGGACAATATAGACCTACTTGAGTCTATATTGTCTAGATTTATCGCATTATAGGGTTTCCAGCCTTATTTGAAAAATTAGGGACTTTGAGGCAGAATTGAATTTAAACATTTGAAAATAGATGGGAATTATTTGGTAAAGTGTTTAACAAGGATGATAATTTTAAGTTGGTCCTAAATAATTAAGATTATAATTACTATATATTAATTTACAAACTCATTTGAATAGTACATTCAAATGAATAGTAATTATATTAATATTTTATTTATATTATTATTTTATTTAAAAACTTTATTATATTATATATTATTAGTATATTATATTATATACTATTAATATATTATACAGATCTCGACAATACCGATATCGAACGGTACGGTACGGTACCAGTATGGTATCGGTATTTTACCTTAAAATACCGATACCATGCCGATCCCGTACCGATACCGATAACACCAAAACCGAAAATCCATAAATATGGGTACCGATACCAATTTCGAAACCACGTTCGGTACGGTATCGGGATCGGGACGGGATGGGATCGGTATTCGGCCTTGTATGCTCATCCCTAATTAATATATTATATACTATTATTTTATTCAAAAACTTTTTATACCGATCCCAACAATACCGATACCGAACGGTACGGTATCGGTACGGTACCGGTATGGTATCGGTATTACCTTAAAATACCGATACCATACCGATAACACACCGAAACCGAAAATATGGGTACCGATACCGATCCCGAAACCACTTGGTTCGGTATCGGTTCGGTACGGTATCGGGATCGGGACGGGACGGGATCGGTATTCGGTCTTGTATGCTCATCCCTAATTAATATATTATATACTATTATTTTATTCAAAAACTTTATTATATTATACACTATTATTATATTATATACTATTATTTTATCAAAAAAAATTATTATACTATATACTATTAATATAAATAACATTTAATGTGTTACCTTATGTGTAGATTTCTTTATTGTTTTTAACGTTTACAACCAAAATGGAATCTCGATTGTATAATTCATTGATTGATTAACACCTCATCTAAATCTCGATTGTAAAACACGCAACGCGTGTGATTTTATACGACTAGTTAGAAATAAAATGCACAGTTCTTTGATGTTCAAAAGATTAAAGGATGTAATTATAAGATAGATGATTAAATAATTCAGAAACCAAAAAATATCAATTAAAATGCTAAATGTATAAATTAAGTTGTAAAAATAAAGTTTTCGGATCTTAAAATAATACGTAAATTTTACAAGATTTACAATAGTTTATAAGCATTTATAGAAAGATCTTGTAGAAATATGAATTGAAAAATGGCAAGAGGAAAAGAAAAAAAAATAGAACTGTGGCTGATCAGAGTCGAACTCGAGTTCTCTTAGAATTTTAGACTAAGTCACCACTTGTTTTGTCTTGTTTTGTTATAACCACTTGATTTGTTATTTCTTTATAAAACAACCACTTGAAGTCGTAATTCCTAAATAAATACACTTAGAGCTTTAACACCAATCCATTTTAATTGATTATCAACATGATCCTGGTATACAAACTATATTGGGGCTATAGATCCCCATAAGAAATTGAACAGGGAACATGAATAACTTACCAAGCAGATGAAGTAAGACCATGCGTAGTGGGGGGCTTTATATATAAAGCCCCCTTCCGAATTGGTCCACGTGGCTGCTGAGTCAGTATGGAGAGAGAAACTGAAAAAGGGGTGTAGTGGTGGGGGCTTTATTTATAAAGCCCCTATTAATATTTTATTATATCTTTTAAATTAAAAAAATAATAAAATAATAAAAAAGAGGCAAATGATGATTGGAGGGGGCTTTATTTGTTCCGGCGCCATAAATATAACGCCAAGGCCAACTTTTGAAAAATGGAGCCCCCATGTAATGGTGTTGGGGACTCCATTTTTTTGTATAGCGCCCAAAAACCTTACCACTACGGTGGGTCTAATGAAAGAGTACTCGTGGTGCAAGGTCCAAACATAATGACCAAATCCTAGATCTCTAGGCTCATTTTGGTTCAGATTGGTACGAGGTTATCATTTTCGAATGTCACAGATCAGTAGGGTATGTTTAACTTATAATGGATTTGCCAAAATGGAAGGTTTAAATGTTTGACTCAACACTGGTCAAAACCCGTTTGAATTGGCTCGATTATGAGCTGTGATTACGTCTAAATGGACTGAGTTGGGTGCGAAAAGGTAGTGTCGGTTGATGCACGATATTAATTTCGCACTAGTGGGAAACTCGCGCGTTGCTGCGGGACGGTTAAGATAAATATATTTTTTTAACAATGCACAAGCGTATCCGTGTTAGCCTACCAAGCTGTAGTAAAAGTGTAAAAACGTAATTATCTTTGAATGCGAAACAATGTATATGAAATTAATCCATTTCTCTTCATTGTTTAAGCTTTAAAAAGAAACTATATTTTTTTATATCCAACACATACGTTCTTATAAATTTTCATGCCACACTATGTAAATTGTCCAACCATATGTCCTTAACTTCCAACATCTAAGAGATGATGTGTACACAGGACAACCAAGTATAAAAAAAGATTTCACTATATATGAAAATGAACTTATTTGAACATCAAAACTCAGTCATGAGCACCGTTCTCAAAACCAAATATAAGCATAAATAATTTTTATTCCCAAATCTTTCTATATAATTTTTCACAAATTTAGACCAAACCACCATATGATACGTATTGTCAAGCATGAACTCAAAACCAAATATGAGCATAGAAACCAAAACACAACCATTCGATATCAATATAAACAAGTAAACAGAGAAGTAAAGAAGTATTAACAAGATATTTATTTTAATAAATAAATCAAGTTTAACCTGGAAGTTGAACTTGGAGATACAATCCACTTTCGGATTCTGTCGACGTTTTGCCAGATTCGTTAAAACATGATTATTCTTTTCAGCGTCCTCGGTCGCACCTTGTCGTTCTTATTAAATAATTAAAATAAAAAAAACCTTATCAACAGAAAATCAAAATGTACCGTACTACTCGGTGTTGTAAGTGCGTCACTTCATACCACCATTAACTCTCTGCAAAGATAAAGATAAAGTAATTTGTTTCAGCAATTCTCATGATGAGCGACACTGTATGTTTATATAAACATATGCAATTTTAAAGAAAGAAAGAAAATGTAAAATTAATATTTGTTGAATATAATTATTTGAAGCTTGTGGTCATACCACATCACATGATATTATATATAACAATTTGAACGGATTTTTGCGAGCAAATATAGAAACTTAATTATCTAGAAAATAAACCTTTATTTATCTTTACTACATAGTACAAGTATCTTAATGCATTGAAGGGTAATTTGGGGAAGATTTATATGACATTTGAGGGTTGAAGCACATGACTTTTCACATTTCATCTTAACTTTACCAAGTTGGACATGTTTGGTCATTGCTCACTCTTTATAATGTAGTAGAGATAATGTTGCCAAATACAGGACAATCACGCGTAGAGTGAGTTGGAGTGCCGGTGGGTCGAGATTGGTCGCGGGTCAGGTCTGCACAGATCTAGGTCAGGTGCTGCTGGGCCAGCCCACAATCTGGGTCCGGTGGAGATTGGTTTTGGTTGTTGTAGTGTGATGTTGCTGCTAGTTGTTGTTGGTGTGTTGTTGTGTTTGGTCGAGACTCAAGAAACAAAGAAGTTGATGTTGATGATGGGTTGTTAATTGTTGTTGTCCGTGACAACAACAAACGCAATTAAGGGTTTTTTTTTATAAATATGATACATATTACTATCATTATTATATAAAAAATTTACATGTTTTAATATATATGACGACATCTTATTTTAGCTAAATTTCTTAATTTAGAACATGTAGTTTTATAAGTAAAAACCTTCGCTTATGATTCGAACTAATAAAACGCCTCAAAATGATATGGTCTTGTGTTTCGAATAAAATAAAAGAAAGCGAATAGAGATTAATTTGGAGTTTTATTTAAATTACAATGGATGTAAAAGAAACGAACGAGGAAGTGCTATTAATAATTGGAAATAATTTTTTTATTTAAAAAAATCGAGAAAATACAAAATGTTACAATATGGGAGAGGACTGCTAAGTTTAGTGACAAGAGACGAGATTGCAATGACCCTAAGGCAAGTCTATGTCCGATACCTAGAGATGATGGAATGGTATCGTTTAAAATATAAAGGAAGAGAGATGGTAGTCGAAGTCAAGGAAGATGACAACCTTGATCCAAAAAGAAGGAATGCCAAGTATGATGATCAAGATCTCCCACCAAAGAAAAGGTCCCGTTCATCGTTAAGTGAAGAATAAAGATCAAGAAGCAAGATCATACTAATCAAGATTATGGGGGGAAAATGTTAGAATATAATCTTGATTAGTTGAACATGTGTTAATATTAGTTTGTACATATGTTAGGAATTATATTATTGTTATCCTAAGTGTAGAAAATTAGATTGTGAACCGGTGTGTCACATTAGAAGTTAGGCGGTTATATTAGTTTGTGAAGGGTCACATCGGTTAACACAAACCGATTAGTTATGTATAAATAGGGTCAAACTCTTCATTTGTAAAGTGTGTGTATATTATGTTAATATAACTAACTTACAAAGTTTCCCTCTATATTTCCTATTCTCAATTTCCCTCCATAACCGATTACTTACAAACCAAGAGTCGAATTCTATCATATTTTACTCACTAACGTGTTTTTTATCTGTAATAAAAAAAGTTTTGTTTTGACAATAATAAAAGGGAAAATCACCAAATTGGCCAAAGACTTGGTCAACTTACCAAAATAGCCACCTCCAATCTCTTGGTTGAGTCGGCTCACAGGTCCTGAGGCGTCTTCGTGAGACCTTAGTAATGGACCACTAGTTGAGCGACACCTCACCCGTCTTTAGAGAGACGGTTCCCGAATCCCGAGACGTCTTTGTGAAGCTTTAGCCTACACACTTCCCAACTCTTCCTCCCCCCTCCTCTCTCTATCTATCTCTCTCTCTCCCTCTCTCTCCATGAAATCTTCAAATTGTATAGTTAATGGGTTCCAGAAGTAGAGATAGCGGGTCTATAGAAGATTCTGAAACGTATGGTTCCGCTATCCAAGATAGTAGATCCTGCCAACTCATCCTCATCATCGCTATGCCGTCGTCTTCTTTGTCCAACTCGCGTTCACCCAACGGCCACATTCACCTCCACCTTGGCTGCTACCGGTGAGTGTTTGGTGCCACATCACCATGATTGTTAGTGCATGATGTCCCTAGCCTAGTATATATGTTGTTTGGACGTGTTTCGGGATGTTTGGAGGTGCTTATAAGCGTTTTGGGTATATTTGGAGCTGACAGGCGATTAGGCATTTTGTGCATGCGATTGGGATGCCACTCGCATGATCTTACATGCGAGTGGGCTGCCAAATGCTTGTTACTTCATGCGATTAGACCCAATCGCATGATGTTAAATGGTGGATAGCTCACCAATCGCCTATACTGGTCTGTACGAGTACGAGAGGTATAAATAGGCCCACTTATTACCCTAATCATTAGTTCTTGCCACACACACTTTCCAAACACCCTCCCCTGGTCTGAGAAATCTGATTTGATCATTGTAACACTCGAGCTCTGTTTTAATGAGAAATCTTTAATCTTTTGACCCGTTTGTGTGTGTTAATTACTCGCATATCATTGTTTCTTGGTTTCATAGTTGTTTTTGTTATTGGAACATATTTAGAGGATTCCGCACTCTGAATATAAACCTCGTGATTGTCGGTTGACCCGTTCGTCGATCCATCAAGTGGTATCAGAGCTGAGGCTCTTATCAGGAGCGTTTTAATAACAAAACCGAGTGAAAACAGGTGGGTTTTAATGTGAAAGTTGAAATTTTTATCCAAAAACCTGTTTGAACTTTGAAACTTTGAGTTTTTCATAAAAAAAAACCCATATTTTCAAAATCTTAGTGTGTTTTTACGGATGAAAACGCGTGTTTTTTATTAGGTTATGTTCTAAAACTGTTTTGGAAACTTTTCTAATCATTTGGGGATTAAACACATTGTTTTGGACAAGATTTTGAAGCAAAAATGGTAGTTTTTGAGCAAAAGTGAGGTTGCAGATCAGGTCAGGCGAGTGATAGACCCTAATCACATGAACTTATTGTGTGATTAGCCCAATCGCCACTTATTACTAGCAATTAGCCCCAATCGCCCCTACCTACTAGCAATTGGCCACCAATCGCCTGATATTACATGCATTTGGCTACCAATCGCCTCTTATTACTAGTGATTAAAAGCTAATCGCCTAAAACTACATGTGGCATAGCTTCTAATCACGTGTTGAATTCGAATCACCCCTAAACTTGTAATCGCGTAACTGTTCACTAGCATTTACACCAATCACGTGTAAAAACTAGCGATTAGGACTCCAATCACCTATAAACTAGCATTTACAATCCCCAATCGCCTATAACTTGCTGAAACTGAAAATTTGACTAAGTATCGGACTTTTAATGAACATAAACATATGGCGAATCCGTGGGGACACTTAAATCAACCAAGACAACAATATAACCAAGTGATCAACAATCAAATGAACGTTCCCACAAATCCTTGGCAATTTTCAACCGAGCGTAACGCGCAACGGATGCAACAACAGCAGATGCAAGCTAATGTTTCCGGAACCAATCCGTGGGCGCTTGCGGCTCAACAACAGGCCCAGCAACAGCAAGCTATGAATACAAATCCATGGGCACTCGCGGCTGCTACGTCTGCGCAAACACATCATCTGTATTCGGTACTCTTAAGCGATTTAGAGACCGGTAGTTCGAATAGGGCACCGAAACTTCAATTTATGGCCGACTACCACAGCTGGAAAGGCAGATTCCAGACTCAAGTTAAGGGTATTGATGGATTAGTATGGGCAGCTATTGAGAACAGGTATAGCAGGCCGATGGTTGAAAATTCCAACATCCCTGTTTCGTTGGAAGACATGTCTGAGGATCAGTGAAAGAAGTACAATTATGAGAAGAAGGCGATGGCAGCATTGATGCAAGCACTTCCCAAAGATATACTTTATCAGTTCGCATAGTGCACTACTTCACAGATGCTTTGGTTGGCACTTGCTGAAAGGAACGAAGGAAATCTGAAGACTCGAAAGATCAAGATGGATCAACTTAAGAAGGAGTTCGAGAACCTCACTGCATTCGGGAATGAATCGTTGAGAGACATGACTGCAAGATACTACCATCTGATGTCCGAGATGTATCAGTACGGGATCGTATACACATCTGCAGAGCTTATTGAAAGATTCACAGAGGCGCTCCCTTCTCACTGGCATCAGTGGCTGGACATCCAAAAATCGAACAATGCATATCAGATGCTCTCCATCAATGAGTTCGTGGCAGAGCTGGAGAACAAGGAGATAGAAGAAATCAGAAGGGCAAACAAGGCGCTTGCTCCTCAGAATCCCAACATCTACTACGGGAACACTCCTCAGGACGCCAGTGTGGGTGGATCCAAACCACAGACCGCGTTTGTGGTTAATCCTGATCCAGTTTATGCCTTTGACAACTATGGTCCCCCAACTGATGTTCCTCCACCAGTCTATCCTTTAGGACAAGGAAACCAGTATCCTTTGACATATAATACTAACCAGTTTGGTGTTAATCCTTTTTCTCATCTTGCAGCACCAGCTCAAGCGTCCTCAAACTTTGATGGACCTTCTTCATCAGGGTTTGGCGGTGCCCCATCTACAGGATATGGTGGCTATGGAGGTGCCTCTACTTCAAATCATGGTTCCTATCGGACCAATCCAGTCGCCGAGTAGCTTAATACAGCGGGATTTGAGAAGGTGACTGTAGAGTTAGCCCAAGAACACATGGCTCTACTTTCAACCTTGGTCAATCCTATAGTGGATTGGTTGCAGGACAGATCAGGAATCCACATCTTACACAAGAGGATTACGCGCAGATTGCTAAAGATGACATGGATCTGATAGACATCCAATGGCACTTCGCAAGTGTTGTTAGATGGGCAAAGGAGCATATGGACAGGACAGGGAGGAGAGATGTTCTGATCAACAACAACAACACGAAGTTTGGGTTTGATAAAACAAAGGTCACGTGCTACAACTGTGGCACCAAAGGGCATTTTGCAAGAGAATGTGACCGGCCTAATCAACAAGGGCATCAGAATCCTTTCAACAACAACAGAGGCAATCAGAATCAGAGGCAACAAGCTCAGACACAACCTAACCCAAATACTGAATGAGCTCTTGTCCCAGTGAACAATCAGAACTATAGGCCTCCTGCAAACAATAATCAAGGACAAGCCCTGGTAATCCAAGCTGGTGAAGGTTTCAACTGGAATCATCTAATCACTGGAGAAGAAGCTCCGCAGGGTGCTGCAGCATGCTTTGCTCAACAGACTTCTGATGCACTAGTTGAAGTTGAAGAATGCTCGAGTCAATCTGAAGTTGCTATTCCTGAAGCTGAAGCGTCTGACTGTGACTCTAAGTGTGATTCTAAAGTGGGGGAAGATCTGGAAGAATTGTTAGCTGAAGCAGATGCTTTGATCAGCAAAAGATCGTTTCTTGTTGATGCTAACCATACAAAGAACAACCTTGGCGAATTCTTTGGAGCTAAGAAGACTGCAGCACATTATGCGTTGATGGCTACAACAGAAGCTTCTAACAAGGTAGGTTCTTCTTCTAGTTCTAAAATAGAGTGTGTAGAATGTGGCAAGCTAAAGTACAGAATTGATGTCTTAACAGACGAAATTCTGAACTTCAAAGCTGACTTAAGTCAATGCCAACAGAACAAGGATGCTTTGAGAGCTAATGAAAAGGCGCTCAAAATCACCATTGAGACTCTGAAGAAAGATAATCCTGAGTGTGATCAGCTAAGATTCAGAATCAAAGAACTAACTGAGGAGAATCTGAATCTGAAAGCTGATGTGGGTCCATTGCAAAGGTCTATTGATTCTCTAAGGCAAAAAGAGAAAAGTTTTCTAAGTATTGTTGAAAACTACAAAAAGGATGTTTCTGAATTGTCTAAGACTCTAGCAAATAAAAAAAATTGCCATAAATAATTACATAAATGAGTTAGAAGACGCAAAGAAACAATTGGCCATTGTAAATTGTGATTATGAAAAGATCAAGAGGAAACTTGAAAGTTACCTGAACTACAAGTATGTTCTTGGTCATATCATTGGAAACTCAGAGAAGGAAAGCGATCCCACCAGTCCCATATATGCACACTGTCCACCTCCGGTGAGATTCGAAAATCACCATTTTGATGTCTTGCCGAAGGAGGAGTTTGTGGACTTGGCAGCAACAGTAGCAGCAAAAGCTGCAGAAGTGGCCAAAGCAACAGAAGCAACTAAGTTTGCTGAAGTTACTAAGGCTGCTCCACCTACTGAAGTTGTCAAAACTGGTGAGAAAGCTGATGATATCAGTGTTAATGACACAGACACTTCGGATGATGAGCTTGATGAACCTCCAAGGTATGCACCGGTCAAAGTTCACAATATTCCTCCTCAAAACCACATTATCACTACTGAAACTTTGAGTGAACTTGAACCGAAAGTGCAAACCGAGGAAGTCCCTCTCAGATGCTGACGAGGTATATGCTGACGAGGAAGTCCCTCTCAGATGTATCGCCCCTGGTCTAGTTGCTAAAATCTGGCAAGAATCTATCATTACCGTTGAAAAGGAAACATGGAACAAGAAAAAAGGTAAGGGTAGAAAGGACCAGGGTAATTAGTCCAATGAATACAACAAGAAAAATCAAAAGAAAAACACTGATAATCCTCAAAGTCATGCTCAAAAGAAAAGTCCGAAGAAGCATTTCACAGAATTCATTAGATCTACTGGAAATGAGATAAATGACGATCTTCATGTCAATGTGCAAAGAAAATGCCTTGAGGATCTAAAGCATAAAAACTAATTTGCCAGTACGTCTAATTGAAAGAGCAAAAAGGAGAACAAATTAGAATCTCCACGATTTGAGGAGTATAGATCATGTCATAGATGCGAGGAACGTGGTCATTTAGTTGTAGCAAGACTAAACAACCAGTTTCCCCTAAACTTACTGAAAAACAAAAGGGAAAGCAGCTTATTTATGACAGCCGAAACAAAATTGCTATGAACCAAAAGCCAGTTGATGGCAGGGGTCCACAGTTGAGGGGGAGCACTGTTCCTGCAAAGGTTCAAGCAGCGCCTAAGCCACCAGCAAAGGCAGCAGCTAAACCACAGGGCAACCCTAAAACTGCTCCACGTACAGTTAAGTCTGAAGTGGATCCAAAATTTTGTCCCACCTAAGGAATCTGAGGCTAGACCTTCTGGGCCCAAGGCAAAGAAGAAGCCCAATCCAAAGAAACGGAACAGATTTGGAGACCCAAGTCACCGACTAAAACCGGGGAATCATCTGCTAGTGCTAATATTGCAAGACCATCGGGAAAAACACCAACTCCTAACGGAAGGTGGGTTAATTTTCCGACTTTGGATGAAAATGGAAGACCCAAGACCGTGAAAGCTTGGATCCCCCTTAACCACTAAATCTTTGAATGTTTGTGCAGGGAGTTCCACAGGGCCTTATCAGTAGCCTATGGATTGTTGATAGTGGAGCTTCTGGGCACATGACAAACGACTAATCCCTGCTTTTTGACATAAAGAATATTAACGGGGGGTTTGTTGCTTTTGCTGGTAACAAAGGGGGTTATATTACGAAAGAAGGCAGTATGAGTATGGAATAGTAAGCTTTGAAAAGATAATATTTGTGAAGCAAATAGACCACAACTTGCTGAGTGTCTCGCAGATATGTGATAAAAAATTCACTTTGTTCTTTGATGACAATGCTTACTTCATTCTGAAACCTGGATTCAAGATACCAAAAGAATGGGTCATGATCTCGGCTCCTAGGGTCAACAACTTATATGTCCTGGATATGAGCCAAGCCATGACAACAGAAGGTCAAGTCACTTGTTTTCTATCGAAAGCGACAGAAAAGGAATCTATCCTGTGGCACAGGCGTATGGGCACATCCAACTGAGAAAAATGAATCATGTGGTTCAGAATCAACTGGTGGAAGGTGTTTCTGTTAAAAATTTTCATCTAAACGACGTCTGTGTCTCATGCAAGAAAGGGAAGCAAAAGAAGAAGTCTCACAAACCTAAGAAGTCAAATTTAGTTAGTCTACCTCTCGAACGTCTGCACATGGACCTCTTTGGCCCAGTCAATCGGAAGAGCAAGAACGGTGACTTATACTGCTTGGTAGTCATGGATGACTATTCAAGGTTTTATTGGGTTGTTTGTATGAAACACAAAAGTGAGACTTTCGAATACTTGAAGAATCTGTTCACAAAATTGGAAAATATATATCAGCTAAAGATCCGAAGGATTAGAAGCGATAACGGGACAGAATTCAAGAATCATGCTATGGAGTCGTTATGTGTAGAAAAGGGCATTTCACGAATTTACAGCACCGTACACTCCTCAGCAAAATGGGGTTGCAGAAAGAAAGAATCGGACTCTTATTGAGGCAGCCAAAACAATCCTCGCAGACTCGAACTTGCCTGTGATCTTTCGGAAAGTGGCGGTTCACTGCGTGTGTTATACTCTAAATAGGGTTCTAACGGTAAAGAGGCTTGGCAAGACTTCTTATGAGCTTCTGAACTGGAGGAAACCGAACTTAAAGTTTCTGGAACCTTTTGGAGCTCCATGCACCATGATACATCCTGATGGGAAGTTTGGTGCAAAGGCAGAAGAAGGTTTTTTGTTGGTTACAACACTCCCATTAAAAGAGTGTACAACAAAAGAACCAATTGCGTTGAGGAATGGCTTAATGTCGATGTTCAACGCTATACTGCCAATGCACCTGGTGTTGGACCTGATTGGTTGTTTGACTTTAAGAATTTATTTGATTCTTTCAACGTGGATAATTTGGTTGATGATGTTGTAGCGCAAATGTATTACGAATGTGATAACACAGCTAGCTCACCGCTAATGCGTCCGATTGTCGTTAATGCACCAGCACCAGCAAAATCTGATGCCTCTGCATCCACAGGTCCCCGTGGTAAAACCGCAACAGCAGAAGTTGAGGAAGTTTTTCAGGAAGCGTCAGCAGAGGTTCTAGAATCTTCATCTCCAGACGAAGATTTTGTAGAGTCTCATGAAACACTTACTGAAGAACAAGCTGGAAATGGTGAATCTACCACTACAGTTCCAGTTATTCTGACAGGAAACAATCAAGGTGGTCCCTCCTCTTCAGCAGCTCAAGGGATAGGTCTCAGGATCGATCTCTCAAGTTTTAATATGCAAACTGCTGCTCCCTCTAGTTCAAGCGCCGCAAAGACAAACTTATCTCAAGGATTGGAAAATGTCAATCTGCATTCGGATGATCCAGTGCCGGCACATCCGGAATCTCGGATTCACGACACTTATCCGATGCAGAATGTGATTGGTGATCCGGCTAGCAGAGTCATGACTCGCAGTCAGCTCAGAAAACTCGCAGTCAGCTCAGAAATGCTAGTCCAAGTGACAATGCAGGTACCTTAGCACTCTACTCGGAGATCACGAAAGCAGGTGTTCAGAACGACTGGTCCTTCGCTCTTTATGTGTCTCAAACAGAACCACGAACTGTGCAAGAGGCTTTGAGAGAAGAACCATTGATTGAAGCAATGCAAGACGAGCTTCAGCAGTTCCAAAAGCTAGGAGTGTGGGACTTAGTTGACTTACCTCCAGGCGCAAAGAAGATTGGAACAAAGTGGGTCTAAAAATGTAAACGGGATGACCGCGGGGTAATTATTAGAAACAAGGCTCGATTAGTTTGTCCTTGCCTTCCGTCAAATCGAAGGAATAGATTACAACGAAGTATACGCTCCAGTTGCACGCCTTGAAGCTATCCGGATGTTCTTAGCATACGCTTCGTACAAACGGTTTAAGGTGTATCAAATGGACGTGAAAAGTGCTTTTCTGTATGGTATCGTGAAGGAAGAGGTGTATGTTGCTCAGCCACCGGGTTTTGAGGTTCCGCTTCATCGCAAAAAAGTCTACAAATTGAACAAAGCGTTGTACGGACTCCATCAAGCTTCGCGTGAATGGTATCAAATGCTTAGCAACTATCTTATATCCAACGGGTTCAAACGCGGACTTGTGGATTGCACCTTATTCTCCAAGGAAAAGGGTGGTGACCGTCTTCTGGCACAGGTTTATGTTGACGATATTATTTTTGGGTCTACTAATGATGAAATGTGCAGGGAATTTGAAAAGCTTATGCAGGACAAATTCGAGATGAGCTCGATGGGGGAGATGCAATTCTTCCTGGGTCTATAAGTAGAACAACAAGAGTCGGGGATCTTCATCCACCAGACCAAATACGTTGCTGACATCTTGAGCCGGTTCTAGATGGAAGACTCTACTTCAGTAAGCACCCCAATTCAAACCAATCACGGGATTGGACCTGACGAGAAAGGACAAGCAGTTGATCCTTTTCTTTATCGGGCGATGATTGGCTCACTAATGTACCTCACTGCATCAAGACCTGACATAATGTTCGCAACATGTATACTAGCAAGATACCAGTCAAGGCCGAAACAATCTCACCTGGTTGCTCTGAAGAGGATCTTATGTTATCTAAAGGGTTGTCCGACCAAAGGTCTATAGTACCCTAATGACGATAAGTTTGACCTCATCGCTTTTAGTGATGCTGACTATGGCGGATGCAAGACAGACTTGAAATCCACATCGGTTGGATGCCAGTTTTTGGGACCAAGACTAGTCTCATGGAAGTGCAATAAGCAAGCCTCAGTAGCCTTATCCACCTGTGAGTCGGAATATGTAGCGGCATCTAGCTGCTGCTCCCAGGTTCTTTGGATATAGCAACAAATGAGAGACTACGGTTTGAAATTTCTTAATACTCCCATTCACTGTGACAATGAGTCCGCTATAGCACTTGCTAAAGACTCAGTTAATCATTCCAAGGCGAAACATATCTTGGTTCGGTATCATTTCATACGCAATTGCTATGAACAGAACCTGATCGATATGTTTAAAATACACACAGGTTACCAACGTGCAGATTTATTCACCAAAGCTTTTGACGGTCCTCGTTTTGAGTATCTGTTAATCTTAAATGGTATTAAAGAAAAGCAGGATTAGATCCTCATCGGTAATCGTTTTTGTAAATATTTTTCTTCAAAAATCGGAAAAATCCAAAAATATTGTCTTTTCGCAAATTTTTAGATTTTTAGGGGGGGGGATTCAGAAAAATACAAAAACATCAGAAAATGCAAAAATTAAAAAAAATGAGAAAATCCAAAAAATCAAAAAAAAATTGAAAAACTGCACAAATGAGTTTCTTTGGTGAAATAGGGAAAATGATATTAACCATCAGTTGGACTATCTGAATCTTTATCATTTTAAAAGAATTGGAAATGATAAGTAGCCTCTACAATGATGTGTCAGTAGGCTCAAAATCATTTCCAAGTTAGGCACGGTGATATAAACCTAAATCAACTGAAACATGTGTGGATCAATTTGCGTTGGCATATGGTCTTGGTACCGAAATCTCGTTTGATAAAATGCCAAAATCCGAGGTTTCATGGTCTTTAAGAGGTTGGTACATCCGGGGTGAACTGGACGTCTCTCAGAATAAAAGGAGTGGCACATGTGTCGTACGTTGGGTACGGAGCCTACAACTGAGACACCTCTATGTCGTTTCCTGAAAAAAAAAAAACAGAAAAATTCTGATCAGGAGACGTCTGGGAATCCTAAAAGAGCAAAAAGATTCATAAATGCCAAAACCCTATTCTCAAAGAGAATTCGCTCAAAGGTATCAAATCATATACCTAAAGCATCCTACCGTGAAAAATCAAAAATACGGTATTTGACTTGAACCCTGGTCTGGATCTCACTGGTCTCTCTGCTGCAGCGTTCTTGCAGACCTGATCACCACTGAGTCCATTCCTTGTAAATTACGGATGACAACAGCTTACTCACCGGTTGCGAGGAAGCTTTGTGCATGCCTTGATACGGGAATGTGTCGCGTGGCGGGGAACACCTTGTACATCAGTCTTAATATTACCTTAACGTATCTAAAGTGCCTAGCGATAAAACTTGATTTTGATTTTAGGCGGACATCAATATTGGCAGTTTTTTAGGATGCTTATCGGTAATTTAAACTAAACCTGAACATATAAGGGTTCTAGTATAGTCCGTACACTGATATGATTCCCTAACTGATGAAACTCGCAAAAATATGATAGTGTATAGTTAGTTGATTTCCTGTTTTTTGTTGAATTTCTGTTTAGTTTATCTGTTTAATTATTCTTGATTGCCGATGATGGAATCCTAATCCATTGTAATCTTACTTCTTCAGAAATAAAACGCCGAAAATCAACTGATTGAAAATTGTGTTTTTGCCGGGTCAAAACCGTACTTTCTCTTAAGTACCGGGGTGGAAAATGAAAATTTTCAAAGTTCTGAGTCAACATCTGTGTCGCGTGTGAAAATAGGGTGAAAAACGCATGTTTTGAACCTTAACGGGTTAAATATGTGAAATTTGGTGCTGCATGGGCATTTTGGTAATTTCTTTGGAAGTTAGACACAATTAGGTTCCTAATCGCATGAGCATAAGCGATTACCTTGTAATCGCGTGTTTTATACGGACGAGTATATCCTACTCGTGTGTTTGTCTTAAGCGATTAGGCCCTATCTAGTGTACACTTAAAAGAATTGGTATGAGCGTGTAAGGGAACCTACTCGTGTTTAGTTACAAGCGACTAGTGTAATCGTGTGTTTTCTTAGGCGAGTTGTATCCTACTCGCACATACCATCTGGCGATTAAGTGGGAGTATAAAAGGGACAATTAGAGGTTTTCTTCTTCATTACTTTTCAAAACCTCTTGACAGTGTCGTCGTTTCCCTCTCACCAGCCCTTACCAAACCTTTTGCCCGTGTTTCTTTGATTATAGAATATTGTTCTTCATCATCAAGGTACTATGTTCTCAAATTTACAGCCCCGAACAAGCTGATCTGATGGATCAAAGTATAAATTTACTAACCGAAACCCTAGGTTTCTTATGTGTGAGCATTGGGCCTAAATTCAAGTTTGTAAATGCTAAATGATGATGAGGGTTTCTTAATCGACCTTGTTAGGATATTATTGTACAAAAATCTGTTTCAAAACATCAAAGAATCAAAAAGCCCCAATTTTAAACCTTATGAACCCTAATTTTTAAACCGGACTAATACACCCTTAAATCTGAATTGTTAATGAAATATTGTATAGGGGTTTCACTAACCGGTTGTAGTAGGGTCTAGATAAACAAGAATCATGACCCAAATTGACCCATAACTACATTTGATAATCTATGGTGATCGTAGGCACTGTTCACGCGATTAGAGACTCCCACTCGCTTGAACAGTAGAGCGAGTAGGTGTACTCGTGTCTTTCGATAAGCGACTGGAGTCCTAATTGTGTATAATACATGAATTTACACTGTAATCGTGTCTGCCATAGGCGATTAGAAGCCTGCAATCGCCTGTTGCAGCAAATTCATCATTTTTCGTCAAACTTTGGTCCGTTTTGTCCGTCTTATGCGTTTTTGATCTGTTTGTGGTACTTATGTCTTGTCTTTGTGTTTAGGATCATGAATTGGGAAACTTCTAATAACCATAACTGCTGTGCGTTTCTCGTCCAATCATGAAGGACAAGTGCAAAGTGTTCGAAGGCGTCATTGATTTTCCAAAGCGATCAAGGATTAATCATGCTATATCTAAACAACATGCAACTTATAAAGACATCTTGCGAGAGTTCTACAAGAATGCGAAAATCGGTTGCAAGGTGACACCGATTGTGATAACTAGTGTGGTTCAAAACAAAGAGGTGATCATAACTGAAGAAATAGTACGAGAAGAGCTACAATTTCAGGATGCAACAAATTATCCGATAGTATTCGACGTCATTTTGATTCGAGGCGGGTTCTTAAGAATGAAGTATCTGGATGATGTCAAAGAGCAGAAGATGCTACAAAAAGGGTCCTTACCACCTTAACTTAAGTATCTCACACACGTGGTCTTGAAATGCATTGGTCCAAGAAAAGGGACGTTCGATGCTATAAGGGACACGTTGGCTTCAGTGATAGTTGCATTGGCGCTGAATAAGCCATTTAATTTTTCTGGAATGATCATGCATCACCTGAAGGAAGTGTTATTGCAAAAGACGACAAAGACTCCATTTGTTGTTTATCCTCGCTTCCTACAAATAATGATTGATCGCCAAGTTCCGGACTTTGTGAAGAATCCTTCGGAACATATTACGATTGATGACATAGACGAGGCAGAAATGGGCATAATGACTTATTACAAAAGCAGGAAGAAGGCTGAGTATCCACTGAACAGACGTCTATACGGGCATTTGAGCAGAGATGACTATGATTCACCACCGGGCAATAGGTGGAGGCATGATGATAGTGATTCAGAAGATGACATATTGATTCATAGGCGGATATTCAAAGAAGGAGATGACATAGGGAAAAAGATAGCTGAACTGGGTGAAAACGCTCCGGGCAGTACTACTGATGCTGCTATTACTCATGATAATATGCTTGAACCGGACGTTCTAGATTCTAATGAACCTTCCAGTGCAGCAAAAGATCAAGAATCTTCTAAATCAGCAAAAGAAAAGAGGCCAATTGATGAAGACGCCCCTGTTAATATAACAAGTGAAGACGATGACTCAGATGATTCAGAGGATGATTCCCCTGGTACTTTTGCCAGAAAAGAAGCAAAGATAAAGAGAACGGTAGTTGAGGAGAAAGCTCGTGCAGCTGGGAGAAAGCTCTTGCTGTGGATCCGACCTTTATTGTGGATCCTGATGATGAAATTACTGAAATAGATGCAGAGCTAAACACTCCTCCTCCTCCTCCTAAGAGACAAAAGACAAAAGCAAAGAAAGATATAGTTTGGGGAAAGAAAAGAATGTCTCAGAAACCACTGATTGAGAAAACTTCAAAGAGATCAAGACGGTTTAATCTTCCAGAAGCATTTAGGGTTCCTGAAACTCAGTCTTCCCCGGCTGCAGAAACAACAACAACAACAACAACAACAACAACTTCAGCTACCACATCATCAGGTGCAGCTATGACTGCAGGTGCCACTATGTCAATGCCTGCTTTAGTAATCTTCACTGAGTAAGTCTCGGTTACTGAAGCAGCGACAAGTTCTCAAATCATATCAAATCCAATTGGTGACCTTATAAAGAATCTATGAATGAAGTTTGACCTCCAGCTTCTAAGTCAACTGATCCACCCTCCTCTTCCTCAGCACCGGCCTCAAATGATCAACTACAACGCCAGGTCAGTGAGCTAACTGCTATAGTTGCTGCACAAGCGCGTGAGATTGCTGAGTTAAGGGGCAAAAATGCAAGAGTTGAAGAAAATGAAAGGGCTATGCTGGAATTGATCGGTGAAACCATCCAATCAAACAAAGAGCTGCAAGCTTCAAATAGAATGCTTCTCATGTCTAATCAGCAACTGGTAGAGTCTAATCAAAGCACTTTAGCTAGACTTACCAGTGTTGAATCCCAATGCAGCCAGCTTGGTTCACAGTACAATCAGCTTTAGCTCAAAAATGTCAACAATGAAAAACGGATCACAAAATACAGAGCACAAAACAAGAAGCTGAAGGCTAAGGTGAACAAGATAACTGTAGACCTTCCAAGACTCAAAGGTGCTACAAGTTCTGGGGCTGGTTCTGATGATGATGAAGAAGAGGATGATGAAGAAGATGACGATGATGACAGTGATGATGATAGTGATGATGATGGAGGTAAAGATGGTGGAAATGGTGGTGGTGATCCTGGAGCCACAGGTGGTGGCGGATCATCAGCCGGATCTTGAGAGAGGCGTCAAAAGAAAAGTAGTGATTCACAAGGCAAGGATCCCGAAGTAGGTTCTTCTGCTCAGGGGGAGCCTCTCAAAGACGAGATTCAAGAAATGAGGGAATCATTAAAGCAAGTCGTAGTTCCTGTAGAGGTAGTAGAGCCACTGAACAGTTATTTTGCTTATGATGATGATGGCGACTTAATCGTACCACCAGAGTCTCCAGAGTATGCTTTGGAAGAGGGTGAAATACCACCTGAGGTTACTCCTGATGATTTGGAAAAGATCTTTGGCTTAGCACGCGGAAAATCTTCTGGTGCAAGTAACAGTCCTCCTCCAGAGATGATACCGGATAACGATGATGTTGAGATGGAATATAGGACCAAAGTGCCTACTCCTGAATACGTAGTTGATGATTCTGGCGCTGGGATACCTAACATTTCTTAGGAGAAGCTCAAGACTGATCCAATTCCTATTCCTGATAAAGTAAAAGAAAGACATGATCGGATCAGGCAAAGATATCCCAAATGGTTTCCATCAGGAGAAGAGTCTGAGAAGAAGAAAGATCCTGTGCAGGCATCTATCTTCAAGAAGCAACTATTGAAGATGTCTGGTAATTTAATCAGTTGGGCTTACATCAAACATGCCAAGATGCTAGGATTCAAATGACAGGAAGGTTTGCTATACTTTCAACCCTATGGGAAAGTTCTCAGTTTACCATTCTGGTATGTTCGTGACCTAGTTCGACTACACTATCCCTTGTATCATGAGTCAGCCAGTACTCTTCGAGGTTTCTTCAACATTATGAAAAGAGAAAGCACAACAGAATGGGAAACTCTCAAACCTCATTATCCTAAATCATTCAAAACAGACAAGCTCCATCCTATCACCAAAAGTCCAATCTGGAAGCACAAAATCAAGCCACCAGAATGTGTGTCGAAGATTCCTATTATCCCAGTTGAACAAGACTTCTCTTCAAAGTTCTATTATTGGCATTGTGATGATGCTACTACCGAAGAAGTGATAGTCTTGAGCAACTCACCAAAGCCTTGCAGGAAAATCAGAATATGGGACCCGATGTGGCTAATTAACTGCTCAGCAAAAGATGTGGAGACATTGTACCTGTATCCCATTCAGCACTTGAAAGCCGAAGCAGATCAAGCCATGAAGTTTCAGAGGGTGATTCGCTTCTGCCACGCCAACAAAGTTCACGCTGGATGCGACTGGTCAAGACTTACAAGGATCAGCACGATGTCAGAGTAAAGTGAAGACTGAAGTTGCTGCAAGTCATTTTTGTTTGTTTTTTGTTTAAGCGTCTGTATAGCTGTTTTGCTGTGATATAAACTTTCTCTCTTTAGAAGTCTTTGTACGTATACTATCCTGGTCCAAGGGGGAGTCTGTTAGTGCATGATGTCCCTAGGCTAGTATATATGTTGTTTGGACGCGTTTCGGGGTGTTTGGAGGTGTTTATAAGCGTTTTGGGTATTTTTGGACCTAACAGGTGATTAGGCATTTTGTGCATGCGATTGGGATGCCACTCGCATGATCTTACATGCGAGTGGGCTGCCAAATGCTTGTTACTTCATGCGATTAGGCCAAATCGCATGATGTTACATGGTGGATAGCTCACCAATCGCCTATACTGGTCTGTACGAGTATAGGAGGTATAAATAGGCCAAATCATTACCCTAATCATTAGTTCTTGCCACACACACTCTCCAAACACCCTCCCTTGGTCTGAGAAGTCTGATTTGATCATTGTAACACTCGAGCTCTGTTTTAATGATAAATTTTTAATCTTTTGACCCGTTTGTGTGTGTTAATTACTCGCATATCATTGTTTCTTGGTTTCATAGATGTTTTTGTTATTGGAACATATTTAGAGGATTCCGCACTCTGAATATAAACCTCGTAATTGTCGGTTGATCCGTTCGTCGATCCTTCGATGATCCGCTGCAATCTCACATAGCAGCGGATCCACTAAAAACAATTATACATCACTAAGACACACCAAAAGTAGTTAAGTTTCTTTCCACACCAACAAAAGAATCAAGCTACATCGGAAGAGCTCTGGAAGAAAGAGAGAGAGAGAGAGAGAGAGAGAGAGAGAGAGAGAGAGAGAGAGAGAGAGAGAGGAAACAGTTTGGGAAGTGTGTAAGCTAAAGCCTCACAAAGACGTCTCGGGATTCGGGAACCGTCTCTCCAAAGACGGGTGAGGTGTCGCTCGGCTAGTGATCCATCACTGACGTCTCACGAAGACGCCTCGGGACCTGTGAGTCGACTCTCCCAAGAGATGGGAGGTGGCTATTTTGGTAAGTTGACCAAGTCTTTGACCAATTTGGTGATTTTCCCATAATAAAATAGGCAAATTTAAAAATTAGCATTGAAAAGAGGTAGATTTACCAATGATCAAACATTTTTTTTACGGCAAGGAACAACGTGCTAACCACCGTGACAACGGGTGCTGTGACCAAGGTCGACTACTCGACCGCTGTTAGCCCCTTGGCTTTTCCAGATGTGTGGAAACCCGACCTCCACCCCTCCAAAAGCACGACAGTAGAATAATCGATAAAACCTAATCTCCCATCCGAGTCGAACCGGCACCACCCGTATCCGCTGTTCACCTGAATGACGCAAAAAAATAATGAAAACAGTGGAAAGCGAACTTGGGTCACAAAGAACACGTACCAAATGTTTTTCAAACCACTCCACCAATATCTCATTGGCGATCAATTAATAGTTATTTAACTAAGTAGTGACAGCAACAAGCCAATCATTGCAATATATATATTGCTTACTTTGCTTGCGTATAAAAATATTGCAGGTTGCCGTTCAAAATTAAAAATATTGCAGGTTGTATATGTGTATATATATAATCTGCATGCATGTGCATCACTCATAAGTTGTCATAAGTCACTAAACGAATATAACTATTTTCTCTAAAAATGTTACAACAAGCTTTATCTCTTCTTTTCTTCATATTACATTTCATGCTCCCCCTCTTATCATTTTCTACCGCAAACCCCAACGTCTATGTTCAATGCTCTCAATTCAACTTCACCTCAACGACACCTTACGAGTCAAACATCAACTCGCTATTCGCTTCATTAGTTGATTCGGCGTCCCAATACAACTTCAATAAATTTGAAACATCCCCACAAAGTGATACCGTTTATGGCCTCTTCCAATGTAGAGGCGACCTAAGCTCCCCCAATTGCAATGATTGTGTGGTCAACGCTACAAGTCAACTCAAGACAACTTGTGCTATGTCTAAAGGTGGTGAAATACAATTAGATGGATGTTTTGTGAAGTATGATGATACGACTTTTTTTGGAACCCAAAATAAGATGGAGGTGTGTAGGAAATGTGGCCCTTCAGTTGGCTATAGTTCTGATGTGTTGAGCCAAATAGATAGTGCGTTGGCATATCTAGTTGGTGGGAACGGAAAATACTTTCGTGGTGGTGATTTTGGGAGCATACAAGGTGTGGCGCAATGCGTTCAAGATTTGAGTTTAAACGATTGTCAAGATTGTCTTTCAGAGGCGAGTGGACGGTTGAGATCAGAGTGTGTTACATCTACGTGGGGTGATATGTACCTTGGAAAATGTTATATCCGATATGCTGAACAAGGTAAACCTATACCTAGTGTGGTGGTGGTTTATAGGGGTGTTTAGAATTCGATTCGGATTTGAAAAATTCGAAATTCGACTTAGTTCAATTCGATTACCAAGAATTCGATTCGGTTATTAAGAATTCGAATTCGATTCAATTCGAATTTGTGTCTAGTAAATCGAATACGAATTCATGATTTTAAATTCGATTCGATTCGAAATTCGAATAAAAATTGTACATGTATATTTTTTAAATATATATATATGCACACATACACATTATTATATACACAAATATCACATTGTAAAAAAGGAACTTTTAAATTTTGGTCAAACTCTAAGAACCCATAGTCTCTACAATTTTTACCATAACCATATTTTACATATGTACCTTATACGTCATAAAACTCTAACAAACTATAGTCTCTACTATTTTTACTATTCCCATATTTGACATATTGTTGTTTATCAATATTGTAGATTTGTATTTTATATGTTAAAAATAATGAGTTTGTATTAGTTTTAAAACTAAAAATAAACAATTTATTATTTATGGTGAATTTGAACTAAATCGAATTTATTCGAATTCGATTCGAATTCGAGTTTCTTATTCGAATCAAATACGAATCGAATAAATTGAATTTTAAACGAATACGAATTTAGGAAAAAATATTAAAAATTCGAGAAATTCGATTCGAATAATTCGAAAATTCGTTATTCGATTCAATAAACACCCCTACTGGTTTATAAAAATAATCATATTTATGTAACATTAACATATAAAGTATGCATGATTTAATGCAGGTAACTTAAATATTCCAGATGACAACGGTAACACTTATTCCAATAAAAAGAAAGGGAAAGGGAGCAAGGCAAGCAAACTGAGGTGGAGTCTTGGTATTATTGGCGCCTTCTTTGGCGGGGGAGTAACTTTTACTGTGACTTTTAGTGTGCTTTGTGTTTGGAATTGCTGTAATATAAACGGTACGTTACTTCATTTTCTAATGATTATGCCAGAAAATATGTTTATAAGGATGTATAAACGAGATTCATTAAGACTGTGTGTTGTGGTCGGGTGAGTGGGGGCGTGAGCCATTTAAGCAGCCACATGGCTCACGAACACACACAAAGACGTGGGGTGAGCGGGGGCGCGAGCGAGCTAAGGTGAGCGTGCTCACGGGGCTTTATCCAAGATTTTGTCTTGGATTTTGAGGGGGCGCAAGCGAGCTCACCTGAACCACAACAGGGTCAAGTGACTTCAGCAGGGCCTTTATCCAGGGGCCCGTCAGCATGAGGTGGGTTACTATCAAAGGATGAATCCGGATGATAACTTGAGCCACTAACACACAGTTTAATAATATATTAAAAAAACCTCAAAGATAAAAAGAGTTAATAGAATATATCATTAAATAGAATAGATATATTATGTAAATCAACTTGTAATAATGATGCATATCTACATCAATATAGAAGAGATCCCTTATGTATACATATTATCAAAAGTCAATGAAGAGATCATTAGTTTTTGTCTCTAAAATTAAATAATCAAAGATTCTATATAATTATGATTCCTACTCGTTGCAATCAAAGATAAAAAAAATTATTTTCTATGATTTTTAGTTACTTGATAGTTTTCATTGATGCACACTGTTTCTATTTATTATGTAAATAGCATGCCTTAAAATTTTAAGCCATGTATGCCATTGTTAATTATAAGCTTTTGTAATTCATGCTTTTCTAACATTTTTTTGATCCCCAGTTTACAAGAAAAAAATAAAGAAGTTGGAGTACAAAAAGAAAGCAGCCAAGAAAGAAAGGGATTCAGCCAAATCAGATGCAAAAGCAGCCAAAGAAAAGGTAACAAAACTTGAGAAAGAAGTAATACAGTTAAAGAAATGTTCTTCTGTAACGACAATTATGCCATCTTCTTGCATGCCTTTGCCGCCTCCATGCCCTTTCTATGCATGAATCCATATACGTGTTATTATTTGTAAAGAATTACCCGCTTTTTACTTGTCTTTTGTTTGGTTCAAAATGTAAATTTACCATGATGAATAATTCGAAATATTTGGGTTGTATCATTCTCAAACTTTTCTTATTTGTGCCACATAACTGATTTCACATGACCTTTGTGAATTAGTTGGTGATTTACAGGTAAAAACTCACCAAATGAGCCTAGGCGCGAGGACATTGGTTAATTTACAAAACTAGCAAAAGCATATTGTAAATGAAACTATCAAATTTATATTAAATACGTTGGCCCGTTTTGTGCTCTTTAATTAATTGAGTGTCAGGGCATGTTTAGATAAACTTATTTGAGGCAAAAAGAACTTTTTGTTAAAAGGACTTATTAACTTATGACTTTTTAAAAGGGAGTTTTTAAAAAAATGTTTGGATTAGCTTATGTGGTAGGGAAAAACAATAAGTTGATAAGTTAGTTTGTAAAAAAGTGTTTGGTTTAACTTATTTAGGTAAAATGACCAAAAAGGGTATAAGGAGGGAATGTGTAAGGATATAATAAGGGCATGTAGGTAAATAACCATCAATAAGTTATAAGGAGGTTCAAAAAGTCACTCCTCCCTTACTTTTCCAAAACAACTTATTATAGGCTTACAAAAAGTTAAAACAAAAGGTCCTTTTCCTTTTGTCAAACACTTTTTGTAACTTATTAACTTTTTGGAAAAGTTATAAGTTATAAGGGGGTGAAAATAAGGAGAGTCAAACATGCTCTCATTTGAAAACTTAGTGACAATGAATAGAAAAAAAGAAAAAAGTTCAACAACTTCTTAGAAAAATAGATTTAAGACAAATAAATTATTTATTGGTCATCGTATTTTTAATTTTTAAAACGGTATATTATTAATTTAATACTTAATATTAATAAGATCTAATCGGGTTTCAATTGTTTGAAGAGTAGGCCAAGCCGACTTGAAAATTTATTAGTTGGTAAATAACTTTTGCTTTTGGATAGTTTACACTTATTTACATGGTTTCTAGCATGGGTGGCAAAATGGATAGGTTAGGTGGGTTTGGTTGTTGGGTCAAGATGAGTTTGGGTTAGGATGGGTATGGATCAAGATGGGTAGATTAAAAAAATGGGTTAAGATGGGTTGGGTATGGATGGGTTTGGATATGGATGGTTTGGATTAAGATAGGTTCACACTAAAATAGATTAAAATTTAAAAAAAAAATTAAAATAACAATAAAAAAACTAAAAAGTAAATAAAAATAAAAAAATAAAATTAAAAAAAAAACAAAAATAAACTTAAATATAAATTTTTAAGGGGTCTGAAATATTTCATTTTGAACCGTACCGGTTTGACCCTATCGGGCTGCATAACAACCCAAACCGTTACGACCCGGCCAGGCCGGGTAGCGACCAGAACTGTTTTAACCTGACCCGTCCCGTAGCGACCCGGACTGTTTCGACCCGGCCGTTTCAACCTGAGCCGTCCCGTTTCGACCCGGCCGGGCCCGGTAGCGACCCGGACCGTTTCAACCCGGTCGGGCCCGGTAACGACCCGGACCGTTTCGACCCGACAAGACCGGTAACGACCCAGACCGTTTCGACCCGACCGGGCCCGGTAACGACCCAGACCGTTTCGACCTGACCCGTCCCGTAGCGACCCGGATTGTTTCGACCCGGCCGGGCCCGGTAGCGACCCGGACCGTTTCGACCCGCCCGGGCCCGGTAGCGACCCGGACCGTTTCGACCCGCCCAGGCCCGGTAGCGACCCGGACCGTTTCGACCCAGCCGGGCCCGGTAGCGACCCGGACCGTTTCGACCCGACGGGACCGGTAGCGACCCAGACCGTTTCGACCCGACCGGGCCCGGTAACGACCCAGACCGTTTCGACCTGACCCGTCCCGTAGCGACCCGGTCGAGCCCGGTAGCGACCTAGGCCGTTTCAACCCGATCGGGCCCGGTAACGACCCGGACCGTTTCGACCCGACCGGGGCCGGTAACGACCCAGACCGTTTCGACCTGACCCGTCCCGTAGCGACCCGGTCGAGCCCGGTAGCGACCTAGGCCGTTTCAACCCGACCGGGCCCTGTCACGGCCTAGACCGTTTCAGCCTGACACGTCCCGTATCGACCCGGACAGTTTCGACCCCGCCGGGCCCGGTAGTGACCCATACCGTTTTGACTCGACCGGGCCCGATAATGACCCAGACCGTTTCAACCTGACCCGTACTGTTTCGACCCGAACGGGCCCGTTAGCGACCCGGACCGTTTTGGCCTGACCGATCCCGTTTGCAACCTGGACCGTTTCGACCCGACCGGGCCTGTCAACGACCAGACCATTTCGAACCGAATGGGCCGGTCAACAACCCAGACCGTTTGGACTCGATTAAGCCTGCTAACGACTCGAACCGTTTCGATGAGGTTGGTCTCGTTAACGATTCGTGTTGTTTCGACATGGTCGTCCGTTAACGACCCGAACGGTTTCAAACCGACTGGATTATCAACAAATGCAAAAGATATAATTTTTTATTTTTAGTGACATTGATTTTTATGAGGCATCAACACTTTTGGTGTTGGGTGAGTTTTAATTCAGATTTATATATGATTATCTAAAAATACCCATCCTGACCCACTTACTTATTTCCTACAATTAAAATTACCCATCCTAACCTCTTTGAAAATTATACTAAACCCATTTTAACCCACAAGGTTAAATTTTAAACCCAAAACAACCCAAACTCAACTAGATGGGTTGAAATTGCCAGGTATAGTTTCTAGTAAACTTCTGAAGGATGTTTGGTTAATTGAATAATTGGGCACCATATCTACCCTAGTCAAAGTAGCATATTTGTGATGCTTATGACGAAGTGGCAAAAATGTGGTAGGGAGACATGTCAAAAAAAACTTCAATTACACCACATTGCCGATGTATGTATTATTAAAAACCCACAAGTTGTTTCAATACAAAGTCCTACCCGAACCCCTTGATTCTTCTGTTGATCAGTTCTGATTGTATGTAATGGAAAACATGCAATAAACGTGTACCTGAAAGATTTGTGAGACCTAAAACTAATGTTGTAAGCGTATTGGAAGACGACATCATTGTCAGTATGTTTGGATTATCTTTAGTATGTATCGTTATGATGGCTAATGAACTTTGATGAGTTCGATTGAGAGAGAGGTAGGTGACGGTTGATTTAGGTTATGGTGTTATGTTATTGTGTCAACCCTTCAACCTCTCATAATCCATCTATTACACATAAAGGGACACCCTAATATTATGTCATTAAGGGTAATTCCGTCTATCAAGGAATCACATATTATTAACTTAGGGATATATTAGTAATTGACCATTATTATATAAATGATTGGGATGACTATAGATAAATATACTAACATAATGTATATTTATTCTAACATTCTGTAGGATCGTGTTCCGGACAAGAAACGATGAATCACACGCGTTTCAGATTAAAGGCGAAATCAATAACCCGATTAGTTGTTATAGGTGAGTGTTTATTGAAAGGATAATAATATGAGAGCACACACACAAAAACACACAGAAATGGCTGCAACTTGTATTGAATGGCAAAAGTTTTTTTTTTAAGTGTTACAAAATAAGGTAAGACATGGGGTATTTATAGCCTTTAGCCCATATGCTGTAAACACTTCGCACGTATGGGTTCCATGCATGTCTCTTCATACACGTATGACCCTTTGATATGTGTATGGACTATTACAAATTACTATAATACCCCTAAACACTAAGATGTTGTCCGAACACATCTAAAACGCTATATAATCATGCCTACGACTATTATCGACCTATCATTAGTTGAGGACATACACGAAGTGCACTAACAGTCTCTCCCTTGGACCTAGCAAGTGATTTGTATACTTAACCAGTCATTAAGCTGGGGATGTCTTGAAAGACGTTCACAGACTCCTCCTAAGGTCTAGCTAATGATCTTCAGTCTTCATATATGACAATCTTCAACGTGGGAAACTACACCGCAATGTACTAACAATCTCCCCCTAAAGACTTGAATATTTTCTAATTTGAGTTT
Source organism: Ambrosia trifida (assembly GCA_028751855.1). NCBI lineage: Eukaryota > Viridiplantae > Streptophyta > Magnoliopsida > Asterales > Asteraceae > Ambrosia > Ambrosia trifida. Next base: position 32,989,982 of record CM054123.1, on the reverse strand, counting down.
TGGTCGTGGCTTCATGAGATCTCGTCTTGGTCTTCGATCAACTTCGATAACTTGGGAGGAATCAAGAAATCTCCACTGTTTTGATTGACGATTCTTTGACGAAGACAAAGCTCAACAACATCTGCACTTTCATTTCTTGATTCTCATCTTCTTCAGCTTCTGATGCTGGAGCTCTACCATAATCTGGTGTATCTGAAGATGGAGTACTGGGTTCTTGTTGTTCAGGATGATCTTGATGTCCAGGTTCTGGTCTTGTCCAGCTTCAAGCATTGTTGTTCGCATCATGATGAGCACACTGGTTGTGTTTGATCCTGCAGAAAAAAATTAATAAAAACTACACACAAACTACAACTTGTATTAGATACAACAAAAAATCTGAACTCAATCAAATTCTTGAAGTTTATCATTTGATAAACTTTCAAGATTTGTCCATTTTGACCACTATTTGGAGGAACAAAGCGTTCTCCCCCTGAACATTTGAATATTTTCAAATTTCACTCTGAATGTTCAAATTTGTCAAATTAAATCCTTTAATTTATGAAAGTTGCATTTTGACCCTTGAATTTTGAAAGACTTTATTTTATTGTGTTTCGGCTTCGGATCTGATATTCCAATTGAAGAATTTAGTGTCCCAGCATCGGTTAATCGAAAATAAAATCTTTTTGGATTTTTTTTTTTAATAAGAACTTTCAAGCAGATAACTAATATTCACAGATAATATTTTTGCGAGCTTGATGATAAGAGAATTATATCAGTATTCGGACTTGCCATGATAACCGTTGTTCAATTAGATTAAATTAGGATAACCAGTAAACAAATGATTACCAATATGGGATCCTCTTAAACCAAGAAAATCAAGAGTACGTGTCGGCACTTTAGATACTGTTATTTGGTAAGATTTATACTTGCATTCAATGGTCCCCACGCACACGACACATTCCCGTATCAGGCATTGCGCAAAGCTTCATCGTAAGGGGTGAGTAAGCCATGAGCATCCATTTACAAGACACGAGACTGTTTGAGTCTCGGTTAGGGTGGGGTCAAATATCGGAGGCCTTTTTATGGGATACTTTCCTTAGAGGGTGTGTACAATCTAAGTCACTATCCCAGTGCACAATCGCCATAAGGTCCTTATTTATTCGTTATAGTACGTTGTGACTGAATTAACAGACTTGGCTTAGCGGGTGTATTCAATCTGGGTCACTATCCCAGTAAGCAATCACAATAAGCTTCAAAATTATATATAGTATACTCCACAGCGCACAATGGCTTATCGGTCGAGTATCTGAAGACGAAAAATGCTCGCGCTTCGCAGCTAGAATTCTCTTATTTGTTTGCACGAGAATTAGGGTTTGGCTATTGATGTATCTTTTTAGCACATTTAAGAACGCCTGATCAACTCAATCGGATCTGCGGTAGATCCAAGATTTGACCATTTGTTCCCGGATGTATCACAAATTAAAGACCCACAACCTCAGATTTCAGCAACCCATCAATCGAGATTTCGGTACCAAGACCATATGCCAATGAGGCGGGAAACCACTCGACTTTAAGTCGTTAATGTTTATATCACTGTGCCAACTTTGAAATGATTTTCAAGCCTACTGGTATATCACTTGTAAGACTGATTATCATTTGCATTTTAGGTTTGGGAAATCAGACATTCCACTGATGTACTATCATTTTCTCTTTTTCTTACAGCAAAAACTCATTTATGAATTTTTTTTTTTTTTTTTGGGAATTTTCTTCTGCTAAAATTCAAAATGTTTAAAGAAATTGAAACCTTTTTGGATTTTCTGATAGAAAAACGTTTAAACAAAAACAGATCTTCCGATGTGGTTTACTCAGATTTTACCAAAAGGCCTTTTACCTTCCAAAGATAGTCAAATTTAGTTTTGTCAAATGATTTGGTAAAATTGTTGGCAATTTGGTAGTCAGTGTGGACTATAGTAATCACTGGATCCCTAGTGATTTCTATGGAAGTTACACTATGAATAAGAAAATGAAGGTGATAAGAAAACGCAAACCGTAGTCACGCACGTATGTTGATGGATAAATTAAAGAACTTGGAAAAAATAGCTCGATGTAGCAACCTGATTCGGCTTCGTAGGTTGCAGGAAACACATGTGACGACCTCCCATGAACTAATATCCACCCATTGTGGATCCAGCTTCAACATTGCAACCACCATTGACAAACTCACCAAAGTCAACGAGATCCAGCTTATCGTCATTAGGGTACCATAGACCTTCGGTCGGTAACCCTTTAGATAATGAAGGAACCGTTCTACAACAATCACGCATTCCACTCTAATTCATTACTGACACCCGTTGTTAAGTCAAAACACTGGGTCATGATTTTAATCTCACCGAACATTTCTCTTCTTTCTTCGTTCATCAAAGATGTTCTAATCAAGTTATCGGAGCGATATGTCACCTATTATGTGCTAAGATGCCCCCCTGTCAACAATCAATGACTACTGATAGTTCCTCCTAGAACACCCTACACACTCGTTCAAAGATTAGTTCTGGAGGGGGGCCCAGGCCTTGATGATCGTTGGTCGGCCTAGGTCATCAATCATTGGTAGATCCATCCACCTGTCGTGAGGAGTTGGAGTAGGATCACCTGATGATGAACCCTCTGAAGAATTTACTAATTTAGGTATCCAAACCTACTTAATTTTATCTTTGAAGACTTTTGGTTTTCCAGGATTGAGTTTGGCTTTAGGTTGTGCTTTTGGGTTTCCCTTTAGACTTGCCTTAGTGTTTGCCTTGGGCCTTGAGACCTTAGGTTTTACAACCATCTCAGTTTTTGGCTTTGGAGTTTCAACAACAATTCTTTGTTTTCTTTAAAAGGGGTTTGGTCTGTCATTTTGATAATAATTATCATAAAAATTTTGTTTTGGAGAGCCAAATTGATTTTCGTTGTTCTTTCTTGTGGGTTCATAACTGCTAGCCTTCATCTCTCTCGGATAGGGACAATGAGATCTAACGTATCCTACCTCGTTGCATTCAAAGCATGACTTCCATTCCTTTTAATATTGAGGTTCATACTAAGAATACCCCAAGCTATAGTGAGACGATCTCGGGCTAGAGCTTCCAAATCTCGTCTTACTTGGGATGCTTCATGGTCAAGAGATCTAGGTGCACCATATCTTTGATTTTTTTGTTTAAAATACTCAAATTTTGTGTGGTTTTCAAAATGTTGCACCTGATACGTACCCCTAGATTTGACAAACTTAAATTCTTTAGTATTGGGAACTGACTTGTTCTTCCTAGACTTTTTCTTTGGAACCCAATTTGTAACATCCGGCCCCTCTCACCACCAATATTGTTCGCTTTGCCCCGATGGGTTGCTCATCCAGAGTTCACGGATTTGTTTTTGGTTGCCCTAGTGGAGACTTCCTAGGAGGTCACCCATCCTGGTACTGCCCCCACCTGAGGACGCTTAACTGTGGAGTTCTCCTCTCATCCACTAATATTAAGCCCCAAAATGCATTGGTGATTTAAGAGGCATTGGATTACATATGAACTAAAGATCTCTTATAGCCACAACCGATGTGGGATTTTCCTAGGGTGTCACATTCACCCCCTGTTAGAGTGTCATTGTCCCTGATGAGGTATGGACCCACTATCCTGAACGATACAGGAGTGGCTCTGATACCATCTGTAACATCCGACCCCTCTCACCACCAATATTGTCCGTTTTGCCCTGATGGGTTGCCCATCCAGAGCTCACGGATATGTTTTTGGTTGCCCTAGTGGAGACTTCCTAGGAGGTCACCCATCCTGGTATTGCCCCCACCTGAGCACACTTAACTGTGGAGTTCTCCTCTCATCCACTAACATTAAGCCCCAAAATGCGTTGGTGATTTAAGAGGCATTGGACTACATATGAACTAAAGATCTCTTATAGCCACAGCCGATGTGGGATTTTCCTGGGGTGTCACATTCACCCCCTGTTAGAGTGTCATCGTCCCTGATGAGGTATGGACCCACTATCCTGAACGATACAGGAGTGGCTCTGATACCATCTGTAACATCCGACCCCTCTCACCACCAATATTGTCCGTTTTGCCCTGATGGGTTGCCCATCCAGAGCTCACGGATATGTTTTTGGTTGCCCTAGTGGAGACTTCCTAGGAGGTCACCCATCCTGGTATTGCCCCCACCTGAGCACACTTAACTGTGGAGTTCTCCTCTCATCCACTAACATTAAGCCCTAAAATGCGTTGGTGATTTAAGAGGCATTGGATTACATATGAACCAAGGATCTCTTCTGGCCACGGCCGATGTGGGATTTTCCTGGGGTGTCACACAATTGATTTTCTTAGTTTGATTTGGTTGGTTCTGCTGATTTTAATGAGTTTTCAGAGAATCAGCTTGTGGTTTCACCTGTTGAGGTTTACCATTTTGCTTTTTGACTTCGGGTTGAGGATCACATTCAATGTGATTCTCAAATGGAATACGTAGTTTTAATCCTAAACCCGGTCTCTCGAATTCCTCATCAGAATCTTCATAATCAGTTTCGACCAACACATAATTCTCATCTTTAAAAATCTCAGTTTCCTTGATCTCAGATGGGTCAGCAAAAAGTGGTGTTGTGACAACAAATTTTGTGAGATATGTCTCCTCTGGTGACTTTGAGTAATTGTCACGCATAGGTGGAGGAACTGCATTATAACCTACCCCATTCCCAGATTTTTCTGTGATTTGACTATCAATGATATGATCTAGCACATACCTGTAGTTGGAATAACTCTCCAACTTCCTTTTGATAGTTTCATAGTCACACAGTGCTGCTGCTAATGCTTTCTTGGTTTGTTGCAAATCAGTTATGTAGTTGTTAATGGCACCTTGTTTGTTTAAAACTGTTCGTTTAAGCTCACTTACATATTTCTTTAATAACAAAATCGTTTCTTTAAATTCTTTTTCATTCTTTTTCAATGCTGCATTAGCATCAGTGCATGACCTCAAATCACATACCAGACTCATGTTATGTTCTTTAAGAGTCTCTAACCTACCTTCTAGATGTAAACATTTTTCACATTTAGGCTTAGAGGGGTTAGAACTTACCTGAGTATGCTACTCAGTCTGATTTCCAGATGACTAAATTGGGGTGTCAACATCTATCTCTTCTATCTTTTCTTCCTATGAATCATCCCTTCCAGATGTTGAACACTCTACATCTGTGCTGCTGGTTGACTGAGAACTTCTTTCATCAGCTGATAATTCACTCTCTTCACCCGACCCGTCATCATAAGTCGTTGAGCTTGAACCGAAGCTCTAAATTTCCTCACTTGAGCTTTCATAAGCTCCACTACTTTGTTCCTCTGAACTCTGAGCAATTTCTGTGGATTTTTCATCATCTCGAACTATAGTCATCCTTTCACACCCTTTATCTGCATGTTCATCCAATGCTTTAACTAACACTGCATTTACTAGATCCTTGTTACTGCTTCCTGTTGCCCTCTCGATCATACGGATTCTTTGGACGCTTTGCGACTTACTCACGGATGTAATGAGTGCCCATGGATCTTTCATGTTGATCCTGTGTTGATGTGGAGTTTAAAAGAATGGATCCCATGATACATTGACCCTTGGCTTTATGTCTTCAACACGGATGATGTCAGTCAAATAGTTTATTTTAGAGGTAATTTGGCTAACTCTACAGGTGACACGTATGAACAAGTAGCACATGTATAGGACACGTGTATGGTATGAGACTCCTATGAAAACCACAAGTATGAAGTAACTTGTATGATACCAGTATGATAACACACGTATGACAATAGAGGACACATATCAAGAACATGATACCCGTATCAAAAGAACTTAGACGTATGATAGACAGATGACCCGTATGAAGAGGACACGTAGGGAAACAAACGTATGATTGGTGAACTGACACGTATGAGTGCAGGCTTGACCAAGAACACGTATGGTAACACAAGTATCAAAGCGAACACGTATAAGGCAACACGTATGAGATGTAGGCATATCAAAGGAAACGTATGAACTTTGATACGTGTGAATAAGACAGCTAAGAGCTGATACGTGTGATTGAGGGACGCGTATCAATTGATACGTGTGGCTATTGCAAGTGTATGACAGCAGACATAATTAAGAGTGTTCATCATGCTTTAATCAAATTTTTTTGGGTGATTTTGGGTATTATGATGATATGATGATTAGGTTTTTTGTAGGGAATGATTCCTAACAAGTTTGCAAAGACCAAATCAATCCAAAAACACGAATTATAATCCAAAATTCACATGAACATGAAGAATACAAAACTAATGGGTTTTTTTTTTTATCAAAAATCCATATCAGAATCAATCTAACATTGTTTAACATTTGAAATTGATTCAATTAGTTTCTAAAACACTTATGTATGATGATTGAATGATCAGATCTCACAAATCATTCCATGATCATGATTTTTCACCAAAAACTTACAATATTCATAAACATGAAAAATTTCTCAAAAATCTCAGATCTGATCTGTTTTGCTGAAATTTGATTTGGTGTTGTATAGAAACACTTTATAAACATGAATCCACAATCAAATATCATATCCAAACTTCAAACACACATCAAAATCAATGAAAACAATGTTTAAGCTATAAACGGGTCAAAATCAGTTTTCTAAAACAATTGCCTTAAAACTTTTAGATCTTATGCAAAACCCCTATAACAACACGTGTGATATGAGCCTCGGCTCTGATACCACTTGTAGGATCGTGTTCCGGATAAGAAACGATGTATTGCACGCATTTCGGATTAAAGGCGGAATCTATAACCCGATTAGTTGTTATAGGTGAGTGTTTATGGAAATGATAATAATATGAGAGCACACACACAAAAACACGCACAAATGGCTGCAACTTGTATTGAATGGCAAAAGTTTTTTTTAAGTGTTAAAAAATAAGCTAAGGCATGGGGTATTTATAGTCTCTATCCCATACACCTTAAACACTTCACACGTATGGGTTCCATACGTGTCTCTTCATACACGTATGACCCTTTGATACGCGTATGGACTATTACCAATAACTATAATACCCCTAAACACTAAAATGTTGCCCGAACACATCTAAAACGCTATACAATCATGCCTACGACTATTATCGACCTATCACTAGCTGGGGATATACACGAAGTGCACTAACACATTTTCTCACTTAGCCGAGTTATCATTTATTATAAGTATTACATAAGTCTCTAGAGGTTAATACTCATTTTAATTCTAAGCCCAAACTGTAATAGAGAAATATAGTCGTTAAGTCGATATTCAACTTGGGACCCCTATTAATCATACTACAACCCAAATTCAAAACTTAACGTTAGGGTCAATTTAAGTTATGCCTTTAATTGTTACTTTGTTACATTAATGTCTTTATGTCATTATGCTAGCTAAATATACTAATAGACAAACAAATCAAAATGAGGAAACTTCATCAAACGTAAGTCATTATTCATAAAACATTAGTAAACATAAGTCATAAGTAAGTACATATGCTTCTAAACAAGGTCATTAGTAGGTCCCATCTTCGAAACATGTTATTCGAATACTTTAGGTGGAAGACATTTAGTCATCGAATCCACAAGCATATTATTAGTACTTATATGTCCGATACAAAGATTGTTTTCCTAAACTCACTCACCTACGAACAAGTAATTTGTATCTAAGAACAAACCAGCGCCAGTCGAACTGTTACTGTTCGAGAAACTAACAGCAATTGAGTTATCACAGTAAAACTTCAATTGTATAGATATGGAATTAACTATTTTAAATCCAGTGATGAGCTTCCTAATCAACATTCCATGACAGGTTGCGTTATGCACAACAATGTATTCTGCCATCATTATGGATGTTGCCGTTAGTCTCTGTTTATGACTCTTCCATGCTAACATAAAGATAAACCCCGAAATGGATTTGTTATCATCATTGTATTTAGCAAAGTTAGAGTTAGAGTATCCTACCACTTCTAAATGATTACTTCTTCTGTAAGTCAGTTTATAGTCTTTTGTCCCTTCCAGATATCTTAACATCTTCTTAGCGGCTTTCCAATGATCATGACCTGGGTTATTTAAGTAACGGCCTAGCATTACAGTGACATAACTGATATCTGGACATATACAGACTTATGCATAAGAAAGACTATCGACTACTAAGGAATAAGGTATCATTCTCATTTGTTCCTTTTTCCAGTAGCTAAGGTATCTCCCTTAGCTACTGGAGTTGGATTAGGCTTACAATGTTGCATATTGTAACATGTAAGAACACAATCAATGTAGGCCCTTTGAGACAAACCTATTATCCTATTGGGTCTGTCTCGGTGTATTTCAATGTCAATGACATAAGAGGCTTCTCAGAGATCCTTCATGTCGAAATTAATCGCTTCGACTCATTCAACATATCTAAGCTATTGCTTACCAATAAGATAACATCAACGTGAAGGACAAAAATAGTAAAGTTACTCCCACTCATCTTAAGGTGGGTGCATTTATCGACTTGATTCTTCAAAAGACCATTACTCTTTACGACTTCATCAAACTTTAAGTACAATTGATGTGAGGCTTGTTTTAATCCGTATATGGATTTTTTTCAACTCGCAAACTAAATGTTCTTGACCTTCAGCTTTGAAGCCTTCAGGTTGCTTGATGAACACTTCTTCATCAAAGTCACCGTTAGGGAAAGTGATTTTCACATCCATCTGATGCAGTTCTAAATAAAAATGAGTTATGAGGGTTATGATGATCCTTAAAGAATCTTTTCTAAAGACAGGTGAATATGTCTCCTGATAATCAATTCCCTCTTTCTAAGTGTAGGTTTTTTGCAACCCATCTCGCTTTGTAGCGTTCAATGTTCCCATTTGGATCTAGTTTTGTTTTGAAGAGCCATTTACATCTTACAGCTTTTGCTCCGCTGAGTAAGTCAACCAATTACAAAACGTCATTTTTCTTCATACATTCAAGTTCGTCAGTCATGGCTTTAGTCCATTCAGAAGACTGATCACTGCTAATGGCTTCGTTATAAGAGTTAGGATCGGTAAGCTTTTCGGTATCAATTTCAGCTTCAGTTAGGAAGGTTACATATAAATCAAAATTAGTAGGCCTTTTGGGCCTTGATGACCTTCAAAGCCGGTTTTCAGGTTCAGTATTGTCATGGTGTTGAGTATTTGATGGGCCTTCATTAGCTGGTACTTGAAGATTTGGCTGTGAAGGTGTTGGTGTTGGTGCAGTGACATTAGGTGCAACATTGGGTACAAGAGGAATTATCGGATTTACTGTAAGCGACGAATCTATCTCCCCCGCATCTTATACTTCACACATATCGTTATAAGGGTTTTCACTGCTCCTACTGACCTTGAAATACTCTAGAAATGCGGCACGCTTGGTTTACACAATACGAGTGATATGGGAAGGACAATAGAATCTATAACCCTTAGAGTGATAGGGATACTTGATGAAGAAACAACTGACGGTCTTCATGTCAAGTTTTCATAAGAAAGAGATATATTTTTTCTTTGGCAAGACAACCCTATACTTTCATATATCTAAGACTCAGTTTCCTACCTGTCCAAAGTTCGTAAGTAGTTTGGGGACAAATTTCGTAGGAACTATATTGAGTATATGAACAAAGGTAAACCTGAGTTGACTAACATGTTGCGCACCATGTCCTTTAGGGTTCTGTTTCTTCGTTCAGCTACACCGTTTTGCTGAGAAGTACATGGCATTGTGTATTGGTTCACAATCTTCTAGCTCTTACAAAACTCATAAAATAGGCCAAGGGCATGACCCACATCAATATGTCTACCCTAAGATTCAAATCCTCTCTCTAATCTAACAACTTTTATCTGACGATCTAATTGCTTTTCAACTTCAGCTTTATAATCTTTAAAAGTTTTTCATGATTCAGACTTTTCCTTAATGAGATACAAATACATGTGACGAGAATAATCATCAATGAAAGTGATAAATTAAGTATGTCCAGTTATGGCGACAATGTTATAAGGACCACTTGTTTCAGTATAAGTGAGTTCTAATAAACTAGAACTCTTAGTGCCACCTTTCTTATTTGTTGATCTCATTTTGCCCTTAAGGCATTTGACACATGTTTCAAAATTATTGAAATCAAGAGAAGGTAATACCCCATCCTTCACGAGTCTGGTTAACCTTTCTCGTAAAATGTGTCCTAAACGTTGATGCCACAACATGGATGAAGTTTCTAAGTACCTCTTATGTTCTTCTTTGTTAGTGATTCATTAATATTATATGATAACAACGACTTGAAAAAAATCATTATCTAGTTCTAACTTATAGAGACCATCATCCAGAAAACCATGACTATAAACTTGGGAATCATAAGTATAAGTAATAGTAAGTTTGTCATGACCGTGAGAAACGACAAAACCGTCCATGTCGGCTTGGCTTGGCTTGGATATAAAACTAAGCTATAATCTAAGTTGAAGCTAAGCTTAGATTTTAACCGACCTGTCTCGACTTGGCTTGGTTAGGCTAGGATTTTAAAAGAAAATCTAATAATTGTTTGCAGTATTTATTAATTTAAAATATTATTCAATAGTTTAAATGAACAAGTCCAAAATGTGTTCGACTTATACGTTACATGCCAAAATCAAGTTTAACCAAATACAAAATAAATTTCAAATTCCAACGAAATGCATTATATGTCATTAGAATCCTAATTAACACCAAAATATGTTATGGATATCCAATAACTCTCCTAAACAGGCGTAAATAATAACCATTTTTATATTACACTAGCGGGAATGCCCGCGCGTTGCAGCGGGTGCATCTATTTGGTCTCCAGTCTCCACGTAGGTGTTGAGGTTTGTGGTGTGTGCATGGTATTTGTGGGTGAATTTTAAACATAACCATATTCTAAAAAGAATGTGTATAAAAATTAACAGTCGCTTACACTTTACACAACATGATCCAAGTTCCAAGCCGTTGAAGGAACATTTAGATTGCCAAATATGCATCGTGTGAATCTCAAACTACGTGTATGTGTCTGCTATATGATTATGATTGGATCAAAATAGGTGAAAGCATGTAATACGGAAATAAGCCAATACATTAATTCCCTGAATTGAAAATAGGTAGCAAACCAACTGGTATGAAACCATAAAATGTATGTCAAGAGAAACAATAAAAGAAAATAAATATTTTTTTTTAGTTTACAACTTTTTTTGCACCTTGCGCCTAGGCCCTAGGCCAGCCTTAAGTGCGGCTAGCTCCTTTGATAACTATGATATAATCCTCATGCTAGTTTGATAAACAGGGTACTCTTCATTCATGATATACTAATAAGTAATCAGTCCATTGGCACTATATATATATACCGTTTGTCAGCTTGACCATGACACCATTCATATTGCAAACTTACCCGAGAAGCATAAAATCATATGGAAAGCCCTACATTAATTTTAAGGAATACAATATATGGCATACCCATGACAAAGTTCATTATTCATACACCTCTCTACGGGAAATGAGCTTGGTTTAAAGAAGCACACCTCGCACAAAAGCGATGAGATCTAAGCGCATCGCGTGAAGCGCAAAAAGCGTGGGATTTTCGTACCCGAAGCGCACACTAAATATATAATTTTATTTATATGTCCCAAAATGTAACTATAAATAAGGTTTTTATGTGATTTTACATATATGTACAAGCCAAAGACACCAAGGTACGACATTTTATGCATAAAAAATACCATGTGTACGTGAGGCGCGCGCCTCGAGGTGAAAAGCGACTGAAATTTGACAAAAAAGCGCCTGAGGCGCGCGCCTTTGGGAAATTGGGTAGGCGCAAAGCCCTGACACGCCTTGCGCTTAGGCGCGCTTTTTAAAACCCAGAGCATTCTGATTCTCGAACATGAGATACAAAAAGTACAAAAGTAAATAAATGACGGATAACAAGTTAACAGCAAACACAAATGTGTTCACACTTTGATTTATGGTTACAAAGTATATCAAATTTTATGCTGGGCCTCCTTAAAATGCAACAGGTGTCCCTACCAAACACCTATAATTACAAATGTAGACAAGATATGTTATACTCCATTAGGTGTCCTGTCTAAGTGAGGAATAAGTAACTTAAAGACCTTGTGAGATTACTACCAATGCATAAACTCAACCACAACATACTGCATATGAGTAAACCTCCCCTCTGAGCAAATATAATATGCCCAGGACAATATGTATCAGATTAATCTCGTTCAATACTCAAGATCTTAAGCTTAAAACTTTGACATCTAATTTTCATGTTAATTTGATAAACAAGGTTTTTCGTTAACGATCTACTAATCAGTAAGACAGTAGTCAGTCTATTCACTAAGTTGCACTATAAGGGTATCATTTGTCAACTTGACAATACCCAAGAAGTATATAGCCAAATGGACAGCCCTACCATGGATTTGACTTAATTGTGTCAAATTGACTATTTGATCTAAATCTATCTTCAAACTAAATTAGTTGTATTTGGTTCTAGGTTTTAATTCGGTTGACACTAATTACATTTTCATGCTCTATTGTTCTAGCATTTCCAATCACAAGCTGCATACAGTCAGCATAGTAGCATAACATTAAACCTTCAAATATACTGAAACCTATAGTTGAACAACAAACCTGTTGTAGCAAAGCGATCCTCTGATTCGACGCTGCCATAACAACCACACAGAACGGAAACCTGGAAGCCTTCAAGCTGTTACTCATCTTAAACCCTTCAGTTCCGCTAACACTCCCACCCAAGCAACAAAATTCTCATTCACAAAACCCGACAAAACCTCCGAACACAAAGTCTCTTCACAAAACACCCGCGTATCCGGATGCTCCGGCGAATGCAAGTACACAAACATCAGCTTAAACTCGCACCTCGACCGCTGTAACACCTCCGTAAATCCTTCGCCAACAAAATTTGGACGTCTGTCCCCATACTCCTTCTCAAACATTTCCGCAAAACCCCTCGCTTCCTCACCGGCTCCATTTTCCAGTTTCTCAAGTGAGCATCATACTCTTGGTTAGAAATGTTCTTCATTTGTACAATTTCTTCTTCATAGTTCTCCAACTAAAAAAATATATAATATCTTCTTCGTTTTCGTATTGACACATAATAATGACATTCACATTGAAACAACATATTTAAATAATTAAATATTTAATATAAAATACAAACCATAGACTATAAAATGGAAAATAGAATATGTTATAGGTTTAAAGTTAAATAACAATAGAAAATAATTATTGGAAATTGATGTGAGTTGCAGGAGCACAAAACTTAGGGTGCGTTTGGTTCACATGAATTGAATGGAATTCAATGGAATTGGAATTTGAATTCCAACTCTTTAGGTGTTTGGTTCATTGAATTTGTTGGAATTGGAATTTCAATTCCAATCTTGTGTGTTTGGTTGACTAAGGAATTGTAATTGTAATTTGGTATGAATTCCTTCAAATTCCCTTACATAAGGGAATTCAAAATCCTTCCAATATTAGAAGGAATTCAAGTCAATTTATTGGAATCTTCGAACCGTTGGAATCATTTTGACCCGAAACGATTCGAACCGTACCATTTCAACGCGAACCGCTTAGATCCGAACCAATTCGGACCGTACCCGTTTCGACCGGTATTGTTTCAACCCGAACCGTTTCGTACCGTACCAGTTTCGACCGGTACCGTTTCGACCCGAACCGTTTCGTACCGTACCATTTTCGACCGGTATCGTTTCGGACCGAACCGTTTCGGACCGTACCAGTTTCGACCGGTACCATTTCGGACCGAACCGTTTCGGACCGTACCAGTTTCGACTGGTACCGATTTGGACCGAACCGTTTCGGACCGTTTCAACCGATAGCGTTTCGACCGGTATCGTTTCGACCTGTACCGTTTCGCCCGTAACGTTTCGGACCGAACTGTTTCGGACCGTACCAGTTTCGACTGGTACCGTTTCGAACCGAACCGTTTCGGACCGTACCAGTTTCGAACCAAACCGTTTCGGACCAGTTTCGACAGGTACCGTTTCGGACCAGTTTCGACCGATACCGTTTCGACCTGTACCGTTTTGCCCGTAACGTTTCGGACCGAACTGTTTCGGACCGTACCAGTTTCGACCGGTAGCGTTTCGGACCGGTTTTGACCGATACCGTTTCGACCGGTATCGTTTCGACCTGTACCGTTTCGGACCGTACCAGTTTCGACCGGTACCGTTTTCGACCGGTACGGGTCGAAACGGTGCACGTTGAAACGGTACAGGTCGAAACGGTACAGGGCGAAACGATAGAGGTATCAACAGTTCGGGTCAAAACGGTACTGGTCGAAACGGTACGGGCCGGTAATGGTCGAAACGGTACGGGTCACAATGATGCGGGTCGTGGGGGCAAGGGTGATAGATTCCAATTTATTAACCAACCAAACATAATAATATAGGATTTGAGAATCCAATTCCAACAATTTCCAATTCCTTTTGGAATGTTTGAATTCCAAATCCAATTCATTCCAATTCCAATTCCAATTCCTTCACAAATTCCAATTCCAAACAATTCCGCGAACCAAACGCACCCTTAAGTACTACTAAGGCCATGCGTAGTGGGGGGGCTTTATATATAAAGCCCCTCTTTCTGATTGGTCCACGTGGCAGCTGAGTCAGCATGGAGAGAGAAACTGAAAAAGGGGTGTAGTGGTAGGGGCTTTATATATAAAGCCCCTATTAATATTTTATTATATCTTTTAAATTAAAATAATAATAAAATAGAGAGATGGGGTGATGTGGCTTGCTCTGATTGGATGGGGCAAAAGGAGGGATGGCGTTATATTTATAAAGCCCTTGCACATTTTTGAAAAATGGAGCCCCCCCGTAGCGGTGTGGGGGGCGCCATTTTTGTCCACCTCGGATACAGGCGTTATAAATAAGGCCCCATTACAGTCGGTCTAAGTCATAAGCTCTAAACTGATAATCCAACTGACAAAAAAAACATAAAATAATGTAAGAATTTATAAATTATAGATCAAAGTCAAGTGTTATCACAAATTTTAATCAAAACCTTGTCTACCCTTCCTGCTTTGGCCTTCTTTCTTGCAGTTGTTATCCCACAAATGTGCCTTGTATCTTCCAATGCATTTATGCCCTGATTCAGTTCAGAAACAAACACCCATTGTGTTTAGTAAACATGTTAGAATCCTAAAACAATTAAATTCACAATTGAAAACCCCAATTGTAACATTAAACTGGTAATGAACAAAATTAAAGACACTTGAATTCAAAACTGAGCCAAAATCGACTCCTCTAAATTGTCAAGAAACAAGACAAACCTTATCTGTCAATATACCACTGAGTAGTGCATTTGAGTCCGTAAGCAAAACAACATTCACTCTTCTGGTAGCCAATCCGACAGTAGGCTTCATATATAGTCGCCGTTTCAGTTACGGTCAAAGCCCTTGATAGGCGCAGTTTCTTCACCGTCCGCTCTCCTGTTATACCCCTGTATAGTTGCATGTCAGCCAGTAAACCTTACTATTTTCTCAAAAAAAACAATAATGACACATTAAGTCCTTTAATGTAAACTAATTCTCTAACTTGTTTTCATATTGTTTCCAGCAGTAATGTATGATTTTCCCTTAACTGCAACTTTCCAAATAGTTGAATGGATTATAATCCACTAACAACAAAAACTTGGCAGTACATCTAGTCAATAAATAAGATTAATAAAATAAACTCCTAGTCAATAATCATTCATTTCAGATGTTTTTTGAACAACTATTTAATAATATTTAGTTAATGAAAATTTGGTAAATCCTATGCGGCTATGCATACACAATTTCTACATGTGCATGTTTAATCCAACAGTAACCTTTGATTTTTCCTTAATTGCAACTTAACATATAGTTAAATGGATTATAATCCACAACAACAAAAATTTGGATACATCCAACACATACACATGTTGAATCAAAATCATTAGGCAATGTTTTATTTATAACAATCAATCATAGAACACGAACCGAAATCAAACAATATAAAAAAGGGATCCAAATTCATACACTGAGCCACGTGAAGAACCTCATCTGGTGAGATCTTTTCGTCCAGAATCTGATTGTACCTTTTCGGATCCTTTCTTCTTCCGAGAATAATGATCATATCCATTATATTTGATAACATCTTGCTGACATTTGTTGCATCTTATATGTAAATAATAAAACATGTTTAGTAATCAAATTATATTAATGTTTGTAATTTTCTAAATAATAAAAGTAGACATACCTCTAATATTAGGAGTAAGGGTAATGTTGACAGCAAGGCTCTTCTTTATTCAGGTTTTCCAGCAGCTATGTTTGTAGGAAACCAAACCGACTCAAACAACTGCATTATAGACAAAGAAAATAAACTAAAAATAGACCCCCAAAACTATTTAGATGTACCTCAATTATGTGCTCATATTGGGAACCAAACCAAAACTTGATGGGTATGTGGGTTTACCTGTTAAATAGAGACACAAACACTTCAGTAAGCATTGAACAAATAGTACTTCAAATTCAATTAATCATTTGACGTATCGTGTGCGTATTGTGAGGTTGGATATCCCTGTGGCACACTCCAATATTACCATGAATGTAGGCCTTCTCTTACCTTCAACATACGATGAAGCTATGGGTGATGTCTCCCCTTTCAATTAGAACAGAGAAGATGAAATTTAGTGCTGAATTGGATAGAAAAGGAAGGAGGAAGAGACTTATTGCAGGAGATGTGAAGCAACTTCAATGTACATTTAACCCCCATTCAATGGTGGGGCGTTTGAGAAGAAGAGAGTGGAAGTAATGTGGAGGGTCGATCAGTCTAGACAAAGGGCAGGGATGGAAAACATTTTTTGGTTTTAACTAAAATCTCATTACAAATTTACTATTATACCCTTTTAAGTGTCTTAATATTCCACAAAGTTTCAATTATACCCTCATGATCTAAGCATAAATCACTTGTGCATGTTGCTTCTTAATTTGTACGGAATTGAAAATTACTATCCTAGCCGTCACTCTTCCTTAATAAGATAATAATATAGATTATATGTATCTAAAAATAAAATATATTATAAGTAAAATAATATGAGTGAGATAACGCTCAGCTAACGAGCGAACCAAACCAAGCTAATCTGGCTCGTGAGCCGTGTCAGGCTCACTTTCTAACCAAGATGAGCCGACTCGGCTCAGTTTCAAACCAAGCCATATTAAACGATAAATTTTCGAGCTAAATCTGAGCGAGCTCCGTGTCACGAGTTTTTGAATAGCCCTATGAGGGTACCGTAACATCACATGAAAATTTCATAAATGCAACTAAATGTGAATTGAGAGTTGAATTAGTTTTAATACTCAATTTTAATAGATTGTTTAGACTTGTTTAACGGCTTAAATTACACAAAATTCGTTTTTGATAGGGTTTGTACTCTTGTGCACATTGGGAGCAACACCTTAACTTCATTATCTTTGCGTATATTGAACGTTGCTTGTTGGATAGAGTCAACATTTTGAGTTTTTTTACAAACTGGAACTGGTTTGAGACCAGTTTTTTATGTGGCTGGTTCAAGCCAAACCAGTTATGTTGGAAACTAATTTCGTTTCACCTAGGTTTGTTCGGTTTGAAAGACCATTTTCAGTTTGTAAACCGATTCGTGCAAACGCTTTAAAAAAAGTAAGAGAAAAATGGTTTTTGTTACACAAAATTCAACGTTTATTGTTTTTACAATTTCATTAATGTGTATGGGTATATATTTTTAAGTGTAGAAACCATTTTGTACAATTTTGTTATATAAAACTGTTATTTCTTTTTATAAAATAGACTGTTTTTTCTACCGGTTTGAAAACGCTCTGGGATTGATTGGCACAAAAAAAACTGGTTCAAGTCGTTCTCTTAAGCCAGGGACGGAAACCAATGCAGAACCGCTAGTCTAAAACACACACTGTAACTGGGTTGGGATATACCGGTTCTCGTTTCCACTACCGTTCTTTTTTTCACCTCTACCAGTGGACATCAAATTTATTATAAATGGGCTAAAAGGAATTAAAGAGGAAGTATTGGGCTGGTCTTGGGCCTGTTTAAACACCAAATTCTGAGAGAAGTCGGCGAACAGAATTCACGTCCATGATATTTATATATTTTATTTTATGGCTAATTAGTTGTTTTCCGTGATCACGACCACAAGTGCGGTTTGGTAATTTGCTTACCTTTTATGCATAATAAAAAGTATTCGATTACTATTTAATATTATGAATTATGAAGATTGAGTTCATATATAATTTTGTGATTTTGTTTTGATTGTATTAATTTCTTGACTGGTTATTAAATATTATGTAATTGTTAATTTCGGTTTTAGTATTTTCAATACTGATGTTGGAAGAAAAATTATCACCTTCTCCATATAAATTGCATTCAAAATAGAGTTTTATTATATCGAATGTATTGTTTGGTATCGTAAATCATAATGAGTAGCAGTACGTATCGGTACCGTATCGTAGTGGACTAGTACTAAGCAAACAACATTGGTACACGTACTAGTGGGTGTCCCCAAATTTGTAGCGAGAAACAATACTTAGATTGCATGGTTCGGCGTTTTTTTGATTTTTTTGGCTCAAAACACTTAAAAACATGTATATTACATGCCTTAATTTAAAAAAAAAAAAAAAAAAAAAAACTCGGGAAGTAAGGTTTTTAGGGGTTTACTCAAAAAACGAGGGTTTTCTAATGACACTTCCATATATATATATATATATATATATATATATAGGGTCGAGATCCTGCGCAAAGTGTGTTTTGTGTGAGAAGGGTGAGAAGTGTTTTGGACCATTAGATCATCTTAATCAATGGTTTAGATTTAATGAGTGGCATTATTGTAATCAATTGGGAGTAGTGTTTAATTATTATTAATAAGAATCAATTATAAAGGGTAGTAAAGTAATTTCCTTTCAAAATTTAAAGGGGCGGATAAGAGAGGAGTGATAAAACCGCAATACCTCCTTGATTCTCGCACAATCATTTCCAAAAAAAACAATTGTCCCTATTTTGTGCAATTAATCTCTCAATTATGAAGGATCTTCAACGATTTGGTATTACTTACAAACGTAAGTGTGTTTTTCTGCTTATCTTTCGCGATTTCATCTACTTTTGTGTTTTAATCTATCGTTCCAAACCACAATCTGATTTCATCTATTAAGTGTGTTTTAATATGATTTAGGGAAGAAGATGAAGAAGACGAGTGAGGAGTTGGTTAAGGAAAAAACACCCAAAAGAAAGGCTACAATGCCTTTTCTTCCGGCAAGGTTTGGTTATGGTATGTAATATACTTGATTTCTAGGTTTTTTATGATCGGGTTTTTTTTTTTTATTAATATGTTGTTTTAAATGTTTTATGGATTATTGTGTTTAAAAAGATTCCGAATATTGATAGTGTGTAATGTGATTAAAAAAACACCATGCATGTGGGTTTTATACCATTAGTGTTTTGAATCCTTTGTTGAGTTTTAAATCACATTAAGCATGATGTTTACTGGGTTCTTATAGGTTATTGTGTTTTTTGTGGTGATGAATGTTGTGTTCATAATGTTTTATATTAGTATTGTGTTTTTTATTGTTTTAATTGCATATCAGTATGTTCTGTAGTGTTTTAAGTTAGTGTTGTGGTTATTAGATGTTTTACTAGTATAACTTATTTTGTTTTGTATTTTGTGTAGTGTTTTATGTTAGTGTTCTGTTATGTGGTGTTTTAAGTTAATATTGTTTTGTTTTGGTGTTTTAAGTTAATATTGTTTTGCTGTGTTTTTTAAAATGTTATATTAGAATACTGCTTTTGTGTTATGAATATAAACATATAATGTAAAACACAAAAATGAGTTTTGAGTTCTGAAAAAATCTCAACAATAACAGCTAGAAGGAGCGGTAGAATAGCTAAAAAGAATTATTCTAAAAAGTTCACAAATACAATTGAACAACCTTTGGTTCTAGACGACTCGGATGAGGATACAATAATTGTAGACAAGAAGGATTTGATGAAAGGAGAGGTTAACAAAGGAAGAGAAGTTCGTCGTAAGTTAAAATGTTATACGATATACATTGAAATGAAACTTGAACATGGAAAAAAGTAAAGGATGACTAATGTTTTTTTTTTCTTGGTGTTTTAGGTACTAGTGATCCTGATGATGATTTTGTTAACCCACCACCAAAAAAATTGTGCGTTGAGACAAAGTTGGCGCAAACTAAGCCTCAACCACAGTTTAAGAAAGCCGACGTCAAACATTTACCAGTTGAACCTGGAACATCATCAAAGGCTGTAACGTTGTTGAAGAAAACTCAACCACAGCGTGCTAGTGCGAAACCATACCTAGAATATACCGGCGCTAAGCTAAAATTGAGAAGTGCACTGAACAACATATGCCAGCTAATTTGCAATTTGAATAGCAAAAGCAAAAAAAGGCAATAATCGACATTGGGTTTGGTGGTTTACTAGAGTTCAACATGAATTCAATCCCTACTGGCTTGGGCTTTTGGTTGGTGAACAACTATGATGCAGATACAAGTACTTTGAACGTAGGTAGTCATTTTATACATATAACACCTAGGTTAGTACATGATATTTTTGGTATACCAATGGGTAAACGTATGATAGAGGAACACAAGAGACCGAGAAAAAGTGATTCGGTTGTTGCGGAATGGAAAGGGCAGTTTGAGGGGGTGTGACCAGGACGTTACCAGTTAAGTTTAAACAATACATGGAAACACGACGGGATAGTGAAAGAATCTTCGTACTAAACTTTTTGATTTTCTTTAACACATTCCTTGGTAACACAACTCAAAACAATACTGTGAACTTGTTTTTCTTGCCATCAATAGAAAGCGGTCTGGACATCTAAGAATATAACTGGTGTGGCTACATGGTAACTATGCTCAAACGTAGCAGGAGAAGATGGATTGCGGATAAACCCTTTCATGGTCCTATTGCATTGCTTTCGGTAATTATATATTCGTAACCTGTATTTATGTGACAACCTGCACCCTTCCCTTTTCTGAAATGTGCATAATTGGTCCCTCAACTATTTCAAAATTTTCATTTTTAACCCTCCTATTTTAATAGGACCAAAAGTCACAATTTCATAAAACTTATAATTTTTATAAGTAAAAGTATTGCACGTTGTATACTCACATCTACACCCGAGCACGTATGTTTCAGACCTCGATACTCAAAACCCTTAATTTTCTGTCCTAAAACAACTTAGAAACCGAAGGAAACAAGTCCGGAACTTAAAATTGATTAAATTAGAAAATTTGATTTTTTTAGTTCTCACGGTCCGCGAAGACAGTCAAAGTCCTAGTCAAAGTTCGAGTCAAAGTCCTAGTCAAAGTCTTAGTCAAACAGTCAGAGTTCTAGTCAAATAGTCAATTCATCATGAAATCTTACTTTATGGTGTTGACCAATTTTAATGGCTAATTGAATCCAAAACTAGTATAAAAACCCACCTATGACCCATTACACTGGGCACCTCAAAATCGATTGTTTCAATCTGATTAAACTTTCCCTCATACCTTTCTTCTATAGTCTATTACTTCTACAATTGAAGCTTTGATAATAAGCTCTTGTAATTGGCGAATTGGAAGCTTGATATTCTTTCTTTTTCGGTTTTTATTTCTTCAAATTGGACTAGCTATGTTGTTGAGTCTTTCGGATTCGCCTCACATACATTCACAACGCTTAGAGGATAATGCAGCTTAGCGAATGTGAGTATATCTTTCCCCTTTTTCATGTTTACACTTTTGGGGTGACTCATGTACGCTTATTACTTCACTCACTTAATCATGCTTTAGTCTATATTCACAATCGCAATTCTTGTATGTGTTTTACTTGTTGATCGCTGATAGTGTGTACTTATGACCTTAATCATTAACCCGGTGTGGGCCTAGCATAGCAATAAATAGTACTTGACTATTGTTATGTGTAAACTACTTGCTTTGTTGCATACTATATATAATCATACTATTGGGCGACTACTATACATATATACTAGATATCCCATTATTCTTAGATATCATTTCTACTCTAAGGCTTAATTTTAGGTGACATTTGTACATAGCTTGAACGCTAAATTGTAGACAGTATAACACGTGAATTGCGAAACTCTTTTCCTACTATATTTATTCAAACAGGGTATGCTCACCAATACATTTTGTATTGACAAAATTATTTTCGTACATGTTTCAGGTTGTTATGAGATCACTGTTAAGCTTTTGGAACTTAGACTTAGACTTGAGATTTACTAAATTTTATTTTAGATTGTTAGTTCTTAAACGTTGTATTCTTGTAATTTCATTTCAATGTAATAAATTATTTAGTCAATGTATCAATATTTACATTTCTAGTCCATGAGCTATTGAACAATCGTTACCTCGTGACACCTCGATGTTTCCGCCATCGGTTGGGGTGTTAAAGATTGGTATCAGAGCCGTGGTTATAGGGAATTAGGTTATTAGTAAATGACCTAGACTATAACTAAGAACCTATACATGACCTTACTTGTGTTTATTTGTTCCACTGACCTTTCTCTTTTGTCACCTCTCATTCTTCCCTCTATTTCTCTCTATTTCTTTCTTTATTTCTTCATCATGTGTTTTTGAGGAGTGACTTTACTTGGAGGACACGTCTACACTTTGGAGCGTGCTGGATATTCTTGGCTTAATTGCCTACTTTTGTTTTTCATAAATTTTTCATCCTTCAAAGTGTTGAACTCTAAGTGAGAGAACACGTGTAATCTGGAAGGGTGGATGCCTGTACACTGGGTTTTCTGGCATAGGCAAGCATAGCGCATAAATCCGAAAGCGGACCTGTTATGCTTACCTGGGGATTCATGGAGTGAGTGTCCACTTATAGGCTAAAGCACGTTTTCGTTAATCTCTAACTGAGTTTAATTCTTTGAACAGTCAAAGTTTTTGTCGGGTCTTATGACTAGATAAGAACACTCTAATGTTTTATTATTGATTTCTTGAAATCATAATAATTTGCTCTATGCTTAAAAAAAAACTTTCATCTTTAGTGATACATTATTTCACACAGCCTTAACTTTTTCCAGTTACATGCTCAAAATCTTAACAAATAAATACCTATACGTCATAACCTCGTCACTTTCTATGTTTTCCTTGTCGTTATTCAAAAAAAAAAAAAAAAAGTCTCTCCCATGCATTTTTCTAAAAAGTATCTTCAAATATAAAACTTCACACTATCTCAATCTATGGACATCAGATACACCAGTCGAAATTCGCTTACAAACTAGTCGGAAACATTGTTGGTTTAATGTTGAAGTATTCTTTTCAACATCATGAGTTAAAGTATTCTTTTTAACTCGAAACATTGTTGGTTTCATGTTGAAGTATTCTTTTCAAAATCTTGAGTTAAAGTATTCTTTTTAACTCGAAACATTGTTGGTTTTATGTTGAAGTATTCTTTTCAACATCTTGAGTTTAAGTATTCTTTTTAACTCGAAACATTGTTGGTTTTATGTTGAAGTATTCTTTTCAACATCATGAGTTAAAGTATTCTTTTTAACTCGAAACATTGTTGGTACTTATGTTGAAGTATTCTTTTCAACATCTTGAGTTAAAGTATTCTTTTTAACTCGAAACATTGCTGGTTTTATGTTGAAGTATTCTTTTCAACATCTTGAGTTTAAGTATTCTTTTTAACTCGAAACATTGTTGGTTTTATGTTGAAGTATTCTTTTCAACATCATGAGTTAAAGTATTCTTTTTAACTCGAAACATTGTTGGTACTTATGTTGAAGTATTCTTTTCAACATCTTGAGTTAAAGTATTCTTTTTAACTCGAAACATTGCTGGTTTTATGTTGAAGTATTCTTTTCAACATCTTGAGTTAAAGTATTCTTTTTAACTCGAAACATTGTTAGTTTTATGTTGAAGTATTCTTTTCAACATCTTGAGTTAAAGTATTCTTTTTAACTCGAAACATTGTTAGTTTTATGTTGAAGTATTCTTTTCAACATCATGAGTTAAAGTATTCTTTTTAACTCGAAACATTGTTGGTACTTATGTTGAAGTATTCTTTTCAACATCTTGAGTTAAAGTATTCTTTTTAACTCGAAACATTGTTGGTTTTAAATTGAAGTATTCTTTTCAACATCTTGAGTTAAAGTATTCTTTTTAACTCGAAACATTGTTAGTTTTATGTTGAAGTATTCTTTTCAACATATTGAGTTAAAGTATTCTTTTTAACTCGAAACATTTTTGGTACTTATGTTGAATTATTCTATTCAACATCATTGAAGGACACGACACCCTAACGTAAGGTTAATTGGTGATTGTGGCCTGGAATGTAATCATGAATTTACAAATACATTAAGGTGGTGTGAATCTATTTAGGATAACCGGTTAGATGTTCAGTACACTTTCAAAATACCAAAGGTGTGGTGGGTTAGCTGCGGTACACCATATATATAAACACTGATGGTGAGTCGAAAGTGAGACTGGGGATCGAACCAAGTGCTCGGGTAGATGATCAGTGCGTTTTCGGAAAACTCAAGGTGTGGTGGGTTAGCTGTTGTACACCCAATATATAAACACTGAAGGTGTGACGGAAGTGAGACTGGGAATCGAACCAAGCGTTAGTCCTAGTCAGTGTAGTGGTAGTTTCAATAAGTCCTTTCATAGTCTACAACATAATCGCCCCAAAAGTATTCCAAACATCGTCATTATAAACTTAGTGGTTGTGTTACTATGAACGTTGATCACTGCTGATAATCCTGAACAGCATTCTACCTTCAAACTCATCTTAAAGCTCATACATAACATTTCTTTTGGAAAACAGTTTGTTCTGTTACCCTAAGCTCTTTTCATCCTTTAAACTTAACCACACCCACCGAAAACTCAAATTTTGTATACACTTACACTCTTTGTTACTTGGAATCTTGTTGCATGTCCTTAGCAAAGTTCGGTCAAAAACTTTTCTAAAGTAGGGGAGACTGTTATATCAGTACTCTGTCCTCACCAGTTACATACTTTCCCAAACCTTATAAACTCTCAACTTCCTAGTCTTGGGTCAAATGTCAAAGATTTTAAACCTTTCGTGAATAACTACTTTAAACTTTGTCAGATTTATGACTGATGTATTCCTTAAAACTTACTTACCTTTTTTTAAACTCTATTGTTTCATGGAAACTTTCACTTGAAAGTAATTTCGGGACGAAATTTTGTAAAGTAGGGGAGACTGTGACAACCTGCCCCCTTCTCTTTTCTGAAATTTGCATAATTGGTCCCTCAACTATTTCAAAATTTTCATTTTTAACTCTCCTATTTTAATAGGACCAAAAGTCACAATTTAATATAAACTTATAATTTTTATAAGTAAAAGTATTGCACGTTTTATACTCACATCTACACCCGAGCACGTATGTTTCAGACCTCGATACTCAAAACCCTTAATTTTCTGTCCTAAAACAACTTAGAAACCGAAGGAAACAAGTCCGGAACTTAAAATTGATTAAATTAGAAAATTTGGTTTTTTTAGTTCTTACGGTCCGCGAAGACATTCAAACAGTCAAAGTCCTAGTCAAAGTTCGAGTCAAAGTCCTAGTCAAAGTCTTAGTCAAACAGTCAAAGTCCTAGTCAAATAGTCAATTCATCATGAAATCTTACTTTATGGTGTTGACCAATTTTAATGTCTAATTGAATCCAAAACTAGTATAAAAACACACCTATGACCCATTAAACTGGGCACCTCAAAATCGATTGTTTCAATCTGATTAAACTTTCCCTCATACCTTTCTTCTATAGTCTATTACTTCTACAATTGAAGCTTTGATTATAAGCTCTTGTAATTGGCGAATTGGAAGCTTGATATTCTTTCTTTTTCGGTTTTTATTTCTTCAAATTGGACTAGCTATGTTGTTGAGTCTTTCGGATTCGCCTCACATACATTCACAACGCTTAGAGGATAATGCAGCTTAGCGAATGTGAGTATATCTTTCCCCTTTTTCATGTTTACACTTTTGGGGTGACTCATGTACGCTTATTACTTCACTCACTTAATCATGCTTTAGTCTATATTCACAATCGCAATTCTTGTATGTGTTTTACTTGTTGATCGTTGATAGTGTGTACTTATGACCTTAATCATTAACCCGGTGTGGGCCTAGCATAGCAATAAATAGTACTTGACTATTGTTATGTGTAAACTACTTGCTTTGTTGCATACTATATATAATCATACTATTGGGCGACTACTATACATATATACTAGATATCCCATTATTCTTAGATATCATTTCTACTCTAAGGCTTAATTTTAGGTGACATTTGTACATAGCTTGAACGCTAAATTGTAGACAGTATAAAACGTGAATTGCGAAACTCTTTTCCTACTATATTTATTCAAACAGGGTATGCTCACCAATACATTTTGTATTGACAAAATTATTTTCGTACATGTTTCAGGTTGTTATGAGATCACTGTTAAGCTTTTGGAACTTAGACTTAGACTTGAGATTTACTAAATTTTATTTTAGATTGTTAGTTCTTAAACGTTGTATTCTTGTAATTTCATTTCAATGTAATAAATTATTTAGTCAATGTATCAATATTTACATTTCTAGTCCATGAGCTATTGAACAATCGTTACCTCGTGACACCTTGATGTTTCCGCCATCGGTTGGGGTGTTACAATTTATTTATTAAAGAGTTAATTGCCAATTTAGTCCCTGAGGTTTGTCGAAAATTGCCACTTTTATCCAAATCTTTTTATTTGGTCAATTTAGTCCCTGTGGTTTCATTTTTTTGTCATTTTAGTCCCTGTGGACTAACAAGATTTGGATGAAAGTGACAATTTTTGACAAATCTCAGGGACTAAAATGACAAAAAAATGAAACCACAGGGACTAAATTGACCAAAAAAAAAGATTTGGATGAAAGTGGCAATTTTTGATAAACCTCAAGGACTAAATTGGCAATTAACTCTTTATTAAATGATAATATAACACAACTGAATGATGTATATATTGATGATTTACATTAATGTAACACAGGCTGCGTTGGCATACAATCAATGAGCTAAGAATTCAACTAAGTCTGGAAAAACACATCTGATTGGAGATTTCGACACGGACGTCGTAGATGCATTGGGACTGAAGTTGGATACAACATTGTTTGAACATCAACTTGCAAGGGAAGAAGGGTTAAATCAGTCTCAGAAGTTTGTTTTTGTAAAGAAAGGTGGTGAAAGTGTTGAAGGTAACAAATCAAAAAGCGCTCTGAAGATTGCAGTGGGTAGAGAATCAGCAAAAAAAACCGGCGTTATGAAAGTTAATAAACCTACAAAAACTGAGAAAGCGGCTGCTGCTGACATTGTAGGTGAAAAGTCTGAAGTAGCATTTGGGACGGATAACGAACCTGAAATGGTAGTTGAAAAATTAACGGTTGGCGGAACTGTTTTGTGTGATAGCAGTTTGGGTGTTGAAGGTGGCGATAAAAGTGAAGCTCAAGAAGGGGGAATAGAAGGCGATTACATAGTGGATGATTTTGTTGAAGCTGATGATGACCACCTGGGACTGTTTAAGCATTGCGCGGACTACTTTCTTTCACAAAATGATTCTCAAGCTATACATCCGTACGTCGCATCGGATGGGGAGTTATGGATTCCAATAGTTCATGACTATGAAGACTTCACTCAGATGGAAGACGAAACCGAGGTATTAATGCATTACATATTATATGACCAAAAAAAATAAAAATGGATATATAACACATTTGTGATGTGTTTTTAGGCTGAAGAAATTGGAGAAGGTGCTACACGTGTCAATGAACAAGGAACGAAGGGGGAAAAGTCTACAAGTGTCGAAGAACTTGAGGTATAAACAATTGCATACATATATGACAAATAAAATCCGAGCTTTAAAAAAACAATAATACTAATGAATCCACCGAAATGTAGGCTACAATCAGGCTGCTAGATGACCATGTCACTGAGTATCGTAATATCGTCGATAAAAGAAAAGGCACGATAACTGATTCTTTGTTGAAGTACCCTACAAATGAAGTTGTCAACCAAAAGACAAAACACCTTGCTGAATTAATTGGAATGACTGAAACTTCGCGGTCATTTGCTGGTGAGGACATTGAGGGGTGATAAAACACCCAAAAAAAACAAGATAAAAATAATTCAGATTTGCAACTTACCATGTCTCCCATGACTGATTCGTTTATCGCAGAAATTTATGAAGTGATGAAGAGTATTAACATTGATAAGACTCCGGAAGCAAAAATGAAAGTGTTTGATGTTCGACCACTATCGTGGTCTAATGATGTTGTTAAAGAAGGCGTTCTGAAGGGAAAGAAGGTTACTGATAAAACACCAAGGCCAGCCCGAGCAAAGATTTTTCCTGAAGCATTATGTTCTCCGTATGTGAAACGTGTGGTCTCTTTGAAAGACAAGATGGATAAAACAAAGGATGACGTTTCTGATTACATGTTCTCGGCTTGGGATAGTAAATGGTAAGTAGAATGTTATATGTATTTTTATAGTGTATATTTATTTAGTACTTATTGAGAGTCATTTAGTTTAATTTATGTTTAAACATAAACGTTGCCTTGACTAGGGATGTGGTATTCATGGCTAACCCCGGGGGAACGGTTATGAGGGCGCCAATGGAGTTGTTGCGCCCAGGTGTTACAATACATGTGGGAGTCATAATGGCATGGGCTAATGTTCTAAATTATGAAGAGAGGTACCGCCGCAAAGGGACATTACCACGGCTGTTTTGTTCGCCGGTTATGTTGGTAAGTTTTCAAATAAAAAATACATAAATACCATTTTTAGTTATTGTCTCTGTTTATTTTGTGTTGCATTAGTCAAGTTTCATTTCAAATAAAACACCTAAGGCTGTGAAAAAAAAACACCTAAGGCTGTCTATATGTATATTATTTGTTAACTTTGACAGTGGAGGGATGATTACGATGCATCGGAAGAAACAAGAATACAACACTTCAGTGAAAATATCCATTCAGTGTTGCAATGTACCGAGTCAAAGTCAATTAAGGGGATACAACATGTATTGGTGCCAATTAATAGCTCAGAACACTACTACCTTCTTTCATTCAACTTTGCAACGTCTGAGATCCTGATAATCGACAACAGCGCAACAATTCAGGACTACGACGACAGATACAAAGGATGGCCTGAAAAAATGGTAAGTAAAATCCAATAATAATCAACTATGACGTCGTGTTATGATAGCGTATAACATATATATAAGAAAATATGCAATTTATATGGTTTTCATGCAACAGCGTGATGCATTAGCAGCTTACATGGATAGCGTTTCGCCTTCGATCGCTGAAAAGCTAAGGAAAACAAAGCCGTTAAGGATAGAGTTCTCATGGAGGACTTTGCACAATCCGATCGATTGTGGAGTCTTCCTTATGCGTCATATGGAGACATATAAGCGAACATCAACGAGAGAATGGAGTTGCGGTTTGTCGGACGAAATAGACCTCAAAAGTGGAACTTCTGAAAAGCAAACACGTGAATTGGATGAGCTAAGGCGTAAATATGTGACGAAGATCCTGCTGAGTGACATAAACAACTCAAAACACCTGGTGGAGGCTGGAGTTCAGAGGTACAAGAGGTTAACTGATCGGTACAAGATACGTTTGGATGGTCATGCAGCCAAAAAAATACCCGAACGTCTGAACAGTATCTAGATTGCCTTCTGAACTATGTGGTTTTAGTGTTTTTGCTGGTTTGAAACAGTAGTGTTTTGCTGCTTTGAAACAAATAGTGTTTTACTGGTGGTTTTAAAAACTGTTTTTATCTTAATATTTGACATGCTACGTTTATGATGGTTTGGCCTTTTATTTTTAATTTAGTAAACTTATATCACCTTGATGCTCTTGGGTTTTTTATGTTTAGTGTTTTACTATTTGACATTTGAAACATTCAATTCTGTCTTATGTTTAATGAAAATAAGTTTGGAATTTTATTATGTAGTAAAACACTATACTATAAAACATATAAATTTGAAGTAACAAAAAAATAAATGACACTATATTTACATTTATTTTGTTCAAAAAAGCATGTAAGATTAATAAATTATTTTAACATAAAACACTATAAAACCAAAACACAAAAACACTTCATTGGCAAAAACACATAACTTAAAGAAAAAAAAAATAGAATGTAATTTTACTAAATTATTTCATGATAATTCACTAAACTGTGATTTTGATTAAACACAACTGAATGATTAACTGATACACAATGCGGAAAGAAAAAAAAGTTTTTATTCAAATTAAAAACCAAAAAAATGTATCAATCATTACCACGCATAAAAAATAAAAAATGCAAACACCAAACAAACGTAAAAGGAACAATGATAAAAACCAAAGTAAAGGACATTGGAAATAAAGGTTTTTAACAACGCATAACAAGCCTACTCTTCATCATCTG
Source organism: Ambrosia trifida (assembly GCA_028751855.1). Classification (NCBI taxonomy): domain Eukaryota; kingdom Viridiplantae; phylum Streptophyta; class Magnoliopsida; order Asterales; family Asteraceae; genus Ambrosia; species Ambrosia trifida. The sequence goes on along the minus strand of CM054123.1, from coordinate 32,959,487 downwards.
ACTCCTGATTTTCAACCTCCTCCTCCTCAGTTGATGTAGAGCCCAAGTCATCATCATTAGCAACCTTCTTTTGAGCCTTACATGTACGGATGTTGTGTCCGTAAGCTAAACAATTCTGACATTGCCTTCTTTTTGTTCCAGCTTGACTAATCGCTTGTTCACGCTTTGACTTCATGCGCTTTGGCTTGCCCATTCCTTTCCACCTAGTGCCAACAGGAACACGAACAGTTATAGATGATGGTTGGCAATTACCTGTAAGTTCAGCAAACCTATCCCTGCGACTCTTGCGTGATACATTCATGGCAGCTTCATCCGCTTTAGGGCCAAACTGGTTGACATGATCTCTGGACAAACACAAAGATTCAAAATTAGAAACCAACTTGTTTATGTAATCTCTCTAACAACCCGTGACACCTCAACACTCTGTTCAGTTTGACCCTCATATCTAAGAATCGCATTGGGATCGCTATTTGGAACAGCTTCTCTAGTCCAACGACGTAAAATATACTGCTTGGGAAATTCTCTAATGTCACCCATCCGAAGAATACAAAAAATGTGACGGCATAGCAAACCATACTATTCGAATCGGTTGCAATTACAAAAAACAGTCATATCTTCCCTCCTAAGCATAACCTGTGATGTTGGAATAAGAATTGGAGAATAAAAAACACTGGATCATATGGAAAAATTGGAAAAATAAAACACATTATGACTGTACCTCGTAAAATGCAGTGCGTTGCTGATCCCAATCCTTAACATAAAACTTTATAAAATCACCAACTACTTCGAACTTGCAGCTTTGGGTTCTGTGGATAGCGGCTTCTATTTCCAACTGAACATCAAAAAAATAGTCCTTGTGTACACTTCAGCAGCTTGCCTTTCAAGTGGGAAATCACTCCAAATATCAGGAAAAGTGTTTCTAGTGTCATGATCATTTTTCCTATGTTCATGCCTCTAAGCCTCAATCGATGCATCAAAATGTCCAAGAAACTCAACCAATGTGCATTTGCGATTGCAGAACTGGCCAAAGAAATGGTTCTCGCTTTCATATCGAGATGATGTACGCATTAGGCCGGACATTCTCTCATGTCGATAATATGCTGGAATCCATATTTCCCTTAGCTGGTAAATGGAATTCAACCACTCATGTTCTGTCAGCTGAAAATCATTCATGATAACCGCCCACTCTTTCTTGAATTCTTCAGGTGAGAGTGTATCAGTCCAAACGATAAAACACAATCTTTGTTTAAAATCAGTAGTGTTACACAAAGTGTGTCCAACATGAAAATTGTTATCTGGGATATAAATCACAATCATAAAATAAAAAACAAATGAATACATAACATTAAAAATACCTTGCCAGTAAGTTTGTCCATCACATGCCACATACACAGCCTATGCCTACTTTCTGGCCATGTATCTTCTATGGCCCTCCTCATTGCGGGGTCTTGGTCAGTTACAATGACTGGTGGTGCGCTACCAAACACCGTTTTAAACACAGTAAAAAGCCACTTGTATGTTTCAGCGGTTTCGTTACCCAATATTGCAGCCCCTAGCGTAATGTTTCTGTTGTGGTTATCTATCGCGGTAAACGGCACAAACATCATGTTGTACCTACGAAACGAAATTTAGCAAGAATACATAAAACACAACTGTTTTAATCAATGCAAAAAAGAAATCTACAAAAAAGGGGGTATTTTTTATCACAGTAAATACTTACTTGTTTTTCTTATAAGTAGCATCAAACGATACAACATCACCGAACGTGTAATAATTACGCTTTGATTGTTCATCGGCCCAAAAACACCCCTGTAAAACACCATCATCATTAGTTAGGAATTCAAATGAAAAGTTTGGCAAAAATTCTTTCTTCCTTTTTAACCGTTTGATCAACATATCGGCGTCAAACTCTTCAACATATGAATTAATGTCCCTTTTGAAATTTTTGAAGTCAATCTTTGTTGCGCCAACTTTGTCGAAACCACCACACAATGTTCTCATTATGTTGAAAGCTCTAACAGGTCCAACATTAAGAGCCCCCGGAGCAGTTATTGCTTCTTCTTGTGCATATGTCAAAGCTCTTGCCGAAGGGAGAAAGTGTCTGTCCATTTCGTCGACGAAAGAGTGGTTGTGCTCTTCCTTAAAGTAGTAGACTTCGTACAACTTCTTTTCATTTAACTTAATCCTAATGCTAGCTTCACACCCGGTGCGTATGGAAGGTACTTTACGAGACCCCTTACTTGATGACTGATCGTTCAAACTATCAAACGCCTTCATCTTCTTAAACCCCTGTTTTGAGCACACAAAATATTTCCCCATAGTTAGATCATGATTCTTAGTCTCTGTACTTTTCCTGATACACTATCCGCCTGCACTTGCATAATTCTTGTAAAAATTGTAACCTTGTTCAACTGAAACGAACTGCATCCCCATGACAGGTTTCAAAGAATCATCAACTATTGGGGAATAAGTCTTCCTTCCAGAATTGGGGGATACATGTTCAATACCAACAGGAACGGAGCTAGGTGCGTCTAAAATACAAAAATTATAAAACACAAAAACATTACAAAATATTAGATACATAAAAAAAAGATAACTAATTAAAATATAAAACACATTTCTATCTAATGGGGGATACATGTTCAATACCAACAGGAACGTAGCTGGGTGCGTCTAAAATACAAAAAGTATAAAACACAAAAACATTACAAATATTAGATACATAAAAAAAAAGATAACTAGTTAAAATATAAAACACATTTCTATCTAATGCACTATATTATGTGATAATTTCATAAAAACACTAAGATATAATAAAACACATCCTGATCATTAAAAAAAAAGATAATCAATCGTAAACAAAAAAAATTGGGTATAAAAAATCAATGACAATCATAACAAAAAAAAAAAAAAAAAAAAAAAAAGAGGAAACAAAGATTATATGTATTAACAGAAAAAAATAAACACCATATGAACATAAAATTTGTAAAAAAAAAACACCCTTAAACAAAATTAGATATTGTTTATGAAGACCACTAAAACACCCTAATAGATATTCAACAAAAAATAGGGGTTCCTACATGTTTTAGCATGTATAACATAATGAGCAGGTGTAAAACACATTAGTATGAATTGATATATGAAACATGTATGAACAACAATTTGAAGAAAAAATAAAAACACATTAATAAAATGATTTATATTAAAAAAACACCTTGATTGATATTCAAAAAAAAATTCCTTCTTGTTTTTACGTATATAACATAAGGAACATTTGTAAAACACATTTAATATGAATTTTATACAAATTACGTGATTTAAACAAAAATGGTTTTCACAATGATTATTAAATAACATAAATGTATCTTATACTATGAAAACAAAACTATGCACGAAATATAAAAACATACCATCGACTTGATCAACAATTCGATTGTCCATCCGATTAAAACACACCAATATGAATGCTGTTTTGGTCGTATATAATTCAGTAAATGAATGATAATGTGTTGAATGTTAATAACAACTCTATAAATATTCGTGAGATGTGAAACAAAATCCCTAAGAATGATCCTAAATTAAACACGAAATTAATTAGCCATTATCTCCTAAAATAAGATTAGCAATGCAATTTATAATGATACCCTTCTATATAATAAAATAGGCCGCCATGTGTCACACTATTATTGGTTCTCACACTTCTCACAAAAAATAGGTTTTGTACATGATCCTAAACCTATATATATATATATATATATATAGAGCGAGGGGGAGGAGGGCTATAATGAAAACTCGCTTTAGTTTAAAAAAACAAACCGTGTAAACACAATGTATCTATATCTATATCTATACTTACTACAAATGTCATTTTACATGAATTTTAAAATAGCATAAGAAAATTCTCATGCTTAAAACCCAAATGGCATGTAACTTTTTCTCTTTCTACCCTTCATGCGAAACCTACTTGTACACATTCTTTTATCATAACCTCCCATTACCATTAATCTATATCTATAATCTATATTATATTATAAAACATTTTTTTAACTAAAAATTTCATTAAAAACGATGAATCCTCAAACCGGGGACCGCCACAAACTTACATCATATACAAAGGATACTTCCCTAAATCCTTCCAAACTAAATCCTTAAATCTAGCCCTATGCTTAATAAAAAAAAAAGGATAAAGATTTAACACCCGCCACTATATCAACCACTTGAGGCTTCGAGTTTTGAAAAATAATTTTATTCCGCTCCAACCAAATCATCCAACAAGTCACCATAATAATGCATCTTAGAATCTTCTTTTCCCACTTGGGCTTATTATAAACGAATTCCATTCTCAACAAGTCAGCAACTGAATCGACCCGACCACCATTAACTCTACACCAATTCCAAACCTTGCTCCAAACGCCAAAAGAAAATCCGCATTCCAGAATAATATGAGCAGCCGATTCATGACAAACTTCAAAGAAAGGACATCTCGGATCCAAAATAAACAACCTTCTATGTAATAAAGCCAAACGGGTCGGAAGCCTTTCAAGCTCCAAACGCCAAATGAAAATATTGATCTTTAACGGCAACCAAGCTTCCTATCTCATGTGTCTAACCGCTGCCGAGCCTTTAGTATTTCCCAGCCACTTCTTCACAGAAGCAACCGAAAAAACCCCGTTGATGCTTTGATTCCAAACCCACTTATCACAAACATCAGACATCTGCACCTGAGCCAAAACGAACTGCACATCCTGCCCCTCGGAGATCGCAGCAACCGGATCAGTTTTAAAAACCCAAGAATCAGCAGTGCAGACTTCCCCCCTCCTGTTTTATTCGCTGAAACACTATAGTGTTTTTATGCGGGACTTGAGCATATAAACACGGCCATCTCACCATAAACGACACATTCCCAAACCACACATCTTTCCAAAACATTAAACTCTCCCCGTTTCCTAATTTACCCCTGAAACAATTCGGCAAACTAGTACCATCCACCATCACTCCTTCCAACAAACGAACAATGTTTTTCCAACAACCCATATACCCATTTCTTAGAGGAAGAAAATCCCAACGATTCTTACCCCCACGAATACTCTCAATAACATTCCGCCACATCCCTTCATTATCGGGCTTAAATCTATAAGCCCATTTTGCAAGTAACGCCATATTCACATCTCCTAATCTAGACACGCCTAAACCCCCTTCCTTTATAGGTCTAGCCACCACCTCCCAAGCCACCCAAAATATACCTCTGCCTTCCTTACAACCTGACCACAAAAATTTTCGAATTATCTTTTCAATATTATCCACAACCGATACCGGTGCCTTAAATAACGATAAATAATACACCGGGAGATACAAAAGAACCTATTTTAAAAGAGTAAGACGACCCCCAATAGAAAGTAGCCTCGACTTCCAATTATTCAACCTATCCCGAAGAGTCTCCACCACCGGATCCCAATTAGAAACTCGATTCATGTTTGCCCCCACTTTAACACCAAGATAAGTGAACGGTAATTTGCCCACTTTACACCCCAATAAACTAGACAAACGGATAACCTCTGAATCCGCCACTCCCAACCCAAAGAGAACCGATTTGTGTAAATTATATTTCAACCCCGAGCATAAATAAAACACCTGAAGTAGACGATTTGTGTTTTCCAAATTTGCCATGTTCCAATTCCCCAAAATTAAAGCATCATCCGCGTAAAGCATGTGAGACACTACCGGACCTCCATTAGCAACTTTAACACCTTCCACCACTCCCACGTCCCTCGCTCTTCTAATCAAGCAATCCAACGCCTCCATCACAATGAGGAATAAAAAAGGAGAAAGAGGATCTCCTTGCCTTATCCCCTTTTGATAATTAAACTCAAAAGTCGGGGAGTCGTTAACTAAAACCGCGCGAACGAGCCGAACTTATAATAGCTTTCACCCACATCACCCATCTCTAAGGAAAACCCATTTGGGATAAAATAGATAAAATGAACTCCCAACTCACATTATCGTAAGCTTTTTCGAAATCAATCTTCAAAAGGAACACATGTTTGTTATTCTTCTTTATCCACCCGATTATCTCATTAAGCACAAGAGGACCATCCAAAATATTCATATCCTTAATAATCGTCGACTGAGAATCAGATATCACCTTCCCAATTACCTTCTTCAACCTTGCAGCCACCACTTTTGAAATTAATTTACTAATAACATCAATCAAATAAATAGGCCTGTAATCTTTTAACCCGACCGGTTTCTTAGTTTTTGCAATCAAAGTAATAAAAGAAATACTGCAAACTTTACTAATCGAACCATCCTGATAGAAATCTTCATAGACCCTGGAGCCTTATCAGCACCACAATCAAAAGTCGCTGCCTTGACTTCTTCTCTAGTGAACTGGGCGGTCAAACCAACCATACAATCCTCTGGAACATGTTTCAAGTTATTACATAATAACACAGGTTTATCCTGGAAATCTTTCTTAAAAAGATTTCTATAAAAGTGCAACACCTCCCTTTTGACAATAGGAGTTTTTGAGACCCAAACCCCATCCACCATCAGCCCCGGAATGGCATTTGCCGCCCTCCTACCATTAATACACCGATGAAAAAACCCCGAATTTTCATCACCATACATCGCCCATTGAACTCTAGCCTTTTGTCTCAAATCTCGATTCTTACACCATGTAATCTTTTCCACCTCATGTTTGCTTTTTTCCCATATCCAAACTTCATCCTCCTCTAGATCCCGCTCCTCCATAGTTTTTTCTAACCCCGCTGTCTCTTCTTTAATCAACCTTACCTCATCATCTTCTCTTCTACCCACCTCTTTCCACCACTTCGTAAGGGCCTTTTTAACAAAAATAAACTTCCTATTTAAGTTAACATCAGATGGACCATTAACCATACACCTCTCCAACGCCCCAATAATAACCTACTCACAACCATCCCTATCTAACCACAAGTTGAACCACTTGAAATGTTTAGGACCAAAATTGGAATCTGAGACAGAAAGCAACACAAGACAATGATCCGAGAACTCTCGAGGCAAAGCCCTTAAAATCGCCTCTGGCCATCTGTTAAAAAATTCATGACAAACCAAAACTCGGTCAATTTTACTCAACTTTATATCATTACCTGACCCAGCCAAGAAAATAAAGTTGTTCCCCCTCATAGTATACTCCTGCAAATTCGCATCATCTTATGAATGAATTAAAATCATTAGCCATACCAATATGAAATTTAGAATTCTTCCTCTCCTCTTTCCACCTAACCACATTAAAATCCCCAAAAAAATAACCACAAACCACTATCTTCCTGGATCAAACCGTGAAGCCGATTCCATAATAACCTTTTTTCATTAACTTTATGAGGAGCATACACATTAACCATATTCAACACAGTCATGTCCTCCACCAAAATACCCGAATAAGAATAAAATTGGTATCCTCCACTGACCTAACTTTCTGAAACTTTTTAACATTCCACATACTCACAAGCCCACCCGATTTACCATTAGCAGCCACTAAATCAATCCCATAATCATTACTGTTCCAGAACTTATCGTAATCAAATTTAGTACTACTATTCACCATCGTCTCCTGAAGACCCAAAAAATCCACCCCGTTCTTTCGGATCAACTCCTTCACCCAAGACACTTTCCCAACCTTCCCAACCCCTATAATGTTAAGAGATAAACAATTCATGGCAAACCTGATTGTATACCTGAACCGTGGATAGTACTTCGGATCATACTCTCAAAACCATTAAGTTGAGCACCCAATTCTAACCCCATATCACGAGTACAAATAACCTCCTTCTTAACATCCAATGTCTCCACCTCTTCAGACTCATCACCATCTAAACCCCCTTGAACTTTAGTCGTCTCCACCAGAAATTCATATTCGGTATCTCTCATCAGCACTTGAAACGAATTTGACATCTGGATAGGCTCATGTCCTCTGGACTTAACCACATTAACATCCTTACCCAAAATTAGTGGATCAAGCTCAAATGGATCAGACTCATTCACCACTGTTTTGGGCTCCTTTATGGGCCTTTCATTACTAATCACATAATCCACTCCACTGGGCTGGCCCAATTCCTAAAATCTACTATTTTTTCCTTTTCAAAATTTTGACCGACTCATAATTAACGGCTTGCTCACAATTATTCCCAATTAAATCGGCATTTGACTTTTCCATATCATCTTTTGAAATACCACCCCTATTTTCGGAAATAAACTCCTCATAATTATCCTCATTATTAGCTTCCATAAAAACCTCCTTACGGTTACAGTCAACCACCGGAGTCAACTCGGCCTGCCTCTCCGGTGACTTATCAGAATTCACATCATCTGCGACCACCTGTTCCTCTAGTCCACCCTCCATACCTAATTCAATAACAAACTCTTCCAACCAGTCGTTCGGATCTTCCATCACCCACACTTTCATAGTTTTACCCCTCCACCTTAAGAACACCTCATCTTGAATGCGATTTCCATGTTTAACCAGAACCCCAATGAACTGAAAAGAAGCATCCAATCCACTACGTTCCACCCTTGTCGACTTGCTCACTTCTCCAAACAAACTCCCAACATCATTCACCCCTTGTTCTCCGTAATACATAATGGAATCCCAAATACCTTCAGCCACGCAATCCTTTCAAACTGTGTCGTTTGGCCTTCCCAAATTTCAGCATTAGAAAACCAATCGGATCCACCTTCAATTTCAATCAAGGCCATGGCTGCATGCTCCTTAGTTTGAAACTAAATCATAATTCTTAGGCTGGCCAGAAAACGAACCACCCTTCTTGAAGTTTAATCTCTTTTAAACACCCTTTAATGTTCTATAAAACATACAAAGAGTTTAATCGAACCAGAATGACTCTCCCATGCAAAGCTTCAAAAGCATTCATCTTATCATAAACTTCACCAGTATTCCCCTCGCAGCCCCAGCAAAAGCTTCTTTGTACGACATATTACTAGAACCAAAATCCGTATTTGCATTAAAACCTCCATCTCCACCACCCTGTCTCCTTGGTACCTTCTGCTCTGAAGAGGATTTAGGTTGTCTAATCTCACCTACTTCAAGCACGAATCTCGCAACGTTGCACTTCAATCTATAATCCCCCAAACGAACCGTAGACAGATTACAAACTAACTCCGAAACGTCCTTGACATCTAACATGGTGACAAACCCAAATCTCTTCCCTTCATTATCCCTTTTACGAGCGATGTAAATATCGAAAATATCACCCATACCTCTAATAGCGACAACAACATCCTCTCCACTACAACGATCCGGAAGATTAGAGACGAAAAACTTAGTAATTCTAGCCTGAACATTCGCCGGAATAGGTTTCCGGCGAAACTCCTTACCTCTCATAACTTTGGATGCCCTTTTTGGAATCGGTGAATAGATACATGCGTTTGAAATTTCCTCTCCATTACCGTTTATAACATACTAGGTTATGTACCCGTGTGATACATAGCTTGAACAATTTAAATTATATATATTATATAAATATAATTAAAAAAATTAGATTACATATTATATTTAAACTAAATAAAATTGCCTTTACAACCAAAAAAAAATATTAAATATTCATCAGCCCCTAAATAATTTATTGTAAAAGACATTCATATTCACGTTAAACTATTTTCAAACTTTTCAAAATATATTTTTATACCGTAATTGTTACCTTGTAGACTGCAGGTACAACAAAAAAAATCAAAGTAATAAGAGTAATTTTGTTTAGGCGAAGATGTAAAAAATGAAATTAATTTAAAAATATCTCATCAACAGTTAAACCATCCAAAATGAGTATCATTCATTTGAAATTTGACATCAAGTTTCTTCCAAGGCCAAAGTATTTTCAGCATTGAGTGCATAATCATTTTTTTCTAACATCAAGGTTCTTAAACATAATGATATTTATTTGTTCAATATGACTGTAATTATACATATATAAAAAAGATTGCATGAATTAATATCATGAAAATGAAGTTGAAACGAATTAGTAATCAAAAGAAGCTGAAACGAATTAGTAATCAAAAGACTGTTGCCACTTACTTAAATATTGCATTTTTATGTTGAAGTAACCTGAAAAAACAAAGTAAATAAATATTTCAAACAATGATTTTTCATATGTAAAATGTATTTCATATATCAAGCTATTATAATACGAAAATAGTCAACTATATCTAGTTTCTATTAAATAAAATATTTAATTAATGTGGATTGATTTGTTTTATTTTGTTTGTTCATAACATTCTAAGAAATATAGTTTTAGACTTAGAGTGAAAGACCAAATATTAAAAAATAGGTTAATGTCAAGTACGCGGTTAAATTTAAATTTAATAACATATAAATATGTTATCTTATAAAATGAATAATTTTTAATAAAGTTTACTAATCATGTCTAATAATTTATTTCTAATTTTGTATTAAAATATAATTATATTAATTGATTTACAAAAACATAGAATGTATATATAGAACATAGAATAATTTATTTCTAATTTTGTATTAATATATATATATATATATAATTCTAAGCAATAAAAACTGAATAAATAATAATTATTAAATAAAGAAACAAACTAAAATAAATGTATTGTTTTAAATTATAAAATAAGAGGCTTTATGGGGGAGTTCTATGTATTGTATGTGTTATCTTTTATTAATATAGATAACAATAGATTAATGTTGATTGATTTACTTTATTTATGTGTTCAGAATAATTGAAAGTCTCACAAAAAAAGATTAACTAATTACATTGTGTTATTATTAATTTGCTTATTTGACTTTTGAACCATTTTAAACATCTAAAATTAATATGTATTTGCTGAGCATATTTAACATCTAAAACAATGACCAAAATAATAAGACTTAATAATCATTTGTCAAACATCATAACAAACATAATTTTAAACTTAGAATTAAAGATCAAATTTTTATAAATAGGTTTATTTAAGGTACATAATTTAAATTTAAAGTTAATAACAAGTAAATATGTTATATAAAAAAATCACTAATGTTTCAATAATGTTTGTTAATAAATCTTTTCAAAGTATATCTAATATTTAACTTCTAATTTTGTATTAAAATATAAGCATATTAACTACGAAAACATAATATAAATATATTAAATTGAATTTTATTAATTATATTAATAATTATAATTGTAACATGAATCATTAGAAACAGATCGAATGAAAATCTATTTATATTAATAACAAAAATAATTAAATCTGTTTTTAATGATCTCTGTTACATCTATGATAATTAATATATTTATATTATAATTTTGCAAATCAATTAATATCAATTAATATTATTTTATTTGAATTTATTGTATTAATTAAATAGTAAAAATGTGAGAATTCATGAGGGAGTGACATGTGTCCCTCATGTGTTTTCTTTTATTATTATAGATAGACTAGGTTATGTACCCGTGTGATACACGGGTTGAACAATTTAAATTATATATATATATATATATTATATATAAATTTAAAATGTAATTAAGAAAAATTAGATTACATATTTTATTTAAAATAAAAAAAGTTTCCTATACAACCGAAAAAATATTAAATATTCATCAGCCCCTAAATGATTTCTTGTAAAAAACATTTTTATTCACATAAAACTTTTTTCAAACATTCCAAAACATATCCTCCATACACAGCTATTACCTTGTACACTGCAGGTAAACAAAACAAAACAAAAATAAAAAAAGTAATAAAGGTAAATTTGTTTAAGCTAAGTTATAAAAAAATGAAATTAATTTAAAAGTATATCCTGATCCGTTAAACCATCCCAATCGAGTATTGTTCACTTTGGAATTTGACATCAAGTTTCCTCAACGCCAAAGTATTTCTAACCTTGAGTGTGTAATCATTTTTTTCTAACATCAAGGTCTTTAAACATAATGACATTTATTGGTTCAATTTGATTGTATTATAAAAAAAAGATTGTGTAAATTAATAGCCTGAAAATAAAGATTGAAACGAATTAGTAATGCAAAGACCCTTTAGATATTGCATTTCTCTATTGAAGTAACTTGAAAAAACAAAGTCAATGAAGATTTCAATTAATGATTTTTCATATATTAAATGTATTTTATATATCAAGCTATTATAATACGAAAATAGCCAAACATATTTAGTTTTGTATTGAATCAAATATTTAATTAATGTGGATTGATTTGTTTTATTTTATTTGTTTAGAATATTGTAAGAAATATAGTTTTAAACTTAGAGTGAAAGACCACATATTAAAAACACGTTTTTTAAGATACACGATTTAAATTTAATAACATATAAATACATTATCTTAAAAAATAAATAATTTTTAATAAAGATTACTTTTGTTAGTTCATAGACATTTTCAAATTATGTCTATTAATTTATTTCTAATTTTGTATTAAAATATAATTATATTAATTGATTTACAAAAACATAGAATATATATATATATATATATTAAACTGAATTACAGTAATTATATTAATAATTATAGTTGTAACAAATAAAAACTGAATAAGTAATAATTATTAAATAAAGAAACAAATTAAAATAAACGTATTGTTTGAAATAATAAAATGGGAGGCTTTATAATGGAGTTCTATGTACTCCATGTGTTGTCTTTTATTACTATAGATAAAATCGATTAATGTTGATTGATTTATTTTATTTATTTGTTTTGAACAATATAAAAGTCTCACACAAAAGCTTGACTAATTGCATTGTGTTATTATTAATTTGTTTATTTGACTTTTGAACTATTTTAAGCATTTAAAATTAATATGTATTTGCTGAACATAGTTTAACATCTAAAACAATGACCAAAATAATAAAACTTAATAATCATTTGTCAAATATTGTAACAAACTTAATTTTAAACTTAGAATAACAGATTAATTTTTTTAAAAAATGGGTCAATTTAAGGTACATGATTTAAATTCAAAGTTAATAATACATAAATATTAATATGTTATATAAAAAAGAATCATGTGTTTTCTTTTATTAATGATTTCAGTTACAACTATGATTATTAATATAATTATTAAAATTTAATTTAATAAACCTATATCATGGTTTTGCAAATCAATTATTATAATTAAATTTAAGTTTAATGTATTAAATAATAAAATGAGAGAATTCATGAGGGAGTGCCATGTGTCCCTCATGTGTTTTCTTTTATTATATAGTGTAGATGTAGATGTAGATGTAGATGTAGATGTAGATGTAGATGTAGATTATAGATAGATTATAAAGCATTTGAGAAAGATATCAAACAAAATTAAGTAATTACTATATTTTATTAAAAAAATGTAATTTTATATACAAAATTTATATATATCAAAATTATACAAAAAAGTTTCGATCTACACATACAAATATATACCTTTACACCTTAAAAAGATTGTAAGAATCAATAAAAGTCGAAGTTTACGTAAAAGATAATTTTGTGAGCCTTTACTTTAACAAAAGTGTGCACATGAATTGGCTTACGAACCCAAACTGAACCAAATCGAACCGAAACCGGTCTTTCAAACCGGCAAAACCAGGGCCGAACCGAACCGAAACCAGTTCAGACATGAACCGGCATCAAATATCAACCGGTTTGGAACCGGTTCCGTATGTTCCTAGAAAAAAAAGATCTGTGCACGTCTATACAGTTCTCAGGTTGGGATATTAGGGGTGTGCATATAACCGAATTAACCGAACTGAAACCGAATTAACCGAGTAAACTGAACCGAATAAACCGAACCGAACTAATAACCGACGGTTTGGTTTTTAATTTTTGAAAAACCGAATTTTCGGTTTCGGTTTTGGTTAGCCATATATCAAAAACCGAAAATAACCGAACTAACCGATTAGCTAATTATACGTGTATAAGTATATAACTTCATGGCCTACTAGATCTTTTTAATCTTCCAATTGGGTCCTTTAGTTTTTGCTTTTTTATGTAACATAGAGCCCATTACTAATATAAAACTATAAAAGCATTTGACTAATTCATATTTTAACCTAAATTTATCCTGCCGGCTGCCGTAATTCTCCATTCCTATTTCCACCAGTTCATGCTGTGAAGGTATTTTTTTAGATTGATTTTTATATTCGTTTGATGTAAACAATTAAACATAGTTATATGTTGATCTTAATAGCTTATGACTTTATGTGATGATATCTATTTGACAATACTTCCATACTATAAAAGATATATATAGATCGTTCTTCTTTAAATTTGATATTAGAAAAAGAACAAGAATGTTATCATGATTTTTTTATTACTTTAATATTTCACCCTACTATAGTTTATATATAAACGGTTTTGATGAAAGAAAATTATATTATATATATAATTTTTTTAGTTAGTGGTCATAAAGTTAATTACTTAATTTTATACTAAATGCACTGACTCTTATTAAGGTTTATATAAATTAATATTTTTATAATAATATTATATTATATCTTGACTTATTTGACATACTTTTGTCTTTAACAGTAATTTATATATAAGTTTGTGAGCTATATTTTGTAAATGTAGATGGAAACTAAATCCAGTGAGACTCCGAATATGAACCAAAAGGATTCATCAGTTATTGATGTTGAAGAAGAAAACTCGAAAGAAACGTTGAATAGTGTTGATGAGCGAACTGTGGAGAAAGAGAAGAATGAGGGTGGTACTAAACGGTCGAATGTGTGGGATCATTTCACATTTGATAAGGCTACTGACAAATCAAAGTGTCATTACTGTAAGAAGTTTATTAAGGCTGGGACAAAATCAAATGGTACGAGTGCCATGTGGACACATTTGAAGCAAGGATGTAGGACGTCACCACTTTACAAAAAGATAGATAATAAGAAACAATCTAAATTAAGTTTTAAGCCTAAAAGTTTGGAGGAAGGTGGTGGTAGTTTAGCTTCTCACAGTTTTAGCCAAGAAAAATGTAGGAAGCTTCTTGCTCGGATGTGCATCAAAGATAACCTTCCATTTAGTGTGGTTGATGATGAGGGACTTAGAGAATTTGTGTGTGAGTTGAATTCAATGTTTAAATTTCCTTCTAGATGGACCATTGCTAGGGATTGTTTGTCGATATATCAAGAAGAGAAAAAGAAACTAAAACATCTTTTAAGAGATCAAACTGTATCTCTTACCACCGACACATAGACATCTGTTCAAAATTTTAATTATATGTGTCTTACCGCACATTGGGTCGATGAAGATTGAGTTTTGAGGAAGAAAATTCTAAACTTTTGTCAGATATCAAATCATAAGGGTGAGATGATAGGAAAACTTGTTTACCGTTGCTTACTAGAATGGGGT
The DNA here is from genome assembly GCA_028751855.1 of Ambrosia trifida. NCBI lineage: Eukaryota > Viridiplantae > Streptophyta > Magnoliopsida > Asterales > Asteraceae > Ambrosia > Ambrosia trifida. The sequence goes on along the minus strand of CM054123.1, from coordinate 32,944,159 downwards.
ATTGATAAGGTTTTTACGGTTACCGTAGATAATGATTCATCAAATGATGGAGCAATTAAGTATTTAAAAAAAATGCTTAAGGGTCCCCATTCTGTGCTAGATTGCAAGTATTTGCATTTAAGATGTAATGCTCATATTATAAATCTGGTTGTGAAGGATGGTTTAGAAGAACAAGTTGATTCCATAGCTAGGATTCGAAATGCGGTAAGATATTTAAGATCATCTTCTTCTAGGTTTAAAACATTTAAAGATTGTGTTGAGAAAGAAAAGATTGAGTGCAAAAGAAAACCATGTCTTGATGTAGAAACTCGATGGAATTCAACATTCTTAATGTTGGAAACGGCACTTAAGTTTTCCAAAGCATTTGACAGGTACCACTTATTATTGTTCGCATTTCGTAATTATATATTTGTTTTTAATTTCATACTAACATGTTATGTGTTTTTTTTGTTAATAGACTTCAAGATGTGGATTTCAGTTATAGAACATATTTTCAAAGTGAAGTTGCTAATGATGAGATGAGTACAAGAAAGCGGAAAAAGAGTGATAAAGTTTTGGGGGCACCCGATAAAGAGGATTGGGAGAATGCGAGGTAATTTATTTCATTTTTTTGCTATATCATTATATTTTTTGAATTTAGATGTGAGTTGTTTTATTGATTTGTTTTAATAGGCTATTTATGGAGTTTTTGAGGATCTTTTTTACTGTGACAAAGAAGATTTTCGAGGTCTAAATATGCGACCGCAAACTTGTTATTTGTTGAGATTTGTAAAATGCATTCAAGTATAACAAAAATGTCTTTAAGTGATGATAAGAAGGAGAGGGATATGGGTTTGTCTATGAAAACAAAATTTGACAAATACTGGGATAATTTAGACAATATAAATTTCTTATTGTATGTGGCACCGGTGCTAGACCCTCGAAATAAGATGTCTTATCTTGGCTATTCTTTAAGTTTGATATATGGAAAAGGTTCTACAAAAATCAAGCAAGTCAAGGATCAAGTGAAGGAAATATTATTGGAGTTGTATTTTCATTATAAGTCAAAACTAGTCAAAGCAAAGGAACGAAAGAATACCTTGTCTTCCACATCTAGTTTGGTTGATGTTCATGATGATTTAGAAGATGGTTATAAAAAATATTTAGAAGAAGAAGAAGAAGGTGGGGAAGGGTTTGATGATAATGATGTTGAAATTTATTTGCGTGACGCGACAGAAAGAAGAGATGAAGAACTTGATGTTTTAGGCTGGTGGAAGATAAATTCAGTTAAATTCCCTGTTCTTTCTCAAATTGCTAAGCATGTTTTGGGAATTCCAATGTCAACTGTTGCATTCGAGTCGGCATTTAGTACCGGTGGTAGGGTCATTGATAAATATAGGAGCTCTCTTACTTCTAAGACCGCTGAGGCGTTGATTTGTGCACAAGATTGGATACGGTTTACACCAATGGATTTGCAAGATTCTCGTATGCATGGTCAACAGTTAGAAACTTTGATTGAAAATTTGGAGAAACTAGAAATTGGTAATAATGTTTTTAATTTTTATTTATAAGGTGCTTTGCCTTTTTACATAAGCATTAACACAATTATATGTTTTCTTTAGATGTTATACCTGGAAACAAAAAACCAAAAGGATGCAGCACCGAAGATGATGGAGATTTGGGACTAGATGATGGACTAGATGATGAAGATTGGGACTAGTTGATGAAGATTAAGACTAAAACTTTTTATTTTTTTAATTAAGAACTTCGTTAAATTCAAAACTCTAGCTACTTTGTTGAATTTAAACATCTAACTATTTGCTATTTGGAAATTTTCATTTTGTACGTATGCTTCCACAAAACATGAGTGTTCTTTTGTTTTTTGATGAATTGTAGTGGTATAATTCAACAAGTTTTATATCCATTTTAAAGCCCACTTTAGCAAGATAAAAAACCGAACAATAACCGAAACCAAAACTGAAACCGAATTAAAAAACCGAAACCGATTAACCGAATAACCGAAACCAAACGGTTAATAAATTTAACTAACCGAACACTTTGGTTTCGGTTTCGGTTATGCCTAATAACCGAACCGAACCGAACCATGCTCACCCCAAGGATATCTTATGTGGAATATTTTCAACTAACCTAACTTTTAATTTCACTTTCCGATGTCACTGGTAGAAATTTATGATGCACTTGATTACCAGTTGGATTGCATTGCTTTTATCATGTGGAAAAAGTTATGGGTACGCTTCATTGCTGGTTGGTTACATATGAGTCGTTCAAACCTCCTCTTAATGTGGATCTTATAAAGGTCCCTATGATTTCTTCTTCTCGGCAATCTGTCTAGGTTTGGCACTTTCAACAAATTGAGTAGGACTATTAGTATAATAATAGTTGCTAATGAGTCAAACCGCTACTTACATTTTTTTACCGACATGTAGGTCAAATTGCATACGATATATAGAACGTAGCATGCTATCATGTCTACTTGTAGCCTTTAAAAAATCACCCCACTGCGAAGTAGAGGTGCTTACACACACACAAACATACACCTTACATATTGATTCTTTTAATCATTTTAAGATTTGAATTACGTTTCCGCCATATATTATCGACTTCGCTGCAACACGCGGGTTCCCTGCGAGTAGAGTGATAGAGAGGGGGGAAGGAGGGCCATAATGAATACACACTATTTTGTTACACATGTGTAACAATTTAAATTTATTTTAATAGGTAACAATTTAAATTTATTTTTTAAAGTTTTTTTTAATAGGTATTATAATATATATTAAATAAACAAAAACTTTGATTGTTTGATAGGATTTTCACATATTTTCTCAAAGTACTGTGGATTTTTATTTTCATAAGTTTTCATATACCATATTATATATATATATATATATACATATATATATACACTAGTTTTTATTCCGGGAGCGTCCCGGGTTGAAATATCTAATATGACATAATAAAATATCTAATATGACAACATAATTAATGACTTGCCAATATATGATTAATGAATATTATTATTATTTATTTTAAACAAATCTATGCCATAAGTTATCATATTCTATAAAAAAACGAATCTCTGCGCCGGGGTATAAATCTAGTGCCATTACAAAATATTATATAATGTCAAATGAATTCGGAAGTTTGTAATCGATCATTCTAAAAAGAAGTAAAATGAAATAAGGAAAAAAAGTTATTTATTGAAACATCGAACGCATTAGTCTAAGGGTTATGTGATGCGTTAAAAAATTCATAGGTATATGATCGGGTATATAGTTCAGGTATATGGGTATGTGGTTTCGGGTAATTGGGCTGGGTATCACCTAATCTCAGGCCCGACCCAAACCCACAATTTTTTTTAAACTAATCCCAAACCTGACACAATACCTGTCAGGTTACAAAAAATAGTAGTTTTTTTCTCCGTTTTTTATATAGCACTATGGTACTCGTTGGAAAGATAATAAAACACTCGTTAATTTGGTGTAATTTTTTTCTTTAAAAAATCTCGTATATAAAAGATATTAACGTTTAAAAGTTATGGAAGGAAACATGAGAGAGAAAATAATAAAGGTTTAATATTTACATTTAGTAGATTAGGTATTTAATAGATTAAGTTAAACCATACTTATTGGTATTTAATAGATTAAGTTAAACCATATTTATTCCTTTTTTTTAATTGGTCTAGAGTTGTCACATCACATCTTATGTGGCATCTCTCAAAGAAAAGATTGCATAAGATTATGACATGTAGGATTAATCCCTTTGCAATATATATATATATATATATAGATATAGATATATATATATAAAAAAAACGTTTGGATTCAATGATTAACTTCTAGTCAACATTTTGACGCAAAGGGTCGACTATGCTCTTGAATTACTAATCCTTTAGCTTTTTCAAAGTGATAAAGTTTACCTTCAAGTTTATGATTTGACAAAAACCAATTTTCTAGCTTGAGAGTTGACCTCTTCATGTTCTAACTTGACTAAAAAAGACATGCTTACTTTCTATTTTCTTTTTAACCCTCAAACTTTTAACATGTAACACATTATATCTTCAACCATCTCTATAAACGATGTAAATTTACGTTTCGACATAGTTTTTTTTTCTGAAACGAGCCTAGTTAAATATAAAACGTTTTCATTCTTATTTTTACGTATGCTATAGGCTGGTCTATGACTTTGATGCAAATTTTGTTCAGAAACGAATCGAATCAAATATAAAACGTTTTATTTTGACAGTAAAAATTCGAGTTACTTACGTTTTTGACGTAAAATGTTTTTTGGAAACACATGAGTCGACTCAAATATATATGTTTTCATTCGATGGTATAAAATCGAGTTATTGTACATTTTCATACGGTTTACGCGTCACATGGCGTGTCGCCATCGATAAACAACTTAGGCGGCGTCGCCGTAACGTACGGCTAAGGCAACCATCTAGTTACTACCTAATCAATGTATTATTTTCATTAAAAGTAATAGCAAAAAAATAATGAAATTATATTTTAATATATAAAGCAAACAACTACTACTTTGAATCAAGAGTTTAAGAAACATACATGGTTGACAACTCCTAGAAAGACATGTTGCATGTCTCAAGCAACATCAACTCCTTTGATTTTATATGCATGTACACACATATCACGCAGACAAGAACAACTAATCATTTGATTTTATATGTATTTACTCTCACTAACATATACTACACATCATTTGTATATCAGCTTTATTTATGCTTATTTTAATCGAAAATGGGGATCATTAAACATATGACAAACTCAAAATCATTCTTAGTGGCCCCGAATAAATTCTTCCTCCAATTATTTATTTTCATGCATAAAGAAATTTTGACAAGATTTCTAGATTATGTTTCATCACAAACATCTAAACAAATAGGCCATACCAAATACATTTCAAAAGGCTCTTCATTTGCTGTTCATAAACTGTTAATATGTTCAATGAGACAGCAGTATTATATATGTCGGAAATGATATAAAATAGATTACATTCGAGCTTACGCGTGTCTATTTTAATTCCAAGATCATTATAACTTATGGTTTACATGTTTTTATACTAGAGTAACTAGCTTTGATATGTAAATATTAAAAGTATACTAATGGCAACAATTAATTGGTGATGTAGAAACCATTCCATTTCCATGCTATGTCATAAGATATGTTGTCATTTGTCATCTTAATAAAATTTGATAGCACCATGAAATTATGAACAGAACAAGAGTCAGAAAGAGTTGGCTATATGTTTGGTAGATTATAAGTGATGGTGGTGGTAGTTATTTAATGGGACATATGTGTGTGGCCCCGGGGTGAGGGTTTTGTCAATTTTGGGTGCCATCTTAACTTTATTGTTAGGTTTGTTACTAATCAAATCAAGGAAACCATATAAAGAAATAATATAAAATATGTAATGAATTCACATATTGTCAGTGTATAAAGAATGACTTCGATCGAATTTGTTGATATATAGTGTCACTTGATCCTTCTTTATGTTCGGTTTAGTACTTTCATTAAGAGATTAAATATTTACAAATTACTTTATGATACGTAGTACTTGTACTATGGTCGTTTATATGTGATACATATAGAAACTCGAGAGGTGCGCGCATAGATCATGCTTGAATCTATTTACTAAGATTGGATGCATGTTTGTGTAGGTGGTGACGGTGGAGAAATAGATAAAAGAAGAAAAAAAAATCATGTTCCTAGATGTGAAATTGGTTTATCAGTATACAATTGGGTTTAAACCACAAAACAATGAAGGATTTATGTCATTTCATCAAAACGTTCTAATGGTTGAAAACCTATAAAACATAAAAATTTGGTCTTTCTTGTGTATTGTATCAAAACATAAATATGCATACTCGTTCTTGATATATATATTATCTAATTGAGATCTCAAAAGACTTATTAAATTTAAACTGAGGGTGATTAAACGGTTCAGAAATACGATCTAGAAGTATCCGAATGACTTTCTCTAGAGAAGGTATCCGGTTGGAGTCTCGTTCGTGATAAAATGTCATGCGCGAGCCAGAGGTTTTACCACAGTGAGTTTTTGGGCGACAGGTCCTCTATGATCGCGTGCATGGATGCTCTTTGCCATTGCATGAGTGTACCTGGGTGAGTGCGCTTTGTTACGTTAAAAAAAAAAAAAAAAAAAAAAAAATGCTACAAAATATAACCTACAAATCAATGTTGTTGCGTGCCATTAAATCCACACGACCGGGTCTTTCAGCTAAAAAGGGTAGCCATGATTTTTTTAATTCAAAAGTATTTAATCATATTTTGTTTTTTAATCAATTAAATAAATTACGTCACTTGGTTTAGTTCTTATCCGCTCGATTTATGATAGGTATTATCATTTTTTTTAGGGTTAGGATCAAATACGTAAGGCACTTTTTCTAGGAATGGTGAGAAGGATTGTGATTCATTGATCATATATTTAAAGGGTTGAGATTAGTTTGTTTGAAAAAAAATAAATAATAAATTAGAGGAATACCATAAAAGGAAAACCAAATTTGTTGACTTTCTCTCTCCACATGCAATGCACATGTCAATTCCCCCCATCATTTTAAAACGTCTATAACTTTTTTATACGACATTTTTTTTTCAAAAAAAATTTCACCATATTAACGAGCGGTCTTTTATCTTTAATATGAGTACCACATTGCTACATTAAAATTGAAAAAAACATTCGTGCTAAATGGGTTTTCTTCTCCGTTGTGTCTTTCTGCTCGTTCATTGTGTTATAGTATGCATGTGTGCTTTATAAATATGTTATTTATGTTTGTTTAGTCTACACATGATTTAACTTTGTCCATTGTGTTTTTAGTATGCTTTTAATTGTGTTTTACGCAAATGAGTTTTGTATTTAGGTGTACATTGTGTTTTATTATGTTGTTCATTGTGTTTAAGTCTATTATTCATTGTGTTTTAGTCTTCTGTTCATTGTGTCTTTTATATGTCGTCCATTGTGTTTTACACAATTGGGTTTTTAACTTTTTTTTTTCAAAAGTATTCATTGTATTTTAGTCTTCTGTTCATTGTGTCTTTCGTATGTCATCCATTGTGTCTTACGCAACTGGGTTTTCAAAATTTTTTTTTCAAAAGTATTCATTGTGTTTTAGTCTTCTATTCATTGTGTCTTTAGTATGTCGTCAATTGTGTTTTACTAGACTCTTGAATGTGTTTTATACCTATATTTAATTGGTGTTAATTGTGTTTTACATTCCATTGTGTCTTACGCAAGTGAGTTTTGAATTTTTTTTTCAAAAGTATAGCAATATGGTACTCATATTAAAGATAAAAAGACGCTCAATTTTATGGTATAATTTTATTTTAAAAACGGATGACGTATAAAAAAGTTACGGACATTTAAAAATGAAGTTGGAAATGGCATGTGACTTGTATGTGTATATGTTTTTAACAAAATTACCCTTCCCACTTGTTAATCTTTTGGACACATGTCATTTTTTAGTGGCTTCTCACCTTTCTCATTTTTTGTAGCCTATATAGAATGACTCATCCCTTCTTTTTAAATGTAAAATGTGTTATAAAGTTATATGCCCTATTTTTCCGACGAAAGTATACGCAGATAAAGATGACCATAATAATAGATAACTTTGCAATAACAATATCACAATTCACATGGTGTCGTATTGGATTGACTAAAAGGGAACGAGGGAAAGAAACAATGAGTGAAATTTTGAGTAGCTTTTACTTCTAATTCCCAGTCAAGCTGTTTAAAACACGTAAGACGTTAACTTAATTCGATGACTTCTTAATTTCCTTTTTCTATTTAATATTCAAAATTAATCAATAATTATGATTAATGTTTAATTTTAGTTAACCAAATGGTCGGCCGTGGCGGACACAGAAATTTTTTTCATGGGGTGCGGAATCTCTAAGCCCCTAGGTCGTTTATTCATCATGTGCTCCGGGTCAGATCGGGTCGACTCGTATAACAAAAATAATAATACTAAAATTATATAATCAACAAAAGGAAACCAAAAGCCAAAATTAATTTAAACGCTGTTATATATGCATAACAAAATTTTAAAATCTAGGGGTATTGGATTTTAATAATCCAAAGTTTGGGGTATTGGTCGATAATAATCTGAACTTTAACGTTGGACCAGAATAATCCCAGGTGAACATGTGGATATCAAAAATGGACCTCCGTTAAGTTTGGACTAACTAAGTTAATTTGCGCTGACATGGCAGCTGAGTTGGCATGCGGACATGACAGCTGACTTGTTTTTTTTTTAATTCCATGTCATATGGACCCATTCATTTATAACCATCATCATCATCATCATCATCTCCATCTATCAATATTCCACAAAAGAGCAGCCTTCATCTATCAACATTCAAACAACATCATCATCCTCATTTATCAATATTCCACCACCACCACCATTGATGACCTGTCGTTAGGGTCATGCAAAACCTAAATAACCTAGGTAGCTAGGGTAAATAGGGTATCGAATCCAAGGAGCGTGTGGTTAGCGTCACACTAATTGTTTGTTTTAAAGAAGAAATTGGAATTAACTAATAACTAAGGTAACAATAATTTCTAACTAACATTCACTCCCGGGCTAGGATATGCAAGTAACTAGGATTCAAGAGTTATTATGATAGATTTGCAATTTCACTTGTAAGAATCGCTAGGACAGAGAATCAAGACTTAGGCATCAACAAATAGCTACTAGGCCCTAAGTATGCTTCATTATCTTGTTCACCAAATCCTATATGTCGAGTTAAGGCATAATTGGCAGAATTCATCTTATGAGCTTAAAAAACACAATGGTCTCTAAACATGCAATAAGTCCAACCCAATACCAAGATAATTAAGCACAACAATTAATTCATACAAATGATGTCACAATTACAAATAGATTTGCAAGGATACAAAAACCTTTAGTCATATAATGAGTCTAACCCAATATCCCAACTTAAGTGATAGGATTTATCTCACAAGTCTAAAGATAATGTTTAGGCAAAACTTAATTGACAAGATTCATCTCTATGGTTTAAGCATACAAGAAACATACACAAGGTCCAACCCAACATCAAAAGCTAATTGATGGAATTCATCCCCATGGCTCAAGCACAACATAAACATACACAAAGTTCAACCCAATATCAATGCTTCATTGAGTACAACACTTGTTCCTTACAAATACACAATCAAAACAACATTACAAATCTAGAAACTTACAATCCTTCACCCGGAAGTGAAGGGGAACTTAACCAAACATGGTTGTAGGAGCTTGAATCTCTTCTCAAAATGATGATTTGGATGGATTTGGAGTTTTAGTGTAGAGATGAAGTATGAGGGATGATGAGAGATTACTCTCAAGACTTCATTATATAGTCTCCATTGTCAAACTCCTCTTAATGACCATTTAGTTTAGTCAAAGTCTTGGTCAATAGTCTTGGTCAAAGTCTTTGGTCAAAGTCTCGGGTCAAAGTCTCTGGTCAAAGTCCCATTAATTTTCCTAAAAATATTGATTTCTTTGACTTTGACTAACAGCGTCCATCAGCGACAGGCCTTCACCAGTTTCTCCATCTTTCTTCTTCGTTTTCTTTCCTGAATCATCCTAGCTCCAATCCAAAGCTTCGTTTAGCTCCGAAATACACCTTAAACTTTGTTAAACCTGCAAAACGCAAACTTTATCAAAGTAGTGTGTCCAAAACCATAAAATTGCATAAAAATACAATCTTAAACACGAAACGACTAAGATTTTCCCCCACGTATCAACCATCTCCACCGCCACCCCCACAACCTTAAACCACCATCAAAATCAACAAATCTTCTTCCTCCTCTCCAATCAACAAATCCAACCCCCTCCTCCTCACTCCCACCTGCATGAATGAACCCCCAACTCCAACCACCACTACCAACCCACCACCACAGTCGTCTGCCCCCAACCAATCCACCACCAAACCCATCGATCTGCTCAGATCTGACTTCAATCTGAGTTTTTCATCTTAGTCCTGCAATGCAATGGTGGGGAGGATTCGATTGAACCTCAGATGTTGTGGGGAGGATTCGATGGTGGAAGGATTCGATGGGGAGGATCCGATGTTCTTCATCTTCTTCAATTTGCTCAGATGTTGTGGGGAGGATTCAGTTTGGGGGAGGATTCGATTGAAACATGATTATTACAAGGAATATTGGATTTTAATACTCCCAACTTTAGAGTTTGGCCGACAATACTCCAAACTACAGAAATGTTTGCCAGCACTCCCAACTTTTAAGGTATTTTCCACTGGCACTCCCAAACTAACCCAGTTAGTTTGCTGATGTGGCATGCTGACATGGCCATTATTGCTGACGTGGCATGCTGTGGAAGATGATGTGTCATCTTATGTGTCATCCACGTCAGCATGCCATGTCAGCAAACTAACTAAACAAACTAACTGGGTTAGTTTGGGAGTGCTAGTGAAAAATACCTTAAAAGTTGGGAGTGCTGGCAAGCATTTCTATAGTTGGGAGTATTGTCGGCCAAACTCTAAAAGTTGGAAGTATTAAAATCCAATAAACCTTATTATTATTATTATTATTAATGATGATGTTGAGGATGTTATGGGGAGGATTTGATGCAGATGATGATGATGTTGATAAACTGATGTTGTTGTTTTGCTTAAAAAGACTATGAAGATGATGATGATGATGATGATAATTTGTTGTTGTTGTTTTGTTTAATAGATGCATATGATGATTGGGAAGGATTTAATAGATGCAGATGATGATGTTGATAAGATGATGATGTTTATAATCTGTTATTTTGTTTAAAAACACTATGAAGATGGAAGGGCCCACAACAATTAAAAAAAATATAAAAAAAACATTACGCATGCCAACTCAGTGCCACGTCAGGATCAGTGACACATCAGCATGCCACATCAGCAAGTAAACAAACCCAGCTAGTCCAGAATTAACGGAGGTCCATTTTTTACACCCACATGTTCACCTGGGATTATCCTGGGTCAACGTCAAAGTTGGGATTATTATCGGCCAATACCCCAAACTTTGGATTATTTAAATCCAATACCCCTAAAATCTAAAGTTGTGGATACATCTCGGCTAATCGTAATAGTTTTGGAACATCAAACGCATCAAAATTATCATAAGGACTCAAGCTATTAATATAAACAAGTAACTCAGATGTTACCTCGTTAAAACGGTTTTTAAATTCTTGGATTTACATATCTAGAATCGAACTGAATAGTTAGATTCATTTGAATTCTCTACACTATACTATAGTCTCACTCATTGTACTTGATCTTATTTTATGAAATTTTATAAAAGTAATAGACAATAAACTAAATGAAATTACAAGTAAAATAAAGTAAAAAAAAAATTCAATAAAAAGAAAAACATATTAAAAGTTTACGTAATTTTGCCTGTCACCATACTTTTACATATTTTAGCTTATTGCACATAAAATAACAAATGACTCATCTTTTTCACATCAAATTATGAGAGACTTGCAACCTTTCCACCGATTCCTTGCTCTCCAAAAAAAAACCATGGAAAAATATATACACACCAAAACTTTCTACCAAGGGTATGGATCACGGATTTAGATTCAATGCTTATAAAGAAGCACTTTTGATCTCTTTTGTCTGCGCCGTGCAGACGCGCGCAGACGTTTAAGGTCTGCAGATTTTTTGTTTTTTTGGAAGACCTTTCACTTAAAAAGGTCTACCTGACCTCTTTTTGGAAGACCACCACCATCCACCACCACGGTCCACCCCTACCACCCACCACCATCCATCACCACCACCACCACGGTCCACCACCACCACGGTCCACCACTGTCCACCACCACTGTCCATCACCGTCCACCACCACCACCCACCACCACCACCACCACCCACCACCATCGTCCACCACCACTACCTTCCAACACCACCACCACGACGGTCCACCACCTTCCACCACCACCACCACCACCACCCACCACCACCATCCACCACCACCACCACCACCACCCACCACCACCATCCACCACCACCACCGTCCACCACCACCACCTTCTACCACCACCACCACCACCACCTTCCACCACCACCACCACGACGGTCCACCACCACCACCGTCCACCACTACCACCACCACCGTCCACCACCATCGTCTACCAACACCACCATCCACCACCTCCACCGTCCATCACCACGATCCACCACCAGACTGCTGTAAAAAATCAGTTTATTTAAATTTCAGTTTATTTCAGCAGCTTGCAGACGTTAACAAACAAAAAGTCTTCTTCTTGCAGACTGCAGACCTTTGGTCCACCTCTTCTCTTGTAGATGTCTGCAGATGTGGTCCGCAGACTGCAGGCCTTTTCCTGCAGAAAAAACAAACAACACCTTGTATTCATAGGGGGCGATAGAGAGGTTTAACTGAACTTTTAAGGGGTGCGATTGGAATTTTTTCCTACAAATTACACTATTTTTTTTCCTTTTAAGGGGGCGCCCGCCCTCCTTAAATACTATGTAGGTCCACCAATGCGCCTACTAGGTTAACTTACCTAAGTTCACCTAGAAGTTCACCTACACATATATTCTTCCAAACATATGTTTAACTTTCTAACTTGGTTTATCTAGTGTCAGTTACAACCCGCTAACATGTAATAACGTATAAAACACTTATCAACATATAAATTCACATAAACACGTATTCGTAATTAATCAAATGATCAAATTTACCAACGTACGGGGTACGAGACTCATATGTGCTACCCGATGATTCCCCGAATCATCAAACCACAACTGTTGTGTGTGCTAGACTAACTTAATTAACCCAATTAAGTTTGTTTTGCTTAATTAGACTATAAGTGTCGTTAGGAAATTTAACCTGAAATCTGTGGGTGTCACATCATCCCCCTGTTGAAAGAATTTTCGTCTTGAAAATTGCTCGAACCCGCTAGGGAAAGAAAGAAAAATTTCACGTTTGTTGCATTTTTAATATTAAAAAATAGTTTTTCAAAAATACAAATAGATAAAATGCATGTTTAAAAAAAAAAAGATAAAATGTTTGTATTAATCTCTCACCACCCTCACTATCACTATGTCTCCACCTCAAACCACCAATGGTAACCACCAGCCACCACCACCTTCCACCGTCACCACTGTAACCCACCACCGTAATAGTCACCATTCTCAACACCACTACTATCGCCCACCATCATCTTCTCAACAACAACTGTAACAACTTCACCAAATTACCTTGCAACACCCAAACCAACTTTCCCACTCCCTATTCACCTTCCAAGAGCACCGCAACCACTGCCAGTTACGACCAACTATCACTGAAATTAATCATGTCCAACTTTTGTTGACCCTTAGATCTCAAAAAACCAGACCATCACCGCCTCTACAGTTTCTTGATGATTGACCTCCAACCAACCCCATTAATACATTAGACACAAAACCAGATCTAAGTTGCAATTAACGTTTCAAACCATTGTGTCCGTCACTACTCCATGATCGATTGTTGTAAGTATCGTTTCATACCCCCCCCCCAATTGAATCTGAAACTCTGTTTTGGTTGGTAAGATGAAAGTGGTGGAAGTTCGGATTTTAGGTTTTAAGGATGGTCGCGGGGCTTCAATGGAATAGTGTACAGTGGTGATGGTCGAGATGGTGAGTGATATTGGAGTGGTGAAGAAAGTGTGCAGTGGGGTTAAGATTCGGGTTTTGGTTTGTGGGTGTATGCAAATGTAGTGGAGAGTGGTGGTGAAGGTGAGAGCTGGTGGTGATGAGGCTGAATATGAAGGATAAGAGGGGAGGGTTTAAATCTAATTAAAATATATAAAAAAAAAACCACATGGGCAAAGTACAAAAAACACCCCTGGAGTTAACGACATAATCGAACAGAGTTAGCCGGTTGGATGGAAATAGCAACAAATGACAAATCTTAGGTGTCTAATTGCAAAAAAAAGAATGGATAGGACAGGCAAATCTGATCAAACCTTGAGGAGAATTTTAGCTATTAACTTATTTCCTTTACTTATTTAACTTGGTATCTTCTCTCTTTCTAAGTAATTGTGATTTTCCATGTAAAGAATTGTTCTTCACACCTAGAACACGACACATATATAGGGGTGAATGTATACGTCAAGTGGTGTACAAATACAATTTTGTTAGGTTTAGAGACACCAATCTGATCAAACCTCGAGGACGTGCTATTGTTTTGTTAAATGCATTAATAGTATGGTTTAGAGGCAACGTTTTGTCATAGAGTGCATTGACATTCTAAAAACATCATTTTTTTTAAAGTGCAATATATGCTGAAATTGTGAAGAATAAATTCTGAAACTAATCGTATAATTTTTTTAGAAAAAGTAAAGAAAGTGTATAAAAGTTATTTGACTTTAAAAAACGATGACTAAACTCAAATAAGAAGTTAAGATTATTGTCTAAGTCCTTTCCGTTTATTCTTCTATATATTTTTAACTTACCGTAATTTATCATTTTGTCACCTTCTCAATTTTAACAATTGAGATAGACAGATAGTGATATCAACAACTCTAATAACTTAGAGTGCGTTTGGTTCGCATTAATTGAATGGAATTCAATGGAATTGGAATTTGAATTTGAATTTCAACTTTTGAGGTATTTGGTTCATTGAATTTGTTGGAATTGGAATTTCAATTCCAATCTTGTGTGTTTGGTTGATAAAGGAATTGGAATTGGAATTTGGTATGAATTCTTTCAAATTCATTTAACTAAGGGAATTCAAAATCCTTCTAATATTAGAAGGAATTCAAGTCAATTTATTGGAATCTTCAAACGGTTGACGTCATTTTGACCCGAACCAATTCGAGCCGTACTATTTTAACGCGAACCGTTTAGAGCCGTACCGCTTTTAACCCAAACCGTTACGGACCGAATCGTTTCGACCCAAATCGTTTCGAACCGTTCCAGTTTTGACCCGTACCAGTTTCGGCCCGTAACGTTTCGGACCGTACTAGTTTCGACCGGTACCGTTTCGACCCGAACCGTTTCATACCGTACCAGTTTTGACCGGCACCGTTTCGGACCGTACCAGTTTCGACCGATATTGTTAATGGTGAAAATTCTCAGGATGATTTTACCTCATATCCTTAGTATAGCATCCTCAGGATGCTGAATGACTCGACAGACTTCAGGATGTAACTGTATATTAGCATGTGCACATCCTGAGGATGGACTAACAGATTATCTTTCTATGACATTAATGCAGGTACAAACAATCAATATTGTAAACTCGAAACTCTTCTCCAACGTCTATATTGCTATTCTCGGTCAAAGAAGTCGAAGATAAGAGAGTTACATACGCAAGACAAGTCCAAGCTCAAAAAAGGAGTCACACTTGTAACCGACAAACATTAAAAATAGGCGAAGACGTCACACCCTCAAATTTCCACATGCGGGGTTTTACCGCGAGGCGCGTGACATACCAGGATCCAAGTCAACGGTCACAATAAACGACGTCTATATGATATGAAAACAACGTAAACTACCATTGAGTTTCAAAACCGTTCTAACACAGCGAAAACAAAATGTATTATTACAACTTAAAAGTAAAACTCAAAGTCTGAAATGTTTACAAAACATGCATATGATCCCTAGACGCCGTGAGACTCCGTGCGCCTATACTCAATGCTGCTACCTTAGCGACCTGAGAAAACATGCCAAAAAGACGTCAACATATAATGCTGGTGAGTTCACAGGTTTTAAGTTCGTAAACGTTTTCATGTGTAAAGCGATTCCTCATAAAGTGTCAAGTGCGTAAAAGTTCCAAGTAAATAACAAACGTTCCCTTACTACTACGACTGTGTTGCTAAAACCATTACTGGCAAACGTTGCTCGAGTTGCTGCCCATGTGCCAAGTGTCAAGTAGAGACAATATGCACCCGCCCGGCTCCCAGCCGTCAGGTGGGGTTCGTCACGCCCGATAGATCTATCCACATTTCCCCCGTTGTGCCCCGCACATTCATGGTTTCAATAGGGACTTAGGTTTCGTCGTATAGTAAATAAGTGCCATGCGCCAAGTGCCAAGTGTCAATGTTTAAAAGTGTCAAGTGCCAATGTTTAAATATGCCAAATGCCAATGTTTAAAAGTGTCAAATACCAATGTTAAATATGCCAAGTGCCAATGTTTAAAAGTGTCAAATGCCAATGTTAAATATGCCAAGTGCCAATGTTTAAAAGTGTCAAATGCCAATGTTAAATATGCCAAGTGCCAAACGTGTCACGTTTCTTAAAAGAGTCACATTCCCAAAAGGCGTCATGTTTCTAAAAGCGTTGCGTTTCAAAAGCGTTGCGTTTCATAAGTGTTGTGTTTCAAAAGCGTTGTGTTTCAAAACATAAACGTTGTATTTGTTAAAACGTGTGGCATGCTTCTCCCCCAAGAGAAAAGTGTATAAAAGAGGGGCCGTGAAACTCACCTTAGAGTGCGTCTTCTGATAACTAGAATTCCAACACGTGTATGATAATCCCAACTAATGACAACCTATCAATGAGTTTACATAAGTGTGATGACTATTAACCCGAAGGCTAACTAGTCCCCGATTGTCCAGATCTTGACTGCGTGTGTTAAAAAGTGTGTTTAAACGTTAACCGGACATCCCAGACCGACCAGACATCCCGTTGGTGACCCATTACATCAATTAGTCATGCACATAAGTTTAACACATAATTTTCAAGCATAAAACACTTAGTTTGCATCAAAAATCTCATTCCGGACATCAGATGGTCGAATGTGGTTTTTCCCATTTCCACGTTCGCCCGTTTGAGCCACGTTCGCCCGTTTTTCCCACGTTTTGTTCCACGTTCGCCCGTTTGAGCCACGTTCGCCCGTTTTTCCCACGTTCACCCCGTTTTTCCCACGTTCGCCCGTTTTTCCCACGTTCGCCCCGTTTTTCCCATGTTTTATTCCACGTTCGCCCATTCGAACCAATTTTATTCCACGTTCGCCCGTTTTCATCAGCATTTTATAAAACCCACCAAAACGCATCTAAACGATCCGTAAACATCACGAAGCATCACCAATCACAGCAGTCAACTATCATTAACATATTCCTACAAAACCCTACCAATTTTATCCCGAAATCCGTCCGTTTTACAAGTTACCCGAAATAGCAAATTATGGAGATGTCACATCAAACGCATGCAATCTTTACCCAATTAGGAAACCTTTTGAAATCAATCAATAATCAACTTAATATACTCAGATTATTATGAACAATAAACCCCCAATCATATCCTTATCACTATCATCATGAACAAGCCCTAGATCTAACCCAAAATCCCCAAAATGGACAAAACATCATCAATAATCAATTGTAACCTATCTCAATCCTAAATCATCATCAATAACAGTCCTAGATCATTGTTATAACATCTATACAGCAATCAATCATCAAACAATACATAACACCACATAAAACACCATTAACACATGTTAATTTGTATGAAAACTCGTTGTTTATGAATAGGTTTTGTTTAGAAAGATATTAGGAAGGTTTTTATCTATGAAAACATGTTCGAATCAGATCTGGACTCTTGGGGTTTAATGAAAACGAATTGAAATGCTTTAAAAATGATTTAGAATGAAGAACACACCTTAGATCTTTGTGTAGAAGATGTTTGTAGGTTAGATTATAGAAAACAAGGGCAAAAACTCCTTCCCCAATGTTTAAAGTTGCTAGAGAGTGTTTTGAGGCGTTTAGGGTTTGTGAAATGGTGAAAAATGACAAAGTGTGGTATTTATACTATGTCCACATTCGCCCCTTTCACCTGGGCGAATGTACCCTCCTTCGACCCTTTCACAGGGTCGAACGTACCCTGACTTGGTCGAATGAAATTCTTTAAATTCCATATCCCAGGTTCGCCCCTTTTACAAGGGTCGAACCAGGAGTATTGTCCAGGTTCGCCCATTCAATTGGTCGAACCAGGACTCACATTTTCCTAGTTTTCCAATTTGTCGTGTTTAACGCATTTTAACGCACCCTAACATACGAGCATGAAACCTTAGTCTATGTTTAACATATTTAAGCACGGATGATTATCTACACATCATTTAAACACATCTAAGCATATAATCCACCATACGACAATTAGTCTACACATACACTTAATTAGTTTATGTAATTCACCAACAACGGGACTCGTATCGTGTGTGTGTGTGTGTGTGTGTGTGTGACTAACCCAATGATCCCCCGAATCATTGAACCCTGGACAATACGGACTGTGTTCCGACTCTACTGACCCCGTCAAGTATGTTTAATAAACGTTTTTCGCTAAGGTAGACTTATGTGTTTATAAAATGTTGACCCAAACATGTCGGGTGTCACATCATCCCCCTGTTGAAAGAAATTTCGTCCCGAAAATTTCCCGAAGTCAAAGAGAACGAAGCGATAAAAAGAAAAATTTTCCCGGTCGTCACATCATCCCCCTATTGAAAGGAATCTCGCCCCGAGATTCACTCTTCGACAGTAATGAGTGTCGACCTAGCCCAAGTAACGTCTCCCAGAACGCAAACGAAGTGATAACCATGAACGAAAGATGATATCAACAGATACCCTATGTCGGGGAACCGCCCTCCCCCAAAGTGAATACAAAAGAATGAATCCTCCTGATCGAAGGCCTACTAGAGACTACCGTGATCGGTATAAATGACACACCGGTACCGTCCAAGTAGCATCTCCAAAGGACCCACATCAGACCCATGAATGCAAAACGATGACCAAATACCAGACTGAATGCACACAATGAATACGAATCGCCAAACAATGTGAATGAGAATGAATACAAGTATAACGAGAATCAAGAAAAGAACACTCACCAGTAACAGTATCAGGATCCTCCTGGTTCTCCCTAGCGCCAATGACGTAAACATGACCACGAGTAGTTCGACCGCCGCCTTCGTTCCCAGCACCACCTGCAGTCCATTGGTTCAACTTTGGACAATCCCGCTTGAAGTGCCCAGTCTCCCCACAGTTAAAACACCCATGGTTTCCATGAGGAGCAGGAGCGGGACAACCACTTGAGTCTGTTTCGGCTGCAGATTGACCCTACAATCCTTAGCCAAATGACCGACTCGCTGACAACGATTACAGCGAAACGCATCGCAACCCCCAACATGGTGATACCCACACGTGTTACACTTCGGACTCTTACCAACATAACCCCCAGTCTTCTTCTTAGATAACGCTCCCACAACGTCCTGCCTCTTAACCTGCTGTTGAGACGACCCAATGTTCTTCCCAGCACTCTCCCACTTCCTCTTGTTGTCCGCGGGAGCTTTCACAGCAGCACCCCTCGGGGGTAGAACACCCTCAGAAACCTTCATGTTGGTCAGCTTGTGAGCTGCCCGAACAGTGGCCAACATAGTAGTGTGATCAGCGGTAGCAACAAGTCCAACAATCTCCGGCACTAACCCAGCAACGTAGTGCTCAATCCTCCGGTACTCCGGTGTAGCCAAACCGGGGCACATCACAGCCAACTCGTTGTGCCTAGCAGTAAACTCCTCGATCTCCGACCCAACCATCTTCAGGTTCCAGAACTCATGCTCCAACTTCATAATCTCGTCCCTCGGGCAATACTCCGCTCGCAACATTTGAACAAACTCGGACCACGGCATAGCATTGGCCTCACCCATGCCAAGATTCGCAGTGGTGGAGTTCCACCAGGTCAAAGCGTGTCCCTCTAGAGTAGCAGAAGCATACTTGACGCGATCAGCGTCAGGACAGTTACACATAGCAAACACCGACTCGATCTTCTCTAACCACCGGAGCAGATCCACTGCCCCTTCAGTCCCATTGAAGAAATGGGGCTTACAGTCCATGAACTTCTTGTAGGTGCACCCAGACTGCACCTGATTAGTATTTCCCAGGGTCTGCTGAGCAGCCTGGAAAGCAGCCAACGCAACGTTCAACTGCTGCTGCAACATGTTCTCCAACTCTGCCTGAGTCATGGTGATGTTCCCACCACCTCGTCCACCGCCATTGCGACCCCCGCCGCCACCACGGCGTCCACCAGCACGTCCACCAGCGCGACCAGACATGTTCTGCCAAACATGAGACAAGACACTCAAAACCACCAACAGATCGAGCTACAAGTGACCAAACGAATTCAGAATGTGGTTCCAGCATGACCATTAGTCCGAACACGAAGTCCACCAAGATTTTCATGCATTTCGATTTATGATTTCGTGTGCACCCGAAATAACAAATCGCTCTACATGGTCCTCTAGGCGTGCTCCTAGCTAAAACTTCAAATCACCCGATACCCACATTCCTAAAAGAAACTATTATCGCACGAGGATCCCAAAGTGAACAGTCACCTAGGAGTGTACTATGACAAGTACTAGTGCATGATAGTGTGTGTGTAGGCAAGTATGTACATTAGAGCATAGAGGGGAGATATCCAAAACCCGGAAAGATCTCAAGAATGTGCCGAAGCCACCCCAATGCACACTACTGCCAAGTATAAGCGATAAGCCCCTTCATCTTCAAACCCGAAGAAGAAGATAGAACCAAGGTAGGAATAACAAAAGATAGATAATGTGATACTGTGTGATGAGGACACCGACACCCCGACAAGGTTAGTATGTTTACCAAATGACACGACTCGTAAATATGTGTGACCGTTTAATGTGTGTGATACTCGGCTATAGACTAGACTCTACATGCAGTCCTAGTTCACTATAACCATTGGCTCTGATACCAATCTGTCACACCCTCAAATTTCCACATGCGGGGTTTTACCGCGAGGCGCGTGACACACCAGGATCCAAGTCAACGGTCACAATAAACGACGTCTATATGATATGAAAACAACGTAAACTACCATTGAGTTTCAAAACCGATCTAACACAGCGAAAACAAAATGTATTATTACAACTTAAAAGTAAAACTCAAAGTCTGAAATGTTTACAAAACATGCATATGATCCCTAGACGCCGTGAGACTCCGTGCGCCTATACTCAATGCTGCTACCTTAGCGACCTGAGAAAACATGCCAAAAAAACGTCAACATATAATGCTGGTGAGTTCACAGGTTTTAAGTTCGTAAACGTTTTCATGTGTAAAGCGATTCCTCATAAAGTGCCAAGTGCGCAAAAGTTCCAAGTAAATAACAAACGTTCCCTTACTACTACGACTGTGTTGCTAAAACCATTACTGACAAACGTTGCTCGAGTTGCTGCCCATGTGCCAAGTGTCAAGTAGAGACAATATGCACCCGCCCGGCTCCCAGCCGTCAGGTGGGGTTCGTCACGCCCGATAGATCTATCCACATTTCCCCCGTTGTGCCCCGCACATTCATGGTTTCAATAGGGACTTAGGTTTCGTCGTATAGTAAATAAGTGCCATGCGCCAAGTGCCAAGTGTCAATGTTTAAAAGTGTCAAGTGCCAATGTTTAAATATGCCAAATGCCAATGTTTAAAAGTGTCAAATACCAATGTTAAATATGCCAAGTGCCAATGTTTAAAAGTGTCAAATGCCAATGTTAAATATGCCAAGTGCCAATGTTTAAAAGTGTCAAATGCCAATGTTAAATATGCCAAGTGCCAAACGTGTCACGTTTCTTAAAAGAGTCACATTCCCAAAAGGCGTCATGTTTCTAAAAGCGTTGCGTTTCATAAGTGTTGTGTTTCAAAAGCGTTGTGTTTCAAAACATAAACGTTGTATTTGTTAAAACGTGTGGCATGCTTCTCCCCCAAGAGAAAAGTGTATAAAAGAGGGGCCGTGAAACTCACCTTAGAGTGCGTCTTCTGATAACTAGAATTCCAACACATGTATGATAATCCCAACTAATGACAACCTATCAATGAGTTTACATAAGTGTGATGACTATTAACCCGAAGGCTAACTAGTCCCCGATTGTCCAGATCTTGACTACGTGTGTTAAAAAGTGTGTTTAAACGTTAACCGGACATCCCAGACCGACCCGACATCCCGTTGGTGACCCATTACATCAATTAGTCATGCACATAAGTTTAACACATAAGTTTCAAGCATAAAACACTTAGTTTGCATCAAAAATCTCATTCCGGACATCAGATGGTCGAATGTGGTTTTTCCCATTTCCACGTTCGCCCGTTTGAGCCACGTACGCCCGTTTTTCCCACGTTTTGTTCCACGTTCGCCCGTTTTTCCCACGTTCACCCGTTTTTCCCACGTTCGCCCCGTTTTTCCCACGTTCGCCCGTTTTTCCCATGTTTTATTCCACGTTCGCCCATTCGAACCAATTTTATTCCACGTTCGCCCGTTTTCATCAGCATTTTATAAAACCCACCAAAACGCATCTAAACGATCCGTAAACATCACGAAGCATCACCAATCACAGCAGTCAACTATCATTAACATATTCCTACAAAACCCTACCAATTTTATCCCGAAATCCGTCCGTTTTACAAGTTACCCGAAATAGCAAATTATGGAGATGTCACATCAAACGCATGCAATCTTTACCCAATTAGGAAACCTTTTGAAATCAATCAATAATCAACTTAATATACTCAGATTATTATGAACAATAAACCCCCAATCATATCCTTATCACTATCATCATGAACAAGCCCTAGATCTAACCCAAAATCCCCAAAATGGACAAAACATCATCAATAATCAATTGTAACCTATCTCAATCCTAAATCATCATCAATAACAGTCCTAGATCATTGTTATAACATCTATACAGCAATCAATCATCAAACAATACATAACACCACATAAAACACCATTAACACATGTTAATTTGTATGAAAACTCGTTGTTTATGAATAGGTTTTGTTTAGAAAGATATTAGGAAGGTTTTTATCTATGAAAACATGTTCGAATCAGATCTGGACTCTTGGGGTTTAATGAAAACGAATTGAAATGCTTTAAAAATGATTTAGAATGAAGAACACACCTTAGATCTTTGTGTAGAAGATGTTTGTAGGTTAGATTATAGAAAACAAGGGCAAAAACTCCTTCCCCAATGTTTAAAGTTGCTAGAGAGTGTTTTGAGGCGTTTAGGGTTTGTGAAATGGTGAAAAATGACAAAGTGTGGTATTTATACTATGTCCACATTCGCCCCTTTCACCTGGGCGAATGTACCCTCCTTCGACCCTTTCACAGGGTCGAACGTACCCTGACTTGGTCGAATGAAATTCTTTAAATTCCATATCCCAGGTTCGCCCCTTTTACAAGGGTCGAACCAGGAGTATTGTCCAGGTTCGCCCATTCGATTGGTCGAACCAGGACTCACATTTTCCTAGTTTTCCAATTTGTCGTGTTTAACGCATTTTAACGCACCCTAACATACGAGCATGAAACCTTAGTCTGTGTTTAACATATTTAAGCACGGATGATTATCTACACATCATTTAAACACATCTAAGCATATAATCCACCATACGACAATTAGTCTACACATACACTTAATTAGTTTATGTAATTCACCAACAACGGGACTCGTATCGTGTGTGTGTGTGTGACTAACCCAATGATCCCCCGAATCATTGAACCCTGGACAATACGGACTGTGTTCCGACTCTACTGACCCCGTCAAGTATGTTTAATAAACGTTTTTCGCTAAGGTAGACTTATGTGTTTATAAAATGTTGACCCAAACATGTCGGGTGTCACAGAAGAAGATGGAAATTGTTGCTGAACGACTATATTCCACCGAAACAACTACAACGGTCACCTGAAGCCTTCAAGGAACTTAACTAACTAGCGGATTGCACGGGATCTCTTATTTACTTTTGTGTAACTATAAATAGGGGATTATTGACGAGTATAGGACACATCACATTTACCGGAATATCACTTGAAACTCTGATACTCACACACACACACAAACACTTATCATTGTATTCATAGAACACTCGTCATTCATTCATCCAAAGTTGTAATCTTTTTACACTATTAATATTAACAAACAAGGCAGGGGCTTAGACTCCTCCCGATGTTTTGTGCCGGCGATCAACAACTGATCAAGGGCTTTCCTCGCACATCGAGTGTTGTTCTCTTGTTGCATTACAATTACATTCGTTGATCTTTGCCTATTACATTATTCTGTCAGACAATTACATCCTCAGGATATAGCTGTCCATCCTCAACTTTACCTTTACCATCCTGAACATAGTTGTCATATATTTGTATCTTTTGCATCCTGATATAATATTTTCATAATAAAACTAGAGTTCAAGCATATTCAAACACATATAGCACTCAGGTCGTTTCGGGCCGTACCACTTTTGACCGGTACCGTTTCCCCCATACCAGTTTCGACCCGAACCGTTTCATACCATACCAGTTTTGACCGATACCGTTTTGGACCGAACCATTTCGGATCGTACCAGTTTTGACCGGTACCGTTTCAGGCTGAACCGTTTCTGACCGTAACAGTTTCGACCGGCACCGTTTCAACCTGTACCATTTTGCCTGAACCGTTTCAGGTCGTACCAGTTTTGACCGGTACCGTTTCGACCGATATTGTTTCGGCCCGAACCGTTTTTGGACTGTACCAGTTTCGATCGGTACAGTTTTGACCTGGTACCGTTTTGACACGTACTAGTTTCGACCGGTACCGTTTCACCCGGTACCGTTTCGAACTGAAACGTTTTGGGCCATACCAGTTTCGACCGGTACCATTTCGAATTGAAACATTTTGGGCCATACCAGTTTCGACAGGGTACCGTTTCGACCCGCACCGTTTCGACCTAAACCGTTTCTACCTGTAACGTTTCGACCCGCACCTTTCCAAACCGTACCTTTTCGACGCGCACTGTTTCGACCGGAACTATTTTGACCCAAATTGTTTCGACCCGTATCGGCTTGAACCGTTTCGACTCGTACCGTCTTAACACGTACCGTTTTGATACGTATCGTTTTCGGGTCGAAACGGTGCAGGTAAAAAAATTTCGGTTCGAAGGCTACGGGTCGAAACGGTGCACGTCGAAATTGTACGGGTAGAAACGGTACAAGTCGAAACAGTAGGAGTCGAAACGGTTCGGGCTGGTACGGGCCGCAATGGTGCGGGTCGTGGGGGCAAGGGTGATAGATTTCAATTTATTAACCAACCAAACACAATAATAAAGGATTTGAGATTCTAATTCCAACAAATTTCAATTCCTTTTGGATCGTTTAAATTCCAAATCATCCTGATCATGTGGCCTAGTGGTAAAAGGGCTGGTTCTCTCTTTGGGGGAGCCGGGTTCAATTCCCACAGGAGACATGTGATGGATACCCCCACCCTTGTGGTGGGGTAGGTGGTTGGGAAGTGATGGAGAGACCCTTGACCCTTGTGATCATGGGTTCGACTCCTGATCCGTCGTGCCTTCGGGCGGGTTTGTGGGCCGGGTTTTCCCTGGAACAGGAGACGGGTGGGCCGAAGGGCTCTGTCCGTACGGACTAGAGGCCGTCTGGGGCCCCTTTCGGCCATTGTGGGCCGCGTACAGAGTACTCGGCAATACTTTAGTTGATCGTTCAAAAAAAAAATTCCAAATCCATTTTTTTCTAATTCCAATTGCAAAACATTCCGTGAACCAAACGCACCCTAATTGTCTCACATATACAAGTATTATAATTTAATTTTATTATACATATAAATCTCCTTAAAATTTAAAAGTTTAATGAAAAGATAATTGTCACATGGATCATTTATAAATAAGTAATGTACAAATAGATAAAGTTGATTACAATGCTCTAAAAAATTGAAATGGACCAAAATTGACTCAAGAAAGATGATTCCCACTTATCCAGAGTAGGTGTTGGAAAAGTGAACCTTCTATCAACTCTTCAGATTGAACCAAACAGATTATACTCTCAATGGTTTTTTAAAGATAGTCTTGCGAACTCGAATATTGCTATGAAACCGAACTGAAACACAAAATTTAAACTGGGTTATTTATAATTTGTACTATAGTGAAAGTTAAAATAATAATAAAAAATAAAGCTTTTCTTCTTAGATATAGGGGGATGTGGCACTCTAGGCAAGGGATGCTCGGTTACGGTTGCCGTGCTATAACACCGCCGCCACCCCTTCGACAACGGTCAAATTTGTTACCGTTCGACATGATGTTATTTTGATGATTTTAGGTGTGGATTTGACATGACAAAGGGGGTTTAGATGAGGCTAGTTTAAACAACACACGTCATGTTCTGGTGTTTTCCTACTGTTCGCATATTTCCCCCCTTTGTACTACTGAACCTGTGTGTATGCGTGCAGATATGAGCTCCCGTAGCGAATCAAGTTTTAATGTTGGTTTAGTTTTTTATATATTTTTTCCTATTTCATTTTCTAACCTTATTTGGCATGATACTTATAGTTTGTGATTAAGAACTATCGAGTTGATTGAAAAAAGATTAAAAAAGTGGTATAATAATGAAAAAAAATGATAATAGGCTGATTAAAAATTTTAAAAAATGTTACATGAGTTGATTGAAGAATAACAGCATCCACTTCAAACAAACCACTTTAACCGTCACGTTAACATGTCACATCATTTCAAATCATTCCAGATCACAACTCTTCTAAACCCACTTTTTTCCTTCAAATCCTTTTTTATTTAACCTTTAAGAATACTAGATGAATTTAGCATTTCTTGAAAGCTTCTTGGATCATCTATGTTGTGTAATTGTGATTAAAATGGTTGATTTTTGTATGTAAGATTGGTAGAGAGTAAATTAGAGTGAAAAAATGAAAGGGTAGTGACGAGTGAATGTTTAAGTTGTGTTAATATTTAAAGTTGTAAAATAGGTTTAATTTTTTTTTTTCCTTATCAAACGGTTACTTTTTTTTTTATTATTTACTTTTTTCTATTTTTTTTTAATTTTCAACAGTTATAATGTTTGAATTTGAATTTTTGAATATTTTTTTTTCTTTTCCTTTTTAAATGAAGCGAGCCCTACATTGGGTTAGTGGATCGTCCACTAGAGCGGACTACACCCACACTGGACGATAGCACCAATGCTATTTTGAAACCCACGGTCACGGGATTGTCCGGTGAAGGACCATTGAAGATGCTCTAACTAAAAGAAACTAGTGAATTGATTGAATTAAAAGATTAAAGAATTTGGTTATAATATAAAAAGATAATTCTATAATTAAACCACCTCTGTAACTAATTTTGAAAGAACAATACGTTGATAATCAATACTCCACCAACACTCTTTTAGAAAAAGATAGAAAACACTATTGACTATAAATTCATAAAATACATTTACAAAAAAAAAATTATAAGATGTTGTATCTCATGCTTAGTGGTTGTTTTATGCTTCCTGTTGTTGTACATAGCTTTATAGTGTTGTACATATTGATAGATTTTTTATTTATACATTACTTTTTTTATAACGCTAATAGTTTTTGTTTTTATATTTAACCTGACACGTTTCTTACTGTTAACTTTGATCTCATATACTTTTCATTTTTTATTTATTTTAGGTTGCGGTCTAAATTTTTTGAGTTAACACGCTACAACATGCGTATGTAGTTTAGCGTTTTTGTCTCTATTTTTCCTAATTAAAGGTCGCATCGTGTTTCAACTTTCGGTGTAATTTTTGCATAAATGCACGCTGCAACGGGCGTGCATTGTTCAATGTCTTTACATCTACTTTTCATTCGGTTTACTTTTTCATTTTTTATTTCTTTTGTTTTACGAACTTTTATGGTTTTGGTGGTCGTTAGCAGGGTGAGTGTGACATTGATGCTACTTTGCACAGATTTATAAGTGACTCCAGTCCTGTCGTATCGCGAGAGACTTAGTGATTTATGAACTTCAACTTTATGACGAACAAACTAAAACGAACTCCTAAAATATATAAAAGTACTTTTAATCTTTCATATGTTTAAGCTTCCATTATTATCATCACTATCGGCTATTACATTTATTTAGTTAGACTGTGGGGTGTGGGTGGGGAAAGGAATCGGGAAGGGTGACCTGGACGCTATTCCGATGGGGAACACCGCCCCCCTCCCCCCCCCCCCCCCCCCCCCCCCGTTTTTGCTTCAGTGAGATCGGGAGAATTATCCCGTCCTTCCCGTCCCATCTTCCAAGACAACATCACACACTAGATATATAATTTTTTGTCTTTTTATGTTTAAAATATTATTATAAAAAGGAAAGGAGAAGGGGGAAGAAGAGGGAACCATTTCCCTTAGACTATATGGTGTGCCCCCTTTTTCCCCCAACTCCCCCAACTGCCACATCAGCGCCATGTCATTTCCCCCATTTTCTCCCCCAAACTTTGGAAATGGTTTCCCCCAACTCTCCCATTCCCCCTTCCTTTTTTTATTCTTTTTCCTTTTTTTTAATTATATATTTTATATTTCATAATTATTTTTTTATTAAAATAAAATTAAAAAAACCGTAAATAATAAAAAAAAACGCAAAAAAAACGTATAATAAAAAAAAACCGAAATTTCATAAAATTAAAAAAAATACAAACTAAAGTCACATTTTGTTCCTCCTCCTCCGACGAACTCATGGTAACAAATTGGATTTTTATAAATTTTTTGGAGATGGAAAATGATAGTTGTGGGTATGGTTGTGTTGATAAAAGGTTTAAATTGAAGGTTATATATATATAGATAAAAGGTTTAATTTTTTTTTTTTTTTTTTCAAACGGCTATATGCCCTCGGGACCCACCACCAACGTTCAAAAAATTTAAGCCAATCACATCGCTCGGTTCAAACGGGATTATTTCCCCGGATACCCCGAAAAATCCACGGGGGGGGCGGTGTTCCCGATCGGGGAAAGTGCCAAATCACCACCCCGAGTTCGTCCCCCGAGTGCACACCGTCCAGTCTTAGAAGGGAGAGAGAAGGGGGAAGATGACGTGGCGCTGATGTGAAGAAGGGGGAGAAAAGGGGGAAGGGGACCATACCCCATAGTCTTATAAAAACGTAGAACTTGACTATATGAATTTGCCAATCAAATCGTAGAGTCATGCTGGCGCATTAAAAGCATTTTAACTAGAATTGACTTTGACCTAGTAAAATCCAACTTGCTGGCGCATTAAAAGCATTTTAACTAGAATTGACTTTATAGTCGCCTGGTTGGTTGACAGCCTAAAGTTTTTCATGGGAGGCTTGGGTTCAAGTCTCACTTAGAGGTGTATAAAAAGCTCACGACTCGAGGCTCGCTCGAAACTCGCTCGAAAAAAGCTCGAAAAAAGCTCGGCTCGAAGAGGCTCGTTTTGTTTTCGAGCCGAGCCGAGCTGGCTCGTTTTGTAATCGAGCCGAGCTCGAGTCAGGGGTGTTCAGCTCGTGGCTCGGCTCGATGGCTCGACATATGGCTCGACTTAGGCTTGTGTAATTTAGAAAAATAAAAAAAATATACATGATAAATAAACCATAACTTAGAAAAATAAAAAAAAATATACATGATTATATGTAATTTTATTTAATTTTATTGTTTTTTATTTAATAAATATTTGTAAAAAAATAAAAACAATAAAAAAAATATATCGAGCTGGCTCGAGCCAGCTCGAGCTCGGCTCGAACATTTACGAGCCAAGCTCGAGCTCGACTTTTCAGCTCGATCAGAAAAACGAGCCGAGCCGAGCTGGCTCGGTTTAGGTTCGAGCTCGAGCTCGAGCTAGGCCTGGCTCGGCTCAACTCGGCTCGTGTACAGCCCTAGTCCCACTAGCTACATTTGGAGGACATTGGTGGATGGGAAATGAGGGATGACCCGGCCATTGGCTTGGGTTCGAGTCCTGATCCCGACCGGTTTTACCGACTATTTCACCGTCGTGCCTTCGGGCGGGTGAGTGGTCGGGTTTTCCCGGGAATTGGTGGCAATTGGTGGCCCGGGTACTCTTGAGTACCTGATTCGCCAAAAGGGTGCCCGAGAGTGCTCGGAATTGATTCGTTGGCCGTTCAAAAAAAAAAAATCCAACTTTATAAAAAAAAAAAAAAAAACAATATATCCACTTACATTTTTCTTATTACGCATATACCACCGAGTATAATGTGTGTCATAGGAGACAAGTCGCACACAAATTAACTATATGTAGTTGGGGGGTTTTACGGGATTAAAATAGTATTATGAGGGGTTTTATATGGTTTTACGATGCTTAATTATTATTTTTTTAATTAAATAAGAAATTTAAATACTAAATAATATTTTATTAAATAAAAAAATTACAAATAATAAAAAATACAAATACTACTCGTCATCATCTTCTTCTTCTTGTTTTTCTTCATTATTTTTTTCTTCTTCGTCGTCTTAGTCTTCGTTGTTTTGAATCGGGCGAATCGCCCATGCTTCCTCGACCAAATCCGCCTTCAACGTGTTATGTATATCCTTGGAACGCAATATGGTACTGTTTTGTATTCTCTGCTCCATTGTCGCTTGCGTCCCTTAAACAACATCTTCCAGAAAATAGTTTTGGCATATTGTTTTTCCTTCGTCTTCAAGTATCATATTATGCATTTTGATACAAGCATACATCACCATTCTAATTCTTTCTTTTTCCCACATACGACAAGGATTTCTAACAAAATGTCATCGTTGTTGGAAAACCCCAAAACTCTCTCGATGTCCTTTCTTGCGGACTCATGAAGTCTCTTAAAATATTATCTTTTTTCAGAGAGTGTTTGAGAAAACATTTTGACGAGCATTGAATACTCAAGATATATACCATCTGCCAAGTAATATCCATGCTCGTAGTAATTATTATTTGCATAAAACCTAACTTTCTGTATTGTTCCGCCAATGTATGACTCTAGCAATGGTGAAAACTGAAAAGTATTTATGTCGTTCATACACCCGTTGAGACTAAAGAAGGCCGACCAAATCCAAAGGTCTTGTGAGGCAACAACTTGTAAAACCAACGTTGGTCCCTTTTGATCACCGCGTGTATGTTGACCTCGCCATGCGGATGGACAATTAAACCACCGCCATTGACGACAGTCTATACTACCAATCATGCCGGGCCGGGTATGCCATGTTTTTGTAAATGCACTTCGTATAGTTGTTGAAGGTCATTCCATGTCGGGTTTTTCAAGTATCGTTTTCCATATAATTGGCATATACCTAAAACAATTAATATATATATATATATATATATATATATATATATATATATATATATAGGATTTGGTTCAAATGAGAACCTTTTCCCAAATTGAGAACTAGAGAACCATTCTGGGCCACACATTTCTCTAAGGCAATTTTTTTTTTTTTTTTTTTTTTTTTTTTTTTGCAAAAATCGCTGCTTTATATGTAAGGAATTTTTTTTTTATTTTTTTTGTATTTTTTTTTCAGTATACACATGTGTATAATTGCATTATACACATATGTATAATGCTATATACACATATGTATAGCTGAAAAATGCTATATACACATATGTATAAATGAAAAAAAAATTCAAAACAAATAAATTTTTTTTTCCTTGTATAAAAATGTGCGATTAAAGCAAAAAAAAAAATTTTTTTTTTTTTTTTGCCTTTATATGAAATGTGTGGCTCAGAATGGTTCTCTCAGTTCTCAAATAGGGGTTGGTTCTCTTAGGATCTCTACCCTATATATATATATATATATATATATATATATATATATATATATAATGTAACAACTAATTATAATTATATATAAAATTGTAAATATACCGTAGGCAAAATATTCCAATGTATCGCGTGTGGTTTTCTCCGCCATCTTCAAATACCCGTCATTGATATCGTATGTGTTCCCGTAGGCGAGTACACGTAACGCAGAAGTGAACTTTTGAATTGGGGTGAATCCTAAACACCCTCTACTGTCGGGTTTTTGCTTAAAGTAGTCACAGGTTGACTCTAAATCTTCGGTAATGCGCAAAAATAACCCTTTACTCATCCAAAATCGTCGCCTAAACATATCAGGGTCGTAAACCGCCGAAGGATTGAAATAATCATTCATTAAACGCTCATTGACGGATACACGGTCTCGCTGTATATATTCTCTAGTCAATCTCTCCCGTGGTGGAGGATTATTTACATGGCGTTCACCGCTAGCATAACTGCATTTGTAACCACTTCTTCCTCTTCCCCGCCATCGTTGTGAAATTGTGGTGATTTGTTTGTGTAGAGGTTAAATGGTTTTTGTTTGTGTAGAAAATAAAACATAGTAAGGTATCAAACTTCCATACAAGCCATTACAATACAATGGTTTAACATCACTCAAATCCACACCTAATGTTTTATATTGGTCTAACGTATTATGGAAGCACTCAGGTTTGCATTAGACCACACTTTGGTCAAAGTCATGCTTGTACTACCAACACTTTAAGCAGAATTAGGCTTATGTGTCCTTACACCTAATCACACTACTTTAGATCTTCCTAGGCCATTTCAATGATAAATATCCAACCTCTGAATTATAATTTTGATATATTTTTTTAATGGATATTGGATTTAAGTAATTCAAACTTTAACGTTGGATTAGGATAATCCCAAGTAAACATGTGGGTGTCAAAAATAAACCTTCGTTAACTCTGAACTAACTGAGTTAGTGAAATATGACGTGGTTGTTGATGTGTCATCTGATGTGGCCCAGATGCTTATGTGGCACTTGAGTTGGCATGATGACGTGTTTTTTTTAATTCCACGTAAAATGTTTGAACTCCACGTCAATTTGTGGGCCCATTCTTTACAAAACATAAACAATATATCAAAACTCGGCCGTTTAAATCCATGAACATCAGCTTCTTCAACCATGAACCCTAAAACCCAAGTTCATCTTCTCTGATTGAATCCCTAATTCGACATGAGCTCTTCTTCATCATCTTCTTCACAAATTGCAAAACAAAGGAACAAGGTTTTTAAGGTCGATTTGGATGGATAAGTCTATTGCAGCCACGATAGGGTTGCAATCCTTCGTGTAATTGTAAGTAAGAGAATTTCTCGGATTGGACAGGAGTTTTACGGGTGCCCTCTTTGGCCGGTAATTCATGTAATAATTTTCATTCAATAAAGCCTGCTTGAATTCTTTATCTTCCTTGTCAGCAGCCTGTAGTGCGTCAAATGAGACTTTCCACTCTTCATCATCCTTGTCCTCCTCATCCACATAACTAATCACTTATTCATCATGGCTATCCTCTTCATCAAAATCACCAAATGGATTAGCAGTTTGGTAACTAAACTCATCAGTAGGGCTGCAAATGAACCGAACGAACACGAACAAGGCCTTGTTCGTGTTCGTTTGTTAAGAAAATTATGTGTTCACAAACAATTCATTAACACTTACCGAACGAGATTTACTGTTTGTGTTCGTTTGTTAATTTTGTTCATGAGCGTACACGAACATAAACATACATTAATGAACACAGACAAGTGTTCATGAACAGAGCCAAACACAAACGGACATATATTAACTTTTGAATAACATCGAATTCACATACATTAAGATAAATAAAAATAAAAGAGTATAAAAAAGTATAAAAATTAAAAACCATACTAAACTATAGAACACAAACGAACACGTTACCGAACGTTCACGAACATAAACGAACGAGCGCGACCTCTGTTCATGTTCGTTCGTTTAACTAAACGAACGGAATTTTTTGTTCATGGTTCATTTATTAAACGAACGAACACAAACGAACTTCCCGCCGAACGGTTCATGGACTGTTCGCTAAAAGTTCATTTCGTTAGCAGCCCTAC
Organism: Ambrosia trifida; assembly: GCA_028751855.1. Taxonomy (NCBI): domain Eukaryota; kingdom Viridiplantae; phylum Streptophyta; class Magnoliopsida; order Asterales; family Asteraceae; genus Ambrosia; species Ambrosia trifida. The sequence continues at coordinate 32,910,501 of CM054123.1, read as the reverse complement.
TCATCAGAATCTTCACCTGAACCTACTTCTTCTCAATCATAATCTTCTTTATCACCCTGCTCTCCTTCTGAAATTTCTTTGTCAACCTGATCAGATATATATTTCAGCTTCTCCTCCTCTACCTTATCAGGAGCTTCACCCTTTCAAATTTCTTTAGAGCCTTAAACTTTTTTCCTCAATAGTATCAAGATTCTCTAAAAAATAACCTACAACACACTTTTAACATGAGGGGAAGTAGGGTTTGACTTGCTGCTTTCAGCTGGTAGTCTCTTAACTGTAGACTTTGACCATCTTATTGGGCTTCCTATAGGGCTGGGTTTGACAGGTGTGGTGAACTTGCCAAGTTGAACATACACTTCAATAACTTCATCATTATCAAGCAATATCACCACCTTGTTCACTACCCTTTCACTTTCAATCCTCTTCAAAATTCCCTTTTTAGGGTTTTTACAATACAAGGTGTAATCATTACTTTTGTAAACCCCAGCTTCCATGACATAAATAGTTAACTCAAAATAAAAAAAACTTATCAAACTAAACATTAATAACCTTCGATTGACCACCTACATACCTTGGTAATGGGCTATCAGCATCAAGCCCTCCACCAAACCACAATATGACGGAGATCACCTCTGTTATTACCAAGAAAGATCGTGCCATAGTTCAACAGTCGTGTTGTATAATTTTGAAGAACCCTAATTGTTTGATGATGTACTCTGATTGTGTTTAAGAACCCTAATTGAATGTTATGTTTACAACTTATAAGAAGTTACGAATGAGTATTGATATATCTTTGTTTATGTTTTGTAAAGAATGGCCCCACAAGTTGACGTGGATTTAAAAAAAAAAAATTAACACGTCAGCATGCCAATTCAAGTGCCACATCAGCATTTGGTCCACGCCAGCATGACACATAAACAGTCACGTCATCTTTCACTAACTTAGTTAGTTTAGAGTTAACGGAGGTTCATTTTTGACAACCACATATTCACTTAGGATTATCCTGGTCCAACGTTAAAGTTTGGATTATTACTGGCCAATGGCCCAAACTTTAAATTATTTAAATCTAATACCCTTTTTGAATATCCTTTTAAACCAAATGACATGTAAACCAATGGTATTAAGGGGCTGAAATGGTTTCTCTCTAAATAGCGATGGTTCAAATCTCATTGTGAATAAGTAATGCAGATTTAAAAGTATGTTTAGGAGTGTGTGTGAGTTCGTCATCAAAAATATCCCTTTAAAAGTACGGTTGAGAGAAGATGGGAGCAGGGGCGGATCCAGTTAAAGAGGAGGGGTTGCGGACGTTGCGGCTCAACTTCGCGCGCGTAGTGGAAACTTAGTGGAAAAATTGGTTTTTTCTACGAAATTTGAAAAACGTTGCTACTAAAATGAAAAAAATAAAAAACGTTACTACTGAAAAATGTTTCTAGATCCGCCACTGGATGGGAGGATTGTGAATTATTAACAAAAGAAATAATTACTTAATTATATAATTGATAGTCATATGACTTACTTAAACTAATTTAGAGACTTGTTGTTTGATTTGGAAGGCTAGAAATGATCATAGATTCAGTGGCGAAGGTTTGTTGGGGCAGGGAGGGGCGACCGACCCCCCTGAATTTTCGCTCAGAAGTGCCGATTATATAGTATCCGTATAGAAATTTTTAGGTATATATGTTTTCGACCCCCGGTTTTTTTGAAAAAAATAGGTATATACGGTTTCGACCCCCCGTTTTTTTTTTGAAGAAAAAAAATAAGTATACGGTTTCGACCCCCGTTGGCCCATTTTAAGAGGTAAAACCCAAGTGTTTGATTTAGCCCATTTATTTTTCTTTAGAAAAACCCAACTTCAAAGCCCACTTGAAAAACCTAAACCCAATAAAACTTTTAACAAAAAATAACCTTGTCCCTTCTCAGCTCCTCTGTTGTCTATTCATCTGTGTCGAAAAAAAACCCCTTGTCCCTTCTCAGCAGTCAGCACTTTGTTGTAATTTGTAATTTTTCTTCATTGAGAAATCAATCAAAGTTCATTGTGTATTTGTCTCCATCTGACCATCCAGGTACTATATTTTATTTTCATAATTCATATTGAATATAAATTATATAATATTTGCAAATATTTTGTTGAGTCATGACTGTGTTGTGTTGTCTGTTGAATGTTTGATGTTGCCACGTTGATACAAATGGCGATGGTTTTTTTTTTCCTTAATTTAATGTTTATGTTATTATTAGATTATACGATGGGGAAGAATAAAAGCATAACATCTTTTTTTAAATGAGTGAATGAGGAACAAGTAGAGGGAACAAATAATGAAAATATAAGTAAATAGCATGGTGATTTACATAGAAAGAGAAATGACTGAAAACTTTGATTCGGAGTCCATAATTGAAGAATTCAAAAATCTTAAAAGTCGTTGGGCTGAACTGTAATTCTTTATCCAGGTACCCACGCTTTGTCTCATTTTTAATGTTTTAGTGTATTTGTTCAATTTTTTGTTAAACGATGCTTAGAACTTTGATATTATTGTATTTAATGTTTGACTCGACCCGAATCGAATCGCCGACCCGAACATATAATCCGACCCGAACATATAATAGAAAAAAAAAATTAGGTCTCGTCTCGTGACTGGTTATTTACGACCCCCGGACCAATTTTTCAAGCTTCGCCACTGCATAGATTCAATGCTTGGAGTGTCAAAGCTATAGATGTGGTGACCGGAGTTAAATCAGTTTCTTTTTTTATGGTTTAAAAGTAGAACGATGTATAAGAACCTTCTTTGGAAGGAGTGGTTTAACTTTCCATTGTATATGTTGTAGTTTTGCACTCCTTGTCTTGAGGAATCGCGGTTGTTAATGGAAGTTAATTTAAAAAAAAAAAAACTAATTTGGAGACAATAAGGTAACAAGTTCGTAGGTTTAGATTTAAATAAAATTCGAATAGAGTAATTAAGTACCGTTATATCTATATGATATTATTCGCATCTTAATATATGTCGTATGGATTGAGTTAGGAAATACGAGATTCAACAACGATTATGGAATCCGTACATTTCATTTAATCCAGTTTTATTATCAAATGTATTGCGAGATTGTATAATCTCGCTACGGAATGCATACATTCCATATAACCCCTTTTTAAAATTTAAATCCCTGGTTATGTAATATGTATTTTATTACTAGTAGTGTGCCTGTGCCTGCGTGATGCGGCAGGAAACACAATTATTTTTACGGGTATGCATGATTGTTTCAATTCAGTTATTAGCCTCAACCAAAGTCAAAGTCAACCGTTAAATAATCTTATTAACCGATCGGTTAATTGATTCGGTTTATTTCATTAGATTGTCGTTTTTCAGTCCGGTTAAGTAAATTTTGTTAAAAACCAAAACTAATTAAACTTTGGCCAAAGTATAAGCCTACTAAAGTATGGGCTTAGTGCACTATCTTTTTGGGGCCCCATTCTATGATGTTATTTTTTATTTGTATCGAACTTGTTTATGTAGTATTGAATCGTAGCTCGTTCCAAAAAGAGGCAACACGGTTAGGTTAAAAAAGAAAGTGGGAAAGTGAGGAATGGAAATCGAATCGAATCGTGTAGTAAGGGTGAAAGGTCATACACCTGAATCGTAAAATCATGATCATCAAAGTCCAACTATCTTCTCATGCATTCTTGCTCTAATTCTTTTTACAATTAAAATCAAAATCAAAATCTAAGATGTTGTAGTTAGCGACTTATTTCATTCGAAATCGTCAATCAAAATTGTTAATTCGATACGCATCCTTTGAAGGTAAATTGATAATCTATTAAATTTTACTACTCAACTGTTAATTTTTGCAGCTTACAAATTATACAGATAAAATATGAGATAACGTTGATGTTAATTAATGTTTTAAATAAAATGTTATGGCTTTACTGATATTTATATGTGATTAAAATAAAGATCGGAAATAAAAATTATGATTAAAATTTCGTTATTCATATTATGTTTTAAGTTTAGGATGTTTTTGATGTCATATACTCTTGGTTTTGTTTATATCATCTGTTTTTAGTGTTTAATAAATTAACTGTTATGATTCTGCTTATAATTGATTCTTTTTACAATCACAATTCACGATCCATTAACAATTATATATCCATTGCAATCTATAACTTCTTTTAGCATCATTGCGCTAACCTAAGCGTCAGGTTTGTCAAAATGTAATATTAAGAAAATAAAGAAATCAATGAACATTTAAGCCGATTAGGTAAAGCTTCTTGTATGTTATTGATTTATTATTCTCGCACCAACAAAGATGATTGAAGAAACAATAGTCTAACCTCCTAGTATGGATGTCAGACAATTTATCCACGGGGTTGATCCTTCACCGATGAAGCTAGGGCTGAGATAAACCTGAAAGATAAGGTGTAGGGTATGGAGTGCGTTATAGACGTTTATAACAAAAAGTGGTGATGCTGTATACTACAGTTGTAGCTTCTCGTGTTAGCAAAAAGTGTCCTCCATAAGGTGATCAAGACCCCCTTATATTGAAGTGACATATGCCAACATCACTAAAACCTAATCTGGTAGGCCGAGGCCCAATTAGGTTCTCACGGCCCTAATTCAAGTTAGTAATCATAATTAGAAAATAAATACTTAAATATGGAAATGGAATCAATACCGCCTTAATTGCCGAATGTATTTCTGGAAGGGACACGTGTAGTCTGTTGATTGGCCACGTGTCCTAAGCTTATGTCTAATCATGTGGAAAGGTAGTTGGTGGAGATATCTGATGACGTGACATGCAATCTATCATTGGCGAACGTGTATAGGCGTCCCTGTTGCACGTTTGACTTTCTGGCTCTGCACGTACCATACACTACGCGCCCTGCCATTAGGTTGTGGAGTCACAAGGCTTGTGTTACGTTTCCGGATGTCTGCGCCTAGGGCTTCCTGGCGCAGGACATCCTTAGAAACGTGTGATTATGCTCTCCCAAGTGGTCAATTTTTGGATTCGCGTTGTACGGGTTAGACCAATCCATGTGAGGATTTGGTACCCAATCCCTTCAATGATATGTTTTTTTTTACTGTGTTCTTTGTTATGCTAAAAGAGCCTCAAATTTAAAATTCGTTTTAAACCCCTAAAATGGTCTTGTCAGCCCTGGTAAATCACATAATAAATCAACTTTTTAAAATTAAAAAAAAAATATTAGCATTACCATACTCAAATTAAAGAGAATAAAATTCTCATTTTTATGATATTATTTAAAAAAAAACAATTAACGTACGACAAAATTATAGCCGTTTAAAAATCGTGGGGCTAGTTTCCTTAAAACAAGGGAAAACATGTAACTATTATTTTTCGTCTAATTCGGTTTGTTTTCGTTCCAGTTATTACTTAAATATATCATATCATTTTTTATATAAAAAACTAAACCAATACTATACTCAAATTAAAAAGAATAAAATGCTCGTTTATATGGTGTAATAATACTAAGAAAATATTTGCGCACGAAAAAATTATGGATGTTTAAAAATCATGGGGGTTGTTGGTTAAATTAAGGGTGCAAAAGTGTAATTACTATTTAAATAAATAAAAGTTGAGTAAAGATGAATGGACACGTGTGTAAGTATTTTTTAAAAGACATGATTGCCTTAAAAAGTAATTGAGTAAAGTTGATGGGATAGATAGGGGGAACTAGAGGTGGCAAAATGGGTAGGTTAGGTTGGGTTGGTTGATGGGTCAGGATGGGTTTGGGTTAGGATGAGTTTGGGTCAAGATGGGTAAATTAAAAACATAGGTTAGAATGAGTTAGGTCAAGATGGGTTTGGGTTAGGATGAGTTTGGGTCAAGATTGGTAAATTAAAAAAATAGGTTAGGATGGGTTAGTAAAAAAAATAAAAAAACGAAAAAAAAAACAAATTTAAAAAAAAAATAAACTTAAAAATAAAATTTTAAGGGATTCGAAATATTTCATTTTAAACCGGACCGATTCGACCCTATCGGGTTGGTTAACAATCCGGACCATTACGACCCAAACTGTTTCGACATGACCGGTCCCATTAGCGACCAGGACCGTTTCGACCCGGCTGGGCCCGTTAGCGACCGGAACCGTTTCGACTCCACCGGGCCCGATAATGACCCAGATCGTTTCAACCTGACCCGTCCCGTAGCGACCCGGACTGTTTCGACCCGGCCGGGCCCGGTAACGACCCGGACCGTGTCGACCCGACCGGGCCCGGTAACGACCCAGACCGTTTCAACCTGACCCGTCCCGTAGCGACCCGGACCGTTTCAACCTGACCCGTCTCGTAGCGACCCGGACCGTTTCGACCCTGCCGGGCCCGGTAGCGACCCGGACCGTTTCGAACCGGCCGGGCCCGGTAACGACCCGGACCGTTTCGAACCTGACCCGTCCTGTAGCGACCCGTACTGTTTCGACCCGACCGGGCCCATTAGCGACCCGGACCGTTTCGACCTGACCGATCCCGTTAGCAACACGGACCGTTTCGACCCGACCGGGCCCGTCAACGACCGGACCGTTTCGACCAGAACGGGCCGGTCAACAACCCAGACCGTTTGCACTCGATCAAACTCGCTAACGACTCGATCCGTTTCGATGAGATCGGTCTTGTTAACGACCCGAACGATTTCGAACCAACTGGGGTGATCAACAAATGCAAAAGATATAATTTTTTGTTTTTATTGACATTGATTTTATGAGGCATCAACTTGGGTGAGTTTTAATTTAGATTTGTATATGGTTATCTAAAAATACCCATCCTGACCCATTTGATATAAATTACAATAATGTCCTTCTATAAAGAAGTTAAATTACCTTGTTGTCCATCTAGAATGCACTATATAGTAGTATAGATAAAGGGTATTTCTGCTAGTTATGTTTGAAAAGACATAAAAAATGTCCTTAAAAAGTAGTTATTACATTATGTGTTGTACTTGCTTTTTTTTAATCTCACGACCTTAATAACTTTTAAAGAAACGAGAACCAACTTATTTACTAACTCTTTTTAAGTAATTTATGAACGGTTCTACTTATTTACTTTTATAGGTAAATACTAGATTTAAAAAAAATATATATATGATTTTCCTAAAATATTAGAATTTTTAAAGAAACTAGAACCAAGTTTTGAGTGTGGTCATGTACTCTGAGGGAGTATTCTCCCCGCAAAGTAAACTCGATCTGCCAACATTCCCTTTCCACATTATTCCAATCATTCTATCTACTCTCATTCTTTTTGCAAGAAAAAACAAAGACTAGCTTATTCTTTACAATATAATTTTGAAATGATAACTTTATATTTAATAATAAATGACCAGTTAGAAGTATAAATCTATTATAATAACTAGAATTAGTAAAAAATATTAAATTATTTTTTCACATTATATGTGTGTGTACGTTTTCTTATAATGCACAAGATCATTTCTTTATTTGCCATGTTGGAATTTGATGTTACTCTTATTTTTCTATAATTTTATCATAATGGCATAATTATTGGAAGTTTCTGAAATCAATGAGAGAATACCACCATATATATATTATTGAACAAATGTGTGAGTTTTAAGCAATTGTAGACTTGTAGTTCCAGCAAAAACATATATATCTTTCACATAAGTCATAAGTCATAACTCACCATCTCACTAACAAGGTTAGAAATTATATTCTCCAAAGATGTTCCAACTTTCTCTCTTCCTTTATTTCTCTTTATTTTCCTTCATCTACTTCAATCAATATGTATCAGCCACAACTTCCCTAATCTATGGGGGATGCTCGCAGGCTCGATTCACACCCGGTACACCCTACGAGTTGAATGTCAACTCGCTATTCACTTCCTTAGTTAACTCAGCCTCTGCCTCCAACTTCAACAACTTTAGTATCTCGCCTTCGGGGTATGCACAAAGCAACAACTTGGTTTATGGTCTTTTCCAGTGCGAAGGCGACCTTAGCAACTCCGATTGTAAAACATGTGTGGCTAGCTCAGTGAGTCAACTCAGGACAATTTGTCCTCAAGCAATTGGTGGGATCATACAACTAGAAGGATGTTTTGTGAAGTATGATAATACATCATTTTTTGGTGTTGAGGATGTTAGTGTGGTGTCAAAGAGGTGTGGCCCTTCGATTGGTTATAATTCGGATTCTTTGAACCGTCGAGATGCTGCATTGGCATATCTAACCGCTTCAAATGGACAATATTTTCGTGGCGGTGGGTCTGGGAGTGTGCAAGGTGTGGCACAATGCGTACAAGATTTAAGTGTAAGCGAGTGTCAAGATTGTCTTACAGAGGCTAGTGGACGGTTGAGATCAGAGTGTGAGACATCAAGTTGGGGTGATATGTTTCTAGGAAAATGTTACATTAGATATGTTGATCGCGATCACCACTCTAGAGCCCGTAAGTGGTGGTTCCACCACTAGCCGCGACCGCCTTTGGTGGTCATTCCATTACATAATTTTAACTATCATTGAAATTTAACTTAAATAAATTTAAAATTGCATGCATGCAGATGCAGCTGGTGATGAGGATGTTGATAAAACATTAGCACTCACTATTGGAGTCATAACCGGAGTTATTCTACTTATTGTTTTCCTATCTTCCTTAGGCAAGATGTGTGATAAGAAAGGTACACCTTTCAAATTCTTTCTTCAACTTCTAATTTTCTTTAAAAAATCGTACAAAAAGGTAAATTATATAGCATGGTCAGGTATATAATTATTATATTTTTTTCCTCATATTATATAAAATGTAAAAAAAAAAAGGTATTTATATTCATTAATTATAATGAATAGCAGTTTGTGTAAATTGTCAACATATAACTACTTTGAACTGTTCATCCAACCAAACCAATATAAAAGTAATAAATAATGACAATTAATAAGACACAATTTGTCAAATTTTAACTACTTCCTATTTGTTACGTAGTTCTTTCTATATTTTTTATATTTTCTAAACATATGCTTACGTATATGTTTAAAAAAAATTGCCAATTATGATGCTACTTTTTCTCAATAATATTAATCGTAACGTGTTTGCTTTGCTCAAATGATCTTTAAAATAAGTAAAAGTTCTATAGTTGATTTTTTTAAAAGATAAATTCATTAAAAACACCAGCCCCTGCCACAATAAAGCAGGGCAGCCCCCCAAAAAACCACAATATATACATCCAACTTAAATGTACACCAAAATTTTCCATTCTATACATCTATTATTGATAGATTTCAATTAAAAACCACAATATATTATACATCAAATTAAATTATCGTAGATGGACCTCTCATTTGTAGTGATGTCTTTGTTTTTTGTTTTCGGAATAAGATTTTCTCAGCATTAAGACATCTTATAAAAAAACGAACACACACAAACGTACACAAAACCAAATTCGCATAAATTACTTGTCTAAGGTATGCTTATATCTTATATGTTTGTGCAGGTGGTAAATAATCAAGAGGTTGCATATGTATACATCTACAATCAAGATTGAAATCCTTGAGCATATATCTTTTGTTGAAAGATTCTTGGTGTTCATAAATGAAGCAAGTGGAAGCTCCTAGCTAAGGGTTGAGGGATTCCCCCAAAACTCCAACTTTTGTACTTTAATTTATCCCATCATTTTCTAACTATTTTGTGTGGATCAGAATGTAATTTCACCTTTTATGTGAATATTAATTGCATGTGGAATAGTTGCTACATGTGTGTTGTTGCATTCTCAACCTTTCCTTTGATTCTAATCTATCTTCATCTTCACTTTCAGTATGCATGTATCAGGAAAAAAAACACATATGATCACCGGATCAAAGTAAATTAAAATTGTGTGGATATATATGGTTGTGCAAGTGGTAAATAAAAGTTGTACTAAAATGGACAATTAGCTAAACTATAGCAAGAACAAGACATTAAAGAAATGAGATGACACGTTAGGAAACTAATTGGACTAATCATGCTCTAACTTTGTGTTGGGGAATAACCGTAACAAACGAACAAAACCGGATAACAGAAATCTCTGAAGGCACGTGATCGCTTTCAGATTGAATCAATTCGACGGTTCTATCTAATATTCAATCGGATACAATCAGAGATTGAGAATTTTCTGTATGTTGTGATTAAGATTATAGAGAATCAGAGAGGTTGACCAAGAAGAAGAGAATTTCGTAATGAAAAACTGGGCCAGAAACTGCCTTTTAGGCAGTTTTCAAAGGGTTTCAACATTGCCAAAAATAGTCCCTCAAAGGGTTTCAACATTGCTAGAAACTGCCCAGCCAGGGGCTCTGCCCCTTGGACCACGCCAGGGGCTGCCGCCCCTTGGACCCTGCTCCCAGGGGCGCTGCCCCCGGACCCCCCGTTCCTTAGGGGTTTCATCACTAAGTTCATAATAAATTCAAATAGGCGTGCACTCCGCACCACCATACCTATATGATGTATTATTATGAACATATTGGTCAACACAGTCAATCTAATTACACTAAAATATCCAACACTTTGGCCCATTTAGACCACAATTAAATGACCCAAACATTGATTTGGATCACGGATTACCCTTTTTTTAACGGCAGAGAATCATATATAAAACTGTAACTAGCAAGGGACTAGAGACATCAACAAAACATAGTAGAAGAGAAGTGGAGAAGAACTTTGAAGGCCTTAGAAGACTTTGGAACAAGTCTGCACCAAGAAAAGGTTAGGAAGACCCTTTTGAGTGAAAGGTCTTCTTAAAAACAAACAATCTGCAAACCCCAAACCTCTGCACACGTCTGTCTGGTGCAAACAAAAGAGATCAGAAGTGCTTCTGAGCAAAAAACAAACATCACCTTAATGTCTTCCACCAACTTTTGAACACCGGGAGTTCTCTGCCTTGAAAAAGGGCTTCATTTCTACACCTCCATAGAACCGAACAAGTTGTTAAGCTTGTTAATACCACTGCATTAATATCTTTGCTTTTTAAGAGCATAGAGCATGCATGTAGAGCCCTTTAATAACATCTTTCATTCACAAAAAAAATCACTTAAAAATAACTAGAAAAAGGCTCACTCGAGATCATGTTGTGAATAAACGAGTAGAGCCAAGGTGGTCTTTCTAAATTTTAAGACGAGGTGAGCTTGCTCGCTGTCTTGTTTAAGTTGAGTAAACCATGAGAGGCCCAACTCTTAGGCCACAAGGGGCGGTTTGAGTTTCATTACATTCATCACATTATCACACCCAATCAGATTCTGCCACCTCATTTTATCACATTTCATCACTAAACCCATACGGTGGTGTTCACATTCTATCACATTTCATCACTAAACTTTTTTTAAATAAACTAAAAACATTACATTTTTATTTAATAAAAAAATATTTTAATATTTAAGTAAATAATTTAAATATTTAAAAAAATTATTTAAATATTTAAATTATTTCAACCGCCAGTTTTCAAACGTTTGAAATTCAAATGTTTCAAATTTCTGACCCTACAAATACAACACCAATGAAGGGGTAGGGTACTATTCCCTAGCGCTCTCAGGCGCACCCTACCCATTATCCAGATCCTCCGCCTAAAACAACACACCTAAGAAGATAACACAACAGCGCCAAAGCGCATTGCTCATTCTGCGCAGAAGCACCAGTTGACAGCGCCTGGGTACATCCCCCTTGGAGCCCAACTTGCCACCTCCCATCAGATGTCAGCTGACAACTGGTCAGCCGCCTGACACCGTCTGACGTCAGAAGAAAATGAGTCCCTTCTGTAGAACCAGCCACAGTGCGCCACGTGTACCAATGACAGGGCACCGCCCAGCCGGCCAACCACGTAGCGTCACGTGGCCCAATCAAGAGCAGCCCTCCTCAACTTGGATCACTTTACTTAACTAAGGATTGAGATCCGACTAAATGGACTCCTAAGCAACCGGCCCGGGCCTCAAGCCCAAGCCCATTAACAATCAAAGTGGGCCCGATGACCTCAGGCCCACGCACCTCCTATAAAACGAGGACTTGGCCTCCTTTCTTAAGAGAGTCAATCCACCAATTAGAATTAATACACTTGTATCATTACCTGTATTCCTTATCAATAAAGATCATCCTTTTTCAGTGGACGTAGGTCTCACGAGACCGAACCACTTATACCCTTGTCTTCTATATTACTCTGCTTGTCGTTTGTGCACATAACCATAGATTAACCATCGTTGTGAGCAAAGGATTATACCCTGCAGCGAACACGAGTCATTGCACCCCACACCTATTATCCCGTTATACTCGTTGTTTCTTCATTGGCGCCATCCGTGTCGGCTGAAAGATTCGAAAACTTTCAAAACTACATCCTTTAAGCTCACCAAATGGCTGATTTAACCCCTGTCGGAGCCGTAGGAGCAACCCCTTCTGCAGTCATTCAGACTACCAGAACGGGAATACTCCAAACTCCTGATAAGGGCATAACACAAGTAGCCACAAGGGAAGAAACACCGCCCCGGGCGGTTTCTTGCTCAAACTCATCTGAATCTGACATACCCACTACACCGGTGGACCCCGACGAGTGGCTTTTTCGCAGACAACTCAAAAATACCAAGATCTATCAAAACATGTTGGCAAAACTCCAAACCGATAAGTCCAAAAGCAAGGCTTCCCCATCGGCTAAACACAGCCGAAAGGGGAAAGAAAAGCAAGCCACACGTCCCAAGTCTCGGGGTGGAGATCGCAGTAAGAACACACGCGATCAGGACCCAGCAGACTCCACATCAGAGTCTGATGGCTATCAGCCAACCAGCGACTCAGACACAACAAAAATCTCAAAATCCAAAAGGCGAAAAGTGACAAAAAACCAATCGGCGTCATCATACAAGGAGGAAGACGACGAGTTAAACAAGCCATACAGGCCTAAGTCGTTCGCTCTCAGCTCGAAATTTTGTCAGCGAATAGCCACCGCACCTATAGAAAAACAGGCAAGACTCCCAAGCAGCATCGGCAGGTACGATGGCCTGCGAGACCCTACTGACCACTTACACGACTTCAAGTGCGCAGGAACCACAGTCCTCTGGCCTGTACAAGTCTGGTGCCACCTGTTCGCACAAACCCTTACAGGCGCAGCCAGAGTTTGGTTTGACAACCTTCCGGTAGGAGGCATCCTAGACTTTGATGACCTTATCCAGAAGTTCAAAGATCACTTCTCCCATCTCATGCGACATAAACGAGATAAGGCCCAAATCCTCGTATGTCAGCGCACAGACAATGAATCAATAGAAGACTTCATTGTGCGCTACAACAAGGAGGCGCTATAAATCGGCTGCGGAGAAGAGCTCATGCGCGCAGGCTTCATTAATGGAGTACGCAGCGAGGATTTGATGAAAACACTATCCGGAAAAACGGGCGTCCCAGATTCTTGGGAAGAAGTCATCAAAGCCTCCAAAATATATGCATCCTTGGAGCGCTACATCAAGCAGCAGCGCGGCTACAACCAAACAAACAACTCTAACAGAAACAAAGGCAAACAATCTGTTTGGTCGCGCATTTCAGGACCAACGGACGAAGGAAAATACTCACCTGCCAACGACATGCGACAAATAATCACCAACAAGCAATCAAGGGACCAGAGAAGCCAACCCAAAAAGAATACCGACTGGACGCCACTCACAAAAACTCTGTCACAAGTGCTCAAGACAGAGCAGGTCACTTTCAAGGAGCCCAAAGTGCTGGGCAAAAGAAAGAACGTTGACCACACCAAGTATTGTGAATACCATAACGATTATGGTCACCTGACGGACAACTGCTACAGCCTAAAACTAGAAATAGAGGCGGCACTAAAGACGGGCCAGCTCGGTCATCTTATCAAAAATGTTAACAAAGGTGGGCACAACACCAACCAAGACGATAAACGCGAAGAACCCGGAAAGAAACAAATCCGGAATCTGTAAACGAGTTACATCCGGCATACCCCGCACCATCATTGTAACATGATCTCCGCCGCGGGAACACGCCAGAATAAGGGTAAGCGTCCAAGAGAAATAGATGACTCCTGGAAGGAGGTGGACGTCCTCCTCCCCCGGGTGCGAGGCGGACCCTCCGCAACAGCGCCACTAATTGTCACCGCCGTCGTAGGACATTACCGAACGCAATCCATGTTCCTAGACGGCGGAAGCAGCACTGAAATAATCTATGATCAGTGTTTTCAACAACTGGACGAGGATGACAAAGCCCGCCTCGTTCCAGTTAATGCACCAATCTCAGGTTTTATCGATGAAGTCATCATGCCACGCGGCATAATTGTTGGATCAGTATTGCTCTTTTGTTGTGAACTTGCTAGTGAACACTTAGGTGTTTAGCAAGTTCTTGATCAGTGATAGCACAGCGGAATGCTATGAGTTTAAAGCTACACTTATCAACAGGAGTTATGACTCCCCTTGATTGAAAAACTAATAAATGATAAGTATTTATTGAGAATCTAAGTATTGAATGAGAATGAAACACTTAGACAGATTCTCAATATGAAATGGAAATAACAATAATATGTGTTGAAGGATTTCTGTATTAAAATCAATGTCTAAAACAGAGGGATGAACCCTTCTATTTATAGACTTTACAAATACATGAACCTTGCCAAAAAGCAAGTTCAGAAACAAGTTGCAAACAAGTTGCAACATTGGAACTTGTACATAAAGTAAAAGTAATACTAAAGTAATAAACTACTGATACAAAAAGGCGGTGGAAAAGATCTTCACATAACTACTGATGAATGACAAACTACTGATGAGTAGTTTGTCTTCAGTAGTTCTTCAGTAGAAGTGTCTGGTTTGAACTTCAGAACTTCTGATGACTTTTCTTCTTCAACACTTGTTGAATCTCTTCTTCAGCAGTTTTATCTTCCTTCTTCAGCAGTTCTATACTTAGAATATTTTGATAGAAGTGAATTAGACTAAGGTTTGCAAAAGTGGTTTCACCAATCCTTTTTGTCCTAACAATCTCCCCCTGGATTGATGAAGCCAAAACCTTACTAATTCCTTATTGTTCTTTTCTGTCCTTCACAATTTTCCATATTCCTTTGAACATGGAATTCTTCAGCTGGTTCAGCTGTTCATCAGTGAGAGACCCTTTCTGTGGTTCTAGATGTTGGATTGTAAGCAGGTCTTTAGTTGATAGCTTCTTCAGATCATGCATCGACCTATAGGCTCTGCTTGTCTGATCTCTTCTTGTCACAAGTACTGAGTTGTTATCAGTAAAGGACCATCTGATGATTGGTACTTTAGACTTGTCAAAGTCTAAGGTGTAGGGAACCATGGTGGTACCCTGGGTTTCTCCTGAGTGTTGGATGTTTTCAACTTCAGTGACTCTCAGGTGGGATTCACTTCCTTGTTGTTGTTGCATCACATTAGGTAGTTGAAAGGTTGGTAAATGATGTTCAGTAACTACCTTAGTGTGCAGTTTGTCTTTGATGGTTTTCTGAATTTGATAGGCAAAGGTGGAAGGATCCCTGAATTGTGTGATAAGAGGTTTTTCTTCTATGTCAAAGTTAGAATGGACTACTGTACTACCTTCTAGTAGTACCATTCTGAAATCAGTCTTCACATTCTCCTCTGATTTCTTCTTTTGAGTAGCTGGTCTTCTTTGAACACCAGAAGTTCTAACTACTAAAGTTGGTACTTCAGCAGTTTGAAACTTCTCTGGATTTACAGCCCTTGCAGCCTTATATTTTCTATACGTGTCCACTAATCTTTCTTCTTTCCATTTGGACACAAAGGCTTTTGAACCATAACCATTTGCTACTAACTCTTCTATCATCTGAGCTCTCTTGGCTTTTGTATCTTTACTTGTTGCAAGTTTGTCTGCAATAAGTTGAGCTCTTCTTGTTATCTCTTCCATGGAGAGTCTCTTCAATATGTGGGCTTTGATCTTGCTGTTCTTAGTAATGTAAGACATCAGTTGATGTCTTTTATCTTCCTCAGCAATCTTGTCTAGGCTAGCCTGCCTTTGGAGTTCAGCTTCATAAGCCTGTAGCTTTTCATCCAGGCTTAAGTCTAAGTCATCCCTTTCTTCCAGTGTTTTCCAAATCTGATCTTCTCTGGCTTTCTTTTGGGCTGCCACTAAACTCTTCTCAAGAAGTTCTGCTGATTGAGAGATTGGAGAAGGGTTTAGTACAGTCATAGTTGTAATAGGCCTAGGAGGAACAGGAGTTGGTTGAATAGGTGCAGTTGATCTGGAAGGCTCTTGTTCAGCAGTTTGAGTTTTGGAAGTGTTAACTTCTGATGGGTTGACAACAACTGAAGGTTTGTCAACTACTGAAGGATTGTCTTCAGTACTTTCTGATTCTTCATCAGAAGTTTGTCCATCAGAGGTTTCTTCATTGTGCCCTTGGGATTCATCAGACTTTTCAGCATTAACTATTTCTTGAATAGAGACACTAAATTGTTGGGCCAGTTTTTCTTTTCTGGCTTGATCTCTTTGATCTCTTTCTTGGATAGCCACTCTTGCCTTTCTCCTGGCTTCAAGTGACTCCATAGGTTCCTTAGATTTCTCCCCCTTTTTGGCTTCATCAGTTTTTGAAGTTGAAGCTTGGGAGAACTGACCTGTAAGATTAGCAATCTGTTTGCTGTTGAAGTCAATCTTGTTGGACAGATCATTCATCTTTGTCTGTATCACTCCAAATTGGTTCTTCATGGACAGCTCCAAGTTAGCTGTGTATGTTTGGAAGTGATTCTTGATGAGGGTGTTCATCATGTGGTATAAGGGACCATCTAGGATGCATAGCTGGTTCATGTCTATGCTTGATTGCCCAGGGAATTGGGTAGGCATTTGTAGTGAGGGGTGTGTTTTTGGTTGATCTTCTTGTTGTACAGAAGATGCCACTCTAGGGGAATCAGGGATTGAGTGGTCTTTAACCTGATCTGGTGTGACTAGCTTCTTGAGCATAGATACACCAGGTGCAGGACCTTCACTTGTAGCCGTCAATTCAGTAGTTTGGTGTTTTGAAACATCATCCAAGTCAATGGAATCATCTGAATCCCCGATTACATCCTCAATGAGGACTATATCAGTTACATCATGAGCTGAGCCCAACTCAGTTGTCTCATGTACCTCTTTTTCTTGGTTTAGAGGATTTCCTACCTCAGGCATTAAGCCTTCATCAGTAGTTGCCACAGTTGAGGTCTTAGCTATGTTACTTCTATCCTCAGGTCCACCACTGGGTGGTAAATGAGTAGTAGCAGCCTCAAAAGTACCAAGAGTTTCTAAGTTTGGGCTTAGAGACCCTGGTTCATCCTCATCTCTTTGGTTAGGGCTTTGAGTGTCCACATCCATGTCAAATTCTGAGGTTATGTCCCCTGTTTGATGTGGTTGTTGGGGACTGACATGTGTGGATGGGACTTTCTCTTTTAGCCCAGAGAGAAGTTTGGCTATTTCAAAATCTGGTTCAGAAAGTTGGGGTGCTGGTTCAGTCGTTTGGGCAGTGGGTTCAGCAGTTTCAAAAGAAGCATCAATAGGAATGGTTTTCTTAAGTCTTTTTCTTTTGAAAAGAATTGTGATTGGTGCTCTTGGTGGGGTTTGAGATGGATGAGACTGAGAGGATGTTTCAGTCACATCTTTAAGAAGTGCAGATTGCACAATTGGTTGTTCAGGCATCTCAACCTCCTGAACAGCTTTTCTTTTAGGTTTGGTGGGTTTTTGTTTTTGTACCTTGGGTTTCTTGGCCTTTGGGGTGTAGGTTTGGAAGATGAGGGTTCCATGGGGACTGGTTCTGGTTCCCCTTGGTCATCTTCTGGCCAGGCAGTCTGTTTGTTGTGCCTTGAGTATGCTTGTGAGGTTAAGGGTTTCAAAATTTTAGTTTTACCCACAAGCACCTCATCACCCAGTTCTTTTATTATGCATTGCATAATGAACCTTGGATATAACAAAAACTTCCTTTTAGTGTTATTATGATGTAACACCAACTCATTAAAGAAAAGTTTTGATGCCCTGAAATTTGTTTCATTCACTATTGAATGAAAAATTGGTTGAAAGGTTGAGGGCATCTGGTCATAAGACCCTGTTTTAGGGCTCAAACACATAATTATATAATGAAACAAAAGTTTGTATTTTGGTTCAAAATACTTTTTAAAAATGGTAGCTTGTGAGAGAGTACCTTGATAACCACATTCAGTCATGGTTAGGTGGATTGCAGAGTTGTCAAACTTTTCAGGGGCATTCACATCATTCAACCCCAGTCTGTTTGCAAGTGTGGCCGGTGTGATGGCCATTTGTCTCCCTTTAATTGTTGAGTTGAGAGAGATAACCTCATCATCCACCATCACTGTCTCAGCGTTCGCCCAGAACTCATTGAGAGTTTCAGGATGTATTGGTGGGTCTATTGTGAGAGCGGTGAAATATTGGGATTTGATGACAAGATCAATGATCTCATCGTATTGGGACCAACCTTCTTGTTTTTCTAAGTAGGCTCTGAGATTGTGTCCCTGTTTAAGAACTAAAGCCATGTGGTTTGTGTGTGTATGAATCGAACAATGTTTTTGCAGGTTCAGGGTTTGAGAGCTTTCTTGAGAGAGAAGGAGGGAATTTTTGTTTTTGAATGGATAAGTGTTGATAAAGGTATTTATCAGAAGTTTTAAACCGCTTAGAACTTCTTTATTAGAAGTTTTAAACCGCCTAGGTCAAACTTCTGATGTGGGAAAAGTCTGATTTGCCCTTTTTGACTAAACTGCTGATGAAGAATTATTTCCATCAGTAGTTCCCACTTTCTCTTCAGTAGTTTTGAACAGCTGATGAGAAATATTTTATAAATACTTTATTCATAACTTCTGAAGTTTGTTTTATAAGAAGTTAATCACTTTTCAGAAAATATCCCCATACTGATGTTTTGTTCATCAGTAGTTTCTCTCTTGTTTGTTTTTCAGAAGTTTTTCAATTTTTGAAAACAGATGTAAGTGAAAAATAAAAAATTTGTGCAGAAAAGTAAAGAGAAACACTTACAAATTTAGCATCCCTAGCATGGATACTAACTTCTGAAATGCTGATGTGTCAAGGGGTTTAGTGAATATGTCAGCTATTTGATTAGCTGTTGCTACATGTTTCACTTCAATCTTGCCTTTTTCATAGCAATCTCTTATGAAATGATACCTGATTTCAATGTGTTTAGTCTTTGAAAACTGAATAGGATTTTGAATGATGCTAATGGCAGATTTGCTGTCTACAAGCAATGGTGTCTTGGTCTCTTTGATTCCATAATCAAGAAGTTGATATTGGAGCCATTGTATCTGTGATGTACAACTTGCAGCTGTAATGTATTCAGCTTCAGCAGTTGAAGTTGCAACAGATGTTTGTTTCTTTGATTGCCAGGACACTAGACAGTTTCCCAAGAATTGACAACCACCAGATGTTGATTTTCTTGACATTTTACACCCTGCATAGTCACTATCTGAAAAAGCTGATAACTTGGTATTGCTTGAAGCAGGATACCAAATTCCAAGAGTTGGAGTTCCTTTCAGATATCTGAAGATTCTTTTGACTGCAATGAGGTGTGGTTCCCTAGGAGCTGATTGATATCTAGCACAGACACATGTTGAAAACATAATATCTGGTCTAGAAGCAGTTAGATATAAAAGGGAACCTATCATACATCTATACATGGTTTGATCAACCTGTTTTCCTTGATCATCTGGTTCAACTTGTGTGGTTGGTGTCATGGGAGTGGAACATGATTTACAGTCTTGTAAAGAAAATTTGTTTAATAATTCTTTAACATATTTTGATTGATGTATAAAAGTTCCATTTGATTGTTGTTTAATCTGCAGTCCCAGAAAGTACCGCAGTTCTCCCATTGTACCATCTCAATTTTTGATTGCCTGAGTTTCTTAAATTCATCACACAATTTTGTGTTTGTTGAGCCAAAAATGATATCATCAACATATATTTGAACAAGTAAGACATGATTTCCAACATGTTTTATGAAAAGAGTTTTATCAATGGCACCTCTTGTGAAGTTATTTTTGAGTAAAAAGGTTGAAAGTGTGTCATACCAGGCTCTTGGAGCCTGTTTGAGCCCATAAAGAGCTTTGTCTAGTTTGTACCCCACTCAGGATGAGAAGGATCCTCAAACCCAGGTGGCTGACAAACATACACTTCCTCTTTTATCTTTCCATACAAAATTGCACTCTTAACATCCATTTGATAAACTTTTATTTTGTTGGAAATGGCATAGGCCAGAAATAACCTGATGGCTTCAAGCCTTGCAACTGGAGCAAAGGTTTCATCATAGTCAATTCCTTCTTCTTGAGAGTAACCTTGTACTACCAGTCTTGCCTTGTTCTTTATTATAATACCAGCTTCATCTTGTTTATTCCTGAAAACCCATCTTGTGCCAATTGGTTGCTTGTTTGGTGGTAAGGGACAGATTTCCCAAACCTGTTGCTTGTTGAATTGAAGCAATTCATCTTGCATTTCCTGCACCCAATTGTTATATTTGAGGGCTTCCTGGTACTTCTTTGGTTCCAACTGTGAAATAAATGCTGAGAAGAGACAAAAGTTGGAAAGCTGGTTTCTTGTAAGAACACCTGATGCAATATCACCCATGATTTGATCAAGTGGATGGTCTTTGTGTTCGATCAGTTGTTGTAAACCACTGGCAGGTGTTGGTGGCTCATGTTCTTCAAACAAACTACTGAGGTCTATTATATCTGGTTCAGCAGTTTCAGTGTTTTCAGTAGTTGCAGGTGCTGAAGCAGATGTTTGAGTTTGTTCCTCAGTATTTGTTGAATCAGAAGTTTGTGAAACTTCTGATGGTTTTGAAGTTGACTTAATGACTGTTTGAGGAGTCCATGGTGCTAGATCCTCATCATCAAACCTTTGATCACCATAATAAGTAGGTTTGGATGAAGTGACAGTCTTTTCAGGTCCAAAATGGAAGCTGTCAAGGTCAAAAAGTTCAGCAGGATGTGCTGGAATGAGAGTGTGTTTTGACTCATTGAACTTGACATTCAATGTTTCTTCTACTATCCTGGTTCTTGAGTTAAAAACCTTGTAGGCTTTTCTAGTTGAAGAATAACCAAGAAAGTAACCTGAATCAACTTTGGCAGCAAACTTTGAAATAGATTCCTCGATATTCAAGATGAAACATTGACACCCAAAAGCCCTGAAAAATGAGATAAGGGGCTTCATGCCATTTAGAATTTCATAGGCAGTCTTTGAATGTCTCTTGACAATAAGGACTCTATTTTGGACATAACATGATGTGTTAACTGCTTCTGCCCAAAAGTATAATGGTAGGCCAGAATCAGCTAACATTGTTCTTGCTCCTTCTATTAAAGTTCTGTTCTTCCTTTCTACCACACCATTTTGTTCAGGAGTTCTGGGAACACTGAATTGTCTAATAATCCCTTTAGACAAACAGAATTCATCCAGAGTTTTGTTCCTGAACTCTGTCCCATTATCACTTCTAATGGTTTTGACAGGTAGAGAGTATTGCTTCTCTACTTGTAGAATGAAGAACTCGATGATTTCAGCAGCCTCATCCTTGGAAAATAAGAAGAATACCCATGTAAATCTTGAGTAGTCATCAATGATGACTAAGCAGTACTTCTTTTTACCAAGACTCATGATTTTTACAGGCCCAAATAAGTCCATATGGAGTAGTTGAAGACATGCAGTTGTTTTTGATTCTTCAATAGACTTATAGGAGGACTTATGCTGTTTTCCCTTTAAACAGGATACACAGTGTTCTTGACACTGGTATACTTTTAAGGGTAGACCTCTGACCAAGCCCATTTTTGTGACTTTATTTATGGTTTTAAAGTTCACATGGTCAAGTCTCCTGTGCCAGAGATCAGTTTCTGAAGTTGATGCCTTTGAGAAGAAACAGGCAGTGTTGTTCAGTACTTTGTCTTTTTCAATGTCCACTGCATAGACATTGCCACATCTTTTGGCTATTAACAAAGTATGATCTTCAATGATCTTCTCTATCAACTTCTGGCCTTCTGGTGATATGATCTTGCATGCTGTCTTTGTGAAAAAGGAAGAATATCCTTTATCACACATTTGTGACACACTCTGCAAGTTGTACTCAAGGTTTTCAACCAGATTGACCTTGTCAAACAGTATTTTGCCAGAGGAGACATTGCCATGTCCTAGCACATATCCCTTAGCATTGTTCCCAAAGGATACAGATCCATCTCTTTGACTGATAAAATTGTTTATCAGGTATCTGCATCCTGTCATGTGCATTGAGCCTCCACTGTCTACATACCAAATGCTATTTAAGCCTCTGGAAACTCTCTGCACAAGATAGCAAATCAGTTAGATTTAGGAACCCAAGCCAGTTTGGCTTTGGGTTTGCTCTTGAGAACATTTACAGTTTGTTCTTGACCAAGTTGAGAAATCCATGTCTTTTTGGCAATGGATTTTTCATTAAGAACAATGGTGGTATCCTTTTGAGGACCACCATCAACTTTGGTCATCAGTAGTTGTACCAAGTTTATAAGATCTTTAATCTCAGCAGTTTGTGAAACTGCTGATGATTCAGGTCTAACTACTGAAAGAGAATTTTGAGAAAAAGACTTTTGTTGAGATTTTGTCTTTTTCTGAGAAAAGGTGTTTGCTGGTTGTTGTTTCTTGGGAGAAAAAGTTTTTACAAAATCATTTTTGATTTGTTTTCCCACAACCAGTTGTTGATTTTTCTTGTTGAACTGAAAACCTTTTCTATATCTGCAAAATTCTGTCTTGTGGTTGAACAGACCACAGATTTCACATTCTTTTGTCTTTTCTTTCAAAGATAAGTTTCTGACTGTTTTGATTGGTTTTAGGTCATCAGTAGTTTTTAGGTTCTCAACTCCTGATGTAGGTGAAACTACTGATGGCTTAAAGTCAGAATTAATCAGTACTTCTGAAGAACTTTCTTTGTGGGTTTTTAGAAAGTTCTTATGGAAAGATGTCTATTCTTCCTCTTCAGAAGTTTCACCTGAAACAATTTTTCTCCCATCTTTAGTAGTTTTGGGGGAAAAATCTGTTGGTGTTTCAGTGTGATTGTACCCTATGCCAAACCTAACATTTGAAGCACTTTGTTTGTTTAGCAATAATTGGTACCCCTTACAAGATTCAACCCATTTTTCACATGTGACCTTGGTGTCAGCAAGCTCTTGTCTCACATTTCCTAGGTCATTTATCATGATTTTAATTTGTGCTTGGGTTTCAATAGCAGTGTTAGTTAATTTAGAAACTTCTTTTGTTTTTGCAGAAAGTTTTCTTTCTAAATCACATTTCATCTGAGTGAATTTTCTCTCAGAGTCATTTGCTTTTCCTTGTAAGTGCACATTAGTCTCTCTTATGAGAGCAAAAGATTCTTTTCAAGATTTTGAACACAGTTTTGTCAAAGATTCTTTTGATACCTGTGACAAGGCAGATTTTGAGGTGCATCCCTCAAATGCCATTAAGGCAAAGTTCTTTCTGCCATTGTCAGGCTCTCCCCAGTTGATGTCAAACATCTTGTTGTCTGCATCAGGATTACACTCTGTGGTGTCAAAAGGAAGACTGCTCCAGTCAACATACCCTGAAGTGAATAAACTTTGTTGAGAGGGTTGCTGAGGCTGTGGAGGTTGTTGAGCAGCTGGAAAGGGAGGGATTGATTGTTGGCTCTGCATCTGTTGAGCAGGCATCTGTACATATTGCACTTGTGGCATATATTGGTGTTGTGGAGCTTGTGCCTGTATAAATTGTGCACTCCCTTGTGTTCCATTATTCCTGTTATAATTGGGGTTAAAATTGTTTCCAGACTGAGATTGGTTAAAGCCAGAGCTTCTACACTCTCTAGCAAAGTGTCCCAACTTTTGACACTTGTGACATCTAAGTTTAGATTTGTCAAAACTAATTTTTGTTGAACTGTTGAGTCCTGGAAACTTCCTTCCTGACCTTTTGTAAAATTTATTTGTTTTTAAACTTAACATGGCCAGTTGGTGCAAAATATCCATTTCTTCTAGGTCATCACTGCTGAAATTATTTAAGTCATCCATGATAAAACACATGTTATCAGCAGTTTGACCAAAATCATTATTGTCATAACCTGGGAATGATCTTTCAGATGAGATCCCAGCAGTTATGTCAATGTGGTCAAAAGATCCAAAACTATTTGAACAAGTTGGCGAGTCTTGTCCTAATAGTGCTGTACTACCTCGTAGATAGTCATCAGCAGTTTTGCCAGAACTTTGTAACTTTTTCTTTTGATCAATTTCTCTTTCAAAAGTAAGTAATCTCCCATGAAGTTTTGTAAGAGTGAGGGAGCTAAAGTCTGGTGAAGATCTTAAGACTATAGAGTATGTTTCCCATTTTTCAGGTAAAGACCTTAAAAATCTATGAAACATAGATACAGTTGTGTAGGTCTGACCATTTAGTTTTAGCTCAGATATTAATGAGGAGAATCTTTCAAATTGTTGTGTTAAAGTTTCCCCATTAATATGAGCAAAAGTTTCATATTGTTGAGCCAGGATTTCTCTGGTGTTGGCAATCACCTCTTCAGTTCCTCCAAACTGTTCTTTGAGGCAGTCCCAAAGCTCTTTGGCACTATCACAATGTAATAGGCCAGAGTAGATTTCATTTGGGAGTGCCATTGCCAACATAGAGAAAGCTTTAGCATCAAGCTCAAGTTTTAGGAAATCATCATCTGTATAGTCTTTTGGGTCTTTTGGAATCTCTTCTTTAGTTTCAAGATTAATATTTACTGGTTTATGAGGACCATATATCACAGATTTCCAGCAACCTGTGTTGGTCTGTGATAATGTATGTGCCATTCTCCTTTGCCAGATGTTATATTCATTTCTTACTAGCATAGCAGGTTTATTGGCAGAACCAGTATTATGAGGATCCATTTTAAAGAGTATTGATTTGTCAAATATCTCTTAAAGTGATGGATGTTGATAAAAGTGAGCTTATAATCCTTTATTGAATATCAATAAGAGCCTGTGTCTGATTCTCAATGTGTTAGATTGATATGTGATCAGATAAACCAGTGCTCTGATACCAATTGTTGGATCAGTATTGCTCTTTTGTTGTGAACTTGCTAGTGAACACTTAGGTGTTTAGCAAGTTCTTGATCAGTGATAGCACAGCGGAATGTTATGAGTTTAAAGCTACACTTATCAACAGGAGTTATGACTCCCCCTGGATTGAAAAACTAATAAATGATAAGTATTTATTGAGAATCTAAGTATTGAATGAGAATGAAACACTTAGACAGATTCTCAATATGAAATGGAAATAACAATAATATGTGTTGAAGGATTTCTGTATTAAAATCAATGTCTAAAACAGAGGGATGAACCCTTCTATTTATAGACTTTACAAATACATGAACCTTGCCAAAAAGCAAGTCCAGAAACAAGTTGCAAACAAGTTGCAGCATTGGAACTTGTACATAAAGTAAAAGTAATACTAAAGTAATAAACTACTGATACAAAAAGGCGGTGGAAAAGATCTTCACATAAGTACTGATGAATGACAAACTACTGATGAGTAGTTTGTCTTCAGTAGTTCTTCAGTAGAAGTGTCTGGTTTGAACTTCAGAACTTCTGATGACTTTTCTTCTTCAGCACTTGTTGAATCTCTTCTTCAGCAGTTTGATCTTCCTTCTTCAGCAGTTCTATACTTAGAATATTTTGACAGAAGTGAATTAGACTAAGGTTTGCAAAAGTGGTTTCACCAATCCTTTTTGTCCTAACAATAATCACCTTCCCGGTCACTTTGACAGACGGTACCCACGAACGCATAGAAATGTGTGACTTCATGGTTTTACCAGTAACATCTCACCACGACGTCCTACTAGGGCGGGAAGGCCTGGCGAAGTTCAGCGCCAACGCCTCCACCCCCCACCAAATGGTAGGCTTCCCCACCCGCACCGGCGTCGCAATAATTCGAGGGAACAAACAATGCCACGCAATCGAGGTGGCAAAACCACAAAAAACGCAAACCCGTTCGGAACCGGAAAACTGGGTTCTCAACCCCAAATTCCTGGACCAAACGGTCATCATCGGCCATGAAATCTCCAACACCATAATAGCGCACCTCAAGCAACTCTTGGTCAGAAACATAGACATATTCGCCTGGCAACCATCTGACATGATCGGCGTTCCAAGAGAAATCGCGGAACACAAACTCAACACTTACAGATCTGTGGAGCCAGTCACCCAAAAGATGCGCAAAATGGGGCCAGAGAAAACAAAGGCGATGAATGAACAAGTCAACGAACTACTCCACGCAGGCATTATCCGCCCAATACGCTACCAAACCTGGGTAGCCAACCCAGTCATGGTAGGAAAAACAACGGGCGGATGGCACATGTGCGTCGACTACAAAGATTTGAACAAAGCCTGTCCAAAGGATTGTTACCCTCTTCCAGAAATTGACTTAAAGGTGGACTCCCTCGCACCATACTGCTTCAAATGCTTCCTTGACGCCTACAAAGGCTACCACCAAATCCAAATGGCAAAGGAAGATGAAGACAAAACGGCCTTCCGCACGGATACAGGAATCTTCTGCTATACCAAAATGCCTTTCGGCCTCAAAAATGCGGGAGCCACATATCAACGACTCATGGACAGCGCTTTCG
Organism: Ambrosia trifida; assembly: GCA_028751855.1. Lineage (NCBI taxonomy): Eukaryota > Viridiplantae > Streptophyta > Magnoliopsida > Asterales > Asteraceae > Ambrosia > Ambrosia trifida. The sequence continues at coordinate 32,883,978 of CM054123.1, read as the reverse complement.
TTGACGAGATAGGCGTACGCTTGGAAGTATACGTCGACGATCTCGTCATCAAAAGCAAGGATGAAGACAACATGCTGGAAGACATTAAGAAAACATTCAAGCAACTGCGAAAGGTGCGCATGAAGCTCAACCCCAGCAAATGTTCCTTCGGCATGGAAGAAGGGAAATTCCTGGGAGTTATTGTCACGCGGGACGGGTTCCGCGCAAATCCAGACAAGGTCCTCGCCATCGAAAGAATGCCTTCACCAACATCCATCAAGGAAGTCCAAACCCTAATGGGACGCCTCGTCGCCCTCAATCGTTTCCTTTCCAATTATGCTTCTAAGTCTTTTCCATTTGTAGACACTCTAAAGAATTGTCTCAAAAAAAGTAATTTCCGCTGGACCCCTGAGGCGGAAAAAGCTTTTCAAGAAATGAAAGAATGTCTTATGAATTTACCTACTCTCACAGCACCATTACCCAAGGAACCGTTAACCCTATACCTCTCTGTCACGGAGCGGGCAATTGGCGCGGTACTCCTTGTAGACCGAAAAAGCGTTCAAACACCCATCTACTACATTAGCAGAACCCTGCTAGATGCAGAGACTAGGTACTCTACAATGGAAAAACTAGTGCTAGCTCTCATTCACGCATCGCGCAGACTGCGCAGGTATTTCCACGGCCACCCAATAAATGTCCTAACAGACTACAGAATCAGCGATGTGTTACGAAAACCGGAAACCTCAGGTCGCCTAGCAAAATGGGCAATCGAACTAGGTGAACACACTATCAATTACAAACCCAGACCCGCAGTCAAGGGACAAGTACTCGCTGACTTCGCCACCGAAATACCGACAGACAAAATTGCGGAATGCTTAGCCGAGCATGACCATGCACCACCAACGTCCGGAAATGAAAGCTGGAAACTCTACACCGACGGCGCCTCAAATAGCGACGGCGCAGGCGCAGGTTTACGCCTAATCAGCCCAAACAAAAAAGAATACACATACGCCATTCGCTTAGATTTTGCCGCAACAAATAATGAAGCAGAATATGAAGCGCTACTAGTAGGACTGCGCATCGCACAGCAAATGGGAGCTTCCCACCTCAAAGCACACGTTGATTCACTGCTAGTAGCCGGAAACATCAATGGCACGTATGACGCGAGGGACGCCACAATGGCTCTATACCTACAACAGGCCAAGCTACTCATGCGCAAATTCACTTCCTGCACGGTCACCCACATCAACCGGAGCGAGAACAAACCCGCAGACGCATTGAGTAAGATGGCTTCAACGGTCTTCGACCACATGGCCAAAGATGTTCGTGTTGAACTACAAGAAAGGCCATCCGTCCCGCCAAGACAAGTAAACGTCATCCAAACAGGTACTACATCTTGGATGGCGCCACTCAAAGCATACTTGACATCTGGAACATTACCCGACAACAAGGCGGACGCACGAAAAATCCAACACAAAGCCTTGCACTATGAATTGACAGAGGGAATCCTCTACCGAAGATCATACTTGGGCCCCTTACTGCGATGCGTCGACAAGGAGGAAGCCTCCTTCCTCATCAGAGATATTCACGAGGGTATCTGCGGATTACATGCAGGACCCAGAATGGTGGTTGCCAAGTTAATGAGCGCATGATACTATTGGCCAGGCATGCACCCAGACGCGGTAGCAGAATTGCGCAAATGCGATTCCTGCCAGCGCCACGCGCCAAACATCTTGCGTCCCAAAAATGACTTGGTACCCGTCACAGCGGCGTGGCCATTCCAGAAATGGGCGATAGACCTTGTCGGCCCATTTCCCACAGCGCCAGGAAACGTCAAATTCTTAATAGTGGCAATCGACTACTTCACAAAATGGATCGAAGCAAAGCCACTAGCAAAGATAGACGGATCGCACACCAAGAAGTTCATATTGGAATTCATCATATGCAGATTCGGCTTACCGTATCAGATCATAAGCGACAACAGAACCCAATTTACAGACCAACACTTACAAGAATGGCTTGCGCAAATGGGGGTCCAACAGATCTTCACATCAGTCGCTCATCCCCAAGGGAACGGCCAAGTCGAAAGAGCAAATCGAAGCATAATCGAAGGTATCAAAAAGCGACTCGGAACCAAAAGAACCGGATGGGTGGACGAAGTTCCACATGTCCTATGGGCAAACCGCATACTCGCAAAAACCAGCAATGGCGAAACCCCATTCAGCCTAACCTACGGTTCCAAAGCCGTTATACCCGCAGAAATCGGATGCCCCTCCGCAAGAGTACTCATGGCGGATAAAGGGGAAAACAACAAAGAACTACGACTAAATTTAGACCTACTTGAAGAGCGACGAGAAATCGCCGCCATCAAAGAGGCCAGATACAAAAATCAGTTGGAGCGCTACTATAACCAAAAGGTTAAACTACACGAGTTTGACATTGGAGATTATGTTCTCCGAAACAATAGCGCTTCGAACACAGAGAAGCAGGGCAAACTTGCTCCAACCTGGGAAGGGCCTTACAGAGTTCAGGAGATCTTAGACAAGGGCGCCTATGCGCTAGAGAAAATTGATGGTACGCCCGTCCCGCGCTCGTGGAACGCGGCACAGCTACGTTTCTGTTATATGTAACAACCTTTGTAAACACTTAGGCTACACATGCCTAAGTCCTTTTCTAAAGGATTCTATGAAGTTTTCACCGCCTACCTTATTGTGTGCACTACTGGATCCTCGGGTCTTCAAGGCATATATATTAAACAAAACTATCGCCGGACTCAATAATCAAATCCAAACACACCATCACACAAGAAGTTTAACAATATATACAAAATAAACTTAGAAGTTTTTATAGCACCAAAAAGGGGCTTTCAAGCTGCCCATAACTTTACAAAAAGAAACAAAAAACCATCCTACAAACACTCTAATCCCCTCCAGACTCTTCGAAGTCCACCAACTGCTCCTCCATACCCTCTGGAGTCGTCCCGGACGTCTCTCCACCAGCAGCTGCTTGCTTCGCTTTCTTTTGCGCCTCCGCACCCAAACGGTCAGATTCTTCAATAAAGTAACGGAGGGCGCCAGCAGGATCAGCATACTGATTACAGTCCGCCACTGTCTTCAGTATAGGGAATTCAACTTGCTCAAACTTAAGGAGTTCAGCTTCATACTCCTTCTCCCTGGGTTTACCATCATGCGCACCTTCAGTTATACGCCCTCCATTCAGCGCATGGTAAAACCCAGTGTCAAACCCCTCGGCCTCCCCAGCAGCGCGCGCAGCAGCAGCAATGGCAGCAACCTGGTCGCCGAGATTGGGTTCATTCCAGAACCGCTTGAAAATCTGCAAACAAGCGATAAAACAGTTAGAGATAGACTATACAGAATGACACAGAGAAAGGTAGGAAAATACTTACCCCGGCGATACCCTCAGTCATCACCCAGCGAACAGACTCTTGGGCCTTCTCCTGCGCAACATTGGCTTCGTCCAGAAGACTTTTTGCATTTTCCGCCTCCGTCTGTGACAAAGTTAGGGATTCCTCTAAGGAAGCCCTCTCCTCCGTCAGCGCAGCCTTCTCTTTCACCCAAGCCTCCTTCTCACTCACCAGCTCAGACAACTGGGAAGAAGCATTCACAAGCTCTTCATCTTTGACACGCAATTCAGAGCGCAAGCCTGCCACCACCGAATCCTTATCAGCTAAAACCTTGTGATGACCTTCAGCAGTCTCTTGCAGCTTGGAATTTTCATTCTTCAGCGCTTGGATCTGATCCTTAAGTCTCATCGTCTCTTGGTTAGTGACTTGGCAGGCTTCAGTCCACCTTTTCTGAGCTAGCGCATGATCACGCTCAAGTGCTTTCACCTTGTCCTCAGATTTGTACGCCCTACCCCTGTACCTCTCAACCTTAGACCTCAGCTTCTCCTCTCTCTGCGCCTGCACTGACCGCCTGGCGTTAAACTCAGCAATATCACGGGCAAACGCTTCATCGCGTCGCTTCAACGACTCCATAGCAGCAACCTGAAGCGCTTGCCCAACACAGATGTCAGTTATCAGCTGCGAACGAGACAAGCTATCCTGATACTCCCTCTCCTTAGGAGGAACCACTTGAGACACAAACTCCTCAGCAGTAAGAGGATTCGCAAAGCGGGAGTTCTCCCGAATACTCCAGTGCGGGCGCCAGATTATATCCCCCGCAAAGTAACCCGGGTCACTCCGCTCAACACCTGACCTTCCACCAGAAGGCATATCACCAACTTGCCCAACCACCCCGGTATCACTACCACCCCCAGGAGAACTGCCAGACGGCACCTGCTGGGAGGCAACCCTGGTAGCCTCCTCATCCGCCTTAGCCTTGGCTTCCGCCTCGGCTTTCTCCTTCTCTAAACACAGCTTTTCAGCTGCTGCTTTCTCCTCCTCAGCCTTCTTGGCTATCTCCTCCAAACGCAGCTTTTCAGCTGCAGCCCTCTCCTCCTCCGCTTTCTTGGCAGCAGCTTCATTAGCCCGCTTCTCGGCCTCAGCTGCCTCTTGTTCTGCCCGAGCTTTCTCAGCCTCCACTTGCGCCTTTTCCTCCTCCTGCCTTTTCCTTTCAATCTCCACCTCAGAAGGAGTTGGACCTGAGGAGGAACCAGGAGCTTGTGGAGAAACAACTACAATAAAACAAAGCATAACACTTAGGAACATGTTACTACAACGAAGACAAGAAAGACAAGCTGAACATATCACTTACTAGTCACTTTCTTCACAGTCTTCTGTATAAGAGGACGGCACTCCGGCGGTGGACTAATTTCCAGCGCAAACGGCGCCGGCCCAGCTCCACCAGATCTTGAAGACCCAGACTTCCCACTCTGGACTTTCCCCAGTTTCCGCTTCTTCTTCAAAGGAGTCTCAGCTACATCCACATCTTCAGGGGCGGAGGAAGAAGATTCCGCACGCCTATCACGCTGACCAAAATAAGGCCCTTCACCACCTGCACTCAAAGGCGCAGATTTAGCTTGAAATAACACCTTATGCTTATGAACACGCGACGCACTCTTCTTACGACCACGCGGAGGCGGTGGATGCACCAATTCCACAGAAGACCCAGTTGATTCCCCATCAGAGGAAACAACAAAATAAGGGGTCGTTAAGTGTGGAACAGAACATAAAGGATCAGGATTTATAGGATGCTCACGTGAAATAAGCATACCAGTGGGCTTGAACTCCAGATATGGAAAATAGAATCTATCAACTATCTGATCAATCATAGACACCCTACCCTCCGCAGGGTCTTTCCACTCCAAAAGCGCTTTATCCCGCGCCAAAAAGGCATCAAACTTTGACATCCCTGAGTAAAGCAAGATGAAACCCAGTCAACAGTAATAAAAACAAATGACAAAGCAGCATGGGGACAAAAAAACTTACCAGGTGTAGCAACCACAGGCTCCTTCCCCACCACAAGCTGAACACGGCTCATACCCAACAAGGCCAGCATGGCTTCCGAACACATACCCGTGTCAAACGGGGAAGCATGAGCCACCAGATCTTTAAACCATGCTTGCTCCCTGAACCCCTCCATAACAGGATGATCAGGCACCCTTTGACGTTCGGCAACGACCTTCCATGGCATATCCACAGGTATGACCCCCCTCTTGACATAGAAAAATTTCTCTTTCCAGTCATGAAGTGACTTAGGAGAGGTTGTCCCAACCGGTGGTACATGAGGACGGGGGACGAAATTGAACCAGGATTGCTCCATGGTCATCAAGTAGAAGACATTGAACCGTTCAAAAGACGTCTCAATGTCCAAGGCACGACAACATGCTTCGAAATGAACGAGACGAAGCATACCAAACCCACTAACCTGGGTTACATGAACACCATACTTAACCAACGTATCCACCTGGAACTTGGTAGCAGGAAGACGGAACCGACAAAGAGCAAGGTGGGCCCCATACAAGCTCATCTTCCCTGGGGGAGGGGCTAAAGCAGTGCCCTTCCCAGTCGGAAGCTCCACCTCCCATGACGGATCAAACTCCATGGCCTTCACAAACTTGGAAAAACTCTTGTCACCCCACTTGCAGGTTGTATTGTGGATCAGCTTCTTGGATTTTTCAACAGCTTTCCCAGGGTTTCCCCCAACATCAGACCCTTCAGACATATCGACAAAAACAAAGAAAAAGAAAATTTCTTAGAAAGAAACTCGCCGGAAAACTTGAAGGTTCACCGGAGAAGATGAAGGTTCTTGAGAGAAGTTTGAGGGATTTTTTGTGAAGAGTGAGATAAAAAGAAAATCCAAGAGCCTCCTCAGATATATATACCCATCGCATTTAATGCGATGGGAACAGCTGGAAGAAGACCCTTCACCTTGCCAGAAGAGGAGGCATCTGGACGCTACACGTGGCATACAGCTGGATGGCAGCAGTCATCTAGCAGCACGTGACTCCACGCGTCTGTCATAAGGACGACCTTTCACCTGCCAAACGTCAGCAAGTACTCTGACACTACCCCCACTCGCGCGCGTGTACGGCTACTCGCCTGACACACGAAGAATAACCACCCACCCACGTGCTGACATGACTAACAACTGTGCAGACATCCCCTCTACACCCTGACACGTTCACCAACCGTCTCAGCTTCTCCAGCACGTTTCCTAATTTCGAGGAAACCTTTTAATTTTTAATTATGAGGATTGCACATTAAATACCCCAGACTGCCACGTCATCACCTGGCGCTGGGTTGACGTAAAATCTAAAAGACGTTCTCCGCCAGATTTTACTATCTCACACCCAGACTGCCACGTCATCACCTGGCGCTGGGTTGACGTAAAATCTAAAAGATGTTCTCCGCCAGATTTTACTATCTCACACCCAGACTGCCACGTCATCACTTGGCGCTGGGTTGACGTAAAATCTAAAAGACGTTCCCCGCCAAATTTTACTATCCCACACCCAGCCTGCCACGTCATCACTTGGCGCTGGGTTGACGTAAAATTGAAAGGACGTTTTCGCCAGACTTTGCCATTACTGGCCTAAAGTGAAAAATTATCACCTGCGCTAAGTCTCTACTTGGCGCCGGTTTTTTATAAAAAGGAGCCATGTACAAAGATAAGGGGACGCTTTTATCTTTCCACATGCCACCAGAGTAGCAACGCACACTCTTTCCTCACGTTAACATATTTTTCCAGAGATGCAACGAGCACTCTTCTTTACAAACATGTTGCAATACACACATATTCCACAACAGCTGTAAACAACACAACGGAGAAATACATCACAAAGCTACACATTAGTCCAGCGCCCCACCAGATCTCTAAGCAAGAACAGGAGACACTCTGGACTTGGGGGACTTGAAGGGGTAGGGTACTATTCCCTAGCGCTCTCAGGCGCACCTTACCCATTATCCAGATCCTCCGCCTAAAACAACACACCTAAGAAGATAACACAGCAGCGCCAAAGCGCACTGCTCATTCTGCGCAGAAGCACCAGTTGACAGAGCCTGGGTGCATCCCCCTTGGAGCCCAACTTGCCACCTCCCATCAGATGTCAGCTGACAACTGGTCAGCCGCCTGACACCGTCTGACGTCAGAAGAAAATGAGTCCCTTCTGTAGAACCAGCCACAGTGCGCCACGTGTACCAATGACAGGGCTCCGCCCAGCCAGCCAACCATGTAGCGCCACGTGGCCTAATCAACAGCAGCCCTCCTCAACTTGGATCACTTTACTTAACTAAGGATTGAGATCCGACTAAATGGGCTCCTAAGCAACCGGCCCGGGCCTCGAGCCCAAGCCCATTAATAATCAAAGTGGGCCCGATGACCTCAGGCCCATGCACCTCCTATAAAAAGAGGAATTGGCCTCCTTTCTTAAGATAGTCAATCCACCAATTAGAATCAATACACTTGTATCATTACCTGTATTCGTTATCAATAAAGGTCATCCTTTTTCAGTGGACGTAGGTCTCATAAGACCGAACCACTTATACCCTTGTCTTCTATATTACTCTGCTTGTCGTTTGTGCACATAACCATAGATTAACCATCGTTGTGAGCAAAGGATTATACCCTGCAGCGAACACGAGTCATTGCACCCCACACCTATTATCCCGTTATACTCGGTTTTTCTTCAACCAAAACCTCATTCTCAGTCACAATTATCCCTCAAACCAAAGATATGGGTGGCGGTTATCCTTACGAAGCTGCTTGACCTTCGAATCTCCGGCGATACTATCGCCGGAGACGTCGTGTACCAAAATCTGCTCCTCAACCTCCTCAGCCACTATTTTCTCCTCCTCCTCTTCCTGCTCAACCACTACCAATTCCTGCTCATCCTCCTACTCAACGTGTCTCCAACCTCGTCCCCTCCATTCCTCCACTCCCGCGATACACTCCCCCACACCCAGATGCTGATTTCACTGAAGAGGAGATTGTGTGGTTTGTAGATTATGTTATGGCTGAGAGGGGAATGGGGCGTCTACGGTTGGTGGAGAACCAACCGAACCCCACCCCCCACTTCTAGGCTACCCCCACCCAACCCCTCCTGATCGGGAGCCAACCGAGGAGGAGCTGGAAGCTTTAAGGGATGCTATGGAAGAAGAACGAAACAATTTTTCCCCTCCTCATGAGTACTGCTGCATCCCCTCGGATGCGAGGTCCGACGGTCGCGATAGCGATCGTTTCGTGTCCCCCCGTACTACACACTCAAGGACTGGGACAATTACTCTCCATAGTGGGGGTTTTATTTTTAATTATCTATGTTTTAGGATTTAATAAAAGTAATTTAGGATTAGAGTAAATGGTCAAATTCGTCCTTGAGGTTTGTTCAATATTGCTAGATTCATCCAAAATAAGAATTTTTGACATCTGAGCCACTAAGGTTATAAATATAGTGCTGAATCCATCCAATTTGCAAACTCTGTTAAATACCAACGTTAAATCAGGGGCATTTTGGTCAATTCTTAAACAAAGACTACCACATTAACTTGAGGGTAGCGGTTCACAACGAAAAACCCTTGTCGCCCGCTGAACTGAAGATATAGGTTCGATCTGCTGGTAGATTTGACACCATGTTGAACCACCATACGTTATCGACTTTACACTGTGTTCCCGAGTTTAATTAAAGGATGGAAGAGAAAGGATCTCCCTCCTTTTCCTTTCTCTCCAATTCCTTTCAAATTGGAAAGATTGAAAATCACACTAAAATCCTCCTTATTATCCCTCTCATTCCCTCCCTTTCCCTCTTACAAAAAACTCTGGAACATATTTTTTCCTCACTTCCTTCCCAATCCTTTCTCTTCCCTCCTTTAATGAAACTCTGGAACATAGTGTTAGTTTTAGAATATGGGAATACCCATTTCAAAGATTTCAAGATTTCTATTCAAGAGATTAAGTGCTCACCTCGATGAGATTAAGGATTTGATATGGTGTTGCTTCATGCCTTCATGTACAATACTATCTCTCTGTACATTTTATTGGGGGACCTAAATCATCATAAATTCTTCATATAGGATTTATAAGTTGATTTCTATGTCACATAACTTTCTGCCATAGTTTGAGAGAGTGTCCTTGAAATCATCAATCAAACTTAACATGACTACATCTTCTATCTGTTCTTCACAATCACAATTTAAGTAACTTCAAACATGTACAGTGGCTTCTTCAATTTTGACTCAATTAAAATAGCTTTAAACATGAACCAGTTCTTCATCAAATGGAGTCGGCCGGAAACACTCAGAAAACAATGGTTTAGCCTGAAGAAGATGGTGTTGCGTGGGCCGTGGGGCTAAATATATTGTTTTAATATATATTAATTAATTAAAATGATGTGGGTTAAAAACAAATAAATTAAATCAATTATTCAGGGAAATGACAAAAATACCCCTGATTTAACGTTGGTATTTATTAGAGTTTACAAATTGGATGGATTTAGCATTATATTTCTAACCTTAGTGGCACAGGTGTCAAAAATACTTATTTTGGATATATCTAGCAATATTGAACAAACCTCAGGGACGGGTTTAGCCATTTACTCTTTAGGATTATCTATGTAATGTTTAATTATTTAGGTTTAATTATGTTAATGTTTTTATTTAAATGTAATGTTTTTATTTAATTTGACAAATTCATAACAAAACATAAAATAAAATTTAATTAAACTACAAACATTACATTTTAAAAAACATAAAACACTAAATTAAAATAAAAACACACTACTATAAATTTAAATAAAAACTTAAAAAAAACACACTACTACAAATAAAATAAAATAAAACTTAAGAAAGTTTAGGGCGTAACATTCGCCACGCCGAAACATGTTCAAAATCAACCGCGTACTCGGCCGCGTAGTCGATTTGAGTAAAGGCAACTTGTGTATCTTCGGTTTCGTTGGGGCTTCTAGTCACCATTTTTTTAAATAAATTTTCGAAGTTTTGACACTTCGATAAGAGGGTCGCGTGTTTATGAGAGATTGAATCACACGAACGGTTAGTTCCCCCGACAAGTTGACTAAACTCGGATAAAACTTTTTTTCAGTTCGGATTGCTCCGTCCATGAACACGACCACGACCCGTGCTAGTTGAGGTGTCATTGGGGTGTACGGTATTGTACGCGATCACTAACGCGATTTCTTCCTCTTGAGTCCAAGCAACCATGATGAGTTGAAGAAGATTGTGGGATTTTTTTTAAGTGTATAGAAGAAGATTGTGGGTTTGAATGTTGTAATTTGGTAAAATATGTGTGTGTATATATAGGTAAAAAAGTTTTTTTTTTTTAATTTGGTCAAAGGACCGTTGGCTAGCCAACGGTTAGTCTTTCACCTCGTGATGGCCATCGCGGAACAACGAATCACGGCCGTGATAATTCATTGTGGGGCGGTGTTTCGCGGTAACCACGCCATCACGACGGGACTATTGCGGACCGCCCCGGGTGCTGTTACAGGAAAAAATCATCTCTTTTTATAGTTGTTACGTACTTTCATCTATTCTTATGTCGAATCTATATCTTTTTATATATATATATATATATATATATATATATATATATATATATATAATAAACAAAAAGGAATGTGACACATGACACTATATGAGACCTTCTAACCCCTTAATTTCCCTTCAAAATTCTTTTTTAATTATATTTTAAATAAAGATAACTATTCAATATTATTTTAAAAGGGGGAATGAAATTAAATAATCCCAATTTTGGGGTATTGGAATACAATAATCCCAACTTGAAAGTTGTAAGACAACAGTCCTAACTTGTCTTTATTTTACTTCATTGAACCAAAACTAACTGGGGTTAGTTTTTAATAGACCCAGTTAGTTTTTTGCCTAAATATGTAACTTTCAAAAGATCAAGGAGCATTTCAGCCCATTAATCAAACTTTTTAAACAAACCCATTTCCTTCTCTGGTGACCGGTGATCTCCTCCGGCGACCACCCCTCCGTCTCCGGCGACCACCCCTCCACCTTCGGCGACCACCCATCCTTCTCCGGCGACCACCCCTCCACCTCTGACGACCACCCCTCCTTCTCCGACGACTACCCTTCCACCTCCGTCAATCACCTCTCCTTTTCCGGCGACCACCCCTCCTTCTCCGGTGACCACTCCTCCACCTCCAGTGACCACCTCTCCTTTTCCGGCGACCACCCCTCCACCACCGCGCGACCACCCCTCCTTCTTCGGCGACCACCCCCCACCTCCGGAGAAGGAGTGGTGGTCGCCGGAGGTTAAGGTGTGGTCGCCGGAAAAAGGAGAGGTGGTCGCCGGAGGTGGAGGGGTGGTCGCCGGAGAATAAGGGGTGGTCGTCGGAGGAGAGCACCGGTCACCGGAGAAGGAAATGAATTTGTTTAAAAAGTTTGACTAAAGGGCAGATATGGTCCTTGATCTTTTAAAAGTTACATTTTTAGCCAGAAAACTAACCGAGTCTGTTAAAAACTAACCCCAGTTACTTTTGGTCCAATAGAATAAAATACAAGACAAGTTGAGACTGTTGCCTTACAACTTTCAAGTTGGGATTATTGCCTTCCAATACCCCAAAGTTGGGATTACTTAATTCCATTTCCCCATTTTACAATTTGAAATATGTTAATTAATATTTTTATCTTTATCTTTTCCTTATCTCCCCCCCCCCCCCCACACACACACTCACACAATTTTTAAACATTAGTAAATTTTATATACGACATTTTTTTAAAGAAATTACACCAAATTAACGAACATTTTATTATCTTTCCAACAAACACCATAGTGCTATACAAAAACGAAAAAAATGACTTAAGCCTCAATCACGCCCTGCAATGGTTGCTTTTGCCTTTGCACCTCATCCAAACATAATTTCTCCTTTTAATATGCATTTTCATTCTTATTGACATGATTAAAATTGTTGCTTTCTAATATTATAGTAAATTAATTTCTATAATGCATCATAACACTTAATTTATCTAAATATTATATTTGTCCATCGCGGGAAATCCGGGATATAACTGAAGGGATAGGGTATCTAATCCTGACGCGGATTGCAGCCCTATCCCATAAAACACACCAAATGCAAGAAGCAACGGAGGCCCCACTCCGCGGAGCGCAACTTCACCACAGCAAGGACATCACTCTTGATGTCCGGGGAACGAAGCTTGCACATGATAACATAATTATGCACAAGACTACATCAGAAGGGTGGCGTCATTATCACAAAGGAATCTCAGAGCGTGGACCCACGCGCGGAATATTCGAATAACATCGTCTTTTAGTACGAGGGAGTATAGGCGATCAAGAATGAAGAAGATTTGGTCAGGTGCTGAACACACTTTGTGCCAACCAGATGACAACACGTGTCAGGGGTGGTCCAACAACCCCTGATAGTGAACAGTGACTTGACTGCCCCATGCTTCCACCATGCTGTAGTGTACAGTACCCATCAGAGTACTGTACATACATGCTCACCTGCTGCCAGACGTCACATCGTACACCTCCAAGAGGTCAACCATGCTGTGTGAGGGAGAATCACCACCGGCGCCAACCACGTTGCGCCATGTGGACTTTCTGCAGGGCAGATCATGCCTTCTCTCATGTCAGCATTAATTACCATGTGCTTCCCGCCCATTTCATTAGCTGTAGATGTCTGGATCCAAAACTTGGGCCCAAGATCACCACCTCAATCATGGGCCACGATAGTTGGCCCATGCTTTCCCTATAAATAGGAGATCAACTCCCCTTAAAAGGCCGAATAACTCACACGGAGAATAACACAAAGAGTGGTAGCCTTATAATACTTGTAACAATCATCCTTGTATTTCTCGAGTAATAAAAGATACCTCCTTTCACAGTGGACGTAGGTTAAACGAGACCAAACCACTTACATCTACGTGTACTTACATTCACACATACTTCACACTCTTGTTACACATCTTAGGGTTCGGATTTGGTCATTAGTGTGAGCGATGGATTATAACCTTAGCAAACACATGTATCAAACCAAACTTATCCACCTTATCGGGTAAGTTATACCCATTGTTTCTTCAATAACTAGTTTGTTATATTTACATTCATGTGTGCAAAAAAAAAAAAAAATACTAAGTTCACAAATATAAAAAGCAAAGAAGTTGTCCGTTGAGCCTCAAATTTCAGCTCGTTATGAGGGGTTTTTTTTATAGTAAGTAGACTACATTGGCGACTAGCGTCCTTTGGTGACCAAGACTGAGCTCGCGATGCCACAAAAGCATACACCCCAACATCCTCTGCTGAGATGAGCCATCGAAGACATAGTGGTATGTGGGGGCTCGTTCTTTGGTGACCTACAGTGGTGACTAGCGTCCTTGCCGATGTGTTTGGGAGGATTAGGGCTCCTCTCAGCAAAGGATGTTGGGGTGTATGCTTTTGTGGCATCGCGAGCTCAGTCTTGGAATCTCCAAGACCACATCTTAAGGAATAGCGGGGTTATCGACATGGACTTGGACTACGTGCAGGCCCTTGAAAGGATAAATGACTATCTCCCAGGTTTTGATATTGGCGGTTTTTCTAACAATGACACCCCCCCAAAGCCTCAGAAAACTTTGGCGAATGCCCTTTTTGGCAAAATCGCACAGAGTCTGGGTGAAGCTTTTGATTTGTCCCCCGCCAAAAGGCAGTTATTGAATGCTTGTAAAGCCCCCATGCCCAAGATTTCCTGAATGTTATCTCAATTGAAGGTTTGGGCCAAACCATGTCCGGGGTTGAATACAGGACAATTCTTAAATATCGTTTGGTGATCCCCATGTACCATGAAGATAAAGTTTGTCCGATTTGTCGTAAGGCATGCTTGGACAAATACGGGGAACACGCGGTTCAATGTAAGGAGTTGTCTGGTTTCAACTATAGGCATGACTGGGCCTGGGACGTTCTTTGGGACATTTTAAGAAGGGCAGGGATCTCAGCCAAGAAGGAGGCTCCTATGAATTTCCTCTCGGACCCCGCAGAAGGGAGATCCACCCTACGTCTAGCAGACCTGCTTGTCTTTGGGTGGGCCGGGGGAAAACACGCTTGTGTCGACCAAACGGGTGTATCTCCCCTGGTTGGTTTGAGGGATAGTGGGTTTGTAGCTGGGCAAGCAGTGCGGAAAGCAGAGGCGAAGAAAGTTGAGAAGCATGCTAAAGCCTGTGAGGAGAACCAACACGTTTTCGTACCCCTGGCATTTGATACCTTTGGCTCCCTGGCACCGGAAGCCATCCGTTTCCTAACCATAGTCCAACGTGTTATTCATAGCAGTGTCTCGACTCCGGGGGGCATGGGTTTATTTTTAGTAGGTTAGGGTTTGCGGTCCAGAAAGGGGTTACGGCGCAGCTTGTTGCCCACCTGTCCGCTATCTTGATATAATTTGTCGCGTTTACGTGTTAATAATATTAATTCGTTTACTATGATAAAGACACGTGTTTTTATCATAATGTTATTGTAAAATGGCCCAAATCCCCAATTGACTGAAGGACAAGACATTGAGGCCCACAATTGCCAACTTTAGATAATTAGAATATTAAATCTTTGCAGAAGGCCCATGGTCACTTAAGAAAATCCATTTAATTAAAATGTATCAGTAATATTCTAATTTCTAATATTCTAATTTATACATTGAATTAAAATGTATCATGTATAAGCTATATGATTAATTGTATAACATCTTTACTCACCCACGTGTGAGTGAAAAATTACTGCAATGAAATTATTCATATTTAAATACGTTTATCAGAACTTGGATGATATCATTCATAAACTTGTAAGGTTTAAAAAGATTCCATTTAGTGTGGATCCGTAAAAGAAAAAAGAAAAAAGAAAGAAAGAAATATTGCATCAAGTGCTTGAAGGATAATATTGTTGTCTCTAAAACGTAGCAGTTTTGGCTATGAATTAACGAACTTAAATACTCAATTTTCTATGGTAGTGTAAAGCTAGTGCAAAATTTATCTAAATATACACATGGTCCTCAAGGTGGCCTTTTCCACTAGTATCTTGGGTAATATTAAGACTATGGATCCAAATGTCAAAGATGTGTAGCGAGCTTTCATAGAGTCCATATCAACTTATACCAAACGTAACATCCTTCTATCTATATCTATGTGTTTGCTTTTAAAAAAAATATATATATAAAAATCAGTTCTCAAATATGCATGGCATTAAAATAGTATATCATAATTATTATAACTATGCATGAGTTTCTTATAAATAATAAACAAGCATACACATGTTTTTGTGTAGGATACACTCATGATTGACATTATACAAATAACTAATATGTGTATACCAGTGTTTTATATTAGGGTCAAAAAAATAGATTAGTTATATTTAAAAAGGAGATGATTATCTTGAGAACGCTAAATATCGTGAGAACAAGTAAAAAAACAATCTAAATCAATTTTTATTTAAATACAGACATCATTATAATCAAAATACAACATTTATAAATGAATTTGTTTCTTAAATGATTCATTTTTTCTTGCAAAAACACTTTCAAAATAACTTTTTACACGTGTAAAGGAAATAATTTACACATGTATAAATGAGAAAATTTACACATGTGTAAAAATAATTTATTTACGTATACGTTTAAATTTTCATGTGTAAATTATGTTTTTGATATTGTATTTTAGTAATAAAGATAAGTGTAAAGAGAAACCATTGGGGTTGGTCAAGTGGCAAGGCAAAACCTCTAAATACGCTTACAGTGTGAGGTCTTGAGTTCAAGTCGCACAAGGAGCAAGAAATTCGCCGTTCAACAAAAAAAAGGTAAAAAGAAATTTTGAATTTGAATGGTTTTAGATGGATTTATTGCAGTTCGTACGAAATATATGTGTTCTCAAATTAACTTACAAAAATCTACAGGACACATTTAAAAAAAATCCTATACATATATTATATACATGTATTTTTTAATAGCTCATTCAACTTGGTCCATTTAAACTCAAATCTTCTAAAGTTGTTAAATGTTAATTATTGCAAATTTAGGATTGGGGTTTTTATTGAATTAGCCGTAATTGAGCCCTAAGAATCTTAATTATTAGTTGTGATAAATTGTTTAATGGTTTAAATTTTAAAATATTTAATTCATTAAGCCTTATGGGCATATTTTTTAACGACTCTGATAGGGCACGCAAATCTCCAATGACGCCTCTTCAAGTGGGGGTAAAACGTTAAGGAACACCATCTTACCCCATGTGGTACCCATGCAAGGTGATGATGGCCGATATCTTTATATCAGTAAAGGACAAAAAAAACATGGGGAGCTGAAGAGATGTCGATTTCCTGCAACAAAAAAAAACAGAGGTACAAGATCACAGGGAAGTAACAACTTTCTACATTGCTAATCTTCCAGATGGGGTGTCTGATTCTATGTTGTGGAGAACATTTATACCATACAACATCATAAAGGGTGCATATGTGGCAAGGAAAAGGGATGCTAGGGGGAACTGGTTTGGTTTCATCAGATATGTGGTGGTGACTAAAATGAATGACGTGCTTAGGAACATCCAAGTTTGCAAAAGGGAGTAGAAGGGTGGGGACTTCCCACTAACCACAGGGGAGGAGGTTTGTGGGTCAAAAGCATCAGCAAGGTTGGAAATAGGGTCGTCCGACATGGGAGATGCCGGTGGTCGTAAACAATCACTCAGTATCTAAAGAGAACATTGCAACTTCTATGGGTCCATCGTCAAAGCCAGTCAAGACATTAGTGGTTAATGATCATCCTGCACTATACCCGGACCACTGTGTCATGAAGTCTGTCATTAGGGAGGTTAAAGATGTGTAGTCATTTAAGAATATAGGGCGGATGATGAAGAAGGGTGGTTATAGGGAGAGCCTAGTGAGTTACATAGGGGGTATGAAGGTGTTGTTAGTGTTTAGAGATAAAAGAACGACGGTAGACTTCATTAACCTGAGAAGAGGATATGTGGGGTGAGGTTCTTAGTTTGGCGGTCTTATGGAGGAGGGGGGATGTGCAATTTCAAAGGGTAGTGTGCTTAAGGGTTGGTGGTTTGCCATTACAACTTAGGGACGGTGCAATCTTCGACAAAGTGGGTAAGCAGTTCGGAAGGGTAGTCAAGAAGTGTGGGTTCTCTTGGTTATCTCCAGAGAATTCGGAAGGAAGGGTATGGGTAATTTTTGAATCTAGGGAGCGTAGTCAGGACGAGGTACGAGTGGAGTGGGGGGGAAAAGCAGCTTTCCAGTTTGGATGGCTGAGGATCAATGATAATATGATGGCCTTAATCACGTTAACTTTATCATCATCATCATCGGCGACATCGGAGTAATCAATAGGAGGTGGTAAAGAAGATGATATGGAGGAGGGTGAAATTAAGGGAAACGTTGAAACGCCGTAGGTCCAACAACCGGAACCTGAGCAACCAGCGGTAGTAGACGAAGGGGCACACTGTCGACATGGGGTTGGGATGATGCATGGGGAAAGTCAACAGACAATGGATCAGGTGGATAATTTTATTATTGGTGGGAGAATTAATGGTGGAACCAATGAGAGAGAGCAAGGGTCATTAGACCTAAATAAATCTTGTGATAACTTTAATTCGGGTACTGGACATGTACAATGGAGTGATATGGGCCGGAGGTTAAGGAAAAGGCCTAGAAAAAAATGGAGCCCAAATAAATCTCCTACTTAATGAAAGACAAAATGAACCAGTAATTTCAGAAACACAATCATCTTTGAATCAATCCACTGGGATTGTTCAGGATATAGTGATAGAGGAGGATAAGCAGCAGTCAGTTCCTGTTCTGACTGGGAGTAGGGACGGTGGGTCCAATATGATGGTGGAGCAGATAGATAGGATCTCTAATATGGGGAACGGGGATGCAATCAATGGTGCTGGGAATCTTGATAGGGTCAGGTCAGAGGTACCGGCTACAGGGAACCAAGCTAAAGTTGATCTTATAGTGACGGCAGGATTATTGATTGGAGTCGAACTGGATAACTTCAAAGAGCATGTACAGACATTGGTGGATGAAGAGGGTGCAGCTCAGGTTTTACAATGAATTTTATATCAATAAATCTCAGGGGGGGGGGGGGTGAGGGATGACCGGACGACGTCCTGGGTTAGGGGTCTAAAAACAAGTAATGGTATACATTTTATTGGCATCCAAGAGTCTAATTTGGGTACTGAAACGAATTTTAAGCTTTCCTCTTTTTGGGGTAGGTTGAGATATCGGTAAGAATAGGTCCATTCAGAGGACAGGTCCGGGGGAATTGTTAGCATCTGGGATCCTTTGGTTCTTCGGGTGTTAGGTGTGGTGAAAATTAAAAGCTCTTTAACGTTACGGGAACATTAGTGGCCACAGGGGAATTGAACAACATTACTAATGTCTACACCCCAAATGATGTTATTTTAAGGAGAAGATTATGGTCCGAGTTGCTGAATCTGAAGAATGATATACAAGGGATGTGGGTCATTTTCGGTGATTTCAATGAGGTGCGTTGTCAGTCGGTGAGAATGAATACTAAGTTTGTGGATTCGAATGCTGAAAGATTTAACGACTTTATTGAAAGGGTGGTTCTCAATGAATACAATATGGGGGATCATCAGTTTACATATATATCAGATAATGGTTCGAAACTGAGTAAGTTAGGCAGATTTCTTGTATGTGATGGGTTTATGAATAAGTGGCCTGCGGCTGCGGTGACGGCCTTATTTAGGCACATTTCCAATCATTGTCTGGTTATCTTGTCGGTGGTGGAGGCGGATTTTGGGCATATACCTTTCCATTTCTTCAATACTTGGCTGGATATGCCTGGATTTATGGATTTTGTAATGGGTACGTGTTCGAGATTTAATTCTCTGGTCCCCCTGACATGGAACTGGCAGTTAGGTTGAAATTTTTGAAGAATAGGGTCAAAGAATGGGTGGGTAATAATCATAAGTGTGATTCGATGGGGTTGTATTACAATAAGTTAGTAAAAGAGGTGACTCGATTAGAAGGGGTGATGGAAGTAAGACATTTGAATGAATCGGAAATTGAATTAGTTTTACCACCAATAAATGTAATTTATGAAGTTTGGAGGGGAGATAAACCCTTGCTACTATTTTCTATACGAAAATTGAATTAGTTTTACCACCTATAAATGTTAATAGAAAATCGTTTATGTTATGTATTTACTATGTATTAATTTGAAAATGCATGAACAATTCAAGCCCCCTTCTCATTGGTTGAGAGGGGCGGTTCCTTATTATTATTTTTTTTATATTCCCAACGTTTTTTTACAATAAATACAATAACTTTCATTAGAAAACTAAACTTCCTTATTTGGTAGAATGGTTTGAATTGTGATGTTTACTCCCCTTAGATGAGGGTCACGGGTTCTAAACCCTCTTGAACATAGTTTTTTTATTTTTATTTTTTCTCATTTTTGCTTTCATACATAGAAAATAAGTTTCACAACAAAACCAAACTTACTTCCTTGGGTGGTGGAGTGGTGTGAGGTTTGACGTGTGACCCTCCTACACGAGTCCACGAGTTCAAAACCATTTGGAACATATTTTTTCCCATCTTTACTTAATAATATATATAATTGGTTTCATTTCAAAGCCAAAGTTGTCTTTATGATGGAGTGGTTTTATGTCTACACTCCCCTTACATAAGGTCACGGGTTTGAGACCAGTTGGAGGGTTTTTTTTTTCCATCTACACAGCTGTATTTCATATTATATATATTTTGGTTGGGAATAAAAGGAAAATTGGGTTGGTGGTGTAGTTGTGTCGATGCATTACCCATAGGGGAGGTCACAAGTTCTAGACTTGGTTTGTGCAATTGTTTTTCCAACTTTTTTTTTCTTGCCAAGACTATCATTTTCAAGATTAACCTAAAAATTATAAATTTGATAAAACATATTGCCTACATGTACTGCAACTCATGAGACATAAACCATTATATCGAAAATCTTGATAAAACATATTACCTTTTATTGTTAAAATTTTCAATTATAAATGTCGGATGTACATGATACAACTATTAATCAGTTATGCGCAACTTAACCGAGTAAAGAAACAGTACAAGATGAAGCAGGAATCACCCGGCGCGCCGCAACGCGCGCGGGTAGAAATCCTAGTTTACATAATTAGCAAGGTTTTTTTTTTTTGAACGGCCAACAAATCAAACTTGAGCACTCTCGGGGCACCCTTTCGATAAATTCAAGTACTTTGAGAGTACTTGAGTTGTCAAACACCAATTCTGGGGAAAACCCGGTAACTCACCCGCCCGTAGGCACGACGATGAATTATCGGTAAAACTCGTATGGTTCAAGAATCGAACCCAGATGTAAACCCTAAAACTTGTTAAAACTTGCTTTGGATTCCTAATTTACATGCATATGTAAACCCTAAAAAAATTATGGGAGACAATGGATACAACATATGAGAGTAAAGACTGGATTTTATTTATAGGGGAAATACCATAAAAACTAAAATTTCTGTTTTTTCTTACTAAATTGACTCAACAATTTTTTGCACATAAAAAACACTACACTTTCAGATTTTTTTTTTTTTTACAAAAGTCACTCAACATTTCTTGTACCTAAAAAACACTATATTCTGGTTTTTTTTTTCATAAAAGTCATCAAACATTTTTTTCACATAAAACCCCTTAAAATGTCAATTTCAAATAATTTTTTTTTTGTTTTAAATAACCCAGACCCGGAGCTCTTAGTTGTCATTTCTTATGTGTTGCATTGGTGGTCTATATATTTTATATCTTTAAAATTGTCAAAATGATGAAGTTGATTAAGAACGTTAAGTACTTCACTCATTTTATATCGATTAAAAAATTATTTGTCATATAATTCTTTTCTTTATACTTAAGAATTGTAAGACTATTTAAATTAGTGAAACTAATATTATTTTGATTACAACAAGAATTGTATGACTATTCGTTCACTAGAACCCATCTTACTAAAACCCATCTTGTCGGGCTAAGACCATGTGTAGTGGGGAAAGGAAAAACATAAGGCCCATGTTTCTGATTGGTCCACGTGGCAGCTGAGTCAGCATGGGGCTTAAAGTGAAAATGGGGTGTAGTGGTGGGGTGAAAATTTGGGGCGTTAATTTAGAAAGAAAAACAAAACCAAACCTGAATATACATCTCCTTCCTCTTCACCACCACCACCACAAAGCCTTCACTTACACAACAACCACTCAACACCACCGGTGCCACATCCACTACACAAAACCACCACCACCAACCGCCACTGCCACAAACACCATCCAAAACCACCACCATAAACCGCAACTGAAACAACTACCATCACCTTCACCGGCACGATCGTAAACCACCATCTTTCTTCTTCTTCTTCCCAAACAAACACCATCATCTCCACTGGTTTTGTGTTGTATATATATAGATATAGATTGAAGTTGGGGGAGATGAGGTGTCCACATTGTATTAGTTGATCAAGTTTGTATTCTAGCGTTATGTTTATAACGCTTCCGGTTGGTTTGGCCTCATAGAGCCCCTATGTGCCGGTGTTACCGGCGTGATTTTTTGTTTGGCGCCCCCTATAACGCTCCACTACACATGATCTAATAATATTTCAGTTGAATTCTTCCCCTTTTATTTTCTTAAGGCTCCCAAAACGGGGCGCCAATCATGCTGGGTGAGAACATCGACGATGTTTAGTATCTAAATCAGTCAAGTCCACCACTTCAAATCAATGCTGCTGAAACAACTACAACAATCTAAAGGTATCACAAGCTTGGAATCCTTGTTTTCGTACTTTTAAAATTTTGTTAACGACTAAAATGTTCGTTTTAAATTATTGTCAAACTCTAATTTACAATTGTTGATCATGTGCTATTAATAAATGCCAGAAGTTGCCATTTTGATAAAATTCCTTTGTTGTTTCTAAACACTTACAATTTCTTTATTCGGACGTATGGGGACCGGTTGAAAATCTATTAATAGGTATCGATATGATGTCATATTTGTTTATTATTATCCCATATACGTGTGGCTTTACCCTATTAAGTACAAGTCTTGATGTTTCAAAGCTTGTTCCACAATTCAAACTTCTTGTGGAAAAAATTCTTTCTGAGGTCCATTTTGCCATTATTTACCGATGAGGGTGGTGAGTATATAGGTCTTGTTCCCTATTTTCACTCTTCGGGAATTTTCCATTATACCACTCCGCTACATATGCCGGAAAAATGGAATTGCCAAGTGCCAACATCGACGCATTGTCGAAACTGGGCTTGTTCTACTTCACTAACACGATCTCCAACTCATCTTTTGGTCCTATGCATTCCAGATCGTCATTTATCTAATCAATCATCTCCCCACTCCCGTTCTTGACTTCAAATCAACATATCACGTTGTCTATGGCGCTTCACCCCAATTACGCCAACTCTAAATCTGCTTACAAATGCTTAGATCCTCAAACTCATCGGCTTTATCATTCACGACACATGCCTTTTATCGAGGATGGACTTGTAACATTTCGCATTTAATACTTGTACGTTACGATTATTTTGAATAAAACGTCAAGTTTCATCATTTATCGCCTTTTTAAAAATTAATTGTGACGCATTTGGACCCCTAATACTATGTTATATATATATATATATATATATATATATATATATATATTAGAAATAATTATCAAAAAAATATAGGTTGGGGCCGGGATTCGAACCCGAGCCCTCAGCCGGGTCAACGACACAGACAACATAACCAGCTAGTCTACACAACATCTTGGTTAAACTTCAACACAACTTAATTATATTATGTGATGGTGTACCCACAGTTGACTTAGAAAGTCAACTGTGATGAACGAAGTACCATAATTAACACAATTAGACGCGTCTTTGATTCGGATATGGTATGAATTGATGATGGTTAACTGGGACACGTCATTTACACGATCAATTATCGTCTAATTATTCCCAATTCGTATCAATCAACCGCGTCATCACCATTAAATGGGTCAAACATTCCATTCGTGCAATCCATTCGTATTAGTATAAATTGAACCTCCCAATCCCTTCTCAACTCGCCGATCTCTCATTCCCCACCTTCAATTTCCGTGAAAAACATCTGTGCAAGCATCAATCGCTCGTGTTTGACTTTCTGCTTGACCAAGCATCTCACACGAATTCGTGTTTGTAAGTTATCTTTTTCTTGTGGGTTTTGTTCATCAGCATACACACAACAATAACCCTATGATTAATTGGGTTATTGTTGTATAAAAACTCAAAACATTTTTTTTCATTTAAACTTATATATATATATATATATAAATATATATATTCCCTTGTATTTTTAAAATTCATTTTAAAATACTAAAACTCTTTTATAAATTCTATAAAAATTATTTTATGTTATTCTAGTAGGAAAGTTTAACATACAATTTTTAGTTTTCCAAAAATTATTTATTTAATATATATAATAAATAATTCAAGTTTATTCTATCTTATTTATAAAATTCTATAAAAATATCAAAACAATTATATAAATTTCCACAAAAATTATTCTGAGTTTTTATAACATTAAACTTTTCTGAAATGATTTTTATTTCTGAATAATCATTTATTTAATATTTTTAATCAATTTTTGTTAGTTTTAATCATAAATAAATCATAATAAATTCATTTATCAGTATTTTTGCACCAAAATTTTATATAAATTATTTCTATTTATTTGGAACAGAAATACAATTTTTAAATTAATAATTCTGTAATTTTAATATTTTTAAATATTAAAGTTATATTTTGACAATTTGAAATAAATAGATTTAATATTCTATTTTTAAGAAAATAATTTTATAAAAATTATTTTCATACTTAAAACTTTATATTGTGACCATCTTTAATTTAAAATTTACAAAAAGACTTTTGTTTAATTATTTATCAAATTTCTCTTATTTATTAAATATTTTATTTATTAATCAAACGAATACTTATCCCCAATTCGAAACCCTAGAAAATACTTGTAGACTAGATAGATTTAGACTTATTTGTTACCTTATACATAGGGTAATACTTGGCATCTTTTGGGCTACACTTATACTTTTCTCAAGACTTAATACTTTGCTAAGGTGAGTTTACGTAACCATGTTTATGCAATTCTTTATACTTGCAACATTATACATAAGCAATTCTACATACATGTCTAGTTGTAAACTTTAATGCCTCATGGTTTAGACAACCACAACAGTTTCAACAAGTTTCAACAATACATAATCATTAGCTATGGCCAAGCCGGCAATACTCAATAATAGAGCTATTGGATTGACAATCCCACCTAGATTCGTTGACCATCTTTTATGGGGAGCGCGGGTGATTGTTATCGTTCCAACATATTATTAAGGTGAACCGTGGATGACGGGATGGACCTAAACTAGTCGGAGGTTTGATTATGTCGATTCAACATTTCATGTTTATTCATGTAGACTTAAACTTACGATAGACATATGAATTGCTAAACTTTTATACTTAAACTTATTTGCTTGACATGGCTTATGTATTCTCACCAACTTCTAGTTGACCCCCCCTATTTTTACAACTCAACAGGAAATAATGATGCATGAAGACTAGAGTATTAGCATGAGAAGACAAACTGAAGTTTATGCTTATTTGGTTATTTTGATGTATTAGATTCCATTTAAAACTCATTATGTACTTTCATTTTTGGATATTTGCACTTTAAATTAATTTCAATTAAAATTTGATTACCATGTGCTACTGTATACTCATTCTTACGTGACACCTCGATGTTTCCGCCATCGGTTGGGGTGTTACAGATTGGTATCAGAGCCTTGGTTATAGGGAATTAGGTTATTAGAAAATAATCTAGACTATAACCTTAGGGACTTAAACAGTACTTGCTTCACTTACTTGTAACCCTAATTGCTTCCCTAATCTTATCCCTATCCTACACCTTATACAACCCTAAGCCTACAAGTGACTACTCTTATTCGTCTCCATAGGGAATTGGTGTAAAGTCGTAGTCTCACTGAATTAAACTATTGAATTAACTAACTAATTGCTTGATTGATTGATTTAATGTTTAAAGACTGAATTACAAGTTTTGTCCTTTAAGTTTGTACCAGATTGCAAGGCATGTCCTTTAACTTTAAAATTGATTGGTTTTGTCCTTTATCTTTTAAAATCTTGCACGTTATGTCCTTTCGACCTAACTCTGTTAATTTTCTTCGTTAAGTTAGGTCATGTGCAAGGCACATGAGGGCATTTTAGTCCTTTCATGCCTTTTATTATTAATTTACATCAAAAATAAAAAAACAAAAAAAAATATATAAAAATCCTGGAAAACTCTTCCTCTCTCTCTCTCTCTCTCTCTCTCTCCCTCTCTCTCTCTCTCTCTCTCTCTCTTTATGGTAACCGCCCCACCTGTTACCACCCTCCACCACCACTTGCCACCATAGCCATCGTCTGCTATCACCCTCCACCACCACAGCCACCATCCCTAACATCAAAATCCCCACCTAACAACCTCTAAATAACCAATTTAAGCCTCTCCATTACCACCACCCATCACCATCGTCTACCGTCACCACCATCGCTCCACCTGCCACCGCCTGCTATGAGCCTCTATCACCATCGTTTTCTGCTGCTACCCTAATTACCGCCAAAATCAAACCCTAATTGATCGAAAATAGTGTCTAAGACGGGTCTGACAAAATCGAATACTTTTAGCTAGATTTCCAGATCTGTGTTTTTGTTAGGTTTTAGGGTTGTGGGTATTGGTGACTAAAAACGGGTCTGAAGCTATATATTGGGTTAGAGTTTTGATGGAAGTGAAGGGGGTGGTGGTGGTTTTCGGCAACGAGTATTTAGCAGGGTTTTGGGGGTAGGGTGGAGGGTGGTTCTGGAATGTGATGGTGTAAGAGGTGGAAGGAGGACCTGCAATGAATGTGGGTCAATTTACTGATATACCCTCGTGTGCAAGTCATGTGACCAAACTTAACGAAGAAAATTAACAGATTTAGGTCGAAAGGACATAACATGCAAGATTTTAAAAGATAAAGGACAAAACCAATCAATTTTAAAGTTAAAGGACATGCTTTTCAATTTGGTACAAACCTAAAGGACAAAACTTGTAATTCAGTCACGTTTAAAAGAATGAAATTGAGATTTATAAACAATTATGTAAAAGACGTAACCCCCTCTAGACTTCTGGTTCAATGATTCACTCAAACTTGATCAAT
The DNA here is from genome assembly GCA_028751855.1 of Ambrosia trifida. NCBI lineage: Eukaryota > Viridiplantae > Streptophyta > Magnoliopsida > Asterales > Asteraceae > Ambrosia > Ambrosia trifida. The sequence continues at coordinate 32,857,362 of CM054123.1, read as the reverse complement.
TGCTATGATACCACATAGACATGGTCTTGTGTATTGGTTTTAATTCAAGTGGTAATTAGACACAAGTTTTTAATTATAACCTATACACTCTAATTACCAAACCATATGTGCCAAATACCCACTCAATAATCAAACTACTCACGATGCAAGAAAACCGAATGTGAATGATAGAGGACAAGCAATTGCAACACAAACAGTTTATTTAAATGCATCAAAACTCAAGTATTCTTCAAAGTATGAAAAACTACCCCAAAATATCAAAAGAAACAAGTTATAAGTTCACACAAACGAACCGTACGTCCAGAGGATATTACATAAAGAAACTAGCCGCTCATCATGATTGTATGATCTTCCATGGATGATTTGGATGATAGATGCATGAAAGGAATGATGATTCAAATGTGTTTTGGAATGGTGAAAATCGTCCTAGAATGGTCCAAGACGGCTAGGGTAATTATTTTTTCATTGTGGGGAATAATTATCTATTTATAGGGTTTAAACCATCAAATTCGTGACTCATGCTGATAGGGGCGTAAGGTCAGACATGCACCAGTGCAAGGTGCGTTGGTACCCTCCCAGCATGTGCTAGTCTTTGGATGTGAAAATGGGGGTGGCGCAAGGTCAGCCATGCACCAGCGCAAGGTGCTCTGGTACTACACTAGCATGCGTTGGTCTTCTTGTTTTCTTCATAAAATATTCGTTATAACTCTGTTTTCTTTGATTCTTGCGGCCACGTCTTCGTATTTCAGAGCTCTATCGCATCACCATTTAATATCTTTAATTCAAATCCATTTGGTTTCTCCAAAAATGCATCCAATTCACTCTAAATACCTGTAATTTAAATTAAACTCAAAGTAACCATGTTTTGTGATATAAATCGCTTAAAAACACATAATTACATAGACTAAAGCGTGGTTAAACATCCACCATCACATGTATTTCACTTCTTTGGGTCTTCCAGTTGGGGTTAATATGAGAAGATATATTGACTGGCAAGTCCTTATTGATAGACTAGTGGGAATGCCCGCGCGTTGCAGCGGGTGCGTCTATTTTGTCGCCTCATAGTTGTTGAGGTTGTGGTGTGTGTAGTATGGCCTTTGTGAGTGATTTGTTTTGGGACCCCTAAACCATAAAAAAAATATTTTGTGAACAAAGTTGACCGTGTAAAAGCGTCGTAGTTAATGAAAAAAAGATTGTGACATTTTTAAAAGTAGAAAAGCATAACGGGAAGAGTCACGAATTAGTACTCGTATTTTTGTCAAGATTTCTATCACTATAATTTCCAATTATAAGATCTAGAGCACCATGCAACTCGGCAGAAATCTCACTTGCTGCATCTTAATAATGAACCAGACATTCATTACAAATATAAAGGATTATAAAAGTTATGCTCTAGCTTCAAATATATGCATCAGTAATATAACAGTTATGCTCTTAACATCTATTATATGCATCACTAATACACAAACATATGAGTAGGTAGAAAGATAAGAGAATTGGGAGATTGATTTATCGCAGCAAAATCCCCCAAATAAGGCCATACATCAAACCTTGTGATCCATTTAAAAAGAATCTCTTTCACTCCTGAAAGGAACACGTAGTATATGCGTGTGTTCAGTTCCACTGACTTTTTAAAGTCGCTGGTTGCCAGTTATAGTGCAACCATATATAAGATATAATTATGTTGCCAGTCATATAATGGCAGGACCAAGTCATAGGAACGACTCATATGAAGTTCATATATTATAGATTTGTAAAAGAATGTACCTGGCCACCGGTATCTAGCAAGCCCAATACATTTGCTTGCCCAAAGTAACCATGTATTGATAATCACAAAGTGCAACTAAGCGAATCAACTGGCTTCTATTTAAAGCCTCAAGTAGGAAGGCGATCCATTTCAGCACTCTGCCCTTTTACAGCCATATGAAGAGCGGTTTGACCCTTTTTATCTTTGATTGGCACGATTCCTGAATCTCTATAAGCAATAAAGGTTGTATTTACTTAGATTTTGCGGGTATCATCCACTGATGCTTTATAATATAGTATAGAAGATAAAGATTCGGGTTGATTCATTAGCGTGAGCATGAATTTATGGCTTTTCGATTTCTTATTTCTTAACACAAATAACATAAGTAATTAACACATAGTTAAGTTTTTGTTTTCTCTTTATGCTAGTGTTTAATTTATTTTATTAATTAGAATTAGAACTTAAACAATATACAATTGCCGAAAGCAAAACAATATTGTGAACCACACTTCATACAACGTTTAACAAGAACATTAAATAGATCAACAGATACCTTAAAAGTCTCAGAACAAATATAGTTTACGTATAAAGTTATATTTGAGCATGCATATATAGTTTTATAGATCGAGTTAACTATTTGATGGCGTTCAAGGAGACCATGTTGATTGAAATTGAAGAAAGTCTCCATACCCTTCTCCAACCATCCTCTCCGTCATTTGTCCTTCATGTCCATTTCTTCCCTACAACATTAGTTTTCATCCCATGCAGTAAGTGGAAGTAATATTTATAATATATATTAGAAACATATTAGCGAATCTAGAATGTTATTTATAATTTTGTCCGTTTTATTTAGTTAACAATATATATGATTCAAGATACACAACTTCTTAACAATGATAGTTAGGAAAGCCATTTGTCACCTTCATAGGGGCCATATTATCCAATTCAGTAGAGTTGGGGTTAATAGGTCATAGAACATGCTGGCTTCTTAAAGCTTCATGGAGAGAAACTAAAAATGCACAAAGAAGAGAAAAAACTGTACTAATTAGTTTTGAAAAATATTTTCTCATAAATAAATCTGAATATTGTTTGTTTATTGTTTTAATTGTTAGTTGCACAATTAGGTTACCTCAATTTGATTCTGCAACGATCCAACATAGTTGATTATAACATTCAACATCACTGGCATTCCCATTGTCTATAGCAAATAACTAAATTTAAATGGAGCAAAACAATGATATATTATAAAGATAAATTTTTGTAATTGTCAAACAACATATGAACAAGTAGAAAAAAATGTATATATGTATATAAAGATTAACTCATATTTTATACCTTGTAGCATTCGGGAACCATATCTTGCAAGCGTCTTAACTTCTCATTGATTTTTTTTCTCTTCTCATCTAATGAAGACATAAATTTTTTGGACAAAACAATGTTTTAAAGTATGAAATTAGCTCTAAGATTTTGTTTGGGGTTATGAAAAGACTATTAGCATTCAAGAAATTGATTATAATGAAGTATATATAACAATATAGATGGGGGGTTGAAAGGTCTCACATTTAAGATGCATCATAGGGTAGGTTGTATTTTGTGTTTTAAAAGTTGGACATAAGGGCGTAATTGGGATAAGATTTTAGGATGTGAGGTATTGGATTATGTTAAATTTACTAATCTACCCTCCTAAGTGTCTTAATAGTCACAAGTATGCCAATAATACCCTTAATTTTTTTGCTTAAATATGTTGTACATCTTGTTTGTTAAGTTGTACGAAAATGAAAATGACTATCTTAGCCATCACTCCTCCTTAATAAGATAACTAGTAGGATTGCCCGCGCGTTGCTGCGGGTATTTTTGGTCATCTAAGGGTGTGTATGGGTCGGTTTGGCTTGGTTTGATTTTTACAAAAAATCATAACCATATCCATAACAAACTTCGGTTATGGTTATTCGGTTAAGAATTCGGATATAGTTATTTCGGTTATTAACCAAAAATAAATAAACTAAAACTAACTTTAGTGTAAAGTATAAAATTAAAAGTCAATGGGTCTAGGAAAACCGAAACCTACAATGTTATACTTAGTTTGTGCTATTTTGTACAAGGCAATCAGACTACATTTTCTAATTATACTACAAATGTGTAATTCCTTTTAATAAGATATTAACTAAAAACATACTTAGCCTTTGATTATAATTTTAATTAGTCACAAAAAGAGCATTACGTCAAGTTCATTTTGTTAATAACATACTTTTATTATAGTAAAAACCTCTACATAGTTAATGTAAAACATAAAGTTAACATTACAAGTACGGTTCGATTATATCGGTTAACCAAAACTTCATAACCATAACCATAAGCGATCAGTCGGTTAAAGAAATTTAATAATCGTAACCATTGGTTATGTTGGTTATCGGTTAAAATCAATTTGATTATGTCGGTTATGGTTAGATTATCGGTTATGGCGGTTAATTTGCTCACCCCTAGTGTCACCCATATTATTTGCTTTAGGCATCAACCATGATGATTTCCTAAAAAAAAGGCTTTCAAATATAAAATTGCTTCAAACCGAAGCATCTTGATTCGGTGATCTGACGCTGCCGTTATTCAAAACCATAGTTATCAGCCAAACTTTTTCGTTAGAACGGACCATAAAGCATCTATTATCCACAGGTGTTTTTTTTTAAAAAAAAGAAATCAAATTTTTGTTTTTTGAAAAAAAAAGATAAAAATAATATGTATGTTGTATATTAAGGGGATGGGTAAGAAGAACTTCGCTAAACTATGATGTTCAAATGTCCGTGTATTATGACATTTACTTTATCATAAACAACATTTTATTAGAAAAACAAAATAAATCAATACATGTAACACATTAGATATGTATAAAACTTAAAATTAATGCACATTCAACATGACAAATTGTACAATAATTATTGTGATTACGTAGTTAACATGTCATTATCTAGATAATATAACACAATAAACCAATTGAATTTATGGACTATGGAGAATTACTTTAAAAGAGTAACTAAAGCAAATAGTAGCAAATCAAATAATCTCCTTGGAGTTTGATCTTGTAGCTTTAGGCCTCAACCATGATGACTTCCTAAAAAAGGCTTGCAGATCATGAGTAACTCTAGAACGACCAAACATTCACATTTAACCACTCACCCAACATGTGCTACATACTTACATCATAGTTACAAGATCCCTTGGGTTTATAAAGTTAGTCATGCCCAATGTTTGGCATGTCACAATAAATAGAAGTTAATATGTTGATCGGGTATTTAGTAAATGCATTTCATTACACCAATATGGCTAAGAGATACTCTTCCTTTGAGCTTTGTTGCAACTCTAAAGATTTAATTTGGACTCCAAAATTTATTTACAATAAATTATAATTAATTATTCAACAGAGATGTAACCTATGGAAAATATTAATGAAAGGCTAAATATTAAATCAATTTTTTCTTAAAAAAAAGAATATGGATCTTAATATATGTTTTGTAGCTTGCATGTGGTATAAGTTGGTTGAAAATATGCCACATGAAGGAAACGTCTACGCAAACTTTTCCAAGTTTAGTGAGACACACCTTAAGAACCCATAAACATGAGAACGCCTAATGTGTATATACTTGGAAATACAAAAAACACAAAAGTTGAGATCGACTCATTAAATTATGAATTAAGCTTAACAATAAAGAAGATCATAAGTTATATTAACATCATCAATTACAAACTAATAAGATGGATTAAACCACAAGAATGTATCAAAAAGTTTTTAACCTTTGACGTCAGTGTTTTATTTTTTTCATCAAATTCTAAATTCTTTTTCTACAACTCTTGTAGCCGTGAAACCAATCCGCAAATATCACTCTGCAACAAATGAACCAAACAAGATTTTAATCATATCTTAAATACTCATGCCTTGACCATTATTAATCAAGCATGTTTTTTTTTGTTGCAAATCAAAACATCTGATAAAAAGCACAACAAACACCATTATAGATTAACCTACACCTAAATTAAGCCCTAATTTGAAGGAAAAACCCAACTAATTTCACAAAAATCCTCTGTCCAAAATGTGAAAATTCCATAAAACATACATGATCACTTCACAAACAATTAAACAAACGCACAAAGTACCTCTAAAAAACATACTAAATGATTAAAAAACAACAGATTCATTGAGTTCACGAAATACCTCTAAAAAGGTTCAATTGAACAACATGGATTTGAGGCCTGCGATTTCTACGATTGACAATCAGAATCATAAAATGCTTGTGGAATTTCAGAACCGATAGTAGATGTTTGAGTTGGTGGATTAAAGGTGAATATTATGATTCAAAAATGATGATTTTATAGTTGTCATCAAATTAAATTGAAACAATAATTTTCATCAATGGATCATTGATTTCTTGGAAGGTGAAAGGTGGAAGGGTATTATGGGGATGAGATTTTAGTTTTTAACTAAAAACAAAACACAAAATTACTATCATAACCTCCAAAGTGTCTTAATTGTCACAACTATGCCTATTATACCCTTAAATGTGTTGTACATGTTGCTTCTTAAGTTGTATGGAAATGAAAATGACCATGTTGCCCATCACTCCTCCTTTATAATGTACTAGTAGGAAGCCCGCGCGTTGCCGCGGGAGCGATAATATAAAGTATGATACTCCATATTAGTTTATCAAGTCCATATCTAATATTTTCATCTACCAAATCGTCAATGCGGCAATCTTTTCTACATAAAAATGTGGTCTTAAGCATTAAAAAAATCTTCGACTTTAAAGTCTAGCTTTCAAGAACTTAAGCAAGATCACATCACTTCTTCCATCTTTAGATCCAGATGACTTCAGTCATATATTATACAAATTTTAACCCGTGTATAGTATTATAGCAGACTCCACAAGTTCAATTTTAATTCAATGAATTGGCGTTAAGCAAAGAAAACATAAGTTCTCATTATCATAATTATAATGAAACCAAAAGGACTTGTTATCAATCAACATATCATACTCATTATCCATGAAAATTTAAGTGCGTGTACTATGCAATGTGTTTTCAATCTATATTTCATATAGATGTATATAGATAACATAATGCTTGTGTTTGTAATGTTGGTAACATTGAATTAAATATGTCTATTTATACATGAAGTATATCATTTACAAACCATCCAATTGAAAAACAAACAAAAATCTAGTTGCTTTACAGTTTTGCGTAAATATAGCACAAATTAATAACTCTCAAAGAAGGAGAAAAGTAAACAAAAAATATGAGACTTCAATCAAAAAATGAGATTTTATGTTTTACAATTTACATATTACACTTTGGCAAACTTTTGACCCATCCGACCCATTTGAACAACATTCTTCTTGTCTAATTTTATTTTATTTTACCTAGTTGGCCCATTAGAGAGTAAAATAACCAGATTCATAGGTCAAGAAATTACCTTTCGGTTTGCCTTAGAAGAAATTCAAGATGCTTATCAAGAGCTTTTTTCTTCTTTTGATCAAGCTCTAACCGATGCTTGTACAGCACCTAAAATGACATGATATTTTATAGAAAATAAATATGTATCAAAATTATAATGTAAAACAAACCCCTCATATACTAAATTACATATATGACTTCCAGCTTCTCAATTTTTGTTCAAAATTTCTTCCATCCTTGGAGATATTTAGTGCAACTTTTTTCATCTGGAGCTCTTCTTCCTAACCATTGAAGATAATGAACTACAATATCAAGAAGATGACATAAGGAGAAAAGTAAACAAAAAATATGAGACCTCAATCAAAAAATGAGATTTTATGTTTTACAATTTACAAATTACACTTTGGCAAACTTTTGACCCATTCAACCCATTTGAACAATATTCTTCCTGTCTAATTTTATTTTATTTTACCTAGTTGGCCCATTAGAGAGTAAAATAATCAGATTCATAGGTCAGGAAATTACCTTTCGGTTTGCCTTAGAAGAAATTCAAGATGCTTATCAAGAGCTTTTTTCTTCTTTTGATCAAGCTCTAACCGATGCTTGTACAACACCTAAAAAGCCATGATATTTTATAGAAAATAAATATGTATCAAAATTATAATGTAAAACAAACCCCTCATATACTAAATTACATATATGACTTACCAGCTTCTCAATTTTTGTCCAAAATTTCTTCCATCCTTGGAGATATTTAGTGCAACTTTTTACATCTGGAGCTCTTCTTCCTAACCATTGAAGATAATGAACTACAATATCAAGAAGATGACATATACACTTCATCAGAGGCACTCAAAGGTCTCAACTTCCAATAAACGCAATTAAAACAATTCTTAAAGACAATTCAATGAATATCTATTGGTATGGTCATGAGGGCAAGATTGGAATAGAATATTAAGATGTGAGTAAGATAATGATGGTAAAATTACAAACATATCCTCCTAAGTGTATTAATTGTCACAACTATGCCCATTATACCCTTAAATTTCTTGCTGAAGTATATTGTACATATTGCTTCTTAAGTTGTACGGAAATAAAAATGACTATGTTAGCCATCACTCCTCCTTAATAAGATTATATAGATTATAGATTATATTTGAGGCTTTCGAAGTGGAAAGCAAACTTACTCTCCATTGGGGGTAGATCGATTCTCATTTCTTCAGTTCTTGGATATATTGGTATTTATTAATTTTTCTATTTTTCCCATGTCGGGTCAAGTGAAGAAACTGTTAGAAGCTATTCATTCTATGTTTTTTTTTGATGTTGGGGAAGTCTTAATATCTAAGATCGTAGAGTTCGATGAGACGACTCCATTACCGCTAGAATAAATTCAATCGAAGTCCGTCTAATACTTCTTCCAACTTCCTGTTTTTAGGAGACTGCATATTTGAACATTTCCCTAAAGTAATAACAACTAGTGTTATCAAACCGGCGCGTTGCGCCGGGATACTATGACAGTATGACTATGCGATATGCGGCGGGACCAAACGCACTGCCAATTCGTTTCGTTGTGGTAATGGACTGACCCGTTTGACCCACTGGCCACTGGTTCGAGTCATGTTTAAAAAAGGCCCTTTAATTAATATGCCCATTAACCTCTCCCCTTCAATAGTGACATTTCACCATAAGATCCACACCTTCAGTATGCTAGTAATATCAGTCAACAATTGAAACCAAGAAAAATCACAAATTCTGTAACATAAAACAAATGCAATTAAAAAAAACCAAATGCTTTACCAATTGTAGGAGAAACATCTTCAGCAACATTATCAGAAGCAAAACTCAAAAGAATAGAACTTTTACCAAGCCCTGAATCCCCGATCAACAACAGCGTGAATAAGTAATCAAAGGTCGGAAGTTACCTCAGTGACATCGCAACAACACGATATTCTTTCTCCCTCTAGTGAAGCCATTGAAGCTGGCCGATTACACACGTAGACAATGTTTTTTGTCACAAGAACGTCATATATAACATAAAACACGAACCCAAAGGTCGGAAGTTACCTCAATCGGCGTGAAAAATCTGACTGAACCCTACCCGCCACCGGGCGCTGCCGGATTACGTAACCGTAGAGGTTTGATCCGGCACCGTCTTCATCTTCGTGGCGAGTCTTATGTCAGCGTAGGTTAGCGTGGACGGTGACACACACAGTGAGAGAGAGATAGATAATAACAGTAGGTTGGTTGGTCTCTACTTGATTACAAATGGCATAAATAAAAGGGGAGAAACCCCTGTGGTTAAAACGTAAAAAACAAAAGAGTTCTGTTCCCCAGGATGTTTGTAATTAATATATATAATAATGGGTTGCCTCAAAAAAGTTAACGGTTAAGAAACAAAGGAAGATCCGATCAAAAAAAAGAAACAAAGGAAGACGAAGCTCTACAGTAGATTAGATTGGTTGTCCCTAAAGTCAACAAAGTACGAATAGTCTTATTTCACGTAATATGTTGTGTTTTTTGGAAACCTGGATATTGAAACTTGAAGATCCAAAAGCCGGACGTACCTCTTTTGAGAGGTTGAAGACGACTAGCTTGATCAGATCTCTAAGTATTTAACCTGCAAAACTGGACAAACCATTAGGCTCGTCACAAGGGGCAGGGAGGGCCTCTCTGTGACCACCCTTCGGCGTGAGGATAAGTATTTGTTTGGAGAAGAAAAGAGAATAGAGAGAGAGAGAGAGAGAGGGAGGTTCGGAGTGTGTCAGAACGTGTCTTACTTGTACTTTTGAAGGGGTATTTATACTAGTCAGAATAGTTGTACTTTCCTTCGATCAGGTGTACTAACCTTCAGAACTAGTGGCCTCCGGTCACTTGTTCTTGGGCACGTGTCATGGCGAACCGCGTCCCATATAGATTAGCCGCGTCTTGGTGGGGTTGTAGCTCGGACGTGAGGTTTTATACCTCTTCATGTCCCCTTAAGTCCATAAGTTAGTTTATAACTTAGTGGAGTTGGTCGTTCTTGGTAGGTGATTTCCAGCTGTTTCTTTGGACGCAGGACGTGGCAACTTCTGGGGCCACATGTCTGTGATGGGATGTGGCGGTTTTCCCAAGTTGATCTCCTCCGTTGGATTTGTGATTTTGGTGAGAGATCAGGACACGTGTCCGTCGTTTGAGTTCCCTTTTTCTTGGTTATTTAAACCGGTTTTTTCACTTTTTATATTTACTTTTCCTCATAAATTGTTCCTACTTCCTTTGTCCTTTCACTGCTTCCCTTCCCTGCTATTAGGACCCGACTTGCTTCTTCCCTGACAGGTTCGTCCCTTCCTTTCGTTTCTTTCCTGATTCTTTCTTTTTCACTTTGTTGTTTGATATGGGGAAAGATAACATGAATGTTAGCTTCTCTACTCTGACCCAAAAGAAATTGGACAAATTTCTAATCGACTATAGGATTCCCCTAGATCTTCACCCTGAACTTCCTGCCCCAGATCGAGCCATTTACCCCCATTTATCTGGCAAGTTCACGTTCTATACACGCATCTGTGATTTTGCTAACTGTAGGGTTCCTATGACAAAATTTTTGTTCAAGGTTCTCCTTTTTCATGGGGTTCATTTTTCTCAAATGAACCCCTTTAGCTTGGGGAGGGTCTGTCACTTTGAGTTAAAGTGCCGGGCTTTGAAGTCGAAGGCCGATCTTGAAGTTTTTAGGGCTTTTTACAAATTGAACCACGCGGGCGATTGGTTCACTTTTGAGAAGAGAAGAAAGAAACCGGAGTGTCATGGGAAGGACACTTCCAGCCTGAAGAACTGGAAGACGCAGTTCTTCTGGTTGGACGATAGGTGTCTTCCCAAGGAGATGTTGAGCTTATGGTGAACGGATTTTGAGGCCTCCGAGTGGGAGCTCCCGGGTAACTTTGTGTGTGACTCAACCCTATACAATAAGCTTGTTACTCATAAGTCAAACACTAAGAAATACCTGGAGCATATCTTGGTGTTAGCTGGGATTAGTAGGATTTGGGATGAACCGGACCGATGGCCTGTTATCCTGTATAAGAAGAAGGGTGAGCATTGCTCTTTATCCTTGAGCTTCTTTTTTGAGGATCTTGTTTTTTAACTCTTATCTTTTTGCAGAAATGTCGCTGCTTGCAGCACTCAAGTATGATGACTATGATGACGATGACCTTAGGTTTACCAGCGAGCCGCTCGGGTCCAGCAAACCGATCTTGGAACAGGTAACGAAGATACAGGCCCCCATTCGTCCGGAGGGGGAAGAGGAGGAGAATGTGGAGAAACCTTCGGGAGAGGGGGACGTCGTAGGCGAAGCTAGTGGTAAGGACGGAGGTGAAGGTGGTAGTGAGAAGGAGCGTGTGGTTGGTCAGGAAGGGGGCGAAGGTGATGTGACTGTTGGTCAAAATTTTCCCAATCCTGATCCTTTGCAATCCGTGAGTTGCTCAAGTGTTCATGTCTCGGAGGACGATATTGCTGAAGATGCCTCATTAGACTTAAATGTGGAGGCCCAGAAGAGGAAGAGCGAGCCATCTAAGGTGATGAGGAGCCCCAATAAGGTGAAGTTTGTTCCACCACAAGTTCTTACCATTTCTGAATCATCTCAAGGTAATATCTTAGATGTATTTGATTTGCACATTTCTGGTGGGAAATCTTCTCGAGATGGTGATCTTGTTTACATGTATGTTCCGGGGGATAAACTAGGTGGAGAAGGTGAGAAAGAGGGCGATGATGTTTTTAGGGACATTGCAAACAGTCCGCCCCAAACTTCGGTGGCTCAGGCTTCGGGTGGTTTTTCCACATCTTCTCCGGGTAAGTCTACTGTCCGCTTCTCTACCTTTCGTGCTAGTGAGGAGAATGAGTATGGTGCATCCTATTCTCCTTGTTGGTTCGAGACCGAGACATTGATCATGTTTAATCTTGTAGATCCATTGGATGATGCGATGGAGGTGGATCCTGCTACGGCCGAGGATGTGTTTATTCCCGATTGGGACTTGAAGAATGGTTCAAGGGTGGTTGATGCTTTGTCATCGAAGATGATGCTTTTTAACCTGCATACTCCGGCTGACCACGCCCACTACCGGAGCTTAAAAGATAATGATCTGGGCGATGCTCTGATGATCAATCAAGCTCAATCCATTTTTTTGGTGTCGGAGGTATACAGAAGATGGGTTGATTCGGAGTTTCAGCGTGGTAAGTTGGAGAAGAGGGGCGTGTGTAATCATGGTAATGTGTTAGAGTCTTTGAAGACGAACCAAGATCAGCTTAGGTCGGTACAGGCTTCTTTGGCCGTGGTAGGGGAGGAACGGGATGGCTTTCAGAAAGAGGTTGAAGCCTTAAAGGAGAAGCTGCGTTCATCTGAGCAAGCTCACGAAGCTTTGAAGAAGAAGTACATCCATTCCATCGAGGAGCTGGAGAAAGTAACGGATAAGACTCGGGTTGCAGCAGATTTGCTTGTGAAAGGTTTATCCTTTTTCTCTTGTTACTTCTGCATCCTTTATTGATACTTAACAATTTTTTCTTATGTCTTATTTGCAGAGAAGGACGAAGCCTTGGCTCGTGAGAAGGATGTCTTGCAGCTTGTGGCAGATTTGAAGGCAGATGTAGAGAAAAGGGATGCAGAGAGGCTTGATCTTCTCAAAGAGATCGAAGGATTGTTGAGCTTTAAACAGTTTATTCTGACGGAGGGGGTGGAGCTTGTTTCTCATTACGTGCGGAAATGCTCGTTGATGAAAGGAGCCGTGGCAGGAGTTAATAATTCCATGAATGGCATCGGTTACAATGTTGGGGTACGCACCGGTCATGCCGCAACTCTTAAGGGAGTGGCCATGAATGCCGTCCCCAAACTTGTACCGAACGCAAAGCAACTACTGCTAGAGGCTGTCAAGACTTATGACGAGATCATCCTTCCCCCTATCTCCAAGATGCAAGACCTTGCTGCCGAACCTTTGGATGTTGTTATCAAGGCTTTTAAGGATTTGTCTGTGATTGATGACGCACCTTAGGGATCGAAGAAATATATGGTTCTCTCCCGTTCCTCCACATAGGTTCGGTGATTTGTTATGTTTTTTTAGTGAAGCTTTTATCAACACTTTGTACCATCCGTTCCTTTCATAGGTTCGGCGTTTAGTTCGTTTGCTTCTTCGTGAAGCATTGTATTTTGGATTGTAGCCGTGTTGGCGTAAGGACGTATCTTTTATCCTTTACAGGATAGTTTTTTGTATATCAAGTTCGTCCTGTAATGAACATATATCTTTGTACCTTCTTTGAAATGTGAATGGGACTCTCTCATCTTTGTGCTTCGGATATCCCTTGCTTATTTATTTTCTTAAGTACAAATTAGTCAAATTTCTTACTGAAAGTTTAGTGGCTTCAGCTCGTATGATGTAGAGGCTTTATCATGCGTCCATGATTTTTATGCCTTAGTTATAAGATATGTTTTAAGTGTTTCAGGATTTTTTATCCTTAACAGTTTATAACATTCAAAGTAGAACGTTCATTTTTCGCGAAACTATTTTTTCTTCTTTAAAAGATGCTACGTAGTCTTTATGGGGTGTTTTTTAAGTTCGGTATTTTTGGCTCTTCGAACTTGTTTAACCAAGAAGTCCGAACGAAAGGGCCTTCGATACCCCCATGCCCTAATTCTTTCCCCCCTTCGTTTGTCGAGGTACTTTTACCTCGAGTGTCGAAGCTTGTATGTTATGTTTGAACATACGTATAATAAGTAAATAATCATCATGAAATGAATTTGTAGGGATTACTTTTATAAAACGAGGTATGTCGCGTCTCATTATATATATATATATATATATATATATATATATATATATATATGCGCGGAGAATGGACCATTCCGCGGTACATGGTGAAAATACAAAGATTGTGGGGTATTCACATCACACTCTTACATCGGAAAAGAAAATGAAACAAAGAACTATTTTATTATGTTCATCCTTTCTCTAGATGTAGCATTTCTTTAAGTGTATTCCATTCCACGTCCGGGGGACTTCTTCCCCTTCGAGAGTAGCGAGCTTGTAAGCTCCTTTTTCTCTTACTGAAGTGATGACGTAAGGTCCTTCCCATTTAGGACTCATTTTGCCCGGCTTTTCCGAACCACTTGCATCGTTACTTCTCATCACATACTCTCCAACTTTAAATTTCTGCTCTCGGACCCTTGAATTGTAATACCTTTATTCTGTTGTGTTGGTTTCGGAATCTTTTTCTTCCGGGGCAGATGGACCTGAAGCATGTCGTACTTCGGCTACGTATATTTCGGATTCGGTGTTCATTGTTGCCACCCCTGTTTCGGTGGGAAACTTAATAGCTCCGTGGATTGTTGAAGTTACCATGCTGAAGGCCTTCATCCCCGGCCTTCCTAGTATGATATTGTGAACTGAGGGTGCCCCGACTACTAGGAAAGTAAGAACAACTGTTCTCTGATGTTCTTCGGTCCCGAGGGTGACCGGAAGAGTTAATTGACCCAAGGGATGTATTACTTCTTCCGAGAGACTGATTAACGGCATCTGGACCGGGACTAACTTGTCCTTGGTGGCCGGAGCTAGCTGGTGATAACATTGGTAGTACATAATTTCAGATGCACTGCCGTTGTCTATGTAAATACGTCGCACCTTGTGTCCTGCAACGACCCCGGAGACGACTATCGGTGCTTCTTTCGCTTCCCTTGGATCAATGGGTGGGAAGAATAATAACTTCTCCATCCATGGTGCTATGTGTTCGTGATTCCTCTTGACTCCATGTTCATGAGTGGATCGGATCATGTAGATCCCTGCTTGGTTATTCGGATTGGATATTTGTGTTGCGGCTGGTTTTCCTTCTTTCAAGTCCCGTAATAAATGAGATAACTTCCCAGCTTTGCATGCCTTGTCAATTTCTTGTTTTAGTGACCAACAATCATCGGTATTGTGGCCTTTTGCTTGATGATACTCACAGTATTTTTTGGTGTTTCTATCAGAAGTAGGTTTCTGCTTCGGTGGGGTCGGAAAACGTATTTGTTCGGTGCTTAAGATCTCGCTTGGAGTTTTATTGAGATCTAAGTAACTGGTGCTTCGTGAAGAGCGTCCAGAACTGGACCTTTCACTGCGATCGCTTCTTGCATAAGGTTGTGACCTATGCTTTGACCATGAGCTATTTCTTTCTGCTAGAGCCGAGGTTCCCTTTTTCCAGGAGCTACCTCTGGAGTTTCCTTTGTAATCACTCTCAGTTGTTTGGCCACAGGCGGTTTTTCCTCTTGCAAAAGTGCGTGCCCTTTCCATCAGTGCTTCCATTGTTTTCGGTAGATCCTCGTGCAGCTTTTCGACCAGTTGGTTGTTTCGAACCCCGTGGCAAAAAGCAGATATCCGCAGCTGGTCAACAGCTCCGAGTATCTGCATGCTTTCTTTGTTAAACATGTCGATAAACCTTTCAAGTGACTCCCCATCTTTTCTACGGATATTATGTATTTCGGTGATGTCTTTTGAACATCTCCGCTGTTGGGAAAAGTTTTGTAGAAAAGCATAGAGAAGTTCAGTCCAGTTTGCTATCTCCCCTGGTGGTAGACCGTCAAACCATACTCTGGCTGCCCCCGTAAGGGTCTGGGCGAACATGTGGCACCATGCGGGCATGGGCCATAGCTCAATTTATGCGGCTCCCCCAAAGTCATGAATGTGATCATCCGGATCCGATGTGCCCTCATATCTTTTTATTGTTGTTGGCATCTTAAGCTTTGCCGGTAAAGGGGCGCTAGCAATTCGGGGTGCGAACTTGGAGTATGAAGTCATGTATGCCGGTCTATATGGAGCTGTAAGTTCTTCGTCAATGGTGCCGGAGCTGGGCTGTTGCTTGGCTGTCTTCACTGATGCGGTAGCCATTGGCCCCGCAGATGTGAGTCCAGTTGGCAACGGTCCGGTATATCCGTAAGGCATCAGGAAGCCATACGGTGTTTGTAACGGGATAGACGTAACCACGGTGGAGTATGTTTGGAGACTAGCGGGTGTGGACATCACTGTGGATGTTGTTCCTTCAGAGGGGAACAAGTTAATCTGCACACTGCGAAGTTTTTCATCTTTATCTTGCTGTTCTTTTAATTTTAACAAAAAGTCACGATTTCGTTGTAAAAAAGTTTCATCAAACTCTGCTGATACAGTTTGCATCCCGCTGGGTGCAGTGACCGTTTCAGCAGCGGAAGCTGTCGCAAGATCTGTCAACACTCTGGAATAGCCAGCTGTGTGTTGTTCAGAAGCAGTGATGTCATCATCTTCTTTGTTGGCGATGTCAACGATATTCGAATTTTCCATAGCCATTCCAGATCTGAGTGGAGAGAGTAGATCTGCAATAGGATGGCGCCAATTGAAGATCCAAAAGCCGGGCGTACCTCTTTTGAGAGGTTGAAGACGACTAGCTTGATCAGATCTCTAAGTATTTAACCTACAAAACTGGACAAACCGTTAGGCTCGTCACAAGGGGGCAGGGAGGGCCTCTCTGTGACCACTGATATACGTTAAAATATACATATTTAAATCCCCGATTAAGCTCCCAATTTACGCGTTTTCGACCATAATTGCACGAATTTGGTACTTAACCGCTTCATATATTTATTTCAGGTCTTAAACGGCGCCTCGAAGACAAAGTCGAAGAAACCGGGCTAAAAACGGACAAGACGGACAACTTCTACAAAATTGACCAAGTCTGGAAGTTGTGCACGGGAGTGCCAAATCTGTGCACTCCCGTGCGGGTCACATCTGCTCGGGAACAAGCCTGCACGGCCAGGCGAACCAGGCAGTGCACTCCTTTGTGCTCGGCAACACCAAGATCAGCACGGCCGTGCACCCTGATGGCACTCCCGTGCCAAAAATCAAGATATTTTCAGGAATCACCCAGCCACTTGCCCACTCGACCACTTGCACGTCAACTCACCAAAGCAAAAGTGCACGGACAGGAGCACGGCCGTGCACCTGACCGTGCACACCTTCGAAATTTGCTTAAATACAGAACACAGCCCTCTGTTACATTGATTGGGTTTTGGGGAGGCGATTTTAGGCGATTTCTGGACCAAAGGAGCTACTAGAAGGCCGTTTAACAAGCTCGGGAATCCATCCGATCCATCCTTCATCATCCAATCCATCTCTTTAGCAATCTTATGGTTTGATCCTTTGAGCTTTCTTAGATCCAAATCTGATTTTGTTTGCTACATTGATGTTATTTTAGTTAATCGTACGCCTACGGGCAAGAACATTAGTATTAGTTAGTAGTTAAAACAATCGTTTGCGTGAAATCAAGTTTTGTATAAATTTGGCATTTTTCATGTTTGAATCTTGATGATCATAATGCAACCTTTGTTCATTGTTCATAGATTTGTAGTTGTGTTCGGATGACTTTGATGATTATCGAATGTGTTAGGCGGATTACTTGTTGAGAAAACCGTCCGTTTAATCGTCCGGTAGTAAACTAGTTAACTTCTTAATAAAGTTTACACCATGAAACTGTAACCGGGTATTGGTTTGGTTAAAGTCACTCGGATAATGATTATAAATGTTTACCGGCACGTAAAAGAGTTTA
This sequence comes from Ambrosia trifida, assembly GCA_028751855.1. Classification (NCBI taxonomy): domain Eukaryota; kingdom Viridiplantae; phylum Streptophyta; class Magnoliopsida; order Asterales; family Asteraceae; genus Ambrosia; species Ambrosia trifida. The sequence continues at coordinate 32,839,619 of CM054123.1, read as the reverse complement.
AAAAGCTTAATGGTGTTGTTACTAATCTTTGACACGGTTAATGATCTTTGCTAGTTATTTTGGTAGAAATAACGATCTTAGTAGATTTGTGTTCAAAGTTAGTAAAATGGAATAGGTTGTGAAATGCTCTACTTTATGCTAGTTTCGGTGGTCGTATTGTGTATTCGATATTGCTTTCCTTGGCTAGTGCGGTTGAGGACTCCCGAAAGGTGATACTAACCTATCTTTAAAGATTCACATGAGATCATATCAGTTGCTCGCTAATGAACGACTTGAGGTGGCTAACGTGTGTATTCGTGTTAGCTTTCCATATAGTTGTCATGTTAGGATGCCCGAAAGGGACACTAACTGTCGGAAAATGGGAATGTTGATCACGCCTTTATTTCTTATATAGATGACATGCTAAGATTGGCGTATTATAGCTTTTATAGTTATATTTTCTATTTGGAGTCGTAGTTAAGTTATTTACATGTTTTAGAATTAATTTAGTCTTAAACAAAACTCAAACTTATCTTTTCCTACTGGTAAATCGGGGACAGAGTTTTAGTACAATTGCTCCGCGCGCGTCCATGGATCGATATCTGGTTCTTATCTATACGTTACTACATATATGACAGGGTACACTTGCCCTATTGTGTGTGTTTTAATATTAAGGTCTAAACCATTTTTATAAATATTAAAGCAAAACGTGTGTTAAAATCCATTGTAAAATATGTATAGTTACGCACACGTCAAGTTTTTGGCGCCGCTGCCGGGGACGCGACGAGCTTTGGGAACGAACCGAGTCAACTTTTTACCAGTGTACATGCTTGTGAATACTTGTTTATACTTTGTTGATTCTTTATTTCATTCAGTTAAATGCATATATGATTCATTGTTTTTTTATTAGATTTATCTGTCTGTTGATATATTGGATTGATTTTAGATTGGTTCATAGGTTTGCATATATATTTGTTCTTTTTTTTTTTTTTTTTTGCTTATTGGATTGAATTGATTATTATTCATTCATTAGGATGTTGATAGATTTAATTTGTTAAATATTGGATTTATTGGTTTGTCTATGAATTTGATTGATTCATTATTTGATTTATTTGTCCGGATTCGGACTAATTGTTAATTTTTAGATTTAAAAAGTTAAATTCTTTATTTATTGACCATGTGTTCATATGTTTATCTGTTTATATAATTTTAATTTTTATGTATTTATAGTTTTTATGTAAATATTAATGGAAGTCTGGGTATGTTACGTTTGAATTTGATAGTATGGATGCTTTTATAAAAGGTTTGGGTTAAGAAAACTGGGAAATTTATTTAATATAGAAGTGGTTTTAATAAAAATAATTTTCTGTGAAAAATGCTCCCTTGCGATTCGCAAAGAAGCTGGGCTTATGGTTCCACCTTTAGCGAGTTCCTAATTACCCCGGGTTTTTATCTTTTATTTTTTTTGCGAAACGCGAACAGGATCACCAGAGTCCTTCGCGTAACGTGAATAGCCGCTATCTTCCGTTTTTAACTCATTTCATTAGCATCCATCATGGTTTCTATCCATCAACTTCCGTTATATTATTTTTCGGTGAAAAAGGGTTGTTTTCGCGCAAGCAAAAAGACGGTCTTTATCTTGTTGCGACGCGCGAGCGCCTTGAGTCATAGTAGTCACTTGCGCCACGCGAGAAGCGGTCTATACTTCTTCGCGATGCGCGAGCGACTCAGATTTCTCTGAAAATATTGTATATTTTCATATTTTATATATTATTATAATTTAAGTTTATTGTATAGTTTTTGGTATATTGATTTGTGTATATCTCTTCCATTTTTCTTAAATCGAGTCTGTAATTATTTCTTCTGTAATTATTTCGTACATTGCGTCAGTTTAAGTGTGGGGATGGCCGATGTTTCTTCATTGCTCGATCGATCTTCTCGCCCGTACTCAATCTCCATTCGGGCGAAAGCGATCTTAAAGAAAGTCTTTTTATGAAAACGGCCATTCCAAGAAATTTAAAGTCCATATGGACAAGTCCATAAATCAAAATGGACTAAGTTTAAAAGTCAACGGTCATCGCTTAAAAGATTACATTGATGGACCGGTTGACCCGACTGTGGAGGTACTTGAACTCCATGCTCCGCGCGCCTAGAGAAGCATGGGGAAGTGAGTCTAGCTAGCGACTCGTTAATAAAATTAGCACGGCGTGTATGGGCGCGCCAAAGGGTAAATATGTAAATAGTGTTAATATTTCTTTGTTTATTTTAAATTTCGTAGTTTAACGTTTTTTCGAGTCTTGTGCAGGTTCGTACCGGTTTTGAGCGGAGCGGAATGAGCAATGGAGCGAAAAGGGTCTACAAACAGGTTATATTTACTTAAAATGATGTTTTCAGACAAAAGAGGGCCGTTGCGCAGAAAAATGCAGCTGCAGGCTGCATTTCTGCAAGTCTGCAGGTTGTGCACGGCCGTGCGACCTTTGTGCACGGCCGTGCAGCCCGAGCTGATCAGCATGCCTGATCAGCACTGGGGTGCAAGTGGTAGTGCAGAGCTTGTGCACGGTCGTGCGACCTTTGTGCACGGCCGTGCGAGCCGAGCTGTTCAGCATGCCTGATCAGCACTGGGGTGCAAGGGCTAGTGCAAGGAGGTTGCACGGTCAAGCGCACTACCGTGCAGCTGACTGTGCGGGCCAAAAAAAAAACTAGCCCAGAAATGGGCCTATATAAGCATCTTTAACTTCTAAAACATAACCCTAACCCTTGCACACCCGGCTGCACCCTCATTCCACCTCTTTTTGGCCGAGAACATCATCTTTTGGTCTAGATTCTTCACTCCTCACTTGCTAATCCTTCAAGGTATGATCCCCTTCATAATATTGCACATCTTTTACATATTTTTAGTTTAGATCCGTGTGTTTTGTGTTCTCTAGGTTAAAGATTTGGGGGTTTCTTCATAAACCTTTAATAAACCCACGAATCTTGTTAGTTTTTGTTTAAAGTATGTTAGATTTTTGTTAATATTGTTGAACCCGTGCACTTCCCTACCAAAATTTGTTGTTTTATAAGTTTTATTGATAAATGTAGAAGATTTGGGTGATTTTGGTTGAAAATTTTTGAAAATCTGCAGGGCGTGCACGGGAGTGCACGTAAACTGCACGACCGTGCGGATTGAGGTGCACCAGACCAGGCACTAGCAGTGCAGCTCGGAATCACCGAGCTGAACTGACCTGCACGGCCGTGCGACTTAGGTGCATGACTGTGCGTGCCGAGAAACTAAGGTTGCACTGCCAGTGCACAAGGTAGTGCAGCCTCTGACCTGCAAACCAAACATACCTGCACGACCGTGCACCTCAGGTGCACGGCCGTGCAGGTTAACTAGAATCAGGTCTTAACTTACGCAGGTCCGTTTTGCGCAACCAGGACCTCATTTTTGATATTACTAACAGCTGGAACATTATTTTTTGTATGCAGATGGCCCACGACTTTGTTTTTGTACCTTTTTGCCGGCTTGGACTCGGTTCATCCGGGTTCCTTCAGGAACCCGCCCTCGTTCCCATATGGAGCACCACGGGGACGGGGATGACCAGTAGCCGATTCCACTGCATTTCCAGCGTTTGTTAGTATTTTATTTTTATCTGCTTTCAGTACTTTTATTTTGAACATTTCGGTTTGTATTGTACTTTGATTTCAGTATTTAAATTTTTAATTTAGTTTGTTTATGTTTGTGATGATGATGAGTGGGTTTGATGTGTTTGCTGTGTCAAGAATGTTGACTTTGCAGGTAACTGGCGAGCACCGTTGTCGATGCTCTTACCGTTCATTACTCCATTGTTTCTTCGACACGAGGGGAGTATTATTCTCCTTTTTCACATTATAGATAGCTAATTTATAAACGCTTTCTATTGTCACATTGGGGACAATGTGAGTTTCAAGTGTGGGGAGGGATTATATCTTGTTTGTCCTCTTGTATATATATATATATATCTTAAAAGAAAAAAAAACCTTTAAAAGTACATATATGTATATATTCTCATATAAACATCAAGCCTAACTAAATTTTGATAAAGATAACTCGAGGTGCGACAAACAGATGAGATACGAGCGTGTTATATTCGTACACTTGCACCCATTTCCTTCCGGTTACGTGAGCGTTTGAGCCTTAGAATAGATTACATTTCTTTGACATGCTTGCGAGTGAGCCGGATGTTTTGTGCAGTTTAGAACTTGTCACTAGTATACTTGTTTAGACCAGATACTTGTGAGATTGTACGAACATGATTGAGGCATTTAGGATACCCTTTTGATTTAGCCTTTTCTTTTCGTTCTATCTGTTTCCCGCACCCATATATTATCCACTAGTTAACCATGTTGAACCTAATCCCGTGTTTTTTCTTATTTACCATACCATTTCACCACTAAAATCAAACAGCCTTTTTCTTTTTAAACCCTTGTGTTAGAACTCGGTTTAGGTTATTGTTTAACTAGTTTATGTATTGTAAATAGTTCGTTCTCGGGTATATCTGTTTAAAACCCGTATGTTGATATTATTTCAGTTTCAATTCATTATATATATCATAGATATATATATGCTAAAAAAATATCTAGAAAAATAGAACACCCTAAAATAGGGTGAATTAGCAGTATTCGAGCAGTTTTTAGAGCTTTAAAGTTAAGAATTATAAGTTAGCTCGATTTAAAATAAAAAATCGCCTATATTCGCGTTTGTTTTGTACAGTTGTATTAGTTGATATTATTTAGACATAACCGCCGAGTTTTAGCCGATTCGTCACTGTAAATATCCATTCCATACCCTTACCTTTGCCTGAAATTACAACCCGTAAAAGACCTCTTGATTTGTGCTCTTTCACACGTTAGTTGGTGAAGACTAGATCTTTTGACAAGCTTATGATATTGCACAAATCATTGTCTTGGAAATGGAGCGATTTACACATACACATTACACGTATGTATCATAAATAAAACCGAGTGTGTGTGAACATTGTGAGTCGTGTACGGGTTAGCATGCTTTGTGGATCGGAAGCAAGTCGTTGCTTTTTAGTATCTTGTCCCCTGTTTATACCTCTTGTGGGCTTTGATTATTATCATTTGTACAGGTTATATTTTGTCTTTGTTGCCTCTTGGCGAGTTTTTCGTTTATTTATGTTTTGTTGTTTGCTTGAGGACAAGCAAAGTTCAAGTGTGGGGAGGTTTGATATACGTTAAAATATACATATTTAAATCCCCGATTAAGCTCCCAATTTACGCGTTTTCGACCATAATTGCACGAATTTGGTACTTAACCGCTTCATATATTTATTTCAGGTCTTAAACGGCGCCTCGAAGACAAAGTCGAAGAAACCGGGCTAAAAACGGACAAGACGGACAACTTCTACAAAATTGACCAAGTCTGGAAGTTGTGCACGGGAGTGCCAAATCTGTGCACTCCCGTGCGGGTCACATCTGCTCGGGAACAAGCCTGCACGGCCAGGCGCACCAGGCAGTGCACTCCTTTGTGCTCGGCAACACCAAGATCAGCACGGCCGTGCACCCTGATGGCACTCCCGTGCCAAAAATCAAGATATTTCAGGAATCACCCAGCCACTTGCCCACTCGACCACTTGCACGTCAACTCACCAAAGCAAAAGTGTACGGCCAGGAGCACGGCCGTGCACCTGACCGTGCACACCTTCGAAATTTGCTTAAATACAGAACACAGCCCTCTGTTACATTGATTGGGTTTTGGGGAGGCGATTTTAGGCGATTTCTGGACCAAAGGAGCTGCTGGAAGGCCGTTTAACAAGCTCGGGAATCCATCCGATCCATCCTTCATCATCCAATCCATCTCTTTAGCAATCTTATGGTTTGATCCTTTGAGCTTTCTTAGATCCAAATCTGATTTTGTTTGCTACATTGATGTTATTTTAGTTAATCGTACGCCTACGGGCAAGAACATTAGTATTAGTTAGTAGTTAAAACAATCGTTTGCGTGAAATCAAGTTTTGTATAAATTTGGCATTTTTCATGTTTGAATCTTGATGATCATAATGCAACCTTTGTTCATTGTTCATAGATTTGTAGTTGTGTTCGGATGACTTTGATGATTATCGAATGTGTTAGGCGGATTACTTGTTGAGAAAACCGTCCGTTTAATCGTCCGGTAGTAAACTAGTTAACTTCTTAATAAAGTTTACACCATGAAACTGTAACCGGGTATTGGTTTGGTTAAAGTCACTCGGATAATGATTATAAATGTTTACCGGCACGTAAAAGAGTTTAAAAAGCTTAATGGTGTTGTTACTAATCTTTGACACGGTTAATGATCTTTGCTAGTTATTTTGGTAGAAATAACGATCTTAGTAGATTTGTGTTCAAAGTTAGTAAAATGGAATAGGTTGTGAAATGCTCTACTTTATGCTAGTTTCGGTGATCGTATTGTGTATTCGATATTGCTTTCCTTGGCTAGTGCGGTTCAGGACTCCCGAAAGGTGATACTAACCTATCTTTAAAGATTCACATGAGATCATATCAGTTGCTCGCTAATGAACGACTTGAGGTGGCTAACGTGTGTATTCGTGTTAGCTTTCCATATAGTTGTCATGTTAGGATGCCCGAAAGGGACACTAACTGTCGGAAAATGGGAATGTGATCACGCCTTTATTTCTTATATAGATGACATGCTAAGATTGGCGTATTATAGCTTTTATAGTTATATTTTCTATTTGGAGTCGTAGTTAAGTTATTTACATGTTTTAGAATTAATTTAGTCTTAAACAAAACTCAAACTTATCTTTTCCTACTGGTAAATCGGGGACAGAGTTTTAGTACAATTGCTCCGCGCGCGTCCATGGATCGATATCTGGTTCTTATCTATACGTTACTACATATATGACAGGGTACACTTGCCCTATTGTGTGTGTTTTAATATTAAGGTCTAAACCATTTTTATAAATATTAAAGCAAAACGTGTGTTAAAATCCATTGTAAAATATGTATAGTTACGCACACGTCAACCACCCTCCGGCGTGAGGATAAGTATTTGTTTGGAGAAGAAAAGAGAATAGAGAGAGAGAGAGAGGGAGGTTCGGAGTGTGTCAGAACGTGTCTTACTTGTACTTTTCAAGGGGTATTTATACTAGTCAGAATAGCTGTACTTTCCTTCGATCAGGTGTACTAACCTTCGGAACTAGTGGCCTCCGGTCACTTGTTCTTGGGCACGTGTCATGGCGAACCGCGTCCCATATAGATTAGCCGCGTCTTGGTGGGGTTATAGCTCGGACGTGAGGTTTTATACCTCTTCAAAACTCTACATAAATCTAATTAAGATAATCTAGAGGAAGAAGGTATTAAGATAATGTTACATATAAAACATGAGAAATAATTAAAAACTAATGCATCACTACTAGAAACTTACGTCTAGAAAAACTAGAGTAGTCGATTTCGAATACCTTATACGTTCGATTTCGAATCCTAGAGCAGTCGATTTTAACCAAAACATCCATTGATAAAAATATATCTATTGAAAACCGTCACACAATCTTTCATTCTTCCTGAATCATGTTTCAATTCATATCTCTTTTAACTCGAGGTGTACAAAAAGACCGATTCCTTAACTGGAACCAATATCGAAATTGGTTTAGCAACAACTGGTTAGGGTTGAACTTGAATCGCTAGTTATTAATCTCTTTGTAACTGCCTCTTACAATCCGGTTTGTAACTGGTTTGCCCTGAACCGAACCAGTTAAAACCGGGAAAAATCCAGTACCGAACTGATCACTTCCCTCTCCTAAATTCGGTTACTAACCCGAAATGATTCTCTAGTTTTGACTTACGTTGACGCAGGCATGAACCGGTTTTTTTTTAAAAAAAAAAAAACAAAATTCAAAATGTGCACCTCTAGGCTCTAGACTAAAAAAAATGAATAACGATGGCCTACTTGTATTTGGGCTTTACAACTTCTTTGGATTGGCCCATATGACAAATAATATGAGTTTTAAACCATCAAACATATTTCTGCTCATCAAATTCTTGAAAAGTTAAAATCATTTGTTTTTCATCTGGGCTTTCCATGAAATGAAAGAATTTAAACACTAACCGACCCACAACCCGTATACTTGTACCCGAGCTTTCGGGTCCGAGCAAGAGGTATCTGATAATATTGAGAGTTGTTTGTCTAATAACGAATCTCAAGAGCTAGGGGCGTCTTAGAGGGTGTGCATTTTAGCGATAACCAGTGAGAAAGTTAAGCTGATTAAACACGCGTTTTACGTGTTGGAACCGCTAAGGGTTGAAAGTTGAAAACGCACCGCCTACAACCGCACAGGCTAAGGTGGCGGAGCCAGAAAATAAAGTTGATAGGCGGGTATATTTTATCGTACTCTTTTAACAGTTTTGTTGGTATCATGACTATGTTACAAATGTTCCTATAGCCTTATAGGATGACATGACAAATTAGGATTGTATTCATTCTTATGTTTTTTGTATCAAATGTGAACTTTTGGAGGAAATGAAGTTACAAATTTAGCAATTTGTTAAAGAAGATTGGTTTCTTGGTTGACTTTTTGTTGGATGATTTTGGGAATATTAGAAGTAATGATGCTGGACAACCTTGTTTTGACTTTTAAAAGTCAAAGTTCATTGTAGAATGACTAAAATCTATAAAGATGTTATCTAATATCTAAAATACCATTCACTAACTTAAATATATAGAAATCTTGTTGACCAAAATCAATAAGCCATTCATGTATAACAAAGAATGTGAAAATTTACAATACATCAATAAAATCAACCGTACAAAGTTTAAACAACATTCTACATAGTAAGAGTGTATGTAATGGGGCGTGAGTTTGGACGCTATTTGTAAAATAGAGCCCCAAACACCATTACATAGGGGCCCTATTTTTGCAAAACTTGTTTTGGCGTGACCACTACAGCGCCGGTTTGTTTAGCCCCTCTCCAATCATTGCATGCCACCTAATACTCTCTCTCTCTTTATTATTTTTTATTATTTTTTTAATTTAAAAGATAAAATAAAATATTAATAGAGTCTTTATAAATAAAGCCTCTACCACTACACTCCTTTTTCACTTTATCTCTCCGTGCTGACTCATCTGCCACGTGGACCAATCAGAAAGAGGGGCTTTATAAATAAAGCCCCCCACTACACATGGTCTAATAAACTTTAGACAGAATAAGAAAAATCAACTTTATAGTCCATCAATTGTTTAATAATAATCATATAAGTTGTAACACCCCAACCGATGGCGGAAACATCACATAAAGACGATTGTTCAAAAGCTCATGATACTAAAATGTAAATATTGGATTATTGAACATTGTTTTACAAGATGTGAAAGTAAATACACCACAACAAAATAAAGATAGTTGATTGATTTAATCTAAGTTCAATGTCCTATGTGAAGCATCAAGCAAGCTTAACATGTACGAAAATAAATTTTGTCAACACATAATGTTGGTGAGCATTAACTAGGTTTGTACATATAGTATAAATTTGAAAAGAGGTATGATGACGTGGGTAGCCTAAGGCAAAAAGAATAATAACTATCACAAACCTACGCTTGAAGTGTTGAAACCTACGAAGGTTCAAAGGACCGAGAAGCATAGATCAAAAGATGACTTGTCTTGTCATCTTTTCCTCGGCCAGCCCAAAGCAGTTGTCGTATAGACACTGCACTGCTCGGACCGCAGATCCAAAGCCACCACCGACTTAAAGTGGCTTGTCCTCTTGTTGCATCATGTTCCAAGATAATATCCCTACCTAAATTAGAAGATGCTTTCTCTATATAATCTGGATCAATCCCACAGATCTGAGCCATCCCTTGATTATTCTCTCTTAGCCATCCCCTGATTATTCTCTCTTACACTCAATCTTCTATTCTTTTGGTCCACACACACGTGAGGAGAATATCTCCATCACACGAACACATCACTTGGGTTTTAGAATATCAATTCTGGTCTTGAGTCACTCTCAAACCAGAATTCTAATACTCAAAAACAATATTATCTTGAACCTCCTTCTACGTTTTGCAACGTAGGAGGACACCACGATCTGCGTTAGGCAGATTTAAACCCTTGAACCCTTTAACCCTTCATGTGACTCAGAACTAACGTTTGGCTATTATTTGTTGTAGCAACAAGTTGGCGCCCATCGTGGGGCTACGCCATTGTCTCCTTGAAATATCAATCGTGTAGCACCAACTTTCTAGCATGTCTAACCCTGAGTCTCAAGAAGAGGTGAATCAGATCTCACCGGGCACAGATCAGGCTTCTCCTAACAGATCTGTGTCCTTTTCTACTCCAGGAAATACCCCTCTGGTACTCAAACTCCACCAACTCACCCTGAGTTTACAATCTTCCAGACTCCACCCCCCACACGTTCAGGGGTGATGTCTCCTCTCCCTAATGTTGTGCAAGTTCCCCAGCGTATAGATCTGACTCCGGAGGGAGTTGCAAGCAACTTCTTGCAACTCAGATCCCTCCTAAACCATCACGTTATGAAGGAATGAGAGAAAGGAGTCCGCATCCGACTAGATTACAACGAAGAGGAAGTATCACTCTCCCCTGGACCACCTCGTCCTCTCACTGGTCCGCCTGGTCACCAAACTGCTTTTCGAAACTACGAAGCAGGTCCAAGCAACATGCTTCCTACTCCCTATCAGGCAACAAGGCCCAGTCCTACTACCTTTCCCTTGTTCACTACCCAAGCCACCACCACCGGTGCACCCATTGGGTATGAACTCACTCTGGATCAACTCTTGCAGTCACCCATTGCTACTGTCCCACCACCAGCTGCCGCCTCATGCGCTCAGGCCATAGCTACCTTACCCATGGCTCGTAGTGCCTCCATGAGTGTCCCAATGGAAGCAAACAACGTAGCGGCAACTGAGAGCCTTCAAGGCTTTAACCTCATGCCCTACATGATATCCCAAATGATGGCTCACTTTCCCTGGCAACAACTCATCAGCCAAGCTATTGCTGCTCAACGAGGGAACCCTAACGGGAACAACAACAGCAACGTGGAACACACCACCCATCAACCATATAAACCTAACAGCCTATCCTGCTTCTCCCGAGAGATAGCAGATTACGAGTTCCCAAACAAGTTGAAAATGCCAGCTCATATCAGAACCTATGATGGTACCGATGATCCTGAAGACCATCTGCAGATCTTCTCCGAGGCTGCTTGAATAGAAAAATGGGGCGACACCGAATGTTGCTTCATGTTCATGCAGACCCTAGTCGGATCTGCTCGGATATGGTTCAATGATTTACCTAGGGGAAGCATCAAAACTTTCAACGACCTAGGAAAAGGATTCCTGGCCAATTTCTCACAACAAAGGTGTTGTGTCAAGGACGCGACAGTCATCTTTCAGATCAAACAGAAAGATGATGAAAGCCTGAGAAGCTTCATTGAAATATACAAGAAGGAAGGCCTCACCTATGTCGGTGCAGATAAAAAGATGAAGGTTGCAGGGTTCATAAACGCCATAAACTCGAAATACCTCACAAGAGACTTCAACAAGAGTATCCCACGGACTCTTGAAGAAGCTTTAGAAAGGGCTGAAGCCCATATCCGAGGAGAAGAGGTTGTAGACATCAAGGAGCAAAGAAAAAGGAGCTCCACCTAGAGAAGCAACAGTCCTGACAGAAAGAGGGGCAACTATGGGACTTACGACAGAAGACCTAGGGAGTCTGAGTATCGAAGGTCGGAAAGCAGGAACCCTCCAAGAAGGGACAGAAATGTCAACTTCACAGTCCTCACCAAAACTCCTCAAGAAATTCTGGCAACAGAAGAAGTTAAACGCACCTTTTGACCTCCTCGTCCCTTGCCAAAGAGCAAAAGAAATGAAAACTCCAACAAGTATTGTGAGTTCCATGAAGAAAAGGGGCATCACACCAATGACTGTTTCCAACTTAAGAAGAGAATTGAAGAAGCCGTTAAATCAGGGGAGCTCGCCCACTTGGTGAAAGGTGTAAAAGAAAACATAGCTAACAGCAAAAAGAAAGAAGTTGCCATGGTCGTGTTCGAGCAAGGAACACCGAATAAGCGTCAGAGGTTGGAAGCTTGGGAGCATCAAGGCGTCTGTTTTCCTCACACCAAAGAAGACAAACATTGTGATCCCCTCCTCCTTGAAGCCTTCGTCGGTTCAGTAAAAACACAAAAGGCTTACATAGATACGGGAGCAGCCCGGAGGAACGCTCCAACATACAGAAGTCTCTATCAAAGGCATTGCAGACATACCCATCAAGCCCTTGGGAGAAATAACACTCAATGTGAATTTCTCCGATGGGAAAATGTAAAGAACTGAACCACTAAACTTCATCGTCTTAGACCTGCCATCCAATTATGATGTTATCATTGGCAGGCCCGGCGTGGTGATTTTTGACATGACCATCTCCATTAGTCGGAAGAGTGCAAAGATCCCCACAAAGGATGGGATCGCAACCCTCCAAGCCTCAACCTCAGTACTAGTGGTAAACGAAAGCAACAGTGACCGAGGCAAGCTTGGCCTCAGCATCAACCCAAAATACCCAGAACAGAGAATACGGGTCAACACAGATCTCCCTACAGAAACACTTTCGAAGCTTGAAGGGTTATTACGAAACAATGTTGATATTTTTTCCTGGTGTCCCAGTGATATGATTGGCATCCCTCGAAACGTTGCTGAACATGAGCTCAAGATTCCTCCAAATGACAAACCGGTTGTCCAAAAGAAATGGAGCCTCGCCCCTGAACGAAGCAAGGCTGCATGCCAAGAGGTTGACAAACTAGTTGAAGCAGGAATCCTCCGTGAAGTCAAATACCAATCCTGGGTTGCAAACCCGGTGATGGTCAGAAAGCCTGATAATTCATGGAGAATGTGCATAGACTTCAAGGACCTCAACAAGGCTTGCCCTAAGGATTGTTATCCTTTGCCTGAGGTTGATCTAAAAGTTGATTCATTGACAGGTTTCCCCTTCAAGTGCTTCCTGGATGCCTATAAAGGCTATCACCAGATACAAATGAAGGAGGAAGATGAAGAGAAAATGGCCTTTCACACTGACAAGGGTATCTTTTGTTACCGAAAGATGCCTTTTGGCTTAAAAAATGCAGGTGCCACGTACCAAAGGTTGGTCGATAAGGCGTTCGCCACGCAAATTGGCAACAACATGGAAGTTTACGTGGATGATCTAGTCGTCAAAAGCAAGATGGAGGAACGAATGCTTGAAGACATACAAGAAACATTCAACAACCTCAGAAAGATCAACATGAAACTCAATCCTGTGAAGTGTTCATTTGGTTTCGAAGAAGGAAAATTCTTGGGACATATCGTGGGGAAGCAAAGCATAAAAGGCAACCCCAACAAGGTTCGAGCCGTCCTGAACATGAAGTCACCACAAACCAAGAAAGAAGTGGAAAGCTTGAATGGCAAACTCGCCGCCTTAAAACGCTTCATGTCAAAGCTAGCCGAAAGGTCCCTACCCTTCTTCAAAACTCTCAAAGGCTGCACACACAAGAAAAACTTCAGGTGGTCAGAAGAAGCCGAGGAAGCCTTTAACCAAATGAAACAATATCTGGCTTCCCTTCCCACCATTGCAGCTCCCGAAGCAGGAGAAACAATCTTTGTCTATCTTTGTGTTACTGATGAAGCCCTCAGTGATGTTCTCACCATTGAAAGAGATAAAGCCCAGGTACCTGTCTACTTCTTCAGTAAAACTTTAAAGTTGGCAGAGGTCAAGTACCCTCCTTTGGAAAAACTAGCCTTGGCTCTAGTACAAACAACCAGAAGGCTTCGAAGGTACTTCCAAGCACACCCGGTACAAGTGGTCACCGACCAACCCATCAAGAGTGTGCTTGAAAGACCTGAAACTTCGGGACGATTGGCCAAATGGACCGTCAAACTAGGTGAACACAAAATCACCTACGTCCCGAGGAAAGAAATAAAGGCACAAATACTTGCCGATTTCATAGCTGAATTTCCAAAGGTGGAAACTACCTAAGTTAACATTGCAACAGACGAACCCCTTGACCAGGAAGCCTGGAAGCTTTATACTGACGGAGCTTCCAGCGTTGAAGGATCAGGGGCAGATCTTGTTTTAATCAACCCCGAAGAGTTAGAATTTACATATGCTCTCCGCTTGGAATTTCAGACAACCAACAACAAAGCAGAATATGAAGCCCTGATAGCAGGGTTGAAGCTTGCAAAAAAGATGGTTGTCCAAAAGCTTCAAGTGTTCACTGATTCTCTCCTAGTTTCCAACCAAGTGAATTATAGCTGCATACCTAAAGAACCAAACATGAAAAAATACAGAGAAAAAGCGAAGGAAATCATGAACACCTTCCAGTCCTGCAAAATCAAACAAGTCCCAAGATCACACAACAAAAAGGCTGACGCTCTTAGCAAGCTTGCCTCATTAAATTTCGCCCATCTCACCAAGAAGGTATTGGTTGAAGTAATATTTCCAACATCCCTCCATATCTGAACTCGAAGTGCAAGATGTAATTACTGAAAATGAACCGAATTGGATGACTCCATTCATAACGTTCCTGAAAAAAGGTGAACTACCTCAAGACCATGTTGAAGCTGAAAGGGTCTGAATCAAGTCAAGCAATACATCATCCAAGAAGACATACTCTATAAAAGAGGATACTTGGCCCCGTTGCTTCGATGTGTTGGCCTTGAACAAAGCAGATACTTAATAAAGGAGGTTCACGAAGGCATATGTGGAGCTCATTGTGGTCCAAGAACAGTGGTGGCAAAACTCATGAACCTCGGCTACTTCTGGCCCTCCATGCATCGTGATGCATCTGAGCAATTGAAAAAAATGTGAAGCTTGTCAAATCCACGCCCCCGTCCCAAAAAGTCTCAAGCATGACTTGATCCCCATCAACTCAGCTTGGCCATTTTACAAATGGGGGATGGATATTGTTGGACCCTTCCCACCAGCAAAAGGAGGAGTCAAGTTCTTGTTGGTTGCCGTTGATTACTTCACAAAATGGCCAGAGCTAAAGCCTTTAGGAACGATATCCGAAAAAAAGATCATCGACTTCATTTGGGACAACATCATCTGTCGGTACGGCTTGCCCGGAGTACTTGTCACAGATAATGGGAAACAGTTTGTAGAGAAACCCTTCAATACTTGGTGCAAAGAATATCGAATAACTCAAGTTTTCAGTTCTGTGGCGTACCCACAATCAAACCGCCAGGTTGAAAGAATGAACCGAAGTGTGGTTGAAGGGATCAAGGCTAGGCTCGGCAAGAAAGGAGGAAAGTGGTTGGATGAGCTCCCAAGTGTCTTATGGGCCATCCGAACCACCGAAAAAACAAGCAACAAGAAAACGCCTTACAGCTTTACTTTTGGATCTGAAGCAGTCATCCCGGCCGAGATTGGGGTTGCCACACCCCGAACACTTCATGTTGATGTTAAGACTAATGAAGAAGAAGCTTTGCTCAACCTAGCCCTCTTAGAAGAAGCTAGGGACTCAGCAGCAATTTGAGAAGCTCAATACAAACAAAAGATGGAGTCCTACTACAATGCTAGGGTAAAGCATGAACACTTCAAACCAGGAGATTTAGTCTTAAGGAACAATGAAGCAAGTAAGAAAGAAAGTCAAGGAAAGATGGGACCCAAATGGGAAGGTCCCTACACTATCCTAGAGTCCCACAAAGGAGGATCCTATAAACTTGCCAATATGGAAGGCAAGAAGCTACCACGCCACTGGAATGGCAAGAACCTTAAAAAGTTCTTTGTGTAGGCTTTCAAGAAATGTTGTTCTTTACAAATCGAATGATGTAACAAAGACATGTTAAATCAATGAAAGGATCAGTAGATCCCCTTTTAAAAATATATCTTTCTATCCTACTTTCAGGTTGAGAACCTTGCAAGAAACTCCATGGCAAGGGCCATGTAAGGGGATGAGCTCCCAGGCCACATCGCTCAATAGGTTCAAAGGTTGAATGGACCTATATAAGGGGTGAGTTCCTAGATCAATCCAACTCCATGAGACTTACAAAAATAAAATTTACATGTCTCATTGACGGGTTTGAGCAGCCTACACCAATTGTTCCTTAAGTTTTTAAACAAAACTTACGAAAAATAAAAAAAAACACTAAGTAGTGTATATAGGATAGCTGGTGACTTGTTTTCCTAGACTACCTTTAGGACGAATGACTGCAGCATTCAACCTTTTAAGGTGCTACCGGTTAAACATTCCCAAACATTACAAAGACAAACACAATAAAACAAACATGGTCAAAAATCAAGCAATGAAAGCCAACAAAGCAAAGATACCTAACACAGCCTTAAAGGCTTAAACATTAAACATAAAGGCCTTGACAGGCCAAATACTAGAAATTATTCATAAGGCTAGCAAAGCCCAACACCATAAGGGAATCTGCTAAATCCCACCAAAAGACAAGTTGTTCAAACATCAGTTAATTGTTTACAGAATGATTGCTAAGATAGCTACGAATAAAGGACCTAAGAGAAGTTAAGCAACACCACCAGACCCTGAAGGCTTTGAGGCTTCATCCTCTCCAACCACCTTCGCCACCTTTGCTTTCTTAGACCTCTTCCCTTTCTTCGGCAGCCTCTTAGCAACAATTCCAGCCTCAGAGGCTTCAACACTAGCATCCTTGGATGGCATCTCGTCAACATCTAAAGTCTCCTCGTTATCACCAGAATGAGCCCTTTTCTTGGAAACTGACTCAAGCACCTTAGCACACACAGCTTCATTCAATCCTACGGGCTTCATCTGTTTCAACATCTGCAAAGGTTTCCCATAGCAAGAAGACACCTGGGAAACATAAAGATAGGATTTTTGCTCCATTTTCAAAACCGTCTCTTTGAAAACATCCATGGACTTAGGCTGATATAAAGGAGACTCTTCCATAACTTCACCCACCTCGTGAGCTTTAAAACCAGCAACAAAACATGCATGTTTACCATGAATAAGGAGTTTGGTGTAAACCTCCCCAAGAGTAGAGTTGAATTCGGTAGAATGAAGCAGGTAAGTGACAACTTGCTGAAAACCCTCTTCAATCAGCCACTGATTGTCATCCAAAGCACTAGCAAGGGAAGCCTCCAACCCAATTCTCTCATCCTCAAACACCTTCCTCTATGCTTCAAGTGCCAACCTGTTAACCTCAATCTTCAACCGAGCAGCCTCATGCTTAGCAACCTCTGCTTCATGCCCTCTCTTATGCTCATCAATTAAACCAACCAAGGTCTATTCTTTTTCAGCCCACTCCAAAGAGTCCTTCTTCAAAGAAGCCAAAGCCTGTTTCATCTCTCTTCTCTTCTTAGCAAAATCACCATACTCTCCCATCATCTTCCTAAACCTACTAACACCTTCAGGAAGCATTGCAGCCAGGTTACAGGTCCCAACCATCATCTTAGTCAGCAAGGCATCATCATCCAACCCTTCCAAGCAAGCCTTGGCACCCGGGGTAGCAAGATGTGCAAGCACATCCTCACAAACAGAGGAAGACTTGAATGTATCAGTAGGCTTCACACTCCAACCAGGGGTATACACCCCTTCACCATCAACACTTGTGGAACCCTCAGTGTTCTTCACCATCACAACCTTTGCAGCTACCTTCTTACCTTTGCTCTTCTTCCCAACAACTTCATCAGCAACATTTTCAACATCCTGATCTTTCTCCTACCCTGAATCTTCTATGTCATCACTAACATCCACTGCCTCAGACACATCAGTACGCTTTGCAGCCTTTAACAAATGCCGGCTAGACCTCCTAGTCGAAGCAGTCTTAGAAAAACTCTTGACGTTTGGAACGACAACATATTTACCCCCATCATACCTCCCCTTCTCATACTTCGTCAGAGCATCCTCACCTTCGGCAGCTTCAGCATCCTTGAAAACAACTTCTGAAGCATCATCACCTTTGATGAAATTTAGGGCCGACATAACTATAAAGCAAACAATAAGGAAAACAAGAACATAAACAACATGAAAAGGGAAAGAAATAAAAACAGTAGTAAAAATAAGCATACCCTGATCACCCTTCATCAACACAGGGTCTCTACCCTATTTGTCCCATCGAGTGCTAATACCGGATAAAACGAAAAAAGCTTCGCCAAAGGGACGAAGCCTTGAAGGACATACCCGAATAGCCTTAAGAAAATTTTCATCTAATTCAGACTCCAACGATTTCGATTCATTAAGAACAGCCTCGGGATGTCTCCACACAGGCTTGAAGGGAAAGATGGATTCAGAAACCCAGAAAAACCTTGTTTTCCATTGACCAACAGCTGTCACATGAGAGGAAATCAAGTTGGTTTCAACCAAAGACCCTTCAAAAGTAAAGCAATCGCCATTCTTGGAAAGGCGAAAGAAACGCCTAAACATAAGAAGGGTTGGGTCATAACCAAGAGCCCTACATAAGATTTCAAAATGCAAAATACGTCCAACCCCATGAGGATGCATCTGAACCAACAAGACCCTATAATATTCAAGAACATTAAGCAAGAAAACAGAAAATGGATGAAGAACATTGGAAAACTCGAAATGACGACAATACAATGCAATCGAACCATCAGGATTGCGCGAAACAGGGTCTGTCAGACCAGGAACAGTAGCCTTGAAGGACAGATCAATGTCCCACTCCAAGCAAAATGCTTCAACTTCCTCTTGTGTAAGGGAAGAGAAAGTGATAGACATATCCTTCTTAGCACCCATAATGCCTTGAAGGATGATCAAAGGCAAGAAAAATAAGGAAGAAAAGACTGACCTGATAGTTGCACAGTGAAACCCTAAGAGGAATTGAAGAGAATCGTTGAAGAAGAAGAAAAAGAGTAAAGTGATTTTGTGTGGTAGAAAGGTAATAATCCAAATATAAAAGCAGTTATAATAATAGTAAAAATAATAATGATGCCTTACAAATAATACAAAGACTGCACGGCTGACACCTGTCATGTCAACAGTCAAATAACAATTCAAATCCAGAGAAAATAACCGTCCAAAACCAACGAACCTTTGAACCTTTCATGCAAAAACAAAAAACTAGCAAACAGTCAGAAGCCTTTTAGCTACGCCACAGAGACTCCTGACTTGGGGGGTTGATGACATGGGTAGCCTAAGGCAAAAAGAATAATAACTATCACAAACCTACGCTTGAAGTTTTGAAACTTACGAAGGTTCAAAGGATGAGAAGCACAGATCAAAAGATGACCTGTCTTGTCATCTTTTCCTCGGCCAGCCCAAAGCAGTTGTCGTATAGACACTGCACTGCTCGGACCGCAGATCCAAAGCCACCACCGGCTTAAAGTGGCTTATCCTCTTGTTGCATCATGTTCCAAGATAATATCCCTACCTAAATTAGAAGATGCTTTCTCTATATAATCAGGATCAATCCCACAGATCTGAGCCATCCCTTGATTATTCTCTCTTAGCCATCCCCTGATTATTCTCTCTTACACTCAATCTTCTATTCTTTTGGTCCACACACACACGTGAGGAGAATATCTCCATCACACGAACACATCACTTGGGTTTTAGAATATCAATTCTCGTCTTGAGTCACTCTCAAACCAGAATTCTAATACTCAAAAACAATATTATCTTTAACCTCCTTCTACGTTTTGCAACGTAGGAGGACACCACGACCTACGTTAGGCAGATTTAAACCCTTGAACCCTTCCTGTGACTCAGAACTAACGTTAGGCTATTATTTGTTGTAGCAACAACGTAAAATTCATGTGTCGAGTTGATCAAAGCGTTATGTAGACATGTAAGTAACAATCGAATGAGATTCAAGTGTATAGTTCACGAATGTAATATTGAGCACCTTAACACGTGTAAAGTCTAATAGAGCACCATAACCGAAGTCATGTCTGATAGAGCACTATAACCAAAGTAATAGAATAGCTCTAGAATATTCCTAATGTAATTTAGGTAGATTATCTTGTAATTATTTTTTATAATTCCTTTCTCCCAAAGTTTAGGGATGTGTATATATTATGATGAGATCAATGAGAAGAGGGCAAGCAATTGATCCATATCTTTCATGGTATCAAGAGTCTAGGTAACCCTAGCTTTCTTCTCCACCTTCTGCCTTCCAATCCTCTCGACATTCTCTTCTGCCAATTCTTTCTTTCTTATTCAGTCTTCTCCTTTAATCTAACAGTCCCTCCTTCTCTTCATAACAACCATATCTTATCCCTTGGTCTGGAATAATACTTCAAATTTTCCCCCTTGGTCTTATCCCTACTGGAATGGCCCACAACCATTCAATAATAATAATTGGTCTCCATGGACTCAAGTTCCACCATGTTCTTATCCATCGGCCCAAGCTCATAATTCACAATCTAGAAACCACACGGCTCAAGGTATATTGGGCCCAAGGCCCAATCAATCCAACAGCAGCGGTGCTTCAGCCCAGTACTCTAACACTTAGTACTCTCCCACAGACATTGCTCAAGCGCTATATAATTTGGCACCGCATCAGAATGATCCATCTTGGACAATGGACACCGGAGCGTCAGGTACTATGTCTCCTCAGCATACTATGTTCTCAAATATTTTTAAAAGCATTATTTGTAACATTATTGTTGGTGATGGCAAAACCATTCCGGTTTTAGGACAGGGCGACATCACCCTACCACCACCTTTCCCACCTTTTAAACTTAAAAATGTCCTTTATGCCCCTAACCTTGTCAAAAACTTAATCCCTGTACGTCGTTTTACTACTGATAACCAATTATCTGTTGAATTTGACCCATATGGTTTTACTGTAAAAGACCTTCGAACCAAGAGACATATCCTACAGTGCAATAGCTTGGGAGATCTCTACACTCTCAGCCCATCCAACATCACCAAACTTTCCACTGCATCTACTTTTGCTGCTATTTTCCAAGACATCTGGCATCAACGGCTCGATCACCCAGGCCCAGCTGTTTTACAAACTTTAAAAACTTCTACTTCAATTAAATGTAGTTCTAAAAATAATAAAGTTTGTCCTGCTTGTATTTTTGGGAAACATGTCTGTCTCCCTTTTGCAACTTATGTTACAAGTACTTTAATGCCATTTGACCTTATTCACAGTGATGTTTGGACTTCTCCCATTATGAGTAATGGGGGACACCGTTATTATGTCTTGTTTATAGATGACTACACCAATTTCTTGTGGACCTACCCTATAACAAACAAATCTGACATATTCTCAATGTTCACCATTTTCACAACATTTATCCAAACATAGTTTAACAGAAATATAAAACAACTCCAATGTGATAATGGACGAGAATATGTCAACCACCAGTTTCAAACCTTTTGCAAATTAAATGGAATGCATTTTCGTTTTCCTTACCCCCACACATCCTCCCAAAACAGCAAAGCAGAACGCAAAATCCGATCCATTAACAACATCATGAGAACCCTCCTAGCCCAATCCTCAATGCCAAACATTTATTGGCATCATGCCCTTGAAGTTGCCACCTACCTTCTAAACATCATTCCTTCCAAAGTCCACAAATTTTAAACCCCCACCTATCGCCTTTATCACACCCATCCCACATATGATCACCTTAGGGTCTTTGGCTGCCTATGCTACCCCTTAATTCCTCACATTACCGTCCATAAGCTTGAATACCTATCCACACCCTGTATCTTCCTTGGCTATCCACCTAATCATCGTGGATACAAGTGCCTCGACCTAACCACCAACAAAATTAATATCAGTCACCACGTCCTTTTTTATGAAACAATATTTTCCTTTTCCATTAAACCGCAATCAACGCTTCAAACCTACAACTTTCTTGATGAACCCCTAAGCCCATACCTCACCCACCAAACTACAAATCCTTCGGTCCAGCCAATTAATCACCAAACCAATACCCAACCTGCTACAACTCGCATTCCTACCCAACCCAACACTTCGACCCAACCACCCAACAGAAACCTCCCTGATCCATACATCCCAACATCCGGGCCTCCACCCGCCTCGGCCCCACACTCACCAACCCAATCCCAAGATTACCCGAACCAGGCCCCCACCCCTCCACCACAACTGGACCACCCTTCACCATCACCTTCACCACCTGTACCTATCCCAACCCTGCCCCCACCACCAACTCGCACAATGCGTACACGCGCAATGTCGGGTATCACCAAAGCTAAACAAATATTCAACCTTCACACCCACACCATCTCTCGCATTCCCAAAAACCCAAAGGACGCCCTTACTAATCTGGATTGGAACTCTGCCATGTAAAACGAATTTAATGCTTTTCTTAAAAATAAAACTTGGGAACTAGTGCCGAGGCAGGCACACATGCATGTTATTCGTAGTATGTGGTTGTTCAGGCATAAATACATGTCAGATGGCACTTTGGAACGGTACAAGGCTCGACTTGTATGTGATGGTCGAAATCAAGAGGTAGGCGTTGATTGTGGCGAGACATTTAGCCCGGTTGTAAAACTGGTTACTATCTGGACGGTTCTTACTCTAACTCTCTCAAAATCATGGTCAATCTATCAACTGGATGTCACCAATGCTTTCCTTCATGGCAACCTCAATGAGACCGTTTATATGTATCAACCCATGGGTTTTCGTCACAGAGATTACCTGGATCATGTTTGTCTTCTCAAAAAGTCACTTTACGGTCTAAAACAAGCACCTCGAGAATGGTACCAACGATTCACTGACTTTGTTCTCTCCATCGGATTTATGCAGAGTAAGTGTGATAACTCATTTTTCACTTACAATCACGGAGGTGACACGACCTATTTATTAATATATGTCGATGATATCATCCTGACCACGTCTTCGGATAATCTGCGCCAAAAACTCATGTCGCATTTAGCTGCCAAATTTGCCATGAAGGATCTTGGTCGCTAAGCTACTTCTTAGGTATTAGTGTCACCAGAACCGGCAATACAGTGTTCCTGTCTCAACAATCCTATGCAACGATATTATTGCTCAAGCAGGTATGCAGTCCTGCAACCCTGTTGCTACACCAGTTGACACGAAGCCGAAACTGAGTCACGCCTCTAGTTCTGCTTTTGAAGATCCTACCTTGCATCGTAGTCTTGTGGGTGCACTTCAGTACCTCACATTTACCAGACTAGACATCAATTATGTCGTACAACAGATCTGCATACACATGCATGCCCTGACAGTTGATAATTGAAACGCCTTAAAGCGTGTCATCAGATATCTACAGGGCACTTCCACATACGGCTTGACTTTAACATCGTGTACTACCTTATCTCTCCTTGCCTACACTTATGCGGATTGGGCAGGATGCCCAGACACTCGTCGTTCTACCTCTGGCTATTGTGTTTACATGGGATCAAACCTTCTTTCATGGTCCTCTAAACGGCAATCAACTGTCTCTCGTTCCAGTGCAGAAGCCAAATACAGAGCAGTTGCGAATGTGGTTGCAGAGATATGTTGTCTTCGAAATCTCTTACTAGAGCTTCGTCACCCTCTTACCACTGCCACTCTAGTCTATTGTGACAACATCAGTGCCATTTATCTGTCTGGTAATCCCGTGCAACATCAACGTACAAAACACATTGAGCTGGACATACATTTTGTTCATGAACAAGTTCAACGGTGTCATGTACGCATCCTGCACACTCCTACGAGGTTCCAAATAGCAGATATCTTTACCAAAGGCTTGCCAAGAGTGTTATTCGATGATTTCAGGTGCAGTCTCAACATACGCCCTCCTCCTATTTCAACTGCGGGGGTGTAATAGAATAGCTCTAGAATATTCCTAATGTAATTTAGGTAGATTATCTTGTAATTATTTTTGGTAATTCCTTTCTCTCTAAGTTTAGGGATGTGTATATATTATGATGAGATCAATGGGAAGAGGGCAAGCAATTGATCCATATCTTTCACGAAGTTGTGTCCGATAGAGCACCATAACCGAAGTTATGTCTGAGTTTACGTATAAGCATGTAAGTCATGTTCACATTCAAACACAAGCATGAAGATAAACAAACACATATATGAACTGTAATTGATCAAAAGTACGTGTATGTGAATGTGAAATATTATATAAGTGTGCATCAATCACCCCAAAAGTGTAAAAACGAAAAAGGGGATAAGTAATACTCACAGTTTGCGTGGTTACTTGAAATCTACCGAACGATGAGAGTTGTATGAGAATAATCTTAAAGGATTAACCTAAATGGAATAATCAATTTGTAAGAGAAAGAACTTAGAGTCCAAGTTATCTAGGATTTGGTGTTAGGGTTTCTAAAGTTAATTTGGGACTTAAAGGTTTTAGTGTTTTGAAAGTATATAAAACTAGCATTTATTTAACTAAACTAGCAGGAACCCACGCGTTGCGGCGGGACTGCTTGATGTTTGGATATATGTAATTGGCATGTATGTAATTTATATGTTTAGTTACATCTTCTTCAACCGTCCACGAGCCTTTCTTGACATGTGATTTATCACAACACGGAGGTCTGTAGATGTATTTTGTGCGACTAATGCTTTGGATTACATTTAACACATGTTTTTGTTCATTATCGAATGGTCGAAGGAGTCTCCATATGGTCGAAGGAAGATTGCTGAACGGTTGAAGGAAGACTTGAAGGTACGAAGGAGAACAGGAGGTCGAAGGTAGATATAGATTTTAATGTATTGCTTGGTTCGACCAGTATGTTTGGTCAAACCTGCACATTCGACCATACTATATGGGCGAATGTGCAGGCCTATATAAGGTCAAGTTCATTTTTGAGATGTAAGTTTTGGTCATTTTGTTTTCCCTCCAGTTTGTGTTCTCCCTAGGGTTTTGAGTCAACTTTGTACACGTCTTTTATTGATTATAAACATCTTTTTAACGTGTAATTGAGTATGATTATGAATGAAATGAATGGTTTAATGATGATTTCTGCGTTTTGTTGATATTATTATCATATTGTAACTGATTCAAGGATTCCGCACTTGAATTAGTAGACTTGTTTGATCAACACAATTGTTTTTGTCAATTCGATCCATCTACAAAGTGGTATCAGAGCCATATGGATCAAACAACTACAATTTGATAATTTTACAGCTGATTTGGACCCTATTTTGATCAAAAACTTTCTGTTTTCATTGATAAACTGATTTGGTGATAAAATTGATTGATTAGAACTTGTTTTCATGGATAAAATGCATAATTCTCTTTGTTAAACTTGTTCCAAATCAAATCTGAGGCAAAGCCTGATTAGAATCATCAAATTTCATCAACTTTTGAAAAATTTGATCAAAATTAACTGATTTTCAAAGAATAACCGTTTTTGAATATGCAGGGTCGAACCTAGAGAGACTGGTCGAACGTGTGAGTTTATTTGGTCGAACCAAGGTGTTTTTGGTCGAACAGGGTGTGTCAGTCGGTCGAATCTAGAGTTTGTCAGTGTTTAGTTGTTCATTCGACCAATCGGACGGTCGAAAGTGAGTTTTAATTGGTCGAAAGTGGGTGTAAACGGTCGAAAGTGATTTGAGTCTATTATTTTCTACATTCGTATCTTCTTAAACGGTCGAACGTGAACAATTTTGCACATTCGACCACTCGATCAATACGAACGTAGAATCTGTTATAAAATTTTTCTAATCTTTTCGTGTTTATACATTTTCAGGATGATATGTGGAATTTTCCCACTACACCACGACCTAACACGACACAACAACAGCAGACAACCATGGATCCTTGGTCAGTAGCTGCTCAAAAGTCTAGTCAACCATCACAACCTATCAATTACATGGCGATGATTAGTACTATTCCCCAACATGTTGCACAACCACAACCACAACCAATGGCTGATTATTGGGGAGTGGCAGCAGCAGCGGTACACTCTCAGACGACAAATGCTATTTCAACTCTTATCCAAGACTTGTCTTCGGGGAGTGGAAGCCGTCCACCTAAGCTTATGGAGATGGTTGATTACAACACTTGGAAGACCAAATTCAAGATCCATTTGGAGGGAATGGGTTTAGAGGGAACGGAGGCTTGGCAGATGATTGCGAAGGGTTATGTTGCTCCAATCTTGGAGAACACGGGAGAGCCTATTCCATTGGAGAATCTTGCAAATGATGAAAAGAAGAAATTTGCAATTGAGAAGAAGGCGTTTTCTCAATTGTCCCAAGCCATCAATACTGATTTGTTACATCAGTTTGGTTCTTGCACAACATCTAAACAGTTGTGGGACATGTTAAAGAATAGGCATGATGGAAACGAGAAGACGAGGAAGTTGAGGATGTAGGAACTTCGAAAAGAATTTGAGAACTTCAGCTACATGGGGAACGAGACGTTGAAGGAGTTGGTTCCAAGGTATTGTCATTTACTCACTGAGCTTTCAAGCTATGAAATAAGCATACCTATGTCAGAGTTGGTGGAGAAGTTTGCCGATGCATTGCCACCATATTGGAATCAGCATATAGAGGTTTTGAAAGAAAAGGATGCGTACCAATATTGGACCATTAATGAGTTTATTCAGAAACTGGAAAATAAGGAGATGGAAGAAAAGAGGAAGGCAAAAAGAGCACAAATTCCTCAGAATCCAGATTTGTATCATGGTGGTACTTATTCTATTTCTAGTTCAAGTTCGAGTTCAAATGTTGCTCCACACATCGCGTGCGTCTCTAACCATGTTGAACCAGCCAAAACACCAATCAATTATCTTGCTCAAACATCATCATATACCCCATCATCATATCCTACTACAACTTATATCCCACCATTTTCACCCATGCAACAAGCAGCATGTTATTCTGCTAACCAGCCTCAACAACAAACATACATCCCTCAAATGAACCCAATGCAAGTCAACCAAAGTCAAACAAATCAGAGCCCGATTGTGTTGGAGACATCGAACCTAAACAATGTTACTGTTGAGATTGCTCAACAACACGTAGCATTGGTGTCAGCCATGGTAGCATCGTATAATGGGCTTGTTGCGAGTCAAATTGGTAATAACAACCTGACCAATGAGGACTACGCACAGATTGATAAAGAAGAAATGGAGCTCATGGATATTCAATGGGCATTTGCAAGTATTATGAGGAGAGCTACTGATTTCATTCAGAAAACTGGAAGAACGGATCTTTCTACTTCTCCGAACACCACTTATGGCTTCAACAAAGCCAAAGTGACGTGTTTCAATTGTGGTGAGAAAGGCCATTTTAAGAGAGAATGCACACAACCAACTCAGCAGGGAAATAGAAATCCTTTCAACTCTAACTACCAAAACCGTCAAACCCAAAATCAGGTATCTTACCAAAGTCCTAATATTTCAAGCGTTCAACCACAACAGAACTACCAAAACCGACAAAATACCCAACAAAATAACATTGTTAGACAAAACACAACACAAAACCAAACACCACAAAATTCAAACCAAACAATCATTCCTATTTCTACACCAAACACACAAACCCAAACAGATAATCAAAACCAAGCTTTGGTGATACAGAAAGACGAAGGGTTTGATTGGACAGGGATGCAGTTAGGTGTTGAAGAGGTTACAACTAGGAATGTCGCTTGTGTTGCACAGCAGATGAATTTGGATGAGCCGGTAGAGGTTGAAGAGGAATTAGTGACTGAAAAGTTATCTGAGGTGAGGATCGAGGAGTTGAATGAAGAGAGTGTTGATTGTACAGAAAAGAAGTCTGGGATGATTCTGGATTCGGTTGCTGATATTCCAGAGCAGTATGATTCAGCTTATTCTGATGAGGAGAGTGAGTCTGATTCTGAATCTAGTGTTAACTCACTGGATGATGATATTGACCAATTGCTGGCTGAAGCTGACTTTTTGATGACCCGGAAATCATGCATGGTAGATGATGCTTGTACCAGGATTGATTATTCAAAGTTTTTCGCTGGGAAGGAAGCACACTTTGCATTGATGGCCATGATAGAACCTCCAAAACAGGTAAGTATTGAATCTGCTTCTAATTCAAATTCAACTTGTGGTAAACATTGTAATGCTTGTGATAAATTGACAGATGAGAATAAGCAACTCAAGGTTCAGCTTGAGAGTGCTAAAATCAACTGTCAATCATATCAAAAAGAAGCAAAAGAGTTTAACAGAGTACTTGATGGTTATAAGAAAGATGTTTTAGAATTGAAAAAGACTTTATCTTTGAAACAAATGGCCATAAATAATTATATCAATGATTTAGAAAATACAAAACTTGAAATGGCCACCATCAAG
Organism: Ambrosia trifida; assembly: GCA_028751855.1. Lineage (NCBI taxonomy): Eukaryota > Viridiplantae > Streptophyta > Magnoliopsida > Asterales > Asteraceae > Ambrosia > Ambrosia trifida. The sequence goes on along the minus strand of CM054123.1, from coordinate 32,811,469 downwards.
TGCTTTGCAGAAAAAGTGAACAAGAAACTTGAGAGTTATAAGCATATTGTTTATATTGTTGATCATATAATAGAAGAGCCTTCACAGTCTAGTAGTGCCAACTACAAAGCTATCCCAGCTCCGGTATTGTTTGAAAACCATAATTTGCACTCAATAGCACCGGAGAGCTCAGTTAAATCTGACTCTACATCAGATGACGAGTCAAACACCTCTAGTGTGGGAGACCCTTATTCTGATGTTAGACCTGTATTGGGAAATGATGAAGGTGTAGTAGCTGTAAATGATGATTCTGATTCAGAAGATGAACAGTCTGAGAAGGTTTCTGAAAAGGTGTGTGATATTCCTGATGAAAATCACATAATCACTACTGAACCTGTTTCACCATCTCAGATTGTGCATCCCATGGCTAACGCTCATAGAAAGAATCAATCTGTTAAGCCTGTTGAGAAGAGAAATGAGAAGAAAAATGAGAATAAAAATGAAAATCAAAATGAATCTTGTGATAAACCTGTTAAAATTTTCTATCGGATGGAAGCATCCGATAAGATAATTTCTGATGAAGAATATCCAATAAAATTTGCCAACTATTCAAAAATTGAAAAGATCTGGCAGGAGAGTACCATTTGGTTCCCGAAACATGAGCGAATAAATGATGTACCTCCAGAAGTCTTAAAGAAAATTTATTTGGATGTTTCTAAAGAACCAAAGGTCCCTGTCACAGAATTTATTAAACCAAAAGAAAAGTCAAATGGTTTTCTTGAGTCGACTTACTCAAAGGACCCAGCTCCTGAGAGTTTAAGAAGAAGGTGTGTGGATGATCAATATCCTATCACTAGTTATGCTAAGTCGAACGCCAAGAACAATTTTGAAGAGTAACGTGCGTGTTTTAAGTGCGGGGAGAGAGGGCATTTACTCGCTCACTGTCCGTACGTAAGGCACAAGAGGCACGAGGTGGAAATGAAGCAGAAGTATGAAAGTCCAGTCGACAATCATTGTTATCCACAAAGACGGTTTGTCCCTCAACCAGCACCTTTTTATAATCAAAGCAGATATTTTCAAAGGAGGGAAAATCGTCCGATGACTTCTGATCGCTGTAACCGGATAGCTACTGAAAAATCTCTTAAGAAACCAATGGTGAACTCAACTGTTGACAAGAAAAAGGTTCCTGTTAAACATGCTGTCAAACTAACAGTTGGACCTGTCTCTGTTAAATCAGAGAAGGTAACCAAGAAAGTTTCGTTCAAAGAAGAAGTAAAGAAACCGGCTGAGACCCCAAAATCTCAAATCTGGATCTTGAAACGATCTGAACAATCTTGGTCACCAAAGGGTTCTGAAGGTGCTTCAACTTCACAACAAAATATGAAATCAGAGAATGAAAAAGATTTGAGTGATCAGAAAAAGATCGATTCAAATTAAACTATTTGTGAAAAATCTGAATCTTTGAAACAAACTGTTCAAAGACCCAAGACCAAACAGGCTTGGGTCCCCCGAAAAATCTAATTTCTTTACTTGATATGTGCAGGGAGCTTCAGCTGGCCCTGTGAGCAGTCTTTGGATTGTTGACAGTGGAGCTTCTGGTCACATGACAGGGGATCTTTCGCTACTATTCGATATCAGAAATATCAAAGGAGGTTATGTAGCGTTTGCAGGAAACAAGGGAGGTTACATTACCATGGAGGGTAGTGTCAGTAATGGAATAGTGAGTTTCGAGAGGATATCTTATGTGAAGCAAATCGATTACAATCTGCTCAGTTTCAGTCAGATATGTGACAAACAATTTTCTGTATTCTTTGATGACAAATCTTGCTACATACTCAAGCCGGGTTTCGAGTTACCAAAAGAGTGGGTGATGTTAAAGGCACCGAGAGTGAACAACTTGTACATTCTTGACATGTCTAAAGCAATGACTACACAAGGCCAAGTCACGTGTTTTCTCTCCAATGCTACTGAAAAAGAATCTATCATGTGGCATAGGAGGATGGGACACATTCACCTAAGAAAAACGAATCAATTGGTGAAGAATGAACTTGTCACAGGCGTGAACGTTAAACATTTTCACCTAAATGACAAGTGTGTGAGTTGTAAGAACGGTAAGCAGCACAAGCAATCCCATAAGCCAAAGAAAGTCAATTTCGTCGAATTGCCACTTGAACGTTTGCACATGGATCTGTTCGGACCGGTCAAACGTAAAAGACATACTGGAGAATTGTACTGTCTTGTGGTGACTGATGATTTTTCAAGATTTTCATGGGTTATGTGCTTACACCATAAGAGCGGGACGTTTGATAATTTGAAAGTTCTGTTCACTCGATTGGAAAATATCTATGGTCTAAAGATCAAGAGAATTAGGAGTGATAATGGGACGGAGTTTAAGAATGCACAGATGGACGATCTTTGTGAAAACAAAGGTATTCATCATGAATACAGTGCTCCGTATACTCCACAACAGAAAGGTGTCGTCGAACGCAAAAACAGGACTCTAATAGAAACGGCGAGAACAATGCTTGCGGACTCAAATCTTCCAGTAATGTTCTGGAACGAAGCAATTTACGCAGCTTGTTATACTCTTAATCGTGTTTTAATGGTGAAGAAGTTTGGCAAAACTTCTTATGAGCTGTTGAATCGTCGAAAGCCGAATTTAGAGTATCTAGAACCGTTTGGAGCTCCTTGTACTATGCTTAATCCATCTGATAAGTTCGCACCGAAGGCTGAAGAAGGATACTTTGTTGGATATGTAACCCCGATCAAACGGGTATTTTACAAACGAACTCGTCAAGTCGAGGAGTGGGCTAACGTTGAAGTGCAACGGTATACTCGGAATGTACAAAGAAGCGGTCCAGACTGGATGTTTGATTACAAAGATTTCTTTGAATCATTCAACCTAGACAGCTTGGTTGAAGAGGTTGTATTACGTTTATATTACGAGGTCAAAAACGCAGTGACATCACCGTTGGTGCGTCCGATCACCGTGAACCCCCAAGCAGCTTCTAATGATACCAATGTTCCTGTAGTTGAAGAAGAGGTATTCCAAGAAGCTTCCACAACTTTGAATTCATCAGAATCTGAAGATGACGACGATGATGTTACAAGTGAAGCTATTTTAGATCATGCTACAATGACACCATCAGTGAACCCAAATACAAATGGTGCTTCATCATCGAATGTGGGTAATGATCTGGTTTCTGCAGAGAACTTAACTACTCAGACGGGAGATCAAGTACCTGATTATCCGAAATCTTGGATACATCGGATTCACCCGATTGAGCAGGTTATTGGTGATCCTGGTAGCAGTGTGATGATGAGAGGTCAACTGAGGAATGCTAACTCACCGAAAAACCTTGGCAATCTTGCTTTATATGCCAAAATTCAAAAATCAGGTTTTCAAAATGACTGGTCTTTTGTTTGTTATGTTTCGCAGGTTGAGTCGTGGACTTACAAGGATGCTCTTTTGGATGACGCTTGGGTAGAAGCTATGCAAGAGGAGTTGTTGCAGTTTCAGAAACTTGGCGTTTGGACACTGACAGATTTGCCCCCAGGACGAAAGAAGATTGGAACTAAATGGGTATTCAAATGCAAAAAGGATGATAGAGGAGTGATCGTAAGGAACAAAGCTCGTTTGGTTGTACAAGGATTTCATCAAGTTGAAGGAATTGATTACAACGAGATCTATGCACCGGTTGCACGCTTAGAGGCTATCCGAATGTTTCTGGCGTTTGCATCATGGAAGAAATTTAAGGTGTATCAAATGGATGTTAAGAGCGCGTTTCTCTATGGTGTGGTCAAGGAGGAAGTATACGTAGGTCAACCACCAGGCTTTGAAGATCCTATTCACCGGGATAAGGTCTACGTTTTGAACAAAGCTCTCTACGGGTTGAACCAGGCTCCAAGGCAATGGTATGAGGAGCTGAGCACGTATCTTCTTTCAAAAGGACTCAAACGAGGTTTGGTAGATTGCATACTGTTCACTAAACGAACAGGCGATGCTTGCTTCTAGTTCAGATTTATGTTGACGATATTATATTTGGTTCTACTAACGAACTTCTTTGCAGAGAATTTAAGCGTGTTATGCAGGAAAAGTTCGAGATGAGCGCGATGGGAGAGATGCAGTTTTTCCTAGGCTTGCAGGTGGAACAAAGACCAACGGGGATCTTTATTCACCAGACGAAATACGTTTCTGAAATCTTGAGCCGATTCCAGATGGATGATTCGAAGCCGATGGATACCCTAATACAACCTAATCACGGGATTGGAGTTGACGCTAAGGGGGAGCTAACTGATCCATTTACATACAGAGCAATCATCGGATCTCTGATGTATCTCACCGCCTCCAAGCCAGATATAATGTTTGCCACATGTCTCTGTGCACGTTATTAGTCAAAGCCGAAACAGAGTCATCTTGCAGCTGTCAAACGTATCCTTAGATATCTGAAGGGTTGTCCGTCGAGAGGACTATGGTACCCTAATGATGATAATTTTGATCTAATCGCTTTTAGTGATGCAGATTGGGGTGGCTGTGACAAGGATAGCAAATCTACAACGGCTGGATGCCAGTTTATGGGGAGCAGGCTCGTGACCTGGCAATGCAAGAAACAGACCGCAGTTGCCTTATCCACATGTGAAGCAGAATTCGTTTCAGCTTCGAGCTGCTGCTCACAGGTTCTTTGGATACAACAACAGATGGTGGACTACGGTTTGCAATTTCTTAAAACCCCTATTTACTGTGATAATGAAGCCGCAATTGCATTAACAAAAGACTTAGTAAATCACTCAAAGGCTAAACATATCCGGATCAAATACCATTTTATCCATGATTGTTATGCTAAAGAGTTGATCGATATGGTCAAAATCCACACTGATTATCAATGTGCAGATCTTTTTACCAAAGCTTTTGATAAATCAAAATTTGAATATCTTTTGAAAGCTAACGGTATTAAAGAAAAACAAGACTGATCACCACCTCAGTTTATCGCTTTTTAGTTTAGTTTTATTGTTTTTCAGAAAAATACAAAAATCCAAAAATATGTTTTTACAATTTTTTAGATAGAATATATTTTCAGAAAATCCAAAAACATTGAAAATTTTCAAAACCCATAAAAATTAGAAAAACATTGCTGACTGCTATATCTTCTTCCCTTAGATTAATGTTGTCAGATTTCTATGAACAAACGATATCTTGGGCAGTCACATATTTGACATGCTCCAGCTTATCCTTGGGAACAGTAAATTCAAAAATTTATAAAAATTAGAAAAACCCAAAATGATTTCCTGGAGAAAAAGGGGAAATGATAGTACATCAGTGGGGATCTGACACATTCTAAAGAAATGTAATGCAATATAGGGCGTGTGTCTGAGTCTGTGTGATGTGCTGATAGGCTTCGTAGACCTATTACTGCATGCCTGATACATACATATCAAACGAATTGATGTGTGGATGAACTCCTCATGGGCATATGGTCTTAGTACTGTAATTTCGTTTGATAGGGTATTTGTACAAAACTCGGAGGTTTTGGGTCGTTGTGTTATTAGTTGTCTGGGGATAGCCTCTCTGATCTTGTGCTGTAAGTCATTACGGACGTAGATCAGATAGGGTGTCTTTATGAAAGAGCTTTAAGCCAAATCCTAAAGTTACCGAATTGAGGAACTTTCCATGTATTATGATAATCAAAGATTATATATTACATCGTATCAATCACTAATGCAAATCATGATTGATATCAGCCCTCAACCTGGTAGAGTGCAAATGTTACTTTGCTGCATTAATTTACTGACCTGTATACCTCTGTGTCTCATACCTTGTAAATTACAGACAACGAAAGCATAATCACGCTTTACAATGAGTCTTTGTGCATTTACTTCTTGATACGGGAGTATGTCGTGTGCGTGGGAACCACAGACAATTACGTTTATACTATATATAATCGTATCAGTATAAAGCACTGCACAAAAGTCTGCATGAGAGTTTATGTGGATCACAAAATCAGCAGTTGCCAGATCACACATTGTCTTTAATGATAATAAATCAAAAAGATCATCGGTGTGATCAGATTTCTCAATAACTGATATGATCCCTTTATCGGAAATCACAAAACATTTACTGCTTTATCTTTACTTTTCAGCTTTTTATATTTCTCGTCACAAATTGCAAAACTCAAAAAGATTTTAGGTGTGTTTTAACATAATCTTTAGAAAATCCAAAAGGATTTTACATTTCTATCTTATTTTTGATAACTGATGGTGGTTGATGACGATTTTCTAAAACTTGATAGACCATTTGAGCTTTGTAATCTTTAAAAGGTGAAATAATGATTGTTGGATGCTTAAAAGTAGAAAAATATTTTGAACGGGACTGAATTTTGAGATTTGGTAAAAATTTTAAAAATTCCATGTGTCATGCGCCCCTTCGTTGGGTCTAAGGTGGAATTTTGTCTGCTCATTCGTATGTTTTAAACGGTAGAATGTGAGTGTTCATGTGAAAATTTCACATTCGAACCCTTTTTCTACATTCGAACCTTTCAGTAGGGTCGAAGGTAGAAAAAGCATCACATTCGACCTAGTCAAACGGTCGAATGTGGAGCCTATAAAACCCATTCTCTGCACATTCGACCCCATTCGAAAAATTTTCAAATTTTCTGTCATAAAGTCACCTTGTTGCTCTTGATTTATACATTGTATTATTGTGTTCGTCTGAATCCACTGATCATTTTACACCAAACTTTGCAGGTTATTATCCAGTTTTGAATGTTTAATCTTTGTTTTTCAGTTCGAGCCATAACCGACTAAAAACATGGATTAAAATGTGTTAATTGGACATCATTTTGATTGGGATTCCTAGATTAAGTGTTTTAGGGGGAGATTATCCAAAAACATCGGGTTAAACATCAATAGATTGTATAATCGATTGTTTGAACTTTAAGAACCCTAGTTTTTGATGAAAAACACATAATCAATGAATGATTGTTAAAATTGATAATTTGAAAAGCTTAATCGGTAATGTTAGGTGCTTTCCAAATCAAAATGGTAGTTTAAAACAAACAAAATTAGAATCTGAAATTTTGAAGAAGATGAACAGTCACCTTCGCCCATAACAAACGGTCGAATGTGACAGTTTGGGCGAAGGAGAATGTTTATTTGGTCGAAAGAAGTTTAATCGGTCGAATGAAGAAATTTTTGAAATGTTTTACATTCGAACCTTTAGATTTTCTCATTCGCACCTACTATTTCACATTCGAACCTTCAATTGGTCGAATGTAGAAATTGAAAATCAAATTTTTTTTTAAATTTTGTTTATTTTGTCCGTTTTAACATGTTTGTTTTGATTTGTTTTGCAGTTTTAACAATGTCTAAACAGGAAAGTGCGAGTGTTCCTGCTGGATCATCTTCGAAGGCAGCCGAGAAAGAAAAGAGTGTTGATTTACCGTTTGAATCCGCACACAATTGTTGTGCGTATTTAGGCGATGTGAAGAAGCATACTGAGTTTGCCGGGATTATAGCATTCTTGAATAGGAGTAGAGTGATTGATGCGATTGCTACACCAGCTATCATTTACCGTGATCACCAACAGGAGTTCTGGACCAATGCGAAGATGGACTTCTGGGAAGGCGAATCGTCACTCGTTAGTACGATTCAGGGAGAGCTGGTGATTGTTTCTGAGAATGATATAAGAGAGGCATTGAAATTAGAGGATGTTAAGACGGATCCCAAGGAACTGAGTTGGACAGAACAAAGGAAGTGCTTTTTACGAATGAAGTACAACGGACCTATCACTGACGGTTCGTTACATAAAGGAAAGCTATGTCCTCAGTTCAAATATCTTGCACATGTGATGATTCATGTTTTCGGATTAGCGAGTGGAGGTTACGATTTGATGAGAAAAATTATCAGCTCATTGATGGTGGCTTTAATATTGAACAAACCGTTCAATGTGTCTGGGATGCTGATGGAACATATGTTAGAACCTGTGAGAGGGTTAAGGAGCAGAAAATTCTTGTTATATCCTCGATTTCTTCAGATGATCTTTGATGCTAAGTACAAGAAGTTGAAGAGAGATCCTAAGCAGATTATTGTTCAGGAGCACATGAATCTGAACACTCTTGCTAGGATGAAGGCGTATAAGGGTGTGCCATTAAATGAATGACCACCGATGAAGAATCTATTTGGTCACCTGATCAAGATAGATTATACAGACCCAGGTCAGGATAAGGTGAGACATGACAACAGTGAATCAGATGAAGACAATCCATTACATCCAGTAGACCCTGATGCTAAACGAAAGCGTCAAGTGGTGAATGTTGGAGCAAAGAGTGGAAAGGGTAAGGAAAAAGAAACTGAAGCTGAAGCTGAACCATTTAAGAAGAAAGTTTCTAGAAGACATAAGAGTATGGCGAAGAAAGGGTTGCATTTGGTAGACGAGGCATCTGTAGACTCTAAACAGACGCAAGAGGATGAGAGATGGGACTCTGATGCAGAGACAGTGAAGAGCACCACGCCCAAGGCCACTGTGGCTGGTGAGTCTGTCAGTCTTAACAAGTCGTTGGAGGAACAGAGTACTAAAAGCCCTATTCATTTAGATGAAACTGATGAGGGTTTAGGCTTGGGATCAGAGGATTTTCCTGGATCGCCAAAGCAAGGGGAGAAACAAAAGAAACCCCAGTTCAAGAAGAAGGAGAAGGTTTTAAGACCTATGGAGAAGAGAGCTAGAGACATAGAAACCTTGATTGCTGGTAAGAAATTGCCACCAGCATCTAGCTCAAAATCACCGGTTGCAACTCCAACTGCAAAGAAGCAGAAGACAACATCAGGTACTGAGAAGGAGACTGAATTACCTGTTAATGAGTTTAATGATGCACTGGATAGAGTGCTAAAGAAGATAAAGAAAGGAAAGTTGCCTGCTGTTACTGAAGCTTCTACACCAAAGGTCACAGTTGATAGTGATGTGATGAATGCTGTGAACCAGAAGCTAGCTGATATGATGAAAATAATCAATCAGCAGCAAGCAGAGATAGAGCAATTGAGAAACAATGACAAGAAGATGCTAGACGTTGTTGAAACATCTCATGATAATTAGGAAGCTCTTGAAGCAAAGATTAAATGACTTCGAAAAGAAAACAAGAAGCTGTTAAAGCATGAACAGAGGAACACCAGGAGATTTATGGTATTAAAACAGGAGAATAAGAAGCTGAAAGAGAGTAACAAGAACATGGATAATTTGATTAAAGACTTGTACTCTAGAGCTCCTCAATTGCAAGCTGGTGAAGAGGATAAAGAGCGAGATGAAGAAGAAGTTGATTTCGAATCATCTGATAATGAAGAGGAAGAAGATGAGGAGTTAGATGATGATGCTAGTGATACTTCTCAGAAGAAAAAGAAAGATGATAGTGATGATGATGGTCCTGATAATGATTCTGGAGAAGGAAACAGCTCTGCGAGTTCAGATAGTGATGATGATGATGACAATACTGATAAATACAAGTGTGAGAAAAGAGGATCTGGAAAAGGTGAAGGAGAATCCAGCTCAAAAGCTCCTGGAGGATCTGTTGATGATGATATGGTCTTTTGGAATGAGAAGCTAAGATCGCTATCAGACGATGATAAGAAGATGTATCGCCAGATGTGAACAGATAGAGTCTGGACGATAGATATGACTAGCAGATTTCCAAAGATCTTTGAATCCAGTGACAAGATATATGAATTGGAGTATAACGATCCAGATTTGGAGGATGGAGAAGTTTCTGCGGCTATGTCGAGAGAGATATTAGAAGGTTTGGCGAAACAAGTTGGGAAGACGTTGGAAGAATTATTAGTTGATAATCAGATTCCCAACTTACCTGAAAAAGAAGCAGATAATCATTCAGATGATCAAGATGTGCCTGTATTCGAGGAGGTTGATATTGAAGACATAACCAGCGAGGAATATCCAGAATATTTCAAGAAGGATAAAGATTCTGGATTTGCTGAATTTACTGATGAATTGTTGAAAGAAGCCGAGAAACTTGCTCATGAAAAGAGTAAGAGATTCATTGAAGAAATATTTCCAGGGCATGATAAACCGAACATAGAACAATCTGATAGTTTGAAGGAGTTATTGAGGAAACTGAAGGAGAAAGAGGTTAATCGTCCTAAGACAGAGATTCAGGGAAGTTTTTACAAATTACACAATGAGATGTTCAAAGGTAGAGCGTTGGGATGGAAATTTGTGAAACAGTTGAAGTGTGTAGCTGTAAAATGGGAAAAAGGAATACTTTATTTTGAAAGATTCCATGATCTAAAGACACTTCCATACTGGGCGATTCGAGATGTGTGTAGACACCAGTTGACTGGATCTGTGAACGATCATATTGCTTATTTTGCTGATCGTATGTCGAGGGAAAGCAGGATGAGATGGAATTTATTTACTCCTCAGTATCCTAAACGGATTGTTCATAAGAAGGATATTGATGATATAACTGGTATGCCCAAGGTGACGTTGAAGTACAAACCACCTAAAGTATTGAAACACATTCTTTGATGCAGTTCCCTCAACACTTTGCTAAAGATTTCATCTGGTGGTATTATGATTGGAAAATTGCAGAGGCTGTGATTGTGTTGAAAGATGGTGTGAAAGATTTCAAGAAGATACACATATTTGATCCTATGTGGTTGATTAATTGCTCACATGGGGATATTATTATGTTGTATTATAATCCGATTTATAGTGAGGTGAAGGATTGTGATCAAGCAAGCAAATACCAACGTGTGGTATTCCTGTGCTTTGCTCATGATATCAATGCTGGATGTGATTACGATAAGAAGCTTGGTAAGTTTGTGAAGGTTCAAGATGTTCCTGAAGTCAAGAAGAAAAAGCTGAAACAAGTTTATGCACCGGTGATGACCAAAGAACAAAAGAAGCAATTACACATAAAGCTGATGAACAAAAGGATGGATGAAGAACGTCGACTCAAACAATCCAAGCAATAGTCGAGGGGGAGTTTGTAGATGCATTTTGTGCGACTAATGCTTTGGATTACATTTAACACATGTTTTTGTTCATTATCGAACGGTCAAAGGAGTCTCCATATGGTCGAAGGAAGATTGTTGAACGGTCGAAGGAAGACTTGAAGGTACGAAGGAGAACAGGAGGTCGAAGGTAGATATAGATTTTAATGTATTGCTTGGTTCGACCAGTATGTTTGGTCGAACCTGCACATTCGACCATACTATATGGGCAAATGTGCAGGCCTATATAAGGTCAAGTTCATTTTTGAGATGTAAGTTTTGGTCATTTTGTTTTCCCTCCAGTTTGTGTTCTCCCTAGGGTTTTGAGTCAACTTTGTACACGTCTTTTATTGATTATAAACATCTTTTTAACGTGTAATTGAGTATGATTATGAATGAAATGAATGGTTTAATGATGATTTCTGCGTTTTGTTGATATTATTATCATATTGTAACTGATTCAAGGATTCCGCACTTGAATTAGTAGACTTGTTTGATCAACACAATTGTTTTTGTCAATTCAATCCTTCTACAAGGTCGTCTTCCCATCGATTAATTGTAAAATTACAAACCACTACGTGAAAAAGTGGCTACGGCCACACATATCATCAAATCGCTTTGTCACACTATTGCTTAAATGTGTGGCCAAAGGTCATTTTTCAGATTTCAAAACCTTCTAGCCTACTTTTAGTCACACATCTTATTTATTTATGTGACCATTGCATAATAGTTCAAAACATTTAGCCACATTCTTAAAAAAACTGTAGCATTTCGTAGCCACACTAGAAAAAAGTGTGGCTGTTTGTGATCTTTGGCCACAATATTTGCTTCATGTGACCAAAAACACACCATCTTTGAACCTTTAGCCACACTTTAATGAAAAAATGTGACATTTAGTAGCCACACAAGAAAAATGTGGCCAAATGTTATCTACAACCACATTATTTTTTTGATGGTGTGGCTATAAGCTAATACATATTGCCACATATATTATTGTGTGACCAGGGGTTAGATAATAGCCACACTTAAGAAATGCAAAACTTCATGTGGCATTACATAAACATTCGTCACATTATCGTCACTTTGTTATTTTTACGTGGCAGGATGATAGAAAATGTCATGAAAAATATATGTGACCAAAAGTTAGACCTTAGCCACACTTAAAGTTACAAAAAAATGTGTGACCCACAGTTAGACAATAAAGTAAAACTAGTGGTATTCTGAGTTGCGCGATGCGCAACGTTTAGACATGATTGTGAACGAATTCATTAAAGAAAACAGATATATATTACTGACTACAGCCATTTATCACTAAGGAAAAGAGCATACAGAGTTGCGCAACAGTTGTGTCACGGGTTGCACCAAAATGAGGTCATACATCGGACCTTTGAGTTATATGTTTAAAAGCTGTCATAAACATACTGCGCCTAGCGCCATAGCTACAAACTGAACATAATGGTACTTAACATTTAGTTAAAACAAAAGTAGGTAGTCAGTTTTTGTTGCAGCCTGCCACGTGCAGGACTTTCAGTTGTCAGTAGCTGTTCTTTTGGATGGACTGTTGTTTCCTGTCATTAGAAGCTAGGAGAAAGAATCGCGCAACACTGCAACACACGGTGTCACCTTATAGCAAAGTTATTTTTTTTATTTATTTAATTACAAGAGTAATACTTATTACTATTAGTATTAGTATTATTATAATGATTATATTTTTCAATCCCGGGACACTCCCGGGATAAAAGCTAGATAATTTATATAAACTATGATATTCTAAAAAAAACATGTAAAAGTTCCAAAAAAATTAAATTTCCCTTCACTAAAATTTCATATCCCGCCCCCTTTCCGTGTCTCTTTTAACATACATTAACATACATTTGGTTCACCATCTTCCCTTCCTAAACCTAAATCTCCTTCAAAGCAAGAATGGCCTCCTTCACCTTCTATTACCCGCACCTCACACCTGTACAAAACCACATTCTCACCATTCCCATTCCTTCTTATTCAAGATACATTTGAAACATGTGTACGCCTCCACCTCCTGCTTTTTTCTTTCTTTTTTTTTTTTTGCCAGCGATTACCTTCCTGATTTCCATTTTGCTGGTGGATGTTCAACATACCAACGAGACAATTCAGCTAATTGATCTGGCACTTAAGAAGGTTTGTTTTTTACTTTGTTTTCTGTGTTCTTGATTTAGGGTTTCACAAACTTCTTTTTTTCACCTTTTCCTAATTCACGATTTCATCACAGGAACCCTAAATAATCTTCCACGAAATGAAATTGAAGCCGATTAGCACTCCATGTTGGGTTGTGTTAGCGCTATCGCCACAGCCTATGAACTCCGAGTCATAGAATCGTCTGGTGGGTCTTCGTAGGCTTATTTTCAGGTTTGCTACAGTGACTTATTGAAGTTTTGATTCATTGTCCTCTTCCTTCTCCCGCTTTCATAGAGTGTTACTCTGTTTTATTTGTTATCTTTATTTTTTTTTGTTGATTTGGGTGTGTTATTGTCGATTTGTTTTGGCTTTTGCCTGATTAGGGAGTTTAGCTCTGTTTTATTCAGCCTGCATGTTGTTGTTTTACTTCTTCGTTGACTTCTTTGTGTGTCAGTCATATATGAATTCCTATTGTTTACCTGCTTTTTGTGGATCTGGCTTCCCATCCTTCATTAATCCATAGTCAAGCTGATGTTGATTATGTGAGTTTCAAACACATTAGATATAATATTTAATTAAGCTGATGTGAATTGTATGAGTTGGATTGCGGTTTCATAGGGTTAATTCTATTGAGATATTCATTGAAATATCGAATGAATCTAGACTAATTAATCAAAGCGGGCTGCTGTAGTTTATTAGGCTAAACTAAAATGGAATATGGGTCTGCCTGTTACAGTTTTTTTTATTACAATATCATATTACGCCACGTGTGGGTTTAGGTTGTTAGAGTCTAACTATCATGGTGTTACGTGACATGATCAGTTTGAACAATTTGAGGATTTGATTGTGAAGGTGGAAATCACCACGCTGAAGTGGCAGGGCAACTGCTGAAGGATAATGATCCCGGCATTGCGCTCAGTGGGCTGGTTGAGTTTCTTGACGTGAAGCAGAAGGAGAATGAAGAGGCGAAAGCTAAATCACAAAGAAGTTAAAGCAGTTGGCTGCAAAAGAAAGTCAAGAGAAAGAACAAGATGAAAAGAAGGAAGTTGTTATACAAAGATTTGAGGTATGAATTTATAGTATTAAGTTTTAGAAAAGCTTGAGTTTAATCTTGATGCCGTAGATCGTATCTTAGTATACAAAGTTATATTTTGTTGACTGATATGCAAGTTCAAAAATATATATAGTAAGTTTATTACGAAATCATGTTCTATTTCTAATTTTAGTTGTATTGACAGCTTATAGCCTTTGAGGTTAAAATCATATACTCTTTTTTTTTCTCTAAATGGATTTGTATCTACATTTTAACAATGACTTAAAAATTAAAACTCATTACAAATATTAATTGGTACTTTCTTAATTTATAACCTTCGTTTTGCAGACTGGGACTCAAAGTACAACAAACAATGGTGGAATGCTTCCTCTTAGAACAGACGATGCATCATATTAGAGGTGTACAAAACCGGGTTTTTTGAATACCCGGGTTTGGTTACGTACCCGGGTTCGGGTATGACCGGGTAGGGTATAACCGGGTATTACGAAACAATCGGGTCGGGTTCGGGTAGGGTATTTTCGTGAAAAGCCATACCCTATATACCGGGTTCAGGTCGGGTTCCGGTTCGGGTTTTCAATACCCGGTTTCGGGTATACCCATTTTCGGGTACTAGATACCTATTTTCAAGTAAGCGTGTGAATTTCCGACACGACCCGAACCTAACACGAAATTAGCGGGTTTAGGTTTAGTCTAAATGGGTTCGGGTCAACTCGGGCGGGTGGGTTATACTATATATTGTTTTTTTACAATATGTTTTATGTTATAAATTAAATTGGTTAGGTATTTTATGCTACACTTATAACTTAAAATAGAAATTGGTATGAGATTTTATAAATAAAACATAAATGTTTTATATATATTTGTGTTTTTTTGTAGTAAAATTTTAATTTTAATACATTAGTTTGCGAAAATACCCTACGGGTAGGGTCGGGTTCGGGTATTAAATAACCGGGTTTTAAAATACCCTACGGGTAGGATCGGGTTTGGGTATTAAATAACCGGGTTTTAAAATACCTGGGTTTTAAAATACCCGGGTTCGGGCATTTTTTTCGGGTTCGGGTTCGGGTATTTTGTACACCTCTACATCATATATCAAGATAAGAGGGATGCTTTGTACTCTTGGAGACCCGTTCACTCGTATTCTCAGTCCAAAGGTACATTGATCTGATTTCAAGTTTTCCATGATTAAAAATAATATTTTTAGTTTTTCTTGTTTTAATTTAATGCTGAGGTATGACTTAAACAAGCAGGAGTCTCAATGTTTCAGAATTGTCAATATTAAACCAAAAACCATTCATATAGCTTGTGTAACATCCTTTTTTCAACATACTTTCATGATCGAGTATAATTTTCTACAAGGCTGAAAGTTTGAGTATCTTGTTTCAGGTTGTACTGTCTCGTATTGAGGATAGCCCAGCTGATCAAGCTGGAATCTATGTAGGAGATGAGTTGGTTGAGATCAGGGGTATGATAATCGTTATCCCAAAATTTTATCCTGGATTGATTTTGAAATGAAGATTATAAAGAAATGAAGATAATATACCTTGAGGCTTGAGGTAAGAAGCTCCAACAGGTGGACTTAACACCAATACTGGATCTAACTTCATTAGCTTTGAAAAGTAACGGAAGAGATGAAAGATGAAAAGAGGTACACTATGTTTACCATATAAAGCATGTAAAAGTATTTATTCTAAAGAAATCTGTTTGCTTTGATACAGTTCTTGAAGTAGTCGGAGGAAAAGTCAATTGCTAGAAGAAGTGAAGTTAGTTTAAAATCAAAGGTAGGATTGGGTTCCAATTTATTTATTTATTTTTATAGATCATGTTTCACTTATATAATCCATTTGACCTGGGCACAGGAAGTAAAAGACGCTGAAATGAAAAAGGTGAGGCAGAAAGCAAACATAATGCCGAACGCGCAGGGGTATTGAAAAGCACTTGAGATAAGGTATTCTGCTGTATATTGTAAAGTATCACCAACTAAATAAATATAAGTTATGGGTTATTTAGGTCGATGCGTTTGAGTTACTTTGTTTTGTAGTCTCCATTGATGTTAAAAAGCTACCTTATCATTAACATCATAGTGTAAGCTAGTGATTTCAAACCCCTTGGTCTTTACGGGAAAGGAAAAGGCTAATAGAAAGGGTGACATTTAAATGAATGTTTAATCTTTCTAAAAATTTGAAATCTCTTTATTGCATTCTAGATTACTAAATTATGATAATTGCAGAGGTTACAGAATGTATTTCTATGAGCACCGTCTCCAGAGATGCACATAATAATGCAGAGCTTAACATTTACCTTAAAGAGTGCAATGGCTGCAACAAGTTCCTTCTCACTATAGCCATTCTCTATGCTTTTTAGCCTATCAACATGTTCATCTAAAATGAAATAATTCTATATATTGTTCTTACATTTTGCTATTATGTTTTTTCAGGATACACTCACTATAGCAATTCTTTCTAATAACCGTGGATACAAATTTATAGAAATTTCAAGTTCAAAAGGAGAGATTATATGGACTAGAAGGAAACAACTTAGAAATACTTTATAGTTCATGTGTACAGTCATTTCCTTTGCAACTTTTGTCGATAGGTTTTCATTAGAAGTTTACGTATTTAGTATGTACATTGAAAATTTTTGTATGGATTTTGAGTTATTATTGTTAATGTCAACTGGTTTTTAGGTTTTCTCATTTTTATTGCAGTTTTTATATTTTCAAAAATTAAGAAAATAAATCAGTAATTACATGAAATGGCAACAATAAATATGTGTGACCAAATGTAAGATAATAGCCACACTTAATAATTACAAAATTTCTTGTAGCTCTACATATCAATTAACCACACAATCATCACATATTTTTTTGTTTGTGACAAAATAATAACAAACGCCATGTGAAACAAAAATTACATGTGACAAAAGGTTAGACAATAGCTACACTTAAAAATTATAATTTTTCATGTGGCTTGAAATACCTATTAGCCACACCATCGTTATTTTATTTCTTTTTGTATGGCGGAATGATAGCAAACGTCATGGGAAAATAAAATTACATGTGACTAAAAGATAGACAATAGCCACACTTAAAATTAAAAAAATTCTTTGTGTGTCTAGAAATAGTTGTTAGCCACAATTACACTTAATTGATGTGGCTATATACTAGGACCGACCACACTTGCAAGAAATTCATGTGGCCTTTACAACCCTTTAGCCACACTTAATGGACAAGATGCTTGATTAAAATAACACATTTCGCCACGCTTTTCTTTAATTGATGTGGCTAAAATAAACTTTTTAGCATATTCATGTGACTGTATAACAGAAACAGTCATACTTAAAGTAGATTCATATGACTTTTGCTACTATTTAGCCACACTTTTTAGAGGGAATGCTTGATTCCAACAAGAAATGTTAGTACCCGTTAGCCACGCTTTTTAGTAGCTACGACCACTAAACGTGGGTGTGGCCGTATGCTACCTACGATGACTCGACCTTTGGTCACACTTGAGCTGAAAAAAATTTGTGTGGCGAAAGGCATACGGTCACACTTTTCTGGTGTGGCTATAGGCATATTTTGGCGTAGTGAACACAAACACATAGTAGATGGGATGGGAATGGTGGTGGTGATGCAAGTTTTGGAAGCATTCATATGATAAGCATTTAACAATGCTCAGGAAACAAAAGCATGTAGAATTGACTTCCTTCTATTCATACTGCATGCATGATCACCTCATGCATTACTTTATGTATGCTCAATAGATAAAATGCAAAAACAAAACAATAATGTCTAAAATAATATCGTTACGTGGTAAGTTTTTTTACTAATGACGTTAGACTAATCATTGACTACAGGATGTGTTTGACTTACGACATTTCATAAAGTGATGACCAAACCATGAAAATTGAATAGGGGTAGACTCCAATACACATGCATCTAATTGTAATCTAGCAGTTGACCTAAATAAAATGACTTGGAATCGTGCTCATATAGACCTAAACTTCGGAATGTCAAGGAAAAGTAGCAGTTCATGGTAAGTTTCAGAGCTGAAACTAGACAACAATATAAACAATAAAAGGACTTGGAAGATATTATGGCACCTTTTGATGAAATTTGACCGCAACACTACAATGACAAACCAACATCAATCAAACACTCCTGATTCATTCAATCAAAGACTCTTGTATAAACCCACAAATCAAAATCTAATTAGAAATAGTTATCCACAATCACCGATGACATGACGATCGTAGAATGAAAGATGAGCGACAAACTTAAATTCTAACATATTAGGGTTTGATTGGAAGTTTTTGTTTATGGGGCCAACATTTGAAAAAGGAATATACAAATGTATTCCAAGAACCGTTGGTTTCTAACATATGAATTAATTGATCCCATGAATGAAATTAAGAACACTCTCATTAATGCGTTGAATCATCGATCTGGATCTATAACCGTATGATGGCATCTTAAAGTCTTAAAGAATTTAAACAGGTGCGTCTCTATTAGGAGAGTGGATACGTGAAGCACATGTTCTACATTTAGCTTTAAGACTTGTTTTATATGCAAATCATATAGATAACCATAGGAGATATATTTATATAGAGATATATATAAACATACATATAGATTATTATTATTATTATTATTATTATTATTATTATTATTATAGATTTTTTGGTAAAGCGATAGCATATTTTTTAAAGAAAGTACAAAATTGACTTATAGTTGTATGTAATATTTGTGTAATTTCATAACAATGCTTCTTGATGTCATCTTATATTATGAATTCTCTAACATCTTCTATTTTTTTATTTTTTTTGAAACTAAACTTTTATTCAACAAAATTCCAAACCGGTCCTCAAAGCAAGGACCGACGGCACAAACCAATTACACCAAATCTATAGGACATCGACACCAATCTTTCCAAATCACCCTATTACATTTAGTTCTATACTTGTACCAACAAAAGTTAACGACTTAATACTTGCCACCATATTGGTAATACTAGGCCTCGTCCCATTAAACATTGTCTCGTTTCTAACTTTCCAAAGCAACCACAAAGTAGCGATAATGATCCCGTGCACAATCCTTTTCCGCGTCTTCCCTCCTTTAACCGTCTAATACACTTGTAACAAATCCTTAACTTCAAACGCAAATTTCAGATCCAAACCACACCATCTCCCGATACAATCCCACACATTTGACGCTATAATACAATCCGATAGGATATGCATAACTGTTTCATCATAGGAATCACACCCAGGGCAAACAACGCTCTCTAACCCAATGTTCCTCTTTATCAATTCAATCTTCGTCGGCAACCTATTCATCTCCGCCCTCCAAACCATGATAGAGCACTTTAGAGGAATCCAAGAGAGCCGCTTTAATACAAACCGGTTATCATAAGTACCACCATTCTGGAGTATGGATCTCACTGATTGCGTGGAGTAATCTTTGTTTTTGTTGGGTCTGCTGACGTGGAGAAGAACAGATGATCTGAAAAGCCAAAACATACTATATATATGATCATGAATAAAACAGTAGAATACATGTTGATCCCCCCAAAAGACTGTTGACTTCTAACAAATGCTGTTCTCCCAACGTCTGATGAACAAAGTGTTGATCACAAAGGTCTGATTGAAGAAACTACTGAGCAAAAGACTGATGAAGACACAAGGTCTGTTGGAGCCAACAGCACTTAGGCTCCAACAAAGGATTCACGCCATCATAGTTTTACCCCATCAGATGTTTAGTCATCAGTGTTTACCAATGTAACAGTACTTGTATTGATCAGATGTTTTATGTTGTTATAATTCGTTAGCTGTCATTGTCTTAGGTGATGTCATCCATAGGTCATCAGAGATTAGGTTTGTCTATAAATAGAACAGTGCATGTACTGTTCTATTCATCACTCCACACATTCTCTTAGACAAACATTTGTGAGTGATCAGACTGAGGGGGAGATATTGTGTAATCATACTAATATGTGTTGACTAATGAGAAGTATGATTTGAAAACAATTATCCCGTTTGTTATGATTGATAGTTTATTATTCCGCTGCACTTTCCAGTTTTATCTATCTTCATACTGTTTCATTTATTAAACGTTCATAACAAATCAAACTCAGATCCTAACAATTGGTATCAGAGCTTGATCAATTAAATTCGATCTAATTTATTAAATGTTTCATGTTGTACGTTTCAAGAGTCGCCTTCAACACAGAATCATCACTTGCACCACTTAGGGATGCACATACGTATTGTTGTAGCAACCGGAAAAAAAATACTAATTTTTTTTCATGTCTATAACCTCAAGCTAAGGAATTAAATTGTCAGTATGGCTTTTATTCCAAGCCATCATTTGATTGCGAGTTACATACATTTCCATAGAAAAAAAAATTATTACATGGAAAATTTAAATTAAAACAATAATGTATGTAACTGAAAAAAAGATATACATTTTATTGGATCTTGAGAAATATTGACACACGCTCGTGCCAACACTTCTTTCTTGATGTCGTCCAATGTATGTTTTCTCTCTTACCGCTCGGTAGTCGATTCATCTTGTGTCTGTTTTTTCCCTTTGTTTTTCTTGGAGTTATGTGGTTTTGTTTTAGGTACGACTTCCTCTTCATTGGGTTAGAGAAACGAAATCCCGCTCGACTTCTTTGGGTGATTGTTGTTGGGGCATTTTTGCTATTGTTGCAAATGCATTTGCATTTGTTGCATATGCAATTGAAACGTTTGGAGCTAGACTAAAATCGGCAAACGAATCCACAGAGAAATCTATGGGTGGTGTAAATGGTGATTGGTTTGACCCCATTGTAAAAAGAATTGAGTAAACATGATGTAGAATTTTAAAATTTTAAGAGAGGAGTGAGATTGTGAGTGTTTTATAAACACTATCAAAAACGCTCCAACACAGTAGATGATTACTGTATAATTAGTAAAACAAGAAGAGAAACCCCTCACTGATTAGTGAGAGGCCATAATAGTAATTTACAACATTTGATAAAGGTTTTGGCCTTTAACACTACTAAGGATGTCAACGGTGATGTGATATTTTAATCTTCAATGCACACCACTCCTGTCTTGTGTTAAATGTCGTTAAAGTGACCCTAAGTTAATATGCTAAAAAGAATCAAAAGAGATAAAATTAAGGTAGAGTTAAGAGCAGTTAAAGTTTAAACCATTTCTTTGAAGTGAGGTACTCTGAAACAAAAAAAAAAGTGAAGGTTGTGACATCTAGGTAGAGTTAAAAATCGTTAAAATATACCACATTGCCTATTGTGAAAAGCAATTGTCGACTGTAGAGTAAGTAACCGTAAAATACATTAATTAAATTTATTCGAACCACTGTAAATTTAATGGTATGTTTATTTCTTTACCATTTTTATTTAGAATCAAGAAAAAATAGATAAATTTTGTAATTTAACTTCTACTCAAAAGAATGCAAAAAAGAACAAACATGGGGAGGCGAAACGACAACAACAACTAGAGACGAGAAGAAAATCCTAATCGTGGGACGGTTACTACCTTCTTTGTTACTAACCTTCCGGGGGGTGTGTCCGGCATGATGCTTTGGAAGGTATTTGAACCTTACGGGAGGATTAAAGATGCATACGTGGCGCGGAAAAGGGATGCTAGAGGGAACTACTTTGGCTTTGTAAGATACGAAAGGGTGCAAGATATCAAGGAGTTGCTCACGAGATTGAATATGGTAAAAATTTATCAGACGAAGGTATCTGTGTTTGTGGCTAAGTACAACAGATGAGAAGTTTGAAAACCAAGAAGACCAGGGTGGTGAACAATATAAGCAGCAACAGTCTAACGGGAACAAGACAAGGATGAATGACCAGCCGAATCCTCCTATGGAACAGTATGTTCCTACTGAGGTCCAGATTGGTTATTCGTTCAAGAATGCAGTTACAGGGGAGAAGGTGGAATCGTCATGCTCTAAGAAGATTGTCCGGATCGAGGGACGACCTGCGTTATACCCAAATCACTGTATGATGAGGTTTGTCATCGGTGAAGTGATTAATTTATCAGTGTTAAAAGATTTGAGAATCATTCTGAAGGAAGGAGGATGGGGCGAGGCACCGGTAAGCTATATTGGAGGTTTAAAGGTATTAATAGTGTTCTGGGATAAGAGATCGGCGTTGTCGTTCATTAGCAATGAAAGTCCATGCTGGGGAAAGGTGTTATTATCGGCCACTCTATAGGAAGGACAATTTTTGGAACCGGAGCGATTAGTATGGCTAAGGATTGTGGGGGTACCATTGCAGCTAAGAGATGAGTTAGTTTTTAATAAGATCGGGGAGCAATTCGGTCGGGTTGTCCGAAAGTCGTCTTTTTCATGGGAGTCACCGGAAAATGCTTATGGCGACTGCTGTGTAGTGGCTAATGGTTATTCTAAGATTCATGAAGAAATTGAGTTGATTTGGGAGGGGAATTAGTTCCCGGATTTGGTAATGGAAGATTGGTTCGAAAAAATTCAAGATGTCGTAGATGGTATTAGGTCCGATGTCGTTGGGTCAGAGGTTGACATGGAGGAGTCTGTTAATGATGGTGCAGGCTTGGAGGAGGGCGAGTTCAGGCCGGCTGGGTCACCTGAAAAGGACTAGTCAGTTGGGGGGTGTGAGTATGATGAGGAAGGTGAAAGGGTAGGAAACCGAAACGTCAACAGGGAGCAAGAAAATTGCATGCATGGGGAAGGGGATCGGTCACGTGGGAATTTGGATAATGTATTAATTACTCGGGACCCACAAAAGGTGGGGCAATCCAACTTTGGTGCAGATGGGCTTAATAACCCAAATAACTCATTGAATATGGACTCTAACATGCAGAATAGGCCTATGTCGATAATTAAATCCAAGAAAAGGAACCGTGCTATGAGGAGCCCGGATTTAGAATGTGGGACCAACAAGGAGTTATGTTCAAAAGCTTCCCCTGTTCAGTTTCTAGACCTTAACAAATCCACATCTAGGATGACATCTGAAGCTGGTGGGGAGGTTTCAGGTAACCGGTGCAGGGTAAAAGATACTCCGGGCGATGTACAGCCTGGAGAGGACGATAGTGGAATGCGGGTATGTGATACTGGTGAGGCAGAGGCACAAGAAACTCATCGGATATCGAGCCAGAGGGTCTGTAATCAGAACCGAGGGGTGGAGGAGGAGGTAGATTTGACGATTCGGGCTGGAAATTTGATTGGTATAAGGGCCGGTGGTTTTGAAGGTTTAGTTGAGGAGATGGTTCTTGGTGATTGTGTTTTTGTAGATCCACAATGAATATATTACCAATAAATCTCAGGGTAATTAGGGATCTGAGGAAGACGACTTGGATCAAAGGCCTAAAAACAAGCATGGGGATTCAGTTTCTGGCTATACAGGAAACGAAGTTAGAGAATAGGTAGTTTTTTAATTTTAGTTCCTTGTGGGGTAGGTCGGTTTATCAATCTGAACAAATGTTGGCGGAGGGTAGATCGGGGGATTGTTATGCTTATGGAACCCGTCGGTTTTTCAGCAGACGGGGACTATAAAAAATCGACAGTTTCTGGTAGTGTTTGGTGTCTTGATACCACAAGGGTTAAATTTAAATGTTGTTAATGTTTACGCTTCAAACGACGCGGGGTGTAGGAAACAGTTATGGGTAGATCTGTTTCGGGTGAAGAACAAAATGGGGGGCATGTGGGTCTTTTGTGGTGATTTCAATGATGTTAGGGACCCTTCCGAGAGACAAAATTCGAAGTTCGTGGCTGCGAATGCTTATTGGTTCAATGATTTTATTAGCAGATCGATGTTGTATGAGTATAACATGGGGGGATATAGGTTTACGTATATGTCCGAAAATGGGGAGAAGCTTAGTAACTGGATAGATTTCTGGTTTGTCGTGACTTCTGGGATAGTTGGTCGGGAGCGGTGGTTACAGCTTTATCGCGAAATATTTCCGATCACTGCCCCATTCTACTTTCCACCACACCTGCTGATTTTGCTCACATTCCATTTCGATTCTTTAACTCGTGGCTTGAGCTGCCCGGGTTTGGGGATTTCATCAGAAATAAATGCGTAAGTTTCAGGTTTAATGGCCCGGCTGATTTAAAGTTGGCGATGAAGTTGAAATATTTAAAAAACCAGATTAGAGGGTGGGTCGTGGAGGAGTCGAAAAAACTGAAGGAGGAATATGAAAAAAAGAAACGAGAAGTGGAGAGGATCGAGCGGTTAGCTGAAATACGACCATTGAGGCTGGAAGAAAAACGAAGTCGTGAGGAATGTCGTCAGTACATGCTAGAGGCGGAACGTAGATGACAATCGGATCTTCGGCAGAAATCCAGGATCAAATGGGCCACTGAAGGAGACGAAAACTCAAGCTACTTTCATGGTATTATTAACTCTAATCTAGCCAATAGTCGGATTATGGTATTTTTTTTTGGATGGGCATTGGGTTAATAATCCGATTACAATCAAAGACCAAGCCTTTAATTTTTTCTCGGGTAAATTTCTGGAGCCGCTTGTTTCTAGACCTCAGTTCGTGTGTCCGAATTTAACCTGCCTGTCGAAT
This sequence comes from Ambrosia trifida, assembly GCA_028751855.1. Classification (NCBI taxonomy): domain Eukaryota; kingdom Viridiplantae; phylum Streptophyta; class Magnoliopsida; order Asterales; family Asteraceae; genus Ambrosia; species Ambrosia trifida. The sequence goes on along the minus strand of CM054123.1, from coordinate 32,786,730 downwards.
GATGAAGCTGAGTTACTTATTCAGCCTTTCACGGTTTTAGAGATAAAAGACGCGATTTGGGATTGCGATGGGGATAAAGCGCCCGGACCAGACGGTTTTAACTTTAAGTTTATAAAAAAAATTGGTCCGTTTTTGAAAATGACTTTCTCAGGTTACTTGAGGATTTTCATAGATCAGGAGTGTTGAATTCGGCATGTACACCGTCGTTCATTGCCTTAATCCCTAAAATAAAGGATCCTACGGGTTTTGCGGATTATAGGCCGATAAGTCTAGTCGGGTGTATTAATAAAGTGGTGTCAAAGGTGTTGGTGAAGAGATTGAAATCGGTGATTAGTACACTTGTAGGGCCGGAGCAATCAGCGTTTTTATCAGGGCGTAATATCACGGATGAACCTCTTTTGGTTAATGAATTATATGGATGGATGAAAAGGATGAAAAGGTCTGGATGTTTATTAAAGGTGGATCTGGATAAAGCTTATGACTCTGTCTCATGGAGTTTTTTGATTGAGGTTTTAGTTTGGATGAACTTTCCTTGTAAGTGGAGAGCTTGGATTGCGGCCATAGTGACTTCGGCGCGTGCTTCGGTCCTAATTAATGGTTCACCATCCGCAGAGTTTGAATGTCATAGGGGATTAAGACAAGGGGATCTGATTACACCATTTCTTTTTGTCTTAGTTATGGAAGCGCTTTCAGGTTTTTTGAGGAAGGCGTGTCAGGTGGGTTTGTTTCACGGGTTACATTGCGGATCGGCAGGATTGAGGCTGTCGCACTTAATGTATGCTGATGATGTGATATTTCTTGGCGAGTGGTCGAAGACTAACTTGTTGAACCTGAGAAGAATACTTAGATGCTTCCATTTGGTGTCGGGATTAAGAGTGAATATGGATAAATGTCACTTGTATGGGTTAGGTGTAGGTGAACAGGAGCAAATGGATATGGCCGACTTTCTTCGGGTAAGGCTTGGCAAGTTCCCGTTTAAATATCTCGGTTTGCAAGTAGGTGCAAATATGCACTTGGCTAAACATTGGGAGCCAGTGATCGACACATTTCGCAAAAGATTATCGATATGGAAGGCGAAGAATCTCTCTTTCGGTGGGCGGGTGGTACTTATTAAGTCGGTCCTCAATTCGCTTCCGACTTATTATTTCTCATTGTATCGGGCGCCGGGAAAGGTTATTGATGCTCTTGATCGACTAAGAAGGGTATTATTTTGGGGGGATTTGGAGGAGAAAGCAAAAATGAATTGGGTAGCGTGGGATAGTGTGGTGGCGCCGGTAGAATATGGAGGTTTGGGTCTTGGGTCGCTTAAGGATACCAACCTTGCTCTCTTAACGAAATGGTGGTGGAGGTTCAAAAGTGAGAAAGATAGTCTTTGGTGGAAGGCGATTTGGTCCATTCATAGCTGCTCGAGGGGGTGGAGCTTTGTTCCGTTTAAATTGACACTTCCGGGCCCTTGGAAGCACATTGGTAATTCGGTGGGTGAGGTCGGGAGGGTTGGGATCGATGTTCCGAGCTGCATTATTAGGAAAGTGGGCGGGGGTTAGGATATCACTTTTTGGGTGGATATTTGGGTTGGGAACACGGCCTTGCGAGTTAGATTTCCGAATTTATTCGCTTTGGAGAAACATAAAAACTGTTGGGTGGCTGATATGGTGGGTCTAGGGGTTGGGATTTGGGATTTGGAACTGGAAGTGGAAGTAGGGGTGTAAATGACACGTAGCGGCTCGGGATCGGCTCGGTAAAAAGCTCGAACGAGCCGAGCCTTAACGAGCCCGAGCCCGAGCCTGAAATATGGCTCGTTTAGTTATCGAGCCCAAGCTCGAGCCCTAGATACAAAGCTCGATTGGGCTCGCGAGCCTTAACGAGCTAGAGCCCGAACCTGAGCCCGAGCCTAAGTTACAGCCGAGCCTAAGTTATAGCCTTAACGATTGGGCTCGCGAGCCTAAGTTATAGCCGAGCTTTTACGAGCTCGAGCCGAGCTTTTGAGCTCGTTTGAGATTCTCAAATCACCTCGAGCTGAGCCGAGCCGAGCTCGAGCTTTGGATTTTACTAGCGAGCCGAGCTCGAGCTCAAGATTGTAAGCTCGAACCGAGCCGAGCTCGAGCTCGAGCTTCACAAAACCTTAACGAGCCCGAGCCGAGCCCAGTCAGGCTCGGGATCGGCTCGGCTCGTTTACACCCCTAAGTGGAAGCGAAGCCGTTTAAACAGCGTGGAAGGTTCTGAACTGTTGCAGCTCCAAAATTTGATGGAATCTATCTCGCTTTCATCCAGGAAGGATGACTGGGCTTGGGTTTTCAACGAGTTGGGTCCTTTTTCAGTGGTTGGCATTAAAGAAGGTCTCGTGGCTATTCGGTATTCAGCTCCAGGTTACGTTTGTAAAAGGAATTCGTGGGTTCCGAGGAAAGTGGAAATATTTGCATGGCGAACTTACTTGGATAGGCTGCCGACTTTAACAGCTCTAGCAAGAAGAAATGTGCACTTTGGTTCAGCTTTGTGTCCGTTCTGTGGCGAACATCAGGAATCGGTTGATCACGTATTCATCGGTTGTGGTTTGACTCAAACGATTTGGCATCTTGTGGTACAATGGTGTGGTTTAAAACCTTTTTTTGCTTTTAGTATTAAGGATATATTAGACCTTGCTGATTATGAAGATGGTTCTACTAAGAGGAAAAAAGCTATACACGCGGTTTGTCTAATAACGTTGTGGTGTATCTGGAGAGCGAGAAATGAAGTTGTTTTTAATTAAAAGGAACGCTCAATAAGTCAACTGTTGGGTGAGATTAAGGGGAGAAGTCTGTTGTGGATCAAGCATCGATCAAAGGAATTATTTTTGGATTGGGAAATATGGAGGGGGTTTAAGGTATTCAAAGTGAGCTGGTAACATTTGTGGTCTGCAGTACTTTTTTTTTTTTTTTGAACGACCAACTAAAGTATTGCCGGGTACTTCGTACGCGGCCCCCATTGGCAAAAAGTAGCCCACAAGACGTATCTTGTAGCGGCCCAATCCGCACGCACGGAGCTCTCTAGCCCACCCGTCTCCTGTTTCAAGGAAAACCCAACCCGCATACCCTCCTGAAGGCACGACGGTAGCGAACCGGTAAAACCTGGAGGGATGAGGAGTCGAACCCATGACCACAAGGATCAAGTGTCTCTCCTTCACTTCCCAATACCACTCTACCACAAGGGTGGATGGTGTGGTCTGCAGTACTAAATCTAAATGAGCACATGAGGGCTGCTGCTTCTGTTTATTTTGCTTGTTTTGTATTTCTTTGTCATTTGGTTTTGTTTGGCGAATGTTTGTATCTCGGTGGTTCGCTAGTTTCCCGCTAGCGCCTTGGTTTGAATATAATGATTTGTTGATAGTTAAAAAAAAATTAACTTCTACTCATCGAATCTCAAACTCCCAAATTTAATCTAAAACTCTAATTTAACTTTTATTACAACCAATGCAAATTTAATTGTATGTTTATTTCTTTACTTTTTTTATTTAGAAAAAGCAAAAATAATTTAACTTCTATTCATCGACTCTCAACCTCCCAAAATTTAACCTAAACTCTAATTTGTTATCTGTTACTAAAAACAAAACAAAACAAATAAAAAGAAATATTATTGGAAAAAAAAAAAAAAAAAAAAAAAAAAAAAAAAAAAACAAATAATATTTTAAATATCGTTTGACATATTTATAATTATTTATTATTTGATTATTTATACATTGGGAAGGTGCTCCTGCCAGTAGTGGACTACTGCCAAGTGCCAACGAGGGGAATTTTTTATATAGTTTGCCATTTGATTCTTTTTTTTTTTTTTTTTGAAAAGTAAAAAAAAAAAATAATAAATAAATAAAATAAAATAAAATAAAATAAAACAAAACATTTTTTTAATTTAGTACATACACCACCAATTAATTAAAAATTTAAGGACAATGTTTAACAACTGTATAATTGGATGGGTTTTCTGATATATTTTATACCAGATTATATCACGTCAGCATGTTAGGGTTGAGAAATCTAATATGACATATCAATTTTACATATAAAATAGAACGATGCGCTTTATGTTACATGCATAAAAGTTTCGGGTAGCACCTAACCTAAAACAATTACCAATGTATCTCCAATGATAACGCCTAACCTTAAACAATTTATAATTCTAATATTAATACCTAACATAAAACAATGTACAACTCCAATGCTAACACATGTTGAAAATAGAATTTATATTTACTGATTTGAACATAATTAGTGACTTGCCTATACATGATTAATGAATTACCTGAACACTTTGTGTTTTTTCCTGTATGAACAAAACCCACAAAAAATAGTCATTTTTTCTCCGTTTTTTATATAGCCCAATAGTACTCGTTGGTGTAATTTTTTTATTAATTATCCTAAATGAATAAATAAAACCTATAATTAATTTCATTAAATTTACAGAAACAAATAAAAACCCGAACCTTTTCACCTACAATTGTGTAATCAAAAGTATATCTCCAAAACTGTCATACAAAATTTCAATTATTGTTTACTAGATTATATCTCGGAAGCTTTATAAGATAGACACGTTTAAAATGAAGTGATAAAATATGTGTTATGATGTAACATACAAATTAAGGTACTACAGTATGAGAAAGCAACAGTTTAAATGTATATTAAAAAGAAGATGTACGCTTGGATGAAGAGTAGAGCCAGAAACAACCATTGTAGGGCGTGATTGAGGCGGTGGTCTTGAAGGTGTGACTTTTGTTGGAAAGGAGTGAATTTAACCTATTCTGCGCTGGATGAAAATAGAATTCTTATTTACTGGTTTGGACATGATTAGTGAATTGCCTAGACATGATTAATGAATTACCTGAATACATTGTGCTTTTTTCCTGTATAAATAAAAATGCATAAAAAGTTGCTTTTTTCGTTTTTTTTTTTTTTTTTTGTATAGCACTATAGTACTCGTTGGAAAGATAATATAATGCTCGCTACTTTGATGTACTTTTTTTTTAAATCTCATATATAAATGTTATTAAACCATGTGTAGTGGAGGGCTTTATTTATAAAGCCCCCCTTCCTGATTGGTCCACGTGGCTGCTGAGTCAGCGTGGAGAGAGAAACTGAAAAAGGGGTGTAGTGGTGGGGCTTTATTTATAAAGCCCCTGATTGTGATTGGTTGATTTTTTTATTTTTTATTTTTTAATCTTTTAATTCAAAATAATTAAAATAAAATGCAAATAAATATAAAAAAATTACAAATAATATTAAAAACACAACTAATATTAAAAAAAATTACAAGTAATATTAAAAAAAAAAGTTACAACTAATATTAATTTTCATCTTCGGATTTCTTCATATTCGTCTTCGTCCTCTTCTTCTTCTTTTTCGTCACCTTCTTCTTCTTCTTCTTCTTCTTCTTCTTCTTCTTCGTTTCCTCCTGGGTTTGGAATATACCGAACCGACCACGCTTGTTGGACCAAATCCACAGCTAACGCGTCATGTACTTCATGGTCGCGAAGTTCATGTGCGTTAAGCACTCTTTCTTGCATATTAGCTTGCGGTAGATCCCGAACGGCTTCCGGTACATAATTTTGGCATATCGCTTTACCTTCATCTTCTAATATCATATTATGCATGATTATACATGCATACATAGCATCTCGCAGCTTGCCTGTGGTCCATGCACGAGCAGGGTTTCTTATGTAATGCCAACGCTGTTGAAGAACCCCAAAACATCTCTCTATGTCCTTTCGCGCCGCCTCTTGGACCTTTTTAAAGTATGCCCGTTTTTCATCGTACGGGTTACTAAATATTCTCTATAATATTCTCTCGCAATAGATGATGACGCGGGGGAACCCATTCTTTTATAATTTTTGTTGAAAGTGATTTTGAAAAATATGTTTTTTGTGTGTTTTAATATTTATGTGTTGTGGGTATATATATATTAAAAAAAATAGCCGTTCAAAAATAACGGTAATATTACCGTTCACCACCACCACATGGCATTCAATTATTGGACAATCAATTTCATCGCAGCGTTATTTAAATAACGCCAAGGCCACAAAACTGAAAATAACGCCCCTGTTCCGGTGTTGGGGGCGCTATTTTTGCAAAATGTTGAAAAAAACGTCCCACTACGGGGGGTCTTAACGTTTAAAAATTTTCGAATGAAACATAAGAGAGAAAAGAATTTTTTTTTTTTTTTGAGGAAAATAAGGGGGATGATGTCACATGACAATTGACACCCAAAAAAGAGGATGGTCTCTTTGAACGTCATGTCTGCTTTAATGCTCTCTTTTATTAACTAGCAAGGTGCCCGCGCGATACGGCTGGAAGCACAACTTGGTGGTTTTAAAGTTGTGCACATGGCGCTTCGGTTTGGTTTTGTTGGAGATACATGTATTTATATAAATAATGTTGCAAATTAAACACAAAAGATATTCACATTTAGATAGATGGCATTTAAGTTTATTTAGGTTTAATATCCCCTACAATCAAAACGATGGTACAACTAATCTAAGTACGCATTCTATGTTTATACAGTATGGTTGTGATAATTCAGATTTAGACCACAGGTTAGGTAAATTCCAAACTTTACCGTCTTTAGTTAGAAGAAATTAGATTTTTAAAACCATAAGTATGTTCCTAAGCAAAGCCAAAGACAAAAAAAAAAAAAAAAAAAAAAAAAAAAAAAAAAAAAAAAATTGCCAAGCTTTAAAGAAAAGTACATTACCAGACCAAGCCTAATATTTAATCAACAATCAGGAGATGAAGAAATGGGGCCCAAAGTAGCTGCTTGTTTTCACTGGGGCTTGAGCACGCTCTGTCTGCACCTGTTTGTTTTTCATCCAACTTTTTCATTTGAAACCAGGATGACAATCAGTCTTTGTTAAAGTTCAACTCACCTGCACCAAAATCATCATTTAGCGCATAAACTTTCAAGAAATAGAAATGCAATCTTACCTAGAGCTCCATAAAATCTAACATTTCTAATTTCACAAAAAAACATTACGGTATGCCAACAAGAACTTGTTTGAGGAAAGCAATAGAATGAAACTGAAATAATGGTCACCTATGTTGCATCTCATATTTAGAACCCGATGAAAGAAATTGGACTATTGAGAATAATAAAAGAGGTATGAATGAATAATAAAAAAAAATGTAACCGATGGATATATGTATTAATATGGACTTTAAAGTTCTCCCCATTTCATATTCTTTCATTTAATGTTGTCTCTAACCTCCCACTAATGGCCAAAAGACTGAATTAACCCCACAAAAACTTTAGCAAATGCATCATATGTTTGTACTTTGCGCAATGAAATTTGTATAAATTTTACCGAAATTTCTCCCTCATGCTTTATATATAGTATAGATGAGAGAACTACACAATTAGTCGTTGTGGTTTACCATTAGTTTCACCTTTAAGTATTAAGGTTTTCAAGTTTCGTGTTAAGGTGTTAAGTTTAGTTTTTGTAACATAATAGAGTATTAGCACTAACTAGGGTTAATATTTAACTGAGTTTACCCTTACGTGACAAATGGTAAACCACAATGACCAAAGGTGAAACTTAAGTGGGGTCTACCACCAACCTCAAAGGTGAAACTAATAGTAAACCACAAGGACTAATTGTGTAGTTCTCTCTAATATTTAAAAACTTTAGTAGGACCCACTACCCACTTCCTTCTTCACCTTCACCCATCACCATCTTCACATTTCACTACCACAATCAACCACCATCTCCTCCACCTTTCACCACAACCAACCTGTTACCTGCTCATCCCCATCCAGTAGGGGTGCAAACGAGCCGAGCTGAGCTCGAGCTCGATCAGACTCGAACTCGAGCTTGATTAATGTAACACCCCAAAAAAATTCATTTCGCTTAATTACGCTATTAGGCGTGGTTAACAAATACAAAACGAAGTAAATAGTAAAATGAACGTTTTATGGATAAACGAAATGAGATTTAGATGGTAAGGATGAGGGTTATGTTTGATCGCGAGTCGAAGTGCTAATCAAAAACTATTTTAAAAACTACTCCTTAGCTACAACTGACTGCAGTATAGGAAGTAGGGTTGTCGAACCTCAGGGAGTTTGTGGAAAGTGATAAGTTACTAATTTCTAATTAATTTAAGATTAACTAAAGTAATTTTATGAATTTTAATGTAAAAGTGCTGCAGTGCTGCAAAACGGTTTGATAATAGAGTTTATAAAAGACAATAATATGGAAAAACGGTCACTCCGGGTTTCTGATTTGGTAATTATCAACTGAATTATGTTAATACCCTACCTAGGAAATCACATAGACATGACTTTGTTTAAATTGTTCAACCCAATTCAGCTATCATAACATTAATTGCAAAGTTAAATTAATCCTAGTGCAAGAAAACCAAGATACGATAACATAATGCAATAATATTAATCAACCGAACTGTCTAGATCAGTCAAACATACAATTAGATGCCAAGAACATTAAGGTGTTCACAAAATCTAATCCAAGTAATAAGTATCAAACATAAAACAATTGATAAAATAACCAAATCGTTCACCCGGAGAAACCGCAGGATGTTTAGCCTTGCATAATCATGATTTCGGCTTCAAAACTTGTTCTGGATTGCTCTGGCATCAACCGGAATGAATGGAACTGCAAAAAGTCTTCAAAATCCTCCCTTAGAAGCTCTGGAAATCGATCATCCCCTCCTTAAACGGCTGCTAGGTTTTTAATTGCGAAAATGGGCTTTTTTATGGGCTGAAGAGTTATTAGAGACCCATGAACAACTGTTTCTGGAATTAGAGGGTCTCCAATAACCTGAAACTGACGCGGGGGTATCTTCAGTAGTTATCAGAATTCATTAAGGGTAAAATCGTCATTTTTCCTCTATTTTACTTCCTGGAGACCCGCGAATAACTTTTACTGAAATTAGAGGGTCTCTAATTTCAGTTCTTCCAGATTTGTTTCTTTTTTTATTTCCAATTTCATCGAATGCTCGTCTCCTCTCCAACTAAGCTCTTTTTCTCTCGTTTTAGCCCACGAACACCTACTTAACACCAAGACACAAATAAGTATCTAAGACACGATATTCACGAACGATAAACGGTTAAAAACTATACAAAACTAATATATAAATGTGATGCATTTGGCAACACATCACACCCCCACACTTACCTTTTGCTTGCCCTCAAGCAAATCTGCTCAAAGCGTTACCACGAACAAGTAACAAATACCTCAAACGCCCCCGCCATGCACTAGTTAGGGTCCAAAGTCATACCCCATTCGTAGATCATCATTAGATGTGTTAATTCAACAGGCAACCGTGATGCACAAATTTTAAAACAGAACTCTCCCGACTAAGTCTAACATGCTTTCGGTTTTTATTCTCATGCAACACACCCCTCACAATTTTTCACTCTACTCGGTTTAATATCTGGACTAGCATGTAATGCGCTAGTATTATTCACTCAAAAACCAAGTATGTAACTCTGTTATCATAGGCTTGTATAACAATCACACCTCAACTGTAGACAATGCACATATCTAAAGGACTTACGGGTTTTGGGCTTCGGGTAAAGGTAGGATAGATTTGGCTAACGATTGGTTTAAAAACAAGGGTTTCAACACACTTGAATGACCATCCTTATTCACTAAGCACCATAATACAATAATCACACAACTTTGGTCATTTTTGACCCATACACATACTTCTATATTTTTTTTTTTCACTTTTTTCTTTTTTTCATTTTTTTTTTTCATATATATTTTTTTCTTTCTTTTTTTTTTTTTTTTTTTTTTTTCTTTTCTTTCACAGCTTAAACATAACTCAATCACTTGAACTAAACATAAACACGATGGATGTCATCAATTTATTACACAAAGGTAAACGGGTCAATTTGGGTAATAGGTTTAATCAAATGAAAGGGTATAGGCTCAACATGGGCTTCTAAGGGTGATTTTAGGTAAACGGGTCAACACATAACAAATAAACGGGTATCAAAAAGAAAACGGGGAAACCTAAATTGCCTTTATCATCTATGTGCATATCTAGTCTACAACCTCGGCATGTATCGAATCACACAAGTTCTGCAACAGAGAAACATCTGGCCTACACTCAACAAATGAAAATATATATATGTATCAATCTATCATCTAGTAGGCTCAAGATCTCACCAAAGTGTGGAAATGGGTTACCGATGTGTGCATGCATTTATTACCGACAGCTCGTTACACCTAATCGGGCAAATTCTAACATTTTCTCTAAAACACCTGTTGAAAACGGTTCATATGTCTGTTCTAAAGAATTGGACCATGATTAAGGACCCACACACCACAAGCAGAGACAGAATGAACGCATTGAAACAGTCGCTTTCATGCCCGATCAGACCGCTTTTAGGACATTTTTTTTTTTTTATTATTTTTTTATTTTTTTTATTTTTTTATTTTTTTGACTCAAGACTAACACAAAAACACACTCTAAAGACGTATAGCACCCCCCACACTTGAGCGACACATTGTCCTCAATGTGCTAAGAGAATAGTAACACAAAAACAAAAGTAAAATACGAAAAGAGAAAAATAAATAAATAAAACAGAAAATCGGAACAGACTCCCCTGATAAATGCGACGATGTTGTTGAAAGTCGTGCTCCCCTGCCCTCCAACTTGTCCGTATAGCATTCCGTTCGCGGACAAAAGCGGCAATTATTCAATATTCTAACAACCAAAACACACATATAACAGCAACGTATCATATAATATAATATAATATAAACCACCCAACCGGTCTCCCCTAACAATTTCCCTTAATGTGTTAGTTTAGATACAGGCATATGATAATCAAAACAAAATAAAGGGAAAAGTACACCAAAAACACAAAATAAACCGGTTGGCGCTGCTGCGAGCTATCACTCCTGCTGCCCAGGCTCCTCAGACTGACTGCCTCCCTCCTGCTCAGCTCCTGCAGATGTACCTACTAGATCACCTATACCCCTGAAACGCTCGGGTATCTTCAAACCCATGCCCTGCATCATGAACCTCATCATATCCGTAAACATAACAACCTTTGCGTCTAACCCATCAATCTTCGCTTCCAACCCATCAATCCTCTGCACTACATACTCTAATGTCACAGTCTCCGGTGGTGGTGCACACAAGGGGGGTACGGGACTAGGGCGCTCCATAGATGGTCTAACCCGCTGTCGAGCGATAGGCACGCTCCTCTGTATAGTCTCAGCAGCAACTATCCCCTCAAGTAGTGGCACCTGTAGCCATGGCTTCACCGGTTCCCACTCCGGTGGCTCATCATATGTCACTATCTGTGCAGCCCTCAAATCATCTACACTATAATAAATGGTCGACGGTCCCTCTGTCAACTGCTCTCTCGGATATCTCTCAAACACACCCAAACTCTGTGCAATCTGTGTCACATACGGGCCTAAACTCAAATAACCTTCAGCTCCACCTCTAGCACCTCTGGCAAAAGACGATAATAAGATAGTCGCCAAATTGGCCTCCCGTCGACCAAAGATACAATACAAACAAAACGCATCCAACACAGTAACCTTATCTCCTCCCTTGCGACCGACAAGAGTACATGCTATGATCCTATGAATATATCTAATAACTGGATCACGAATACTCGACTCAGCACCCTGGCCACTAAATGCCCCCTCAGCAATCGTCTCCCAAAACACACTCAGATCACTAGAAGATACCCCACCTGTCCTCTTCTTCTTATAACTTCCTCTCAACAACCTAGCAAATCCAGATGCTTGTACTTCCTCCTTGGTGTAAACACCCATAGCTACTGCAAATCTAGGCACACTCAACTCATAAAGTTGCCTCCCTAGTGAAAAGGACACTGCGTGTTGCTCGTGAAACAGGTCGGCATTATACTTAAAAGTGGAATAAAACTCTACTGTCAACTCTCTGTACTGTGGCCAATCACACTCTAACAAAGTCATCCATTTAGGCCCCAATAACTCCTCCACTCTCTCATGCTCCCCTAAAATTCCAACCAATTCCATATTAATACTCCTATGCTTCAACTCCGGAATCAATATATATTTTTGACAATTTTCCAACTCCTTAGAGTTAACAGCAAACTGCAATAAAGTGTGCTCCTCTAAAATCCGGTCCTCAACGGGCTCTACTGGGTCCCCAGGCTGTGGCCTAACCTCAGGTAATGCATACCGAATACTCCTAGAAAGACCTGTAACACGTGGTCCAGGTTCACCCCGTGGCCGCTGTTGTGGTCCTCTCTTTCGCTTGGCCCCAACGATCGCACTAGACGATCCCTTACCTGACATCCTGCAAAACAATTTAAAAACATACAAATCAGTCAGGTACACATGAATAAGCAACTATTTTTGGTATTTTAACTTTTCAATTTTTTTTTTTTTTTTTTTTTTTTTAACTGAAAAACATTGCGACCGTATAGCATTTCGGTCGCGGTCGCACCTAAAACAGAGAACAGACAAATAAAAATAAAAATAAATAACTAAATAAATCTAAAATAACTTGAAAATTTTGGGATACCCATTATGTATATAATATTCAAAACATCCCCGCCTGAATGGAGATTGAGTACAGGCGAGGCGTTCTAAATCTGCAGTTAATTTCAAGACGACTCATCCCAACGACTCCCTAAAAACTCTAACACGACTACCACACAAGGAAATAACTTAAGCCTTTCAACCCTCACTTCACTTGATTATCCAAACTCGCCTACTATCAAGAAACTAGCAAATTCAACCATGAATTACTTATGACTTTAACGCCTACGCTTATAATCCTTGCGACTTCAACACTCATGATCCTATGAAGTCCCAAAACTTCAAACGACCCCCCACACTTAATCCCATTTGTCCTCGAATGGCCTAGATAACACATCGGCTAATTGATTTAAAAATCCAAATCTTATGACATGATGTATTCCACAAACAAACCACAATCAAGAGCTACCATGTCGCTACCATTAAAACCAAGCTACTACTTATCACACCATTCGCACTAATTCACTTACACTCATCATATTCTATATCTAAGCGCAACCCAAAAGCATACCATCATTTTAATAAAGCGCTACATTGAAAACAAGAAAACGCCTAAGTATCCTACACATGACTCGACCAAACCAACAGATGGAATAAAAAAACTACAACACAAAATAAAACCAAGCGTAACAATGAGCAAAAGAAAACGACACGCACCTGATTAACGACACGAGCAGGAATACAAGGCAAAAATCGGAACCAAAACGACTCGATTATGATAACAAATCGGTTGCAAGATCAGATTGTGATGGTTGTGTGTTAGGTGACAGATATGTAGCCGGGTAATGAGTATGGGTCGGGTCGGGTTGGTCAGGCTGGAGGGTATGGGTCGGGTTGAGTGGAAGTGAAGTGAAGGAGGCGGAAGGTGGTTATGGTGGTTCGGGACTGCAGAGGTGGTGAAAGAGGGCAGCAGCGGCGGCGGGTGCAGGGTGGAAGACAGCAGAGGTGGTGGTTCGTGGGTATGGTGTGGTTCGAAGGTGGGTTGGTTGGGGTAGGTTGGTTGCAGGTGGGTCGGTTGGGGTTTGGAGGTTGTCGGGTTAGGGTTGGGTTGGGTTGGTGGTGGAAAGCGGCGGCGGGTGTGACGGGTTATGGAGCAAAGTAGGGGCGGAGTAGGGTGGTTGGGTTACGATTGCAGAGTAGGGGCGGAGTAGGGTTATGGTTTGGTTGGAGATGGTGGTTTGGGTGATGGTTGAAGGAGGAAGATGGTGATTTGAGAAGAAGGAATGGAAGTTTAGGTTTAGAACACTTTGGGGAAGAAGGTAAGATGACAGGTTCACGTTTTTTTTTTTTTTTTTTTTTTTTTTTTTTTTTTTTTTTTTTTTGGATGATCTTGGAGACCCATGAATGGTATAGCAAAATGTTAGAGGGTCTCTAATAACCGTGTTGACAGAAAGTTTTGATGATTTTGTACTTAGAAAAAAATTTTAACTTCTCAATTCTAACACTCCCCAACCCCTTAAAACCTATTCCAATGCCCCATTAACATGTAAACTTACCTGGACTCCTGTTAGTGATGATTCCTCGTGTCAAAATAGGTACGATTACCTGAAAAACTCAAACACACAAAAAAACGCAAAACCGAAAACAACGAAAATACACAAAAATATTAAAAAAAATTGTACAAACTCTACAATTACACATACCGAATGCGTTATCACTTACCTTCATCATCCGGTTCACTCGTCAAAAAGCAAACCGGCTCTTCTGTTGTTCCGTGGATGTCAGACGAATCCAGGTACGGTTTAAGTCGATGTCCATTCACTACTTGACGTAAATGATCATCAAAGTCTTCAATCTCGACATCACCGTATTCACCAACTCTCGTAATTAAGTATGGCCCCGTCCACTTGCTTTTCAACTTCCCTGGAAATAATTTAAGACGGGAATTGTACAACCATACCTTTTGGCCTACCTCGAACTTCTTCAAACGAAGCTTGGCATCGTGCACCTTCTTCATCTTGTCCTTGTATGATGATGCACTCTCATATGCTTCATCTCTCAGCTCCTCAAGCTCACACAGATTCAACTTCCTTTCTTTACCTGCAACATCATAATCAGTATTAACTTCTTTAACAGCCCATAATGCCCTATGTGCTATTTCCACCGGTAAATGGCAACCCTTCCCATAAACCAATCGGTATGGTGTGGTGCCAATTGGTGTCTTATAAGCTGTACGGTAAGCCCATAATGCATCATCTAGCTTGGTGGACCAGTCCTTACGATCTGGTCTTACTGTCTTTTGTAAAATCTCTTTAATTTGACGATTTGACACCTCAACTTGCCCACTTGTCTGTGGGTGATACGGGGTTGCAATTCTGTGATCCACACCATACCGTTTAAGCAATTTACCGAATTTAAAATTCTTGAAATGCGACCCCCCATCACTGATGATCACACGGGGAAGTCCAAATCGTGTAAAGATGTTTGATACTACAAAATTGCAAACAACGGTATGGTCGTTTGTCCTGGTGGCTATTGCTTCTATCCATTTAGATACATAATCGACAGCCACCAAGATATACTGATAACCCCTGGAATTTGGGAACGGGCCCATGAAGTCGATCCCCCACACATCAAAAATATCAACCACGAGGATAGGCTGCATGGGCATCTCATTCCGTTTAGTTATGCTTCCCATCTGCTGACACTTGGTGCAGTTCTTAGCAAACTCAAAAGCATCTTTAAAAATGCTTGGCCAATATAACCCCGATGATAGCACTTTGTGTCCTGTTTTCTGCCCGCTGAAGTGTCCTCCACAAGCCGATGCATGCACAAGTCCCAATACGCATTGAACTTCCGATTCTGGGATACATCTTCGAATTATCTGGTCAGCTCCTATCTTAAACAAGTCTGGTTCATCCCAAATGTACTGCTTCGCTTGAGCCTTCAAGTGAGTTCTCTTTTTCTTTGCCCAATGCTCTGGGATGATACCTGCAGCCAAATAATTAACAATGTTAGCATACCATGGTGAAGTAGATACTTCGAATAGCTGCTCATCTGGAAAGCTCTCATTGATCTCATTAGTGACTTCAGCATCCATATGGGGCAATCTAGACAAGTGGTCTGCCACCACATTTTCACTTCCCTTCTTGTCTCTAATTTCCAGATCAAACTCCTGAAGCAGGAGAACCCAACGGATCAATCTGGGTTTCGCATCCTTTTTCTCCATCAAATAACGCACCGCGCTGTGATCTGAATACACAATCACCTTGCTTCCCCAAATGTAAGACCTGAACTTATCAAGAGCAAACACAACTGCAAGTAATTCTTTTTCAGTAGTAGTATAATTCAATTGTGCTACGTCCAACGTCTTACTTGCATAATAAATTACCACTGGTTTTTTATCTACCCTTTGACCCAAAACGGCCCCAACTGCATAGTCACTCGCGTCACACATGATTTCAAAAGGCTGTGACCAATCGGGTGCTTGCAGAATTGGGGCTTCAACCAGTTTTTCTTTCAAAGTGTTGAAAGCTTTTACACACTCCTCATCAAATACAAAAGGTTCATCTTTTAAAAGTAACTTGCAAAGTGGTTTTGTGATTGTGCTAAAACCTTTTATGAACCTTCTATAAAAACCAGCATGTCCTAGAAACGACCTAACCCCTTTAACATTTGTGGGAGGAGGTAAAGTTGAAATAGCTTTAATTTTTGCATGATCAACCTCAATCCCACGTTTTGAAATTACATGCCCTAACACCACCCCTTCTTGAACCATAAAATGGCTCTTTTCCCAGCTTAAAACTAAGTTTGTTTCAATACATCGTTTTAAAACCTTAGTTAATTGTTCTAAGCATGATTCAAAAGAGGTTCCAAAAATTGAGAAGTCATCCATAAAGATTTCAAGTGAGTCCCCAACCATATCTGAAAAGATACTCATCATGCACCTCTGAAAGGTGGCGGGGGCATTACACAACCCAAATGGCATTCGCCTGAATGCAAAGGTACCATAAGGGCAGGTAAATGTGGTCTTTTGTTGGTCTTCAGGGTGGATGGCAATTTGATTATACCCTGAATAACCATCAAGAAAACAATAAAATTTCTGACCTGATAACTTCTCGATGATCTGATCAATGAACGGTAAAGGGAAGTGGTCCTTCGAGGTAGCTGCATTCAGCTTCCTGTAATCAATGCATATTCTCCACCCAGTAACAGGTCGGGTGGCAATTTCTTCCCCTTTTTCGTTCCTGACTATCTGAATCCCTGCTTTCTTGGGAACGGTCTGTGTTGGGCTTACCCAAGTGCTGTCAGAGATGGGATAAATGATACCCGCATCCAGCCACTTCAGAACTTCTTTCTTTACTACTTCTCTCATGTTCGGGTTAAGCCTTCTCTGTGCATCTCTTGCCGGTTTTGCTCCCTCCTCTGTTATGATTTTATGCATCACTATTGAGGGGCTTATTCCTTTCAGGTCTGCAATAGTCCACCCAATTGCAGCCCGGTGTGCAACCAAAACTTCCATCAAAGCTTTCTCCTGTTCCTCAGTCAAACCTGCAGAAATAATAACAGGAAGAGTATCATTAGCACCAACAAAAGCATATTTTAGATGTTTAGGTAGCTCTTTAAGTTCTAATTGTGGTGGTGTCTCTAATGATGGTTTCAGCTTTGTGTCAATGTGATCTGGCAAACTCTCCACATGATAAGACCAAGGTGGTCTTCCTTCTCTCACTACCATTGCCTCCACCTTTGCATCCTCTTCCTCGAGTTCCTTGACTGTCTCAGAATATAACCTGCCAAACAAAGCACATTCTGCCATGGACTCGTCCCCCTCATCATTAGGAATGTAAGGAGGAACGCGTCCGTCAATGATGTCTGCCATAAAGCATTCATCACTAACATTGGGGTTAGAAACATTACCAAAAACACTTAACCGCATCTTACGGTTACCAAAAGTCATATCCACAGTACCTGTCCTGCAATTAATCTGAGAGTCAGAAGTAGCTAAAAATGGTCTGCCAAGAATCACAGTCGGTTGCTTGGTTTTATCAACAGAAACATAATCAAGGACCAAGAAATCGACTGGATAATAAAACTCATTAACTTTCACAATCACATCTGACAATACTCCCCGGGGTAGCTTAGGAGTCAAATCAGCCAACACCACAGTGGTATCAGCTTTCTTAAGTGGACCGAACTCATACTGGTCATACAAGCTCCCCGGTAGTATACTCACACTCGCTCCAAGATCCAAAAGGGCTCGTGTCATTTGAAAATCACCAACTTGAATTGAAATAATTGGTGCCCCTGGATCCTGTAACTTTTCAGGCAGAGTACCTGAAATTATTGCACTCACATCTGCTGGCATGTCAAGTTTCTTTGGAATTTTATGATTTCTTTTCTGAGTGCACATATCTTTCAGGTACTTTGCATATGCAGGAATTTGTTTAATTGCATCTAAAAGAGGAAGATTGATTTTAACTTGTTTGAAAACCTCCCACATTTCATCCGATTGTGGGCCTCTTTTATTGACTGTCTTTTTCTTACCAGGATCAATGAGAGCTGCAGGAAAAGGGATGGTATTACCTTCCACACCCTTTTCTACAACCTGGTTGGAATTATTGATCAAAACACTTTTATTTTTATTTTTTTCTTTTTCTAAAGCAATGTTAGGTGTTTTGTTCAATTCAACAAATTCCTGTTCATCTTCACTATCATCACTACCCAAATCCTCCACCACACCCTCAACAAACTGTGGTGGAGTTCCCACTTTATTATCATAAACCTTACCATTGCGCAAAATACTTACCTGGTTGATTTGCACATTCCTCGCATTCCTTGAGCTTGATTGCTGGTGTTGAGGATTAATGGTGGTGTCACTTGGTAGCTTCCCTGGATCTCTCTTAGACATATCTGCAGCCAATTGCCCTACCTGCTTGGACAATGCTTCCACAGTCTTATCCCTCACTTCATTGTCTTTTCGCATTCCCTTGACCTCTTCCTGAACTGTCCTGACATCGTTCTGTACAGCTTTAATGGCATCCAAGATTGCACTCAGTTGATCATTACCTCCTCCTGATGTGCCTTGTTGATTTCCTCTCTGCTGCTGACCACTCTGATTATAGGTATTCTTTGAGTAACCCCCTTGATTATATCCATACTGCCTGTTCTGAAACTGTTGTTGATTTCCTCCCTGCACATTAGAACCAGAAAAGTTAGGATTTAATTGATTATTAGGATTACCATACCTGAAGTTTGGGTGGTTTTTGAGCCCAGGATGATAGGTGTTGGAATTCATGTCATATTGCTTCCGTTCTCCATAAACTTGATTCACCTCTTCTGTATTCTCCAAAGGCCCCTGGCAGTCTTGGGCTAGATGTCCCAACTCCCCACAATCAGTACATACCGAAAAAGCATTAGCTGCCTTCGCCTCACTATTCTTCCCCAAATTAAGTTGAGCTACCTGTTTTGCCAAGAGTAAATTTTGCTGCTTCAACTTCTCAATTCTTTCTTCAGCCTCATAGTCCGCTGCCTTGACAGATGATGGTCTCAACTTCCTACATGATTGTGCCTGTCTCTTTGAAGTGGCACTCATCCTTTCCAAGTGTCCCCAATCCACAGCTTCAGTGTTAGTAAAGAATGTGCCATTGCTAATGGCAGTCAACCCCCTAACATCCTCCGGTGTCAATCCATCATAAAAAGCTTTTATTAATTCCCATGTCTGAATCCCATGATGAGGACATTTTCTCAATAACTCTTTGAATCTAGTAAAAGCCTCATGGAATGCTTCCCCCGAATTCTGCTGAAATCCTCTTATTGCATCCCGAGCTTCAGATGTTCTGCTCATGGTGTAGTACTCTTCCAAGAAAATTTGTTGCATATCCTGCCAAGTGTAAATACTACCTGGGGGTAGTGTAGCAAACCATTGCCTTGCCCTGTCCTTCAAGGTGAACTGAAACATCACCAACATTACCTGATCCTTAGTAAACCCTGATCCTCCAATCATATTGCACACAGACTCAAATGCTGATATATGTAGGTAAGGCTCTTCAGATCTTTTTCCATAGAACTCAGGCAGATGACCCAAATATTGGGGTCTCACTTCAAATGCTCTCCCATTCCTACTAACAGGTGTGACTACAGCTGAGGAATTGGGTACAATAACCGGCCGAAAATGACTATCAACGCCCTGAACCGGTGCCCTCTGACGTATCTGTGGGACACCGTCTACTAACTGTAACTCATCTCCCATCCCCATATTCCCAACATTAAATTGAGGAACCCCTTGTGGTGCTTGATTATTTCTGTATCCCTGAACACGGTTCCCCTGATTAACCCGCTGTGGTGGCTGCTGCTCATACTCCATGTCATGCCCATAATTACCATATCTCCCATCATACGGTTCCTGTTCGTCCTCTTGATCCCATTCAGAGTCCCAAGTATGCACACTTCCCTCATCATATCTCTGTTGGTTCTGTTGTCGGTTGGGTGGGATAACTGCTTGTTGTGGACGAGGTTGGTTTCTTGGATTTTGTTGGTTTTGTTGTGGACGTGGGTTAGCAGCTTGAAAATACTCACCAGGTTGGAATTGTTGTTGTGGTGGTGGTGGGTTTGGGATGGGTTGGTTTGGTAGAGCAGGTGGAATAAGATCATTCGGTTGGTTAGGTATTTGGTCATTTTGGTTATCCTGATCAGCCATCTCAATAGCTGCTTCTTCAATTCTCTGAGCGACTGTTGAAGAACTTGATTGCTTCTTTACTGCTGAACGAAAAACAACACGGTTTTGACGTGCTGTCTTCTCAATCTCTGGATCAAATAACAATGGAGACGACTTTTTGGAAAACCTAGTATGCATGCAACACAGAAGTCAGCTGCACACACAAAAACAAGAAAACAAATAGAGTAGTACTGAACGAAGAAGAGAAATAAAATACGGAAACAAATAACTAAAAAAAAAAAGACAATTTTTTTTTTTTTTTTAAGAGAATAAACAAACTAAACTAAACTAAACACTAAGCGCACGAACTCCCCGGCAACGGCGCCATTTTGATCGCGAGTCGAAGTGCTAATCAAAAACTATTTTAAAAACTACTCCTTAGCTACAACTGACTGCAGTATAGGAAGTAGGGTTGTCGAACCTCAGGGAGTTTGTGGAAAGTGATAAGTTACTAATTTCTAATTAATTTAAGATTAACTAAAGTAATTTTATGAATTTTAATGTAAAAGTGCTGCAGTGCTGCAAAACGGTTTGATAATAGAGTTTATAAAAGACAATAATATGGAAAAACGGTCACTCCGGGTTTCTGATTTGGTAATTATCAACTGAATTATGTTAATACCCTACCTAGGAAATCACATAGACATGACTTTGTTTAAATTGTTCAACCCAATTCAGCTATCATAACATTAATTGCAAAGTTAAATTAATCCTAGTGCAAGAAAACCAAGATACGATAACATAATGCAATAATATTAATCAACCGAACTGTCTAGATCAGTCAAACATACAATTAGATGCCAAGAACATTAAGGTGTTCACAAAATCTAATCCAAGTAATAAGTATCAAACATAAAACAATTGATAAAATAACCAAATCGTTCACCCGGAGAAACCGCAGGATGTTTAGCCTTGCATAATCATGATTTCGGCTTCAAAACTTGTTCTGGATTGCTCTGGCATCAACCGGAATGAATGGAACTGCAAAAAGTCTTCAAAATCCTCCCTTAGAAGCTCTGGAAATCGATCATCCCCTCCTTAAACGGCTGCTAGGTTTTTAATTGCGAAAATGGGCTTTTTTATGGGCTGAAGAGTTATTAGAGACCCATGAACAACTGTTTCTGGAATTAGAGGGTCTCCAATAACCTGAAACTGACGCGGGGGTATCTTCAGTAGTTATCAGAATTCATTAAGGGTAAAATCGTCATTTTTCCTCTATTTTACTTCCTGGAGACCCGCGAATAACTTTTACTGAAATTAGAGGGTCTCTAATTTCAGTTCTTCCAGATTTGTTTCTTTTTTTATTTCCAATTTCATCGAATGCTCGTCTCCTCTCCAACTAAGCTCTTTTTCTCTCGTTTTAGCCCACGAACACCTACTTAACACCAAGACACAAATAAGTATCTAAGACACGATATTCACGAACGATAAACGGTTAAAAACTATACAAAACTAATATATAAATGTGATGCATTTGGCAACACATCAATGTTCTAATATCGAAATAACCTTTTTAATATTGTTATCTAGAATGCGATGTAGATAACACAAAAGAACCTAACTAAGTTAGATTTTGGGTTAAATACTTATAAGGGTTATATCGAAACCCCAACCCCTTCACCCCGCTTATTCCGAGTCACGACTCGTTCTTACCTTGGTCCGCGGACTCTCTGCGGAATTTGACACCACCGCTGCTCTAATTAATCAGCAGCAAGCCGACTGGGATTCGGCTCGGACCATGCTCAACGATGAAGTGTTACGACAGGAAGCTCGCAAACCCAAAGCATCGTCTGTCCTTGCAGCCACCACCACCGGGAACCCTTCTACGCAACACCCAACACCCGGCAACACCACCCAGCACCCACCTCCGGCCGATTATTCTTCTCAGCAGCAGTCCCGGGGACGCGGCCGCGGGTCAGGGTACAGAGGACGCGGATGTGGAGGCAGAGGCCGTGGGTATCGGCCGAATAACAACTGGGCATTCCAAGCGCACACTTACCCTCAATGGGCTTGGTGGCAAACCCCACCTTGCCCTTATCCTTCACAGGCCCCTTGGAAGCCCACTCCGCCCAGCCCACAGCAACATTCCTCAGCTAACTATACAGGTTACACACCTCAGTTGGGCTTCAGCCCCTTTGGCCCATACCAGGCCCAGTACAGCCCACACCAGGCCCAGTTCGATGCTCTCAATCCATCAGATCTCAGCGCTGCTTACAACACTTCTCAGCTTGCTTACACGGATCCGAATCTCTATTTTGACACTGGCGCGGAACGGACCGTCTCAAACAATAAAGGTATGATTTCTCGCCCTGATCTTTATCCTGCATCCACTAAAATTTTGGTAGGCAATGGCAATGTTTTAACTGTTGAGGATTCTGGCACGGGCTACCTCCCAATCCTCAACCGTACCTATATTCTACCCAATATCCTTTTTAGTCCTAAAATCATTAAAACCTTATTATCTGTTAGACGTTTCACCCGTGAAAATAATGTGTCAATTGAATTTGATCCGTTTGGTTTTTCTTTGAAGGACCTCAAAACGGGACGCCACCTGTCCCGCCACAATAGCACGGGGGATCTCTATCCAATCACACCACCAACGCTTCCGCCTCAAGCTTGCTTCCTCACCACCTTCTCTCTACCATGGCATGACAGACTTGGACATCCTGGCTCACAAGTCTTAGATATTCTTAGTCGTAATTTTGGTTTTTCTTGTAATAAAACACAACATTCTAGTTTTTGCAATTCTTGTCATTTATCTAATAGTAAACGTCTTCCTTTTTATGACTCAAATTCATTTACCTTTTCGCCTTTTGATATAATTCACTGTGATTTGTGGACCTCGCCAATTCCAAGTAAAAGTGGTTACAAGTATTATATGGTTTTAATTGATAATTTTTCACACTTTATCTGGGTCTATCCGCTCAGATACAAGCCTGAAACCTTCCCAACGTTTGTCAAATTCCACCGTCTTATTGCCACCCAGTTTCAACGAAACATCAAAACCTTTCAATGTGACCTAGGCGGCGAATTTGACAACAATGCATTTAAAACCTTTGCCACTCAAAACGGTCTTCTTTTCCGTTTTGCTTGCCCTCAAACCTCCTCACAAAACGGCCGGGCTGAACGGATGATCCGTCGTCTAAACGACATCATTCGGGCTTTACTTGTCCATGCCCATTTACCCCCTTCCTTTTGGGTCGAAGCCCTACACACCGCTACCTACCTACACAACATCCTTCCAACTAAACGTCTAAACTTTTACACACCCACTTTCGCCCTTTACCTTCGGCATCCCACATACGACCACCTTCGTGTGTTCGGCTGTGCCTGCTACCCAAACCAATCCGCCACCCAACCCCACAAATTACATGCCCGATCCATTAGATGTATTTTCCTTGGTTATCCCCCGGATTTTCGGGGTTACCGGTGCTTCGACCCTACCACTGGCAAGGTCCACATCTCTCGCCACGTCACCTTTGACGAGGCCACTTTTCCTTTCACCATTCCCACTACTCCTTCTTCTTATCGCTTTCTGGACGAGACAGCCCCCCCGGGTTTCTCTTTCATCCGGCCCCCACCCACACTGCCAATACCCGTCCGGCCTAACATTCACCCTGCCACCGCCCCTTATCCCATTACCTATACCCGTCGACCTCGACCACCACCGGCCCCGTCCTCTGCTACGACAGCTCCAACCAACCAGCCACCACCCACGGATTCACCACCACCTACGGCCCCACCCCCACCACCACCATCCGCCCCCACCACCAACTCCCATCCCATGACCACCCGCTCCAAAGCCAAAATTTTACACACCACCGTCTCTCCCGTACCCAAGACCTATGCCCAAGCCTTTGCCGACCCTCATTGATTACATGCCATGCAAACCGAGTTTAGTGCGTTACAGGAAAATGAAACATGGGAGCTTGTGCCACGACCGGTTGATCGCCCGGTTATTCGATGTATGTGGCTCTTTAAGCACAAGTTTAAATCAGATGGGGCTCTGGAAAGGTATAAAGCCCGGTTGGTCGTTAACGGAAAATCCCAAACAGTGGGAGTTGATTGCGAGGACACTTTTAGCCCGATTGTCAAGCCGGCCACAATTCGTACTGTTCTTTCTATTGCAGTTTCCCGCTCTTGGCCTATACATCAGTTGGATGTCAAGAACGCCTTCCTCCACGAGCACTTAAATGAGACGGTTTTTATGCATCAACCGACTGGGTTTGTTGATCAGCGGTATCCCAATTTTGTGTGCAGATTGAAGAAGTCCCTTTATGGACTTAAGCAGGCCCCTCGCGCTTGGTATATGCGCTTTGCCAATTATATTTTGGCCCATGGTTTTCGCAGTAGCACATGCGACAACTCCTTATTTATTTATAACAAGGGTGACCAGGTTGCTTATTTATTATTATATGTTGATGATATCGTCCTTACGGCTTCTTCAGCTTCCTTTTTGAATGATATTATCTCGACTCTCTCACGGGAGTTTGCTATGACGGACTTGGGCCCTTTGCACCATTTTCTAGGAATTAAAATCACTAGGGATACGAAGGGGTTATTTCTGGATCAGGCCCAATACGCCAAAGATATCATCTCTCGGGCTAATATGACCACCTGTAAACCATGTGCTACTCCGGTTGATCTCTCTGCGAAACTAAGTGCTTCTGATGGGTCTTTATTTCATGATCCTACGTTATATCGTAGCCTTGCCGGTGCTCTCCAGTATCTCACATTCACACGACCATATATTTCTTATGCCGTACAGCAGATTTGTTTATTCATGCACGAGCCACGAGATCCGCATTACGCGTTTCTGAAACGGATCATTCGCTACATCCAAGGCACGCTACAGTATGGCCTACGCATCATCAAGTCGGATACTCATTCATTGGTCGCTTATTCTGATGCCGATTGGGGCCGCTGACCAGATTCTCGACGGTCTACTAGTGGTTACTGCGTTTTTCTTGGGGACAACTTGGTTTCCTGGTCATCCAAACGACAGCCAACCATATCCCGATCTAGTGCTGAGGCTAAGTACCGTGGAGTTGCAAACGCCGTTGCTGAGGCCACCTGGCTTCGAAATCTGCTGTTAGAGTTACACCTTCCTCTTCGTCGTGCCTCAGTTATTTATTGTGATAATGTATCTGCGGTCTATCTCTCGGATAATCCTGTCCAACACCAGCGAACCAAACATATAGAGATCGACATCCATTTTGTTCGGGAGAAGGTCAGAGTTGGGGATATTCGTGTGTTACATGTGCCGTCTTCATTACAGTATGCAGATATTTTTACAAAGGGGATTTCGCGACAGTTGTTTGAAGCTTTTCGTTCCAGTTTGAGCGTTTGTCCTACGCCCGCTCGAACTGCGGGGGAGTCTTAACCGATAATTATCAGCATTATCTATTGTTTTATATTTAGAATTGATATTATCTTATGTTTAGAATGTTTATCGTTTCCTAATTTATAGCTAGGGTTTCATTGTTATCTATCCCTATATAAAGGGCCCCTTGTATTCATTATTATTCATTCATAATAACAATAATTCAGAAACCTTTAAAAAGATGATGATTTTAGGTTTTCATTACTAGCTTTGAAGTTGCTAAAATAGTTGTAAATCTATGTTTCTAGCATGGGTTGTGTAAAAATTCCATCCTATGTGTATTGCATGATACCTATGTGCTAGGTTGATTGCAAGTTGAATTGAAAGGATAGCTAAACATAATGGCTAGAATGGTGTTTTCATGATGAGTTCATGAATTGGTTACTTACTAGGTAACTAGTAATTAGAATAACCAAGGATGGTATAGTTATGCATACTAGGTGTTTGTGAAAATGCCTAGTTAGTAATGTTGAATGAATATTATGTTGAAAACACACTTTATGATGAATGAGTTGCCTAATGATAATTAGGAAGTTAAATGTGCACTAAACTTAATGAATTGACATGGTAAATAGAAGGGATAGTTCATAATTAAGACTATTGCCTTATGATTAGTGTACACAACATGTAAAAGGTTATTTTGACTAATAAAAAGTCAAACTAACTCAAACGGATATGAGTTAGTTATTTGAAACAATGACTAACTTGATTTATCTTGAGTATAGAGAAGTGGATCTTGTCAAGCTAGGTGAAAGCTTGAGGAGGAAAGGATCAAACGGATAAGCGGACCATGGAATGCATAAATGAGGCCAAGGTAAGTGACTTATCTTCAATAAGTCTCATAGTAACTAAATGATTGTGTAAATGCAAGAAAATATGGATTATGGGAATGTGGGATTCTAACTCAATATGGGTTAGAATCATCAAAATGAAAGAAAAAAATTGTTTAGTTTGGGATAGGACGCCCAAATATAGATAAACGAGTATATAAGAAATGGGACAAATGGGTCAAGTGAGGTCGATGTCACTTGGGCCCAAGATTAGTAACATTATAATTGAGAATTGAAATAAACGGGTCAAATGAGTTAGAGGCTGTTTCGTGGTCTTAACCCTTTCGTTTCGACACGAAATTCGGTCAGAAGTTGTTTTACAACATAAAGGATGTTGGGTAATTTTTATAGATTTTTCTAAAGTCGTTTAACGTGGTTTTCGCGGATGTTTTGTCAATAAATTAGTCGTTGACAGAATCAGGTCTGCTAATTGCAGAGCCTGTTTCGTGGTCTTAACCATTTCGTTTCGACACAAAATTCGGTCAGAAGTTGTTTTACAACATAAAGGATGTTGGGTAATTTTTATAGATTTTTCTAAAGTCATTTAACGTGGTTTTCGCGGATGTTTTGTCAATAAATTAGTCATTGACAGAATCAGGTCCGCTAATTGCAGAGCCTGTTTCGTGGTCTTAACCAATTCGTTTCGACACGAAATTCGGTCAGAAGTTGTTTTACAACATAAAGGATGTTGGGTAATTTTTATAGATTTTTCTAAAGTCGTTTAACGTGGTTTTCGCGGATGTTTTGTCAATAAATTAGTCGTTGACAGAATCAGGTCCGCTAATTGCAGAGCCTGTTTCGTGGTCTTAACCATTGCGTTTCGACACGAAATTCGGTCAGAAGTTGTTTTACAACATAAAGGATGTTGGGTAATTTTTATAGATTTTTCTAAAGTCGTTTAATGTGGTTTTCGCGGATGTTTTGTCAACAAATTAGTCGTTGACAGAAACAGGTCCGCTAATTGCAGAGCCTGTTTAGTGGTCTTAACCATTGAGTTTCGACACGTTATATGGTCAAAAGTTGTATTACAACATAAAGGATGCTCGGTAATTTTTCTATATTTTTCCGAACATGTTTGATGTGGTTTTGGCGATTGTTTTGTCAGTAAATAGTTGTTGACAGCAAAAAGGTTGGTTTACTTATATGCATAATAAGTTAAAACTCTTAATGGGTCAAATGGGTAAAATGGCATAAATGTTTAAAGAACCGAAAGGGTACTCAAACATGAGACTTGGTATCCTTAGAACATGTTATAGCAATGTTAAACGAGTTCCCAAGGGTCCTTGGGGATGGTCGAGGACCTAAGTAAAAGTCCAACCAAAGGTTGGGTAAATATCGAGGAATTGTGATTGTTTATGCAGGCGATTCAGAGTATTCAGCAGCTTCAGAACCGTAGGCTACGGTTCAAAATGGGCAAACTAATCAGGTTATCTGAACCGTAAGTTACGGTTTGAGAACCGTAGCTTACAGCGGGATTATTTTCCCACAAAAAAAAAAGTTAGTTTGTTGTTTTGAAATGATTTGACCCGTTAATCTCAAATACTAATCGTTTATCGTGTGTATTTGTAGTAGGCATGTCTAAGGAGCAGAACCGGATACAAAACGGACCAAGCATGAAACCGAACACACCCGAGACCAAGTTATGATTTCGTCTTCACACGTCGTGTAGGACATTTTAGTAAAACAGCAATGATGTTGTAAAAATGTAATGTGTATGAAAGTCAAGCTTAGAGATGTCGAATTAATAATATCACGTGCGGATCTTCCAAGGATCCGGACGTACAAATATGGTTTAAAAGAAAAGAAATATATATATACATATATACACTAATCTGGGACCATAAAACTGATTTAGTTGCTAACAAATTACTTAACTATAAATACCATACTTTGTCATTTTCATCATTTCACAAACCCTAGTCGCCTCTAAACACTCTCTCTTGACTCTAATCACTAGGGAAGGAGTTTTTGCCCTTGTTTTCATAATCTAACCTACAAACATCATCCAAACAAAGATCTAAGGTGTGTTCTTGAGCTAAGACCCTTTTTAATGTATTTTGATTCGTTTTTATCAAACCCCAAAGGTCCAGATCTGTTCTAAAGTGGTTTTTATGATTAAAAACCTTTCAAGCATCTTTCTAAACAAAACCATATCATTAAACTTGAGTTTTCATATAAATTAACATGTCTTAATGGTGTTTTATGTTGTGTTATATGTGGGATAATGATTAAATGATGTTTAGATGATAGAAAAATGATCTAGGGCTATTATTGGTATTGGTTTATGATTGTTTTAGGTTACAATTGGATAGATGATGCTATTATGTCTATTTTGGGGATTTTTGTTAAATCTAGGGCTTGAAACATGTTGTTATTATTAATAAAACGATTGGGGGTTTTCATGAACATAATAAACTGAGCATTTTGAGATGATTATGAAAGGATTTTGAAAAGTTTCCAAATTGGGTAAAGTTTTCATGCATGATGTGATGTTTCCATAATTTTGCCATTTTGGGTAAGTGTTAAAACGGATGAATTTTGGAGTAAAATTAGTAGGGTTTCGTGGGGATATGTTATTCATACTTCACTGTTTGTGTTTCGTGATGTTTCGTGATGTTTTCGGATTGTTTTGATGCGATTTGATGCGTTTTAGAACACTTGCAGCAGGCTGGTTCGAACCAAGACCCATTCAACCTATCGTGGGGTCGAACATGGGGTCTTGGGGTCAAACCAAACATCTTACAGGTCGAACGAACTTGATTTAGGTTGAATTAACACATGTTAAGGTCGAATTAACATGTGTTAAGGTCGAATGAACTTGTATTAGGTTGCATGAACTTATAAAAGGGGTCGAATGAGCATATCTTAGGTCGAACCAAGTCCATTAGGGTCGAACCAAGCCCATTTCTCTTCTGATTCGACCCAACTACTTCATATGTGCGATTTTTTATGCAAACTAAGTATTTTATGGTTGAACCTTACATGTAATCCATGTATACTTGATTAGTTTATGTAATGGGTCACTAACGGGATGTCAGGTCAGTCTAGTGTGTCGGTTGAGCAGTCGAACACGTTTTCAAACATACTTAATCACGATCTGGACAATCGGGGACTAGATAACCTTAAGGTTATTAGTCAAAACACTTATATGAACTTTTATGATAGATTCCCGGTATTAGGAACTATCAAGACTTGTTGATAACTCTTTTATATAGAAGACGCAAATCTAAGGTGAGTTTCATAGCCCTACTTTTATTGGTTTTACTTTTGGGGGAGAAAACATGCGCTAAACTTATATTTTATGAACATATGTCATACTATGGGTTACTTTTGAGTTGCTATACGGTCTTTGGAAGTCCCGGGGGAAACCATGAATGTGGAGGGTTGCACAACGGGGGAAATATGGATATATCTATTAGGTGTGACCTGCCCCACTCGTCGACTGGAGGTCGGACGGGTGCATGTTGTCTCGAACTATGCTAAACTTGCTAAACATTATTCGGGCTGTTTAAACATGTGCTAAACTTGCTAAACGTGTCCAGTAATGGTTTTCCAATCGTAGTAGTAGCAAAAACTTACGCATAGCTAGCGTACTTTGGCTTTCACATGACATAGTATTGACAGGTTTGAACTTGATAACATTTGGTAACCCTTAGTAACGTTTTATGAAACCTGTGAACTCACCAGCATTATATGTTGACACATTTTTGGCATTTTTTCTCAGGTCGCTAAGGTAGCAACACACGGACTAGGCACACGGGTCTGCATGGCGTCTAGGGCTTTAGTTCATGTTTTTGAATAATATTTTGAAACTATTTTGTCACATGGGTTGTACTTGAATTTGCTTCCGCTACGGTTTTGAGATATTAAAGTTTATGTTTTGAGTCTACGTATCTTTCATATAGTTTTTGTTTATTGTGACCGTTGACTTGGATCCTGGTTTGTCACGCGCCTCGCGGTAAAACCCCACATGTGGAATTTGAGGGTGTGGCAGAGCTCGAGTTTGATAAATAAACGAGCTTTGTTTTAGGCTCAAGCTCGGCTCGAGCTCGATAAAGCTCGTCTCGTTTTAAACTTTTTGCCGAGCCAAGCTCAAGTAGCTCACGAGCTGCTTGACTCGTTTGCACCCCTACCATCCACCAACATAAGCATTACACAAAGCATATGAAGTTTGATTTAATATGATTTAATAACATTATACACACTGAAATTACAATCAGAATATGCACCAAAGTCATCTACTATAAATCTAATTACTTAACAATGCAGAAATTGCAGTACCTAAATTCTAAAACAATAAACAGACACTGATCAGCTATGTAAATCAATACAATAAACAAGTTTAAAAATAATAATTTATACACCATATCATTCTAAAATTAAAACAAAGGACACGAAGGTATCCGAATTAAAACTTAATGAAGCAGCAATGATTGAATCAGTGAATAACATGAGTGAGAGAGCAAACATGATAATATCCTCCGGCAAGTTGTGTTTTATTGATCGTCGACTGCTTAAGAATGAAACACTAAAATCAAATGTTATGTGGTAGGTGCTGATGGTTATGGAGGCCAGGTGACAGGTTAGTTGTGGTGAAAAGTGGAGGAGATGGTGGTTGATTGTGGTAGTGAAAGGTGAAGATGGTGGTGGGTGAAGGTGAAGAAGGACGTGGGTGGTGGGTCCCACTAAAATTTTTAAATATTAAAGAGAACTACACAATTAGTCCTTATAGTTTACTATTAGTTTCACTTTTGAGGTTGGTGGTGAGCCCCACTTAAGTTTCACTTTTGGTCCTTGTGATTACCATTTGTCACATTAGGATATACTCAGTTAAATATTAACATCTGTTAGTGCTAATACCCTATTATATTACAAAAACCTAAACTTAACATCTTAACATGAAACTTTTAAACTTTAATACTCATTGGTGAAACTAATGGTAAATCACAGAGACTAATTTTGTAGTTCTCTCTTAATGTATAGATATAGATATTGATGTTTACATAACGTTTTTTAATTATATATTCTTGTTGAAATAGATAAGACATGCACGAACATTATGAAATAACAAAACCTTTGACGTTATAAACTTGTTTAATAATAAAACACACTGATTAGTTGCTATTAAAATTATCTCAAATTAAATATCAAGCAAATGGAATCATATTATAATATGAATTTAAAATAAAAGGTGATGGAATAATTTGGATTTAAAAATTAGTGGTTTGAAAGATATAATGAACATTTGCAAAGAAAGCAATGTGTAACATGGGGCTATTTGATTTAATGGACCACCAACGTGCATTTATGATCATAGCTCAAGTTTGACCACTATAATTTATTTCATAAAGTTAAAGTTTAATTCCTAATAAAGGGGACTAATTAGAAAACAAAATATAATAAGAAGAAGAAGATGGTTACAAATACCAAAATATAGTTATTACTTATTTTATACACAATAGCACAAAAAACTGTACACCGGTAATCATCTTATAAATTATAAGATGTCCATCAACGACTATTTTCTCTATTAAACTCTAGATGAATGAATACAAAGAGACTTAAACAAAAAGAATCATGACAAGAGTTTATATAGCACCCTTTACAAGCAAACCTATTCGAATACAAATGGCAATTCAAAATCCAAAACATAAAGGATAAACTAACCCATTATAACATGGACTCAATATCGTGACTCGCCCAATAGCATCCATTCGCGGCTATTAGCTTCGAATCAGCCCTAGCCGTATCCATTAGCTCCAAACCCAATCACATCCATTAGCTTCGAACTAGCCGGAATATGCCTAACCCACTTCTAGCCTTGATAGTACTCCAGTCGCGGCCTCGTTGACCTCTAGTTAATTACATCTCACTTGGTCACAATCACCAATGTCCAGGCTGCAACTTGTATGATTTTTTCTCCCATGATTCACAATATGGGTTGTGTCTCTGACTGAACCCCCGGCCGCAACTAATCTCCTCTCCAACCCCGACTCAACACATTTTTTCCGATGTTGATTTCAAACAAGGGCTACCACGCGACAAGCCATGTGATGAGAGCTAACGACATACCCACCCATCTAATACTCTCTAAGTAGTTTCTAACTGGTTTTTGAAATGCAATACAAATTTTTAAGCAAAATATTGATTAATATCATTCCACAATAAAAACCAAATTACATCTGGATAATGGGTAAGCGAGCAACAAGCTACGTCGCTATCTAATGTAATACATGGGAATTTTTTTTTTTTTAATAAATCTAAAATTTCATTAAAACAAAATACGAAATTTACATCACAATAGAAGGTAGACGGGCAACAAGCTGCGCCGCCACCCCTTTCTGAATTGCGAACCCTAGTCTACTAAAGACAAATCCTTGCCCCCCTGGAGATGAACTATTATTTTGGACGACCCGTTGCACCCTGGTCAAGAAACGAATAGCTTCTGGCGCTAGGGAGCCAAAGGTATCAAAGGCCAAAGGGATAAAGACATGTTGGTTCTCTGCACAAGCTTTAGCATGCTTATCTACTTTCTTCGATTCCGCCTTTCTCGATGCTTGCCCAGCTACAAACCCTGTTTCCCTTAACCCAACCAAAGGAGATACCCCTGTGAGGTCTACGCAAGCATGTTTCCCCCTCTCCCAACCAAAGACAAGCAGATCTGCTGGTCGCAGGGTGGATCTACCTTCCGCAGGGTCGGTGAGAAAATTTACAGGGGCCTCCTTTTTGGCAGAAATCCCAGCTCTTCTCAAGATGTCCCACAAAACGTCCCTCACCTAGTCATGCCGGTATTTGAACCCAGGGAGCTATTTGCAATGAATTGCGTGCTCCCCATATTTATCCATGCAAGCTTTACGGCAGATGGGGCATGTTTCATCTTCTGGATACATAGGGATCATTTTTTTTTAAGAAAATAGTTAAATTTACATGCCTCCCAACCTAATGTCAAGATCCAGATTCCAATATTGACAACCATGTCTAAAAATCCAAAACCATTCACAAAACACATTCCCTAAATATACCATTGACGTCAAACCAACCCTACACCTCACCATACAAATAGTCCATGGCTTGGACCTTATGGTAACAATCCTAATGACAACCCGTTGGTACCGGTCCAACTATACTCAAACTAGGTAAGATGATGACCATCGACTTAATTATCTCTATTGTGTTGGACGTGTGGCAAGTCATTCAATTCGTGGACCTTCTAGGGTTGATTACTCAAAAAGTTTGTTTGTGAATATTTGTAGAATGAAAGAAAACTTACAAGATACAATCATTTTAATTAATATCTCGTCATCAATAAGACTATATAATTTTTAAAGAGAAATTTAAAATAATAAGAAATCGCATTCTTTTTCTTTTTTAAATATTTATTTAAAACCTTAAAACAAAAAAAACAAAAAAACTTTAAAACATATTTAATTAATAAAAATATAACAAATGTGCAGGAAACTTGCAACTTACTTTACATAAACAATGACATGAAAAACATATATAGTGGGCACATGGTATCTCTAAACCATGGTATTTGCTTGGTCCCATAAATATTATATTTTTATTATAATTCACATGTGTCTTTTTTTTAATTCTATATAATAAACGTTAGGTCTACACATGTTTATGCTTCCACCCCACGATTCGGTATACACCAAATTTGATACTTTAAAAATAATTATTTTAAACATATTAAAGTACCTTCGAGTTAATTATATATGATTCCACTAGCTGATTACCCCGGGAAGGTCCCGGGGTTGAAAAATTTAATATGATTTAATAAAAAAAATGATAAAAGAAGAAAACTCAAATCACGAAAAGGGTAAATAACATAAACATAATCAATCTTAGTTAAAAAAACATTTATTTAAAAAGTTAAAAAAATAAAAAGCATACACCATATTAAACATAATTCAGTATTAAAAGGATAACCTTCAACATATAATTATCTTCACGTAATTTAAAATATGTTACAATTTGACTTTGACTTATATAGATGTAGAATTCATGATGGGGGTTGAAAAATATAACCATTCTAATAATACTAATACTAATAGTAATAATTATTACTCTTGTAATTAAATAAATAAAAAAATAACCTTGCTATAAGGTGATACCATGGGTTGCAGTGTTGCGCGATTCTTTCTCCTAGCTTCTCTTGATGAAGTATACCTATCCATCTTTAGAAGAGTAAAATTCCAATGATAGCATGGAGATTGGGCTGAATTTCAAAATCGTAGATAAGAACCTGGTTTAAAAGAAAAAACATGATTAATGAATAACCTGAACACTTTGTGTTTTTTTTTTCTGTATGAACATAACCCCACAAAAAATAGTCGTTTTTCTCTCCGTTTTTTATATAGCACTATGGTACTCGTTGGAAAGATAATAAAACGCTCGTTAATTTGGAGTAATTTTTTTATTTAAAAAATCTCGAATATAAAATATATTAACGTTTAAAAATTATGGGAGGAACATAAGAGAAAAAAATTTAAATTTGTTTTTAAATTCTTTTTTTTCCTAAAATAACTTAATTTAATTTTAGTAATTGAGAATTGAAAGATAGAGATATAAATTTAGGGTTTTATATTTATCTTTTTTTAATTAAAAAAAATAATTCAAAAACACTAAAATCTTTCAATTATGATGCCACGTGGCAGTTTCATGGAGAGGCTGAATACACCATTGCACGCCACGTCAGCAATGTTCAATTCTTTTATATATATTAGTAGATTAGTAGATTAGCAATGATACACTTCCTTCATGGGGTTCTTTGTAATTGTATTGCCTAATATTACACATAAAACAAACAAATAAATACATTACACACACATATATATAACTTTGAAAGATTTAATACTAAATAAAATTTTTAAATTAATTCAAAACGACATAATTTTTTTAAAGGGAACTTTTATTAACACAAAAACGACACGCCTTGATGACTCCGAGGAAGAGACATAAAACTTGTAACACCCCAACCGATGGCGGAAACATCGGGATGTCACGTATTGATGATTGTTCAATAGCTCATGGTGAATAATAAATTTTATTAAATAATTTAAATAAGTTACATACAATTGTTCTAAGAATTTGTACATCAAATTAAATAAAACTATGCAAACATCTTCAAGCATCAATTCAAATCTTCAAGCAAGTAGAACCTGAAACATGTTAAGTTGAAAATATTTTGGGTCAACAAAAGTTGGTGAGAATTACATAGCTAGGTTTTGATAATCGAATGAAATTGTTGTGCAATTCATGTGTCATGGCAATCTAGTCCATATGTGAAAACATACTAGAAGTAAATCGAGTGCATAATCAACCATTGTGACTGTTGTATTGTGATACATCCCATACGCTCATGGTTCACTCGTTTATATTGCAGTAACAAACACCCACGCAACCTTTGTAGGAGGCACGTATCCGGGTGGGATTGTCAGTCCAATAAATCTATCAATGTATACCGTTTGGCTGATGAATGTTTATGCTAGAATTGTGCTTACCCTAGTCATGTTCAAGACATAATGCAACATAGAAATACACATAGACACATTGATGATTGAATTGCATGAATAATGTTGTAACATGTTTCACCCCAAAAATGGTGATAAATAGAAAAGGGGCTATGTAAAACTCACCTTAGCAAAATGTTATGTCTCGTAAAAAAAATAGAATAATGTGTTGTGAATGTATGCGAGGCGAATCCCAAAGACTCAACAACGTAGCTAGTCCAAATTGAAGAAAACGAAA
The DNA here is from genome assembly GCA_028751855.1 of Ambrosia trifida. Lineage (NCBI taxonomy): Eukaryota > Viridiplantae > Streptophyta > Magnoliopsida > Asterales > Asteraceae > Ambrosia > Ambrosia trifida. The sequence goes on along the minus strand of CM054123.1, from coordinate 32,750,581 downwards.
AAGAAAGAATATCAAGCTTCCAATTCGCCAATTACAAGAGCTTATAATCAAAGCTTCAATTGTAGAAGTAATAGACTATAGAAGAAAGGTATGAGGGAAAGTTTAATCGGATTGAAACAATCGATTTAGAGGTGCAAAGTATGATGGGTCATAGGTGGGTTTTTATACTAGTTTTGGAGTCAATTAGCCATTAAAATTGGTCAACACCATAAAGTAAGGTTTTATGATGAATTGACTATTTGACTAAGACTTTGACTATTTGACTAAGACTTTGACTAGGACTTTGACTATTTGACTCAAGGCTTTATTTAAAAAAAAAAAAAAATCTTGTATGTGAAAAAAAAAGAATTTAGAATCATATTATTATTATTATTATTATTATTATTTATATACATTTATGTATGTATATAAGTTGTGAGTTAGGATAAATAAAGACTTAGGCACATTTGTATAATATTAATGATAAAGGTGTAATAAAAAAAATATATATAAGGGCTTTTTATGTATTAAAATTTTGGGGAAAATTTTGCGATGTTACAAAACTGGCCCACCAAAACAATTACATCAACTCGAAATTACACCAAGAATCCCAATCTACCGTACCCTTATTGTGTCTACACCTAAACCAAATAAAACTTAAAATCTTGATCTCTGACATAACCTCTAACACCTTCAATTTCTTATCCGAGAAAATACACTCGTGAAGAAACAACGAGTATAACAGGTAGTATAGGACAGGGTGATGTGGGGTAACGACTCGTGTTCGCAGCAGGGTATAATCCTTGGCTCACAACGATGGTTGGTCTATGGTTGTATACACAAATGGCAAGCAATCATACACAATAGACAAGGGTGTAAGTGGTTCGATCTTATAAGATCTACGTCCACTGGAAAAGGTGATCTTTATTGATGAATAACGTAAATAACAATACAAGTGGAGATACAAGTGTATTCGTTCTTATTGGCTGGTTTTCAACGTGTGGAGAAAGGAGGTCAAGTCCTCCTTTTATAGGAGATGTTTGGGCCAAGGATCGTCGAGCCCATCCATCATTAATGGGCCGGGCTTTGAGGATCGGGCCGGCCGGTTGACAGGCCCATCTAGTTGGATTCTAACCTTTAGTTAGATAAAGTGATCCAAGTTGAGGAGGGCTTTTTTCGATTGGACCACGTGTCGCCTCGTGGTTGGTTGGCCGGGAGGTGCTTTGCCCTCCACACACGTGGCGTGTTGTGGATGGTCGGCAGGGGTGTCAGTTGTCAGGCGGCTGACCACTTGGCAGCTGACACCTGACGGGAGGAAGCAAGTTGGATTCCAAGGGGGATGTTCTCGGGTGCTGCCAACTGGTGCCTCTGCGCCTTTGGCGCTGGTGTGCCTTTGGAAGTAATATTTCCGGCGGGGAGTAGGGTGCGCCTAAAAAGCGGTACCCTACCCCTTCAACTCGTTTCTAGCCCTCCATAAAGCTGCGAACATACTCCCTTGAAACGCCACTTTCTTGACACCTTTAAAGCCCACCGAATCATGCATACTAACAATGTCTCGCACGGAGAAGGCGAAAAAATTAGGAAGACGACACCAAGACACTATCGCCATCCAAATCCCTGACGAATAAAAGCAACCTGAAAACAAATGATCGGACGTCTCCACCAGATGGTCACAAAACATACAACATTTATTAGTAATATGTATTTTCCTTCTTTCCAAGCCCGCTTTTGTAGCAATTCTATCCATTTCTGCGCGCCAAACAAAAATATTGATCTTAGAAGGAAGCCACTTGCACCAATCTAAAACAAATTCAGCTAAGATTTAGCCATTTTTTGGCCGAAAAAAACTGAAAATAGACCCGAAACATCTCCCCTCCAAGCCCACGAGTCTTGTCGCTGAGAACAAGAAACATTTGAAATAAGCTGCACACAATTATCTTTTTCAATCCCAACAAAAGCTGACGACCCAGCAACCATATTAAACCATGGGCACGAACTATCCACTAAAGACCCAAGCCGCTCTGCCACAGTGACCAACTTGTTCTTTTCAAGTCTAAACAGATTCCGAAACTTCTTTACAAACGTGTAAGGACAAAAAGGATTGACAAAACCACTTTAGAAACCTTAGTCTAATTCATGTTTCTGCAAATAATTCTAATTATAGAAACTGCTGAAGAAGAAGACTGAAAGTGCTGGAGAAGAATATATAAAGTGCTGAAGAGTAATGATCAGAAGTTCTGAAGACCAACCAGACAAGTTACTGAAGAACTACTGAAGACAAACTACTCATCAGTAGTTTATCACTCATCAGATGTTTTGATAGAAGCTTCCCACCGCCATTATACTTCAGTAGTTTAGTATTATATATTACTTTATTACTTTTGTTAAAGTCTTTGTACAAGTACCAATGCTACAACCTGTTGTAGTATTTCGTATTATTGTATTGCTTAAAACATTTCTCTTATTCGTCTATAAATAGATGGGTTCATCCCACTATTTTAGATATTCCTTTGTACTTATAATTTCCAAATATCTGAGAATCATTTTGAAGCATTTACTGTTTTATTCATTAACTAATTTAGATTCTCACTTACTGCTTTAGTTCATAACTCAAGGGGGGAGGGGTAATAACTCCTGTTTAAAGTGAAGCTTTAACTTGAACACTTAACTTTTAATCCGCTGTGCAACTTACTTTGATAGTTCATATAAACAAGTGTTCATGATAAGAATCTGTTTAACAAGAAACTGATCCAATAAAACGGTTCTTCCCCACACCACGTATCAATCCAAAATCTAATCGATTTCCCATCCCCCAATACACCTTTCATCATGTCATTAATAGTCTTGCCATCGACCTTGGTCATATACCCGTGCTTAACAATATTTTTCCAAGGACTTGTCAATCGGTTATTCAAAGGCAAAACTCCCCATTTCCTCTTTGTAACATGTATAGAGTCTATAATTTTTTTCCATAACGCTCTAAGCTCCCCTTTATAACGCCAAACCCACTTAAGCAAAAAGGCACTATTACTATCTACTAACCTTTTCAACCCCAAACCACCTTTCTTCTTATCACACGTTATTCTTTCCCAAGCAACCCAATGGAGTTTACGGACGTCTACATTCCCTCCCCATATAAACTTTTTAATCACCGCTTCTAATTCATTAATCACCTTGACCGGCGCCTCGTATAAAGAAAAATAATAAACCGGTAGGCTTTCCAAAACCGATTTAATCAAGCTGACCCTACCACGAATCGACATAACCTTCGACTTCCATTTAGAGAGTCGAGTTTGAAACACCTCCTTCACAGGTTCCCAATTGATGATGCGGTTCATATTTGCCCCTACCTTTACTCCCAAATAAGAAAATGGTAATGACTCATACTTACAATTGAGTTTAGTTGCCTGATCCTTTACTGCATCCAAAGTCACCCCACATCCATATAATTGCGATTTATTTAAGTTGATTTTTAGGCCAGAACACAAGTGGAAGACTCGCAAAATCCGCATAACACATAAAAAATTATCCCCCGTCCACTCCCCCGTCACCATCACATCATCTGCATAGAGTAGATGTGTCAAAGTAGGACCTCCATTAGGGAGCCGGATACCATCCAACATTTCTTCGTCTGAAGCCTTTCGAAATAAACCTGAACGAGCTTCCATGACAATAACAAATAAGAAAGGGGATAAAGGGTCGCCTTGCCTGATGCCTTTAGTACATTCGAACTCAAAAGTGGGAGAGCCTTTAACCAAAACGGATGAACGAGCCGAAGCAAGAATACCATGGACCCACTTACACCAAACATCCGGAAAACCCATTTGTCTCATAATGCTCAACAAAAACTCCCAATTAACATTATTATAGGCCTTTTCAAAATCAATTTTGAAAAGGGAGAAGCTATTTCCCGAGACACGAGCCCAAGATAAAATTTCATTGATAATTAATGGCCCATCCAAAATAAATCTACCAGAGATAAAAGCCGATTATGCTTCAGAAATGACACTATTAATCATCAATCGTAACCGATTTGCCAGAAGCTTTGAAAGAACCTTACTAATGACACCAATCAAATTTATCGGTCTATAATTTTCTAAACCTGTAGGATTCGCAAATTTAGGAATTAATATAATAAAGGATGACCCAACACCCTTATTAATCACTCCATTCTCAGCAAAATACATCACCAAAGATACAAAATATAGAACAAATAATTGCCAATATCGCTTAATAAATTCGAAATTAAAACCATCCGTACCTGGGGCTTTATCGTCACCGCAAGAGAGCACCACGCTTAATCTCTTCCACCGAAAAATTTGAAGATAATAAGATGAATCTGCCAAAGAAAGTCTACTAATGTAATAACAAGACAAAGTCGGCAGAACCTCTAACTCTTCTATGAACTTTTGCTTGAAAAAACCATAAACCTCTTTCTTGATCAACTTTGGTTTAGAAATCCAACCATCCCGGGTCATTAAACCTTGAATAATATTTGCCGCTCTTCTTTTGTTGATAACCCAGTGAAAGTAACTCGTATTATCATCGCCAAACTTAGCCCACTTGTTTCGCGTCTTTTTTTTAAATCATAAAGCCTATGCTCCTCCAACTCAAGCAAACACTTTTTTTTTAATTCGGTCCATACCAAATGTTCGAAATCCTCAAAATCTCTGTCGCTGCTAATATCCTCCAAGTTAGACAATTCGGCTTGCATCAACAATTTTTCCTCATTTTCTTTTTGAAGCGCAACGGCTTTCCAATTATTATTCCTACTCCTCAAAAACTTAAACTTCTCCATTAGAACCACATCAGGAGACCCCATGCCCATGAAATCCTCATTTGCCTTCTTAATCACCTTGTCAAAATCCACTCTCTCCAACCATGAATTGAAGAATCGGAAAGGTTTTGGACCGAAATTCCTTGATTCCGTTTTAAGAATCAAAGGGCAATGATCCGAATGTAATCTCGTGAGCGCTCTATATTCCGTCTCGGGCCAATTGTTGAACAAGTTCCAAGAAACAAAAATTCAATCTATCATACTCATCTTTGAACCTTGAAAGTATGTAAACCGACTACCTTTCAAACCAAATTTGTGAAGGTCTGCCTTATCCACAAAGTCGACAAAATCTCTAGCACTTGAAGCTTCAAAAGCTGAATTTCTTTTATCGTCTTTCAACTTAACAACATTGAAATCTCCCGCCACTATAGAGAAGCCCGTCGAAATGCCCAGAACCGATTTAATAGAGTCCCATAATAACCTCTTTTCACCATTGTCTTGTGGGGCATAAATATTCAGAAGATTAACCAAGAAACCATTACCTTTAACCTCACCCTCCACCCTTAATACATGTCGACTTTTATCCATCATAAGCAATTTAAAATATCCTGGATCCCACATCGTTAACAAACCTTCCGATCTCCCCACCGATTCCACAAACTCAAACTGAAAATCTCCGCTTCCCCGATAACTCACAAGATCAATTTTATCCAAAGACGAATGTTGCGCCTCCTACAAGAAAACAAATGACGCTTCGCGTTCCTTCCTTAAATCACGAACCCATTTCGGCTTTCCTTTAATCCCCAAACCACGAATATTCAACGAAAGAACATTCATTGAGCCACCCCTTGACAACCTTCTTTTACCGCTAAATGTTGTACTTGACTATGGAAACACTCTAAATTTTCAGCACCCAATTTCTTACCCGCTACAATTGTTGCATCAGTCTCTTCAATAAATAAACTATTACCCTCCTCTACATCAAGATGGCGATGATACCCAATTCCCACTTTATCACCTTCAGTCATTTCTTGATTGTCCCTAGGTGTACCGATCGAATTCCCATTCAAAACTTCCTGTTGATCCTAATCAAACGACACCGGATCATAACTAGAAACATTAAGATCAAGCGTAACAAATTAAGGCGTATTATCCTCCCCCAACGATTGCTCCTCATTTGATTTTTCATCCACACTATTAATGCCAATAAGGCTGTTCAAAACGACATAACTCATATAAGATAATACATAAGACAGTTATGTAATAACATTATTGTAAATGTTCTTTTTAATATCATGCATGATCAATACACACACAAATGGTTATACAATTTCTTACATTATTTATTTGAATTTATATCAAATATAATCATATGTGTGTGTAGAGAGTAAGAGGTAGGTCTATGTAAAAGTTATGTATGTGTGTGAGGCAAAGTATATTCACGATCATTGTTTTGAAGCCTGGATCGGACCGGCCGGTTGGACCAGGAACCAGGGGTTGAACTAATCTAGGTCGAGGTATTGAACCGGGGGTGCATCGGGGGTTGAACTAGTGAACCAGTGGTCGGAACGGTTGAACCGGGTTTCAAAGGTGTTGAACCGGATTTTTTTGTTGGAAAATGATAGTGAAATGATTTTTCGCTAATTTTAGACAATAAATAATTATATTTATATATGAGTTATGTAGATAATTATTTATGAGTTTGTGTTCTATGGTGTGAGAGTTTCACAAAAGAACCAAACCATGTCCAAATTGGAGCTAAGATGAATGGGATATTGAAGCTCGAAGTTGAGTGGTTGAAATGAATATTTCTATACTTTGGTTCTAGTATAAATTTTTGAGAAAATTGCAGTTTTCGTCCCTGTGGTTTGCCTAAACTAACAGGTTCAGCCCAGACTTAACACCCTGAGTACCTGTGGTTTCATTTTCTAACACTTTACATCCCTCGAGCTAACGTCCGTCACCTCTGCCGTTACATCACCCTCACGTGCACCTCACGAGAGGGGTATTATTGTCATTTCGTCCCTTTATAAATGTTCATAAGTCTGATATCATCTTCCCCAACTTGATTTCTTCCCCATTTTGCTTTCTAAACCCTTATCCCATAAAACCTAATGTCGAATTCAAGGGATAGCAGATCATCAATGTCTAATTTGAGTTCTAATTATCATCGACGAGTTGAATGATAGACTGATGTTCCTCCAATTTGCAGATGTGGTTCTGAAACACAGGTTCGAACATCATGGACTGAAGCAAACCCTAGTCGAAGGTTTCACTATTGTGTAAGTGGATGTGGGTTTGTGACATGGGCAGAGGGCCCAGTTAGTGAAAGGAATTCCAAGGTCATCAACGGATTACTCAAAAATTTGAACAAACAACAACAATTAGCAAAAGCAAGAGGTTATGAGGCAAGGAAGCTGAGGATTATGCTTGTTTTTAGTTGGTTGTTCTTTGTGTTATACGTCATTTATAGTTGATTAATGTAGGTGTATGCATTCTGTTCTTGTAATAACTTTGATTATTCCTTTTTAACTTCCTCCATCTTCTTATCAAACAGAGCAACATTTGTAGCAGTAGCACATCTCCACAACAAGTTCTTGTATTGACCTCCTCTCCAATTTGTTTTCATATTCTCATGGATGTGTCTCAAGAAGTATAAACAGATTACCTATTCTCAGCCTTAGGGAATATCTTGGCTATTGCAGGAATTAGACCCTAACCAATAACAAACTGTTTTAGGAACTAATAAATAAAAAAACAATTATAACATATAAAGAAGAGAAGAATAAACAGATTACCTTTTGCCTATCACTTATGAAAGTGAAATAGGACCTAGCATCAAGATCAAGATCATCACCTAGATTTTCTAAGAACCATAACCATGACATAAATGTTTAAGCTTCCACAAGTGCATATGCTAGAGGATATATTCCATTATTTGAATCAACTCCAACAGCAGTCAAGATCTGTCCAGGGTATGGACCTTTCATGAAACACCCATCTAATCCTAGCAGGTCCCTCCCAAGCATGTTAAAACCAGCCTTTAATGCCCCAAAACAGATGTAAACTCTCCTAAACTTCCTAGTAGGGGAATTTGGACTGGGTTCAGGTTCAACATCAATTTTGACAGTGGATCCAGGATTAGATCTAAGTAATTCCTCACAGTAGTCTCTAAGTAGATGATACTGATCTTGGTAATCACCATTGGTCCTTTTGTTTGCAATAGATCTGGCCCTTGGTATTTTCATGAGGGAGATCTGGATCTGATGTTTCTTTTGAAGTAGGTCCTGCAACTTGGTCAAGGTTATTGTAGGGTTACCATCAATTATTGGTGGAATCTCTCTTGCCATCCAACCCATTGTGTACAAATTTATTACCCTAGTCTGCAAACACTGGTGCTTTAGATTGTAAGTCTTCACCTCCCATAAATCATTCTTAGTGGGTCTGGTATTTGCACAGCCCAAGGACAAGTGGGCTTTGGATACTTTTTTCTTGGGGTAGTTGGCTTTTTAATACTACTTTGACCACCATCCTTTGTTGGTTTTTTCCTAGGGGCATGTTTTATTCTCTTGGGGGTACCACCTTGTGTTTGTGAAGATTCCCCACTTGTGAACACTAGATTATGCCCCCTGCACACAACTCTAAACTTGAGATGCTCATTCTTGACAATATGAAGTTGTCTCCTTGTCTCCACAGCATGTTCTTTAATAATAAGTTTGATCTCCTCCCTATCTTCAAACAAATCACCAACACTAAATGGATTAAAACTTTTTTTTCTCCACCCTTCTTCTGCTTCCTTTTCACAGATGCTTCATGTTTATACCCATCTTGTTCATCTTCACTTAGACTATCAAAGTCATCAAGGTCTACATGTAAGTCATCTGCATCAATGTCCACATTATGATGCAACTCCATTTCATCTTCTACATCATCTACAGCAGACCTAAAATGTTTCATGTCCACTTATGGGTCCTCTACCATTTTGTCAGGATCATCAATATAATCAGAGTCATCACTATCATCTTGTTCGGAACCAGTTTGATCTTCTGTTTCATGAACTTCTTTATCATCTTCCGTTTCATGAACTTCTTTATCATCTTCTGTTTCATGAACTTTTTTATCATCTTCTGTTTCATCTTCTTTTTCAACTTCTTTATCAACAACAAAATCAGAGTCCTGACTATCATCCTGTTCTTGGTCATCTACCATATTGTCATCCTGTTTTGTATCAACTGAATTGACCAAAGACTTAACCAAAGTAATAGAATGATTGGCATCAATGTCATCAATGGTTGTTTTCCCCTTAACCTGATCAAGTTGAGCTTCAAATTCAGAATCAAATTCTAAATCTGGTTGGCCTACAGGATCATTACATTCAACCACTACTGCTTGTTGTTGCTTCTGCCTTTCTTCATGCTCAATCATAAAAGTATAAATCTTTGACCACCAATGTTGCACATATACCTCCATGACCTTATACTTTGAAGCCAATGAGCAAAACCTTTCAATGGAGTCATTTGTAGCCAATACCCTTAAACCAGTGTCTAAATCCCCATCAGGTAATCTAAAATGATAATAAAACACCATGTCACAGGGATAACCTACTGTTTTAGCCATCTCAACTAACACCTCTATTCCAAAATCTTCAGTACAACAACAGTCTATATAGCAAGACTTGCGATTAACATACTTTCTATTAGGACTATTGATAAACTCACCACCATGAATCAACTTAATTGTAAACAATGTAATATCCTCAGCTACAAATAAATAAAAAACAAAATCAGTTTTACACCATGAATCATCCATAACAATGGTAAAAGAATTAGGGTTTTAATATACTTACAGTAAATTTCGAATGGGTCGTAAACAACGTCTGGTTCTCGAATAATCCATAACGATGCCTACATTGCAATAAATTGATGTATGATTACTGATTGAAGATTAGGGTTTAATCTTCAATGGATTGGAGGGAAATGTGATGAAGATCAGGGACGAATTGAGATTTTTTATTTTTTTTAAGCTGATAAACGTTTATAAAGGGACGAAATGACAATAATATCCCTCACGTGAGGTGCACGTGAGGGTGATGTAACGGCAGATGGACGGACGTTAGCTCGAGGGACGTAAAGTGTTAGAAAATGAAACCACAAGTACTCAGGGTGTTAAGCCTGGGCTGAACCTGTTAGTTTAGGCAAACCACAGGGACGAAAACTGCAATTTTCTCTAAGTCTTTGTCATAAATGTGTTGTTTTGACTCTTTCAAGAATCATTATGTAGCCTTTAAATATGTCTCATGAATTTTATTTATTTCACATTAACATGTCATGAATCAAATGAATGTTTTATTTGTCTCATAAAAAGATTTTAAATAGCATTTAAATAATAGAAATTAAATATGGAGTTTTTTTTTTTTTTTTTTTTTTTGCATAAAAGAAACTTATGATTCATTTTGAGATGAGGCATTGATATGAGAAAAATAAGATACTAGATAAAACTCTTTTGTCAAAAAGTTTTATAGAATTTAGAGAGTACTCTCTAATTCTTCAACCATCACCATCACTAACGTTGTGTTCCAGAGATTGACTTAAGGGGGGAAGAGAAAGGATCTCCATCATGTTCCTTTCTCTCTAATTCCTTTTGAATTGGAAAGATTGAAAATCACCCCAAAATGCTCTCTATTATCCCTCTCATTCCCTCCCTTTCCCTCCTAAAAAAACTCTGGAACACATTTTCCCCCCACTTCCTTCCCAATCCTTTCTCTTCCCTCATTAAATGAAACTCTGGAACACATCGTAACTTCATCATTTATTTTTCCTATATTTCTAAAATACCAAATCACCGTTGCTATCTCGAGCATCAGAGCCATCTCCGGCAGTATACTACTGTTCCGGTTGTTGTACCCTGGGAAACAGACCGTCTGAGAGGAGGCGCGAAATACGTTTTAAGGGTCCCGTGTCAAACACGATCCTCAACCAAAACCGTCAATGACAAATTTGTTTATTATTGCAGTAGAGCGTTATACAAGATGGTTGGGTTGAAATTCTCCAAAGACATTGGCTTGAATCAAATTTGGTACATGTATTTGTATTTATTTACATTTAATTTTAGTTTTGTATACGATATTGTACTTCTATATTTCCTACAAATAACGAGAGTCTTATTATTATTATTTTTATTATTAATTTTAATAAAAAGTGAACCAATTTCCTAAAATCTTAAAATAGACTTTCTTATAGATTGTCTATACAATCTAAAAACCTTCTTATTAAAGGATTTTTGGATTCACGAAAGTATAAAAATATTAATTGGGATTTTTTTTGTTAATATCTTATAAATAATTTTTTTTGGGAAATATATATTTGTAGTACATGTCGGATTAATTTTATGATTGGAGTATAATCTTTAATCTGAAATACCGTGTTTGCAAAACTAATATATGTTTTGATTCTTGCCTTTTGAGTTCATGGGTTTCTTCGTGTTTTGTTCAACTGATCATATACATAGATTAACATGTTTTAAAATGTTTTTAAAATACTATATTTTTCTAATGAGGGTATTAGAAAATGATAATTTTTGTAAACCCATGTAAACGATTTGCTAGAGGTTGTTTCTAACGAGCGTGTTAAAGATTAATCTTAGTAAAATAATTTTCTAATGAGTGTATTAGAAAATATTTTGGAAACCCATATAAAAACGTTTGGTGAACGTTTCTCGATCTAACGAGCGTGTTAGAGATCATTATTTGGCGAAATAGTGATTGTTATCGAATGCATTGAAACACATATGTTTCTAACGAGCGTGTTAGAAATGATTATTATTTGTTTTTTTGCAAAATAACAAGTTTCAAAACATTTATATTTTCTAACAAGCGTGTTAGATATTACTATTATTCTAAAATAATAAGTTTTATAACCTTTATTTTTCCTAACGAGCGAGTTGGAAAATATTATTTTCGTGAATAATAAGGTTTAAAACATGCGTATTTTCTAACGAGCGTGTTAGAAAGTAATTATTTTAGTAAAATATTATCGGTTTCAAAATGTTAAGAACATTTAGATTCTAATGGGCGTGTTAGAAATTAATTATGTAGATAACAAATTGAAACATGTATGTCTAATGAGCGTATTAGAAATGCTTATTTACAAAATCATAAGTTATTTTAAGCTTATATATTTTTTTTTCTAACAAGCGTGTTAGAAATTGATGCTTTTGTAAAAACGACAAGCTAGATGTTTAATTTTCTAACGAACGTGTTAGAAATGGCTTATTGATTTATATATGAGCCGATAAATTTTAAACGGTCTTGTGATCGTTTGTTTCTAACGGGCATGTTAGAAATGGTTGCATATATATAAACCAATAAGTTTTGAAAAGATTTTGGTAATCGTTTATTTCTAACGAGTGTGTTAGAAACGTTTTAGTTATATAACCAAAACACCATATAACGATGAGCGTAATCGTTTGTATTCCTACAAGTATGTTAGAAATGGTTAGTGATTGAAATCAAATATTTTTTTTATATTTGGTACACGTATAGTTTAATGAGCGAGTTAGAAAATATTTATCATGAAATTCATATACCTTAACGATTAATAATCGTTTATTTTCTAACGAGCGGGTTAGAATCGGGTTAACTATGATAAACTAATTAAAATGATTGGTAATCATTTTATTTCTAACGAGCGAGTTAGATACGGTTTTAAATAATAAAACTATTTTGAGCTTATGATCTTGATTTGTAATCAAAGCATAAATAAATAAATATAGTTTAATTTTAAAGCACTTGCAAAACTAGAACTTTTTTGAACGAATAACACATGTATTGCAATTGGTTCGATACTCGTATGAGAAATATCATGTCTTGAACCAAGTAATAGTCCTGAGAGACTATTTAGAAGAAAACAACTCGAGGTTGTTTTGGACATATTTACGTGTTCGACTACTTGTGAGTAGTTAACTATAAACAACCTTGTTGTCTAGAACAATGTATTGAGGGAGTACCTCGAAACATGCCACAAGACGATATAATTGTGATTATTTTGTCAAATGATAAAGTGTCTCTCAAAACACTCTCAAAACCTCCCCTGTAACCTAAAAACATTGTTCGATCAAATACACCATGGCTCTCGTTCTGAAACAGGGACACAATCAAAGAGGCTACTTCGTTAAAGATCCAGCCTGGTCTCAATACGACGAAATCATTGATTTAGTCGTCAAATCTCAATACTACACATCTTTCACCATAGACCCTCCTATACACATTCAAACTCTAAATGAGTTCTGGGCTAACGCTGAAGCTGTTACTGTCAATAATACAGTGATTTCCCTCAAATCAACCATCTAAGGGAAAGTTATAGCAATCACACCGGCCACCCTGGGAATCAGACTTGGTCTGAATGATGCTGAAGCCCCCAGAACAAATTCCCAGTGGAAGCATTCAATTAACCATGACAAAGTGTAGTTACCAAGGTACTCTGTCACATGCTACAATTTATAAGAAATATTTTGATGCAAAATATAAACTTTTGTTTCCTTACATAATAATGTGTTTGAGTCCTAAAACTGGATCATATGTGTTGGTGGTGAAATCCTCAGGATGGATTTACCTCAAATATTCTGTGTGACATCCTCAGGATACTGAAGGACTAGGCAGACTTCAGGATGTAACAACATTTTGACCCATGTGCATCCTGAGGATAGACTAACGAATTATCTTGTTCTAATATTATTGCAGGTACAATCAATCAATGATAAATACTTGTAACTCTTCTCCAACGGCTATATTGTCTTACTAAATCAAAGAAGCTGAGGATGCAAGAGTTGTACGTGTAAAGCAAGTCCAAGCCTAAAGAATAGGTCAAAGTGTAACCGTCAAGAGTTGAATGCAAAGCGAAAAACAAGGAAATTGTTATACCAACGTATAACTCAGCTGAAAAGCTCCAACATTCACCTGAAACATTCAAGGAGCATAACTAAACAGCGCATATCGTGGGATCTTTTATTTAATTCATATGTAACTATAAATATGGACATGATGAACGAAATAGGACACTACTTGACACTTAGCTACTTCTACAACATCTGATACTCTCTCTACTCACAAACACAACACTACATTGTAATCATAGTTCGTTCATCATACTTCTAAAGTTGTAAAACTTTTTACCATTTTTAATATTAACAAACAAGGCAGGGGTTATAATCCTCCCGAGGTTTTGTGCCGGCGATCATCAAGTGATCAAGGGTTTTCCTCATACATCGAGTGTTGTTCTTTGTTTACATTACATTTACATTCATCAATCTTTACTTGTATCATCATCCTGTCAGACAGTTACATCCTCAGGATATAACTGTCCATCCTAAATACATCCTTTGCCATCCTTAGCATAGTTGTCAGATTGTCATTTCTTTGTTATTCTGAATTGTCATCTTGAAAATAACATTAAGTTTTTATCATATTTCACACATTTAGCACTCTACCTCACTTTTACTAATTTGGAATACAAAGTTATTTTTATCAAGTATTTTTTGACCAAAACAATATGATCAGATGCCCTCAACTTTTCAACCTATTTTCCATTCCATTGTGAATGAAACTACTTTTAGGGCATCATCAGTTTTCTTTAATGAGTTGGTGTTGCATCACCAAAATGATAAAAATAAGTTTTTGTTGTATCCAAGGTTCGCCATGCAAGGCATAATTAAAGAACTTGGTGAGGAAATACTCGTGGGTGAGGCATCAAAGTTAAATCCTTTGACCTCATAAGTATTTTCTAGGCATAACAAACTGGCACTTTTGCCAGAAGATGACCAAGGGGAACAAGAAACAGTCCCCATGGAACCCACATCTTCCAAACCCACTATCAAAAAGGCCAAGAAACCCAAGCAACAAAAATCCAAACCTACCAACCCAAAAAGAAAAGCAGTTCAGGAGGTTGAGATACGTGGACCTGCTGATGTGCAATCTGCACTTCCAAAAGATGTGACTGAAACTTCTTCCCAGTCTCATCTATCTCACACCCCCAAAAAAGCACCAATTACCATTTTGTTTTCAAGGAAGAAACTTAAAAAGACCATAACTACTGACCCTTCCTTTGAAACTATTGAACCTATACCTGAATCTACTGAACCTGAACTCTCACATCAAATAGTAGAAATAGCTCAAATTCTCTTTGGGCTGAAAGAAAACATCCCATCTGAGAATGTCAATCCCCAACAACCTCATAAAACAGGGGATACAACCTTAGAAACAGACATGGGTGTGGATGTTATCAGCCCTACCCCAATAGATGAGGATGAACCAAGGTGCCTAAGCCCAAAGTTAGATACTTTAGCTACATTTGAGGCTTCTACTACTCTTATACCATCAAGTGGTGAATTTTAGGACAGTAGTATTATAGCTAAGACCTCAAATGTGGCAACTACTGATGAAGGCCTTATGCCTGAAGTAGGAAAACCTCAGTACCAAGAAAAAGAGGTTCATGAGACAACTAGATTGGGCCTAGCTCATGGTATAACTGATGACTTCATCATTGATGATGTTGTCAGGGATTCAGATGATTCCATTAGTTTGGATGATGTTTAAAAATCTCCACAACATGAATTGACGGTTGACTATGAAGGTCCTGAATCTAATGTATCTGTACTCAAAGAGTAAATCACAAAATATCAGGTTAAAGACCACTTGAACCCTAATTCCCCTAAATTGGCATCCCCATTTCATACCGAGGATCACCCAAAAACACACCCTTCACACTCACAAAAGCCTACCCAATTCTCTGGGTCATCTAGCATAGAATTGAACAAACTATGCAGCCCAGATGGTCCCTTATACCAGATGGTCCACCAACTTATCTCCTCTCATCTCCAAACCTTTACAACTGCTATGGAGTTGAAAAACAAAACTCAAATAGAGACGATAAACAATGCAATTGATCACAAGCTTGGGAAATTGTCTAGAAAGATGGAAGACAACATAAGATAATTAGCCCATTTGTCTGGTGTGGCACCTCCACCTCCTTGGTTTCCAGAAGTGGATGAAGCCAAAAAGGGGGAGACGTCAAAGGAACCACAAGTTCTTTCTCTTGAAGCCTCTAAAAAGGCTAGAGAAGCACAACAACTCAAGGATGCCCAAAAAGAAATATTCAAGACAAGGTAAGAAATTGCTTTGAAAGAAAGACATGACTGGTATGAAAAAAGAAGAAAGACTCCTTAGAGAGAAAGCTCAGAAGTATTCCCAAGGCATTATTGAATGATGTGTCTCTTAGTTCGGTTCAAGACAAACGGAATGAATGAATAGTTCTGATGCGGAGTTTACGGTTGGTTCTTGCCGGATATGTTATCCAAGTATTATGCAGCTCCTTTTCATCATTTCAAGTGGGATAGGTGGATTCCAAAAAAGGCTAATATATATGGGTGAAGAACATAACAAAATTGATTACCAACATTGAAAGATATGCAAAAAAGAAATGTATATCGTGCGTCAATATGTTGTAGGCTATGTGGAGAGTACGATGAAGATTCCAATCATCTTTTCACATCTTGTTATGTGGCGGAGATTATATGGCGGAGACGTTGTGGCAAAAAGGTTAGCGTGTGGTGTAACATTCCCTAAGTGTTTGCATCAGATGTTAGAGATCTATTACAAGTATACATGTCTTTGCACATGGATGAAAAGAAAAAGAAAATGGTTAGAATTGTGATTCTAGCTACATGTTGGATTATTTGGAAGGATTGAAGTGATGTCTTTTTTGTTGGGATGAGAGTAAACATTGTGGGATTTTTTTGGGAGGTCCAAAGGACAAAATACTTATAGATTAAGCATAGAACTAAAGGCAATGATTTTAATTGGGAGAATTGAAAGTCGTTTAATTTTTCTGTAAATTTTAATTGGGAGAACTGAATGTCGTTTAATCTTTCTGTAGCATGAGATAAAAAGGTTCATAGAGGTGTTATGGTTTGAGGATTGTTTTTGGATTTAGGCTAGTGCCTTGTTAATTTCAAACTTATTGTATTTCATTGGATGGAATGATATGAACTTATTTGCCAAAAGACCCATGATGTACATTATCTATTTTGGTGAAGTAGAATGCATCCAAACAAATCAATAAAGCATGATTGCTCAATATCACCTTTTGACTTGATCAGGAAATAGTAGATGGCCAATTAGATTAATATAGAGGTGGTTAAAGAAGAGGAAAAATATACTCAAACAGTCAAATGTATTTTGAGTAATTCGTGAACACCTTGTTAAATAACTTGTTAAAACCAAAACAAAATTAGGCTTAATATACATAAAGACAGAGAAAAATAAATTTAAATGATTTTCGGGTCTTCGAATCTCACGCTCCACTGAAAAAAATAACCGCTTGGGTTAAAAAGAAAAAACCCGTGTGGTGCTATGAGATTCGGGCAATGGCCGCTTTGCAACACATGATTTACCGCTGAAACACTACTTAAAAAAAAAAATCCGATAAGAAGCATAAATATAAGCAAACAAATACGAGATCCAAAGGACTATTAAAAACGTCAAACTCCTAATATGAGATCCAAACATCCCCTAAAGTCAAACTCCTAATCTCGAAAAGACTATTAACAAAGTTTTAAGTTTTAATAGAAAATCAATTCTTCTTATCTTCAACATTTCAAGATGGAATCTATCTCGTTTGAATTTCCAATAAAACTCTGATAAGTACTTTTTTATATAATTTTTTAATCAAACTATTTCTTTCATTCCATGAATTTAATTACACAATTGCAAGAATTACATTAAGATAGCAGAAAAGCGGGTAAAAAGTTGTGACGACACCCCTTTTTGAATAACAAATCTTAATCTACTAAACACAAAACGTCAAAACCCTGCCCCCTAGCACCAAGACATTGATATGGACAACCCGTTAAACCCTGGTAAAAAACAAATAAGTCCGATGCTAAGGAACAAAAAGTATCAATAACTTATAATATAATGTATTAGGGAAGAGTTATCTTGAGAACGCTAAATATCGTGAGAACAAGTAAAAAAATTAATCAAAATCAAATTTTTTTTAATACAAACCTTATTATAATCAAAATACAACATTAATAAATGAATTTTCTTTACAAATAATTCATCTTCTCTTGCAAAAACACTTTCAAATTAACTTTTTACACATGTGTAAATGAAACATTTTATACATGTATAAACAGTAAATTTACACATGTGTAAAAACAAATTATTTTCGTATGCGTTTGAATTTTTACGCGTAAATTGTGTTTTTGAGATTGTATTTTAGTAATAAAGACAAGTGTAAAAAGAAATTTTGAATTTGAATGGTTTTAGATGTCGTTCTCACGGTTCACACGAAATATAGGTGTTCTCAAATTAACTTTCCCTTAATGTATTAAAATTTAGAAGCATTGTTTATTTCATATATATTTAACTAGTTTTTATCCCGGGAGCGTCCCGGGTTGAAATATCTAATATGACATAATAAAATATCTAATATGACAACATAATTAATTACTTGCCAATATATGATTAATGAATATTATTATTATTATTTATTTTAAATAAATCTCTGCCATAAGTTATCATATTCTAATATAAAAAAACGAATCTCTGCGCCGGGATATAAATCTAGTGCCATTACAAAATATTATATAATGTCAAATGAATTCGGAAGTTTGTAATCGATCATTTTTAAAAGAATTAACATGAAATAAGGAAAAAAAAGTTATTTATTGAAATATCGAACGCATTAGTCTAAGGGTTATGTGATGCGTTAAAAAAATCATGGGTATATGATCGGGTATATAGTTCGGGTATTTGGGTATGTGGTTTCGGGTAATTGGGTCGGATATCACCTAATCCCAGGCCCGACCCAAACCCACAATTTTTTTAAACTAATCCCAAACCTGACACAATACCAGTCGGGTTACAAAAAATAGTTGTTTTTTTCTCCGTTTTTTATGTAGCACTATGGTACTCGTTGGAAAGATAATAAAACGCTCGTTAATTTGGTGTAATTTTTTTCTTTAAAAAATCTCGTATATAAAAGATATTAACGTTTAAAAGTTATGAGAGAAAACATGAGAGAGATATTAATAAAGATTATAGATTAGGTTAAACCATATTTAAACAATATTTATTTCTTTTTTTTAATTGGTCTAAAGTTGCCACATCACATCCTATGTAGCATCTCTCAAAGGAGAGATTGCATAAGAATATGACATGTATGATTAATCCCTTTGCAATAATAAGAATATGACATGTATGATTAATCCCTTTGCAATATATATATATATATATATATATATATATATATATATATATATATATATATATATATATAGATAGATTAAGGGTTAGGATCAAGTACACAGTGAAAGAAAAATAGAAAGTTGTAGGAAGGGTATCAAACGGACTCCGATTGAACTCATTCAAGCGGCATTGGAATCGTCTTATCGAACCCTACGTCGTTAGTTTTTAGGTCTTCGTTTTTTTGGGGTTTTAGCTTGTAGTTTTTAGAATACGCGTTATATCATTGTGTCTTTTATGTACCATTGTGTCTTTTTCTTATTTTCATCGTTGTGTCATTTTTTCAATTCATTGTGTCTTTTTTTCTTCAGCATTGTGTTATATTTTTTGGCACTGTGTTATATTTTGTGGCTCATTGTGTCATATTTGATGATCTATTGTGTTTTTTGTATCCTTCTCACCCTTCTCATTTTTTGTAGCCTTTGTAGAATAACCCAACCCTATAGATTAATACTAAACAAAAGGCTAGTGTTGTGGTTTACTCATCATCCAAGGGCATAATCGTCAAAGAATATTAATATTAAATAACACCCCACCACCGCCTTGCAACCCTCGTGTTAAAAACCAACCAAGGGCGAGTAGTTCGATAAATATCCGTCAATTAATGACACCAATAAGACCCACGTGACCACACATCACATTTTTAGGCCACGAGTAAATTTCCCTCTACCACTCATACTACGTGTCGCTATCTTATTGGATAATATCACGATTTTTCCGCTACCATACACATCTATGTGTGTGCGTTTTAAAAGGCTCACGCACGTGTTGGGTTACCGGCTTAGCCGGTTAATTAATCGGCACTTCAATCAACGGCTATGATCATCCTTAAATTTCATTTCATTTATTAAATATTATATTATATAAATATATACTTTTTAATTAAAATTGATATCATACCATAACTTATAAAAATTTCATTAAGGTAGCAGGTAACCAACAAGCTGCGCCGTCATCTATTTTTTTTTTTTTTTTAGTATTGTAGAGATATGAACCAGGTTAGTTATCGGAGATCCTAGCTCCACTTGAAAGAGCCTGTTTTTAAACTGGATCTACAGATTAAAACTAAACCCTTAAAGATTTTGAAACCTCGAACTTAAATATGTATCCAAGGATCGTCTACCGGCTATGGACTCGGTAAAGTACCAAAGATCGTAATTCCGCTTAAAAGAGATCAATTTTTTTAGTTTAATTTACTTTATTAAGTTAACCATGATTAACTAATTAAAACCGAACTTCAACTTGAACGTGTATCCAACGATCATGTATCTTATTTCTCGACTAGATATGCCATACTCGGGTTAATTATCATAGACCTTAATCGTGTCCGAAAGAGTTAAGCTTCTCGTACTAGCGGGTTAAACTCTCACCTTAAATAAGAAAAATAAATAAATTAGGTTGGTCTAAAATGAACTCTTTTAAATATACTACACAAATACATATAAATCACACCTTCTATCTCTCTCTCTCTCTCTCTCTCTCTATAGATACACTTTCTCTCTCTAGCTTTTGTTATACTCTCAAGTCACAACCTTTTCTCTCACTCTTGTAATCTTTAGTTGAAAATCTTCAAGGTAATTCAAACTAATTTCAATTCTTTTCAATTTATTTCCAATTTTCTAGGGTTTAATTGGTTGAAATCTTTTTGGGCGTTTTTGATTTGTTGAATATTATATTAAATTGGAATTGGAATCATGTTAGTGGAAAGATGGAAAGAGATTTCATGGGTTTGAATTCAAAGGAATCAGTGGTGGTGGTCAAAGAAGAAGCTGTTGAAGGATGCAAAGAATCAGGTGAAATATTGATATTAATTTTGTTTAATTAAGTGAATTTTGTTGAATTTTGTTGTGATTTGGGTTAATTTTAGTTAAATTGTTTGTGGGAATTTAAGGAATTTATTGCATGTGGTGTAATTGTGTGTTAGTTTGGAGTTTGCTTTATTTTAAAGTTTTGATTTAATGTTTTACCTAATAAAAAACTGTCCTTTTTGTATGGATTTGTAATAAGTTGTTTAATATTAGTAATAATAATAATAATTAGGGTTTGATTAGTTGATGTTTGTTCTAATTTGGGGATTCTGATTGTATGTAGTGTTTTCAAAGAGTTCTGCTGTTAAGTGGCCTATGTCAGGTACAAGATCTTTGTTTTAAGGTTACTGATGATGAAAGTTGTTAATGATAAAAAGTGATTGTGTTGATTTGTTTATGTTTATTATGTATCAGGTGCAGATGCATATGAAGGATCGAAAAACCGTCAAGCTGGTGAAGTTCAGGTATGTTTGTTTCCAGATTTTGTAATTGATGCTTAGTTTTGTTCATTTATTTAAAAGATTTTCTTGGTACAATATATTGTAGAGTTGTATCTTATTCGACTGTTAAGCATTTCAGTTCTATTTTTTTTTATAAAAAAGTCAAAATATTTTGCGAAAGATTCGAAGAAAATATTATAATCTGGGAAGATTTGTTAAATGGGATGTTTTATTTGCATTAAACAAACATAAATGTCGGTTTATTAGAACCGAAATGTCAAGGATGGTGTATTGAAATGCTAATCGATCGTTTGTGTTCTTCGGTTTCCTCTTTGGAAGCGAGCGAGTGAATTATTGATGGGGTTGCTATTTATTTTACTATATAGAGCATTGATTCTAGTAGACAAGGTGGAACTCGTTTTTTAATGACTATTTATCCACATGCAACAGAGTCCATTTTCTGTGCACATGATCAGTGATGCTAAGCAGGCGGTTCCTATTTCCGTGAGCCATCCGTTCTACAGGGCTCAGTTTGGTGGTGCACCCGTTATGCAACATGGAGTTGTGGTTCCGTCTATTGGTTCCTTTCTTGCTGGAACTACTGAGCCATGGTATTGTGTTTGTCTTGTTTTATTCGATTTTTAACTTGGTTTGAGAGACTTCCGCTTCCACGTGTCAAATTGTATTTTTAGAAAAATGTTTTTTTGTTCATTATATCAAATAAATCTTTAAATATCATTACTTGGTTATTCGGTTCTGATTCTTTTGTATTTCTGAATTGAAGGTTTAATTCCAAGCCTTCTTGTGCTCCTGCTCAGCTAACCATCTTTTACGGTGGAATGGTGAATGTGTATGACGACATCTCTCCTGAGAAGGTATAGAATCTTTCTTGTTTGGCTCGTCAAATCTTGATGAAAAAAGCTCGAGTCTTTATCATCTTTTTGACTATCGTATACAGGCTCAAGCGATCATGTTCTTGGCGGGAAATGGTGCATCTGTAAGCACACCTCAGCCAAGGGTTCAAGCCCAGGCTCCCATTCCAAGAACACCTGTAGGAGATGTGGTTTATATGGCCCAACCCATTAACGCACAACCCTGCTCTGCCATGTCGAGCCCAATGTCTGTGTCTTCGCACCCTGTGGCATCTGCTAACAAAGATGAAGGTGCTAAAACAGTAAAAGGCTCGGTGGGTCCTGCTAGCAAAGTGGATACTCCAAGAGTTATCAATTCGCTTGAACAAGTGATGCAATCTGGTAGCGCGTTCTTTAAATTATTTGTATATAATTTTCGGTATTTACAGCAATATATTTTCAAGATACTTATAGAAATATGTTTTATATAAATGGAAGTTGACTATCAATTTGTCGTATGCAGCTGTTCCCCAAGCGCGCAAAGCATCTTTGGCTCGGTTTCTTGAGAAGCGCAAGGAAAGGTACGATTCATCAAGCGTATTTTAGACTCTTTACACGGAAGAAATGCACTTTTTTCTTGTTTTTATTGAAGTAAACTTATATTTATTAATGTTTGGTTACGCAGAGTGATGGCTTCAGCTCCTTACAATGTGAACAAGGACGCAATTGCCAACGGTGGAGCAAGCAGCATGAACGCTGTAGCGGCAGGTGAGAACTAGTGAATTCCAAGTAAGAATGTTATAAGCTGTGTAAGTTATTAGGTTTCGAATTCAATCAATAGTCAACTGGGCTGTTTGTTTAGACCACATTGATGTATACATAGTGGTTCAGTTCTTGTTATAAGACGGAGATATGAGTATTTTGAAGTGTTGAATGTTTTATGTTCATTGCGTGTGTTTTGTTCATCTGTGTGCGATAAGGAAGTTCATGAAGACGAAGGACCCTGAAGTTGTAGTTTCACGACATGTACGTTAAACGTGAAACAAGGTTGCCTAGTGTCGTGTCGGTTTTTATGTTAGAATCATGTCCATGTGCCGATGAAAGGTGACATTGTTTGGTTATTTTTGGTTTTTGGTCATATGCTAAAATGTGATATGCATAAGTAAATCCGTCATGTGATGAATTAAGACCATTGTTTAATTAAAGCATTAACTAATAATGTGACTTTTAATTTTATATTTTGTAATAAAAAAGTAGATAATAATAAAAAAATTAATCATGAAGGAATCTTACATTACTAATTCAACTTTACTAATCATTATTAAATTACAAATAGATGGCCCATTATCATTTATCATGTAATAAACAGCTTTGTAAAAGATGATTAAGATATAATAAATAGCTTTATAAAAGATGATTAAAGATAGGAGACTATGAAAAAACATTCAAAAGTAGTAATAGGTACCTAGGAAGATGAACTTGTTTTGGAACAGCAAATATCATTAAAAGCAAACACCCAAGCACCCTGCTAACAAGAAAAAGGCCGAGTGTTGTGCACACGCGAACAGCCTAGAGCGAGCCATCCGCGAGCCATGTGGCCCGCGAACACCACAATAGCCCCACGCTAAGGCTGCACAAGTGTTGGGGAATCAATTCAATTGCAACTTCAAAATTATTAATTTGATTCAATTTATTCGAGTATTTGAAATTTGATTCATTGAACATCTTTACACAACAACATGCATATGACCACTGGCGAAGCTTTATTGGGGCGGGCGGGGGCGGCCGACCCCCCCGAATTTTCGTGCAGAAGTTCCGACTATATAGTATTCGTATAGAAAATTTTGGAAATATAGGGTTTCGACCCCCCGAAACTGGTTTTCGACCCCCCGAAACTAGTGACTTTCGACCCTCCGGCGACTTCCGACCCCCCGAACCCTCGGGTCAAGCTTTGCCACTGCATATGACGCCCTCTTGGGTGGTTAATAGCTCAACATTATAACAAAACGACCAGCTATATTATTTTAAAACACGGCATTTCTCAATACCCAAGTAATTTCGTAGATTTTTTGAATCTCATGGGTAGTAATAATATTTTATATTTTAATAATTAAGAAATTAATAAAAACTAACACTAACAAGAATCAAAGAACAAAATTTGTGTGAAGGGTTGTACACCGGCAAGTACAACTCTTAAAATAAGAAAAAAAAATGCAAGCACATCATGTTCTTGTCCTTGTTACAGTGTTCGCAAAAAAGATCATTTTTCTTGATACAAATACAAACATGAAATGTCTAGATAATTATTAGTTCATTTCACAACTGGGATACATGGGTTGTTTCATTACAAAACAAGCAAACGAAAATATAGTTACAGAAATCTCAAGCTTTGATGATTTCTCCTCCACCCATAACAGCTTTCATATCATATTTACAAGCTCTAGCGTAATCAAGGAAGTAAGTAACCTGTAATTGCCAACAAAAAAAATTGAGTTAAAAAATTATTATAAAAAAAAACTATGTATGCATGTGTGCTAAAAGAAAATAAGTTTCTAGTTAAAGACCTCCCATAACTTGGGTTTAAAGGAACTATCAAGCATGACATCAACGTCATACATAGCAGTTGGACCCTGCCTCTCTCGATGAACTAATGTTGCTGACTCAAAAACCTTCCGGATCATCCCTTTGACCTTTGAATCGATTACCAGCCATTCAACCGCAATGGATAGAGACCATTGTCTCTAAGTGGGAGGTCTTGGGTTCAAACCCAAGCAAGGGGTATATTATTTGTAAATCCATAAGTTAGGGGAGACTCACATTTAGCCGTATAAAAAAACTACAATCTCAACATCAATCATCGTCATATAAACCAGGTGCCAAAAAAATGTCAAAATGCCAGTAATATTAAAGGCGAACAAAACAAAACAAACGTTCATGTTCATGCTCAAATTCTTTAACAAACTCTCGTGTATTCATGTGATTCAATGTTCGATATCTTATTATTTATATATAATTTGATATAGAATGGGCGTATTACAACTGCTTAGAAAAATGATTACCATCACAGTGAAGTGTGTCTCATACTCGTAAAAACTCTTCGTATCCAAAGTGTATATATTGTTCGCCAGCCTAACCTGAAACGATATGAAACAACATTGAGGGAATACAAAATATGAATCAAATTACAAAAAGAAAAAAGGAAAAAAAAAAAAACAACCCTATAGCTCTCCTTGTTTCCTCATCAACCTACATACTTGTCCAAATGATATTTGCTTTCTTTGGTCCATTGCTGTTAACCATATGAAATTTAAAAATAAAAATAAAACCTTGAATGATGAACAAAGGTAATGACTAATGACAACTAGTCACTTCTAAAAGTCTGAGAAAAGTACAGATAGTAGGTTCAATCTAAGATATACGAGTCAACACGACTCTATCTTACATGTGGGACTCAACCTGACTCTACCGAATTCACCTTCAAGCAACACCACCCTATCCAATGTCATTACAGTTAACTTTATCAGCTAGTCAAATGTCAAACTATTAAAACTACACAGCAATGCAATCTACATAAGCCCAGTGTTTACCTGTTGTTCTCTGTCAAGCTCTTCTAAACGCTTTGCTAGCTCCTCCACTCTCTTCTTTAGATCGGCGGTTCCATTTTTTGCGCTCATATTATATCATGGCATTTCAATAATGAAGTGGAAGACACCAATATAACATTATCAATAAAAAACATTGCAGTTGTCTACTACTAATTTTAACGAATGAACTCTGAACTTGGCTCATATCCACAGGAGGGTCAAATGCCTTGAAAAGAAAAATGCAAAAATATATTAGACTTTTTGCCAAACCTATCAATAGTAAGGATGAGTTATGATTTATGGGCATTCAATTTTTAAATCATAAAGCCATCCGTAAATAAAGAGCAATTAGATCCACATAATATTACCCTCAGCATTTCAAAAATGAAAAAGCTATTTTTAAGAAGCCCCTACAAGTATAAAGAAGACACTGATTAATACCTACCAAGAAACTATACCTTCTTTGGGCACAAAAAAACTATACAATAAGTAATGAGTGATAAATAACCTGTGAGTAATGGTGAAAAATAATATGAATTGATTTCCCTTGATGATTCACTTGTCCTTGAATTAATGGTGGAGGAAATTTTGTAGCTCTCTTCATCAATGAATCCTAAAACCTTTGATTTGCATTGTAAATTCAAGATGGCATGTAAAGAAATGAAGGGTGGTAATGTAAATTTGTTTTAATATTGTAAATGAGGATGATGAAATGTCTACATAACCCTCCTAAGTGTTCCAAATCGCAAACTATTCTATTGATTTTTAATGGCTAATTTTCAAAATCATTTCATGAAAAAAAAATCCTAAATTTAAAATTAAATTTAGGCCTCCAGAAAGAGATAGGGTAGCCCGTGATTAAGTTGTTATAACTTATTACATATTAATCAAATCCAAGATAAAAAGATTTGAATGTTTGTAAATCCAAGATGTAAAATTAGTGTAAAAAGTAAAAGTAAAATTGCTACAAGCATAGCATTTGTACCATAAGTTTAGATCTTTAAAGAAGGATAAAACACTAATTAAGTTCCATGCTTAAGAAAGGAATCAAACAAAAGAACCCACTTACCCACAAGCAAGTTCAAGAACATTGACCCAAATACGGTCGTACCTTTTCTATCAACAATAAGTATGAGCACTTACATCCTCACAATATCAAATTAGCTCCCCAAAACTATTTATTTGTTGATGCTGACATTCAATTGAACTTTGTGTTCTGCCTAATAGGCTAACCAGGACCTGCAATATCACCAATAAACCATAAACCATCCACATAATATTACCCTCAGCATTTCAAAAATGAAAAAGCTATTTTTTAAGAAGCACCAGCAAGAATAAGGAAGACACTGATTAATACCTACCAAGAAACTATACCTTTTTTGGGCACAAAAAAACTATACAATAAGTAATGAGTGATAACTAACCTGAGAGTATGAATATTCAGATAACAAGACAAAGTAGTATAATGAAGATAAGAAATCTTATGGTGAAAAGATAAATAACCTAAGAGGAAATGTTCATATAACTAAACAAAGTAGTAGGTAAGAAATCTTATGGTGAAAATTAATATGAATTGATTTCCATAATGATTCACTTGTCCTTGATTTTATGGTGGATGAAATTGTGTAGCTCTCTTCATCAATGAATCATTCATTCCTAAAACCTTTGATTTGCATTGTAAGTTTCAAGATGGCATGTAAAGAAATGAAGGGTAGTAATGTAAATTTGTTTTGATATTGTAAATGAGGAGGATGGTGAAATGTCTACATTACCCTCCTAAGTGTCTTAATTGTCACTAACATCCCCATAATACCCTTAAATTTCTTGCTTAAAAAAACTATACAATAAGTAATGAGTGATAAATAACCTGTGAGTAATGGTGAAAATTAATATGAATTGATTTCCCTTGATGATTCACTTGTCCTTGAATTAATGGCGGAGGAAATTTTGTAGCTCTCTTCATCAATGAATCCTAAAACCTTTGATTTGCATTGTAAATTCAAGATGGCATATAAAGAAATGAAGGGTGGTAATGTAAATTTGTTTTAATATTGTAAAGGAGGATGATGAAATGTCTACATAACCCTCCTAAGTGTACCAAATCGCAAACTATTCTATTGATTTTTAATGGCTAATTTTCAAAATCATTTCATGAAAAAATATCCTAAATTTAAAATTAAATTTAGGCCTCGAGAAAGAGATAGGGTAGCCCGTGATTAAGTTGTTATAACTTATTACATATTAATCAAATCCAAGATAAAAAGATTTGAATGCTTGTAAATCCAAGATGTAAAATTAGTGTAAAAAGTAAAAGTAAAATTGCTACAAGCATAGCATTTGTACCATAAGTTTAGATCTTTAAAGAAGGATAAAACACTAATTAAGTTCCATGCTTAAGAAAGGAATCAAACAAAAGAACCCACTTACCCACAAGCAAGTTCAAGAACATTGACCCAAATACGGTCGTACCTTTTCTATCAACAATAAGTATGAGCACTTACATCCTCACAATATCAAATTAGCTCCCCAAAACTATGTATTTATTGATGCTGACATTCAATTAAACTTTGTGTTCTGCCTAATAGGCTAACCAGGACCTGCAATATCACCAATAAACCATAAACCATCCACATAATATTACCCTCAGCATTTCAAAAATGAAAAAAAGCTATTTTTTAAGAAGCACCAGCAAGAATAAAGAAGACACTGATTAATACCTACCAAGAAACTATACCTTTTTTGGGCACAAAAAAACTATACAATAAGTAATGAGTGATAACTAACCTGAGAGTATGAATATTCAGATAACAAGACAAAGTAGTATACTGAAGATAAGAAATCTTATGGTGAAAAGATAAATAACCTGAGAGGAAATGTTCATATAACTAAACAAAGTAGTAGGTAAGAAATCTTATGGTGAAAATTAATATGAATTGATTTCCATGATGATTCACTTGTCCTTGATTTTATGGTGGGTGAATTTTTGTAGCTCTCTTCATCAATGAATCATTCATTCCTAAAACCTTTGATTTGCATTTTAAGTTTCAAGATGACATGTAAAGAAATGAAGGGTAGTAATGTAAATTTGTTTTGATATTGTAAATGAGGAGGATGGTGAAATGTCTACATTACCCTCCTAAGTGTCTTAATTGTCACTAACATCCCCATAATACCCTTAAATTTCTTGCTTAAAAATGTTGTAGATGTTGCTTCTTAAGTTGTATAGAAATAAAAATGACTATGTTAGTCATCACTCCTCCTTAATAAGATAATATAGATAATATAGATATAGATAATTTTCTTTTTCTTTAAAAAAAAGCCCCTCTCCTACAAAGCCTCGGGTTTGGTTACATATGCAGTTAGGGATTGAATTGGTATCGTACCGATACCGATTTTCCAGAAAATTGAGTACTGAGTACGTATCAAATCTTTCGATACAATGCCGGTATTCTTTACAAAAATATTCTCTCTATTTAGTATTGGTACCAAACCGTTAGCACTTCTTCATCATCATCATACTCAGTTAATCCCACCAATAGCAAAAGCTAAGGTAGGGTCTGAGAAAGGGTAAGATGTAGACAGCCTTACCTCTACCCAGTGGAAATAGAGAGGCTGCTTCTGGTGAGACCCTCGTATCAAGTCTTGGACACAAGGCACATAATAATTAGCAATCGGGAGAAACCCGATTGGTGCATATACCCCCTAGTCTTTTGGCTATCAACGCCACCACATGATGCATGATTAACCGTCCGTCATTTTTAACGTTATTTTCACGAAATTAGTAAATAACGCTAAAATTAGTGCAACTTTACCGGACTGAATCTATCGTCCGGTACCAAACCCTCATCCCCTATGTACGAGTACCAAATTCTTGTATTCGTTAAACCTGGAGCACGTCGCTGTCACGCATAACTTGTGCAGGTAGCCATTAACTTCAAAGTTAGCGTAAGGCCAAATGTAGTGGCTCGCCAAATTTAGCGCCCCCACCACATGGAATTATTTCATTGGCCAACACAAATTCCAAGAAATCAACGCCAAATTTCAGCAAGGAAATTTTCACGCCACAACCTAAAAACCATAGTTAGCGTCCCTGGGGGTGCGAATGGGGCATTTAACACCCCTTTCATTTCTCCTCTACGGATGGTCTAAGAGCATTCACATTAACTCCTCAATAATGGTGTGAGTGTGATTTCTATATTATATAAAGTGAGTATAAGCGGTTGTGAGTAGAGCAGAGAAAATATTTAAAGGAGGCAGTGTTAATAGTAAATTGGAGGACACAGTGTTTATCCTCCGTAATTTTTTAATAGTTATAAAAGTGCTCTAAAACATTTCTTCATTTCTTCGATTAATGATATACGTATCATTAGGGTTTCAATTATACACACAACATCCTCTCTTCTGTCACAAATCTATCACTCGACCGGTAAATTACTAATATTATAAAACATAATTTGATGTTTCCTCAACAAATTTGCTTCTATCAACATATTTATCGATTGCTAGCATTTGTGATTGTTCTAGTTAATTTATCCCTGTATGTGTAATGATTGTTCGTGTTTTTTTTATATAAGGTTTTAAATTTGTTTTATAGGTTAAGTAGTTGAGGAATGTTAGTTGAAAGTGAATACAAATTGTTAATTGTTAATTTATGGCTATGTAAAGTTTTTGAAATGATTGTTTTTTTTTTTTTTTTGCTTATGTAAAGTTTTTAAATACATAAATTGTTTTCGGTAGGATCGGTTTCGCAATTCAAAAGGGGGCTGCGGCGCGTGTTGTTGCCCGTTTAACTGCCACTAATATGTAATATCCCAATTGTTGACGAATGTTAGTTGAAAGTGAATATAGATTAAGTCTTAAATTAGTGGACTTCAGGATTTTGTTTGATCATTATGGTGCAGATCATGGTTAGGTAATGAAGTATACACCTGATAGGACTGATACAATTTCAACTCATTCTCCAGATAGAATTTGTGGTTCAGTTAGTTCTGAGGCAGGAGTAAGCAACCACAAATCCGCGGAATCTTCGTTGTGATCAGGATTGTTGGTGTCTGCATTTTCGGTTTTCGATACGCGCAGCGAGTCTAGGGTTTGCCATAAGAAGCAAGAAACTGGTACTAGAAGCCATGGTTGGAGTGAAGCTGTGAAGAGGGTTATGCATGGTGGTTCGATGAGGAGGATTCAGGAGCGTGTTTTGGGGTACAAGACTAATGTTTCGATCTCAATTAGTGATATATGGCTTTTAGGGGTTTGCTACAAAATCTGTCTAGAAGATCCTTCTCAAGAAGTTGTTTGTAGCAATGGATATGCTGCGTTTTCTGAAGATATTTGTTCAAGAATTTTGATGACTTATCGTAAAGGTTTTGTGTTTTGCTCGTTTTCTCTTTTTGAGTGTTTCCTTTTAAAAACATAACAACAGATAATAGCGTTTGTTATATACTTATATTCAGGTTTCGTGTCTATCGGAGATTCAAAGTACTCAAGTGATGTAAATTGGGGCTGCATGCTTCGAAGCTGTCAGATGCTAGTTGCTCAGGTATTAGGCTATTGCTTTATTCTTAAAATATCATATTTTGATTACCTTTTAAACTTGCTAAGCAAGCTTGAGGATCAGATGTTTCATATTTTCATTTTTCATATGTTATCTTAACATGAACAGGCATTACTAATTCATCGACTAGGCAGATCTTGGAGAAAACCGTTGAACCAGGTGTGATATTTCAGAGCAATTGATACTTCCTGTTTCAAAAAGTACATTATTTTTAAATTTCAAACCACTCGAATTCATTTATAGAAATCGTTGGATTTCTGTTTTAGATGCTAAGATTTTATTGCTAACGATGCAGCCATTTGATAAAGACTATATTGAAATATTACACATGTTTGGTGATTCTGAGGCTTCACCTTTCTCCATTCACAATCTTGTTAAAGCTGGGGAGAGTTACGCCCTTGCTCCAGGATCATGGGTTGGCCCATACGCCATGTGTCGCACATGGGAAACACTTGTACGTTGTAAAATCGAGAAAGAGGGACTTCAAGATAAGTCATTTCCAATGGCTATATATGTTGTCTCTGGAGACGAAGATGGAGAACGTGGTGGTGCACCGGTTCTTTGCATTGAAGATGCATCAAGAAACCAAGCTGAGTGGTCACCAATCCTTTTGCTGGTTCCTTTGGTTCTTGGTCTTGACAAAGTAAACCCTAGGTATGTAATGTTTCATTATTATTTGTAATCAATGATATCCGTATGTTAGTCATAAGGATTTATTCTTTTAAAATTACAATTACTAATCTGTTCCAATGAGCTTTTCTTGGTTGTTGTTGACTTTAATATTCCATTTGACTTTTCATATAACCAGATATCTACCTTCGCTTGCTGCCACATTTACCTTTCCTCAGAGCCTTGGGATATTGGGGGGTAGGCCTGGTGCTTCTACCTATCTTGTTGGCGTGCAAGATGATAAAGTTTTTTATCTTGATCCCCATGACGTTCAACAGGTAAAATTGTTTTTACTTATGTTCGTATTACATTTTTAAGATTATGATTGATAAGGAATTAAGGATATGCAAGTTAGTATACATGTGCTATATATGACCAGTTTCCCACATTCATGATTACTTTTTATCTGTTGCTAAAACTACTAAAGATATTAGTGTTCAGTTACCTACTTTCCGACACGCCTGTTAGCCGACAAAATATCAGGACTACTCGGTCAAAATAAAGAGTTTCATGGTCTGTTTGTCCTTAGAGCAATATGGATCTAGAGGGAGATATCCACATGTTTTTAAGTTTTTTCATACTTATAGTTTGAGCCCTAAACCGTCACATGATAAATAAGAAGATAGTGTTTTGATGTGCTTCTGCTGTATGAAGCTGCAATAATCAGATATGCACATCTTTTGAAATTTTGTATTCAAATAATGATATACAGGATCGTTTTTTTAATTAATTATGTCCAGAAAACAAATCCATTTACACATCCATATATCTTGAAGTCATGTAAAGAATCTTCTCCATTATTGTTAATATCTTTATATATGTTATAAATGCATGATCTTATAGCCATATATATGCCCTTTCGAATGGAGTCTTAACTATCGACACTGCTCTTTCACATGTTTTGTTTTCAATGTCTAAAATACGGATGTACAAGAAATGTCCCAAAGTAGTGGTGCTGATTTTCCTCGCTTGGAATATGAATGTTTGTTCTTAGGTGTAGATTTGTGACGTTATTGTTTCTGTAAATTGTATCATCAGGCAGTTAACATCAGCAAGGATGATCTGGAGGCGGATACCTCATCATATCACTGCAAGTATGTACTTGTATGAACAAGTCAAGTTTCAATAATTTAAGCTTTTTTTTCTTCATTATTTTAAGCTGTCATTATATCACATTGGCAGTGTTATTTATACGCCAAATTCTTCTCGAATCCATTGATCCATCATTGGCCATCGGATTTTATTGTCGAGACAAAGGTATGCATGTTATAAAATTGTGATTCATGTAAATCATTAGGGCTAATTAAAGAAAGAGGTAGCCGAATTTTTTTTCTTTTTCTGATTCTTTATTTTTGGTAGCAAAAAAATGTGTTGCAAAAACCATTATAGTTTCATTAATTTTAATTTTACATTACCAACGTAGGAAAAACTCAATATAAGAAAGTCAATAGTCATTACTTATTAGTAAAAAATGATGACATAGCACCTTTAGGCGAAGTTTGAACTTTGAACATTGACCATCTAGATTTTACGTTACCAACTTTAGAAAACTCGATATCAGAAAATCTTATACGGTTATTGAACTAAAATGATGGCATGTCATGTAGCGTGTCGTTGTGTCAGGCCGTTTTGACCATGTTGACCTTTTCCCCAACGTGGCACCTGAAACCGGATATCTAAAGTAATTTTGATGGTTTTTTAGCCTTAAATAAGTTTTTTTTTTCCTGGTTTGTGTTCTACAGATGATTTTGATGATTTTTGTTCACGGGCATCTGATCTAGCAGCAGAATCAAATGGTGCGCCGCTGTTCACAGTGACTCAGTCTCGCCATTCACCTAAATCAATCAGGAGTCACGAGGCTGGTTTGTTCGATGCCGCAGATGATGACGCTGATGGCTCTGCACAAGATGACTGGCAACTTCTTTGATTTACTTTGGTGATATTCATTGATTCATGGTAGTGTAAAGCAGATGTTCTAGTTGGTGTTTGTATGATTGTGTACTTTAGTCAGGATTTGGATATGTTTATTCAAATATATATAGTTGCACTCCAAATGTTCATTTTCTTGATGCTCTTCTTTCTCAAAACCGCCAAATAGATAAGGCCTAACTTTTAATTATTATATTTATGGGTATTGTTAATGCTGTCGTTATCTTGTCGCTGCCATTGGTGGTGTTGGGTGGTTGATGGTGTTGGTGCGGCTGACAGTGTGTTATGATAGTTTGGTGCAAAAAAACATGTATTTTTTTGGACACTCTAACCAGCCCACGTCATACCGCCCCAGGCCCAACATGTGAGAGGTAAATTAGCCTGACTTAGCAGCAATGTGAGACGCTTGGGAACCCGGCCTGATTTGGTGCAAGATGAACGCCGACTTAAACCAACTGAGCTACACGGGGGGGGGGGGGGGGGGGGGGGGGGGGGGTGAGACGCTTGGGAACAAATTCGAACCCGACCTGATTTGGTGCAAGATGAACGCCGCCTTAAACCAACTGAGCTACACGGCGGGGGCTGTTATGATAATTAAAATTTGAGCAAAGAGTTTGATAAGATAGATAATGAAACCAAGGCCGTCCCAGAGGACGGCAAAAGGCCCGCTCTCTTCAGAAGCCCATGCCTTTAATTTCTTTTATATATACTGTGTGTATACATCTATTCTATCTATATAATAAATGAAAACACTAGGGTTGAATCCTAGCTTTTGAGAGGGTCTCCTAGGATCCAAATGGTAAATGGAGCTCCATGAAATGTAGTATATAAACCTCTTTTTTTTTTTTTGTTTTTCTCACCATCTATTTGTATCTTAAAACATTCTTCCTCCTTCCTAGCCTAATACATTATTCATCCTTCATATCCTAATTCCTTTCTCATTGTTCTTTTTGCAAGGTATGTTGTCCATCTAATCTTATATTTATCATATTACATCAATCTTGTATGAAATACAATCGGTTTTTTGGTAATGATCAAAAACGTTTTACGATTAACATAAGTGTCGAAATTGTTTTATTATCAATTTTCTGATTTGGATGAGATTGATACATAACTGCTTACAATCATATTACATCAAAGAGAAATACAATCGGTTATGTATTTTCTTTTTACTACACAGAAAAATCAAAATTGTATTACATCAACCTTGTAAAAAATACAATCTGTTTTTTTGTAATGATCAACACGTTTTTTTATTAACATTAGTATCTAAACTGTTTACGATTAAGTTTCTGATTTGGATGAGATGCATACATAGCTTTTTACGATCATCTTACATCAAACAGAAATACAATTGGTTTATATATTCATTTTTCTACAAAGAAAAATCACCATCGTATTACATCAATATTCTACCAAATAAAATCGGTTTTTTTGTAATGATCAAAACGTTTTTTTATTAACATAAGTATATAAACTGTTTAGGATCAACTTTCTGAATTGGATGAAATGGATACACAACTGTTTACGATCAGGTTTAATCATTGTATTATTGTCCAAATAATTGATGTAATATGGTTGTGGTTTTAATAACATGATTCAAATGAAATCAGTTTATAGTTTTCGTGAAAATGAAAAAAAAAACTTACTTGAGTTTATGGTTACATTAACAAATATTTGTTTTGCATTTGAAGAACAGGATTTCATTAGGACAAAGAACTTGATTATGGCTTATCACAAGGGTGACAAATTCTTCAAGGTTATTCATGACCCTTCCGCACGAGTTTTGGTATGAGTCTTTCTAATTTTTTTTAAATAAAAAAATTTATTCCTTATTATAATTGTTTTTTACTACATTATTAATTATATGTTTGACTTTGAATTTTTTTATAATTCAAAGTTTTTGAAAATTAACCTATTTCAATTCACCTTCCTTATATACAATAACATTTAGACGCGATTATTTAGGAATTGAAATTTCGCCATTTGATATTAACTTAAGAATTGAAATTGACTTCCTAATATAAACGTTTGTTATTCGTTTATATTGAAAACATGTAATTATATAATTGACTACAATTTAATGATGTTAAATATGTGTATTGACTTTGACTGCCTTATATATGTTTATTTTTCATTATAAAAATGTAAACACATTTATATGCAGCAAATGTAATTAGACCATTAATTATGTATCGATTCAAAATGCATAATGTATTACGAAAGTCAATATGTTTATTGACTTTGACTTCCTTATATAACATTTATTCTTATAAATATGTAAACACATAATGTATAAGGAAAGTCAATATATTTATTGACCTTGAATACGAATTTACTGTCAATAAATATACATTAAAATCATAACTATATTCCATGATTATATACAATAACATTTAGATTTTTCGATAATATGTGGTATGTTGTAATTGTTAGAATGTGTATACGTTAATCAGTGGTGGCCAGACGCGATTATTTAGGAATTGAAATTTCGCCATTTGATATTAACTTAAGAATTGAAATTGACTTCCTAATATAAACGTTTGTTATTCGTTTATATTGAAAACATGTAATTATATAATTGACTACAATTTAATGATGTTAAATATGTGTATTGACTTTGACTGCCTTATATATGTTTATTCTTCGTTATAAAAATGTAAACACATTTAGATGCAGCAAATGTAATTAGACCATTAATTATGTATCGATTCAAAATGCATAATGTATTACGAAAGTCAATATGTTTATTGACTTTGACTTCCTTATATAACATTTATTCTTATAAATATGTAAACACATAATGTAAACACATAATGTATTAGGAAAGTCAATATGTTTATTGACCTTGACTTTGAATACGAATTTACTGTCAATAAATATACATTAAAACCATAACTATATTCCATGATTATATACAATAACATTTAGATTTTTCGATAATATGTGGTATGTTGTAATTGTTAGAATGTGTATACGTTAATCAGTGGTGGCCAGACGCGATTATTTAGGAATTGAAATTTCGCCATTTGATATTAACTTAAGAATTGAAATTGACTTCCTAATATAAACGTTTGTTATTCGTTTATATTGTAAACATGTAATTATATAATTGACTACAATTTAATGATGTTAAATATGTGTATTGACTTTGACTGCCTTATATATGTTTATTCTTCGTTATAAAAATGTAAACACATTTATATGCAGCAAATGTAATTAGACCATTAATTATGTATCGATTCAAAATGCATAATGTATTACGAAAGTCAATATGTTTATTGACTTTGACTTCCTTATATAACATTTATTCTTATAAATATGTAAACACATAATGTATAAGGAAAGTCAATATGTTTATTGACCTTGACTTTGAATACGAATTTATTGTCAATAAATATACATTAAAATCATAGTTATATTCCATGATTATCTATAATAACATTTACATTTTTCGATCAAACATTCAAACACGTTTGTATATGTATTTTATTATGTTTCATTTTGAAAATGAACACAGTATAACGCTATTTAATGAATGTTTCAATTATTTCGGTCCAATTTCATACATGTTAAGGCGAAATTGATGGTCTCCTTCTACTCTATTGTTGAAATTTTTATACTCATTTTTGTTAGTTTCGTTTTAATCTTTTTTTTTGTACGAGGATACTAACAAAAACATAATGAATGAAAATTTAACTGATGAAGAATGTTCGATTATCTCTGGTAAAGATGGTAAAACTAAACGCAAGCTGACAGCAGTATATGAATTGCTTGGGAACAATACAGTATCACCTGTTAAGAACGATGATGAGGCAACTGAAGCTTAAATGGAGTCTGATGTGAAGAATAATAATGTTTATTACAAATAAAAACTTTCTTGGTTACTACTATGCTATAAAACGATTGTTTGTCTTAATTTATTTTTGCTTCTCTTTCATTATACTTATATTATCTCATCTATGGTTTTTGTTTTTGTATTTTATTTGTATGTGCAAATTTTGATTTATTTTCAATACTGAACACTAATTTGATAACATTTATCTAAATTTGATATAAGCTATATAATCTAATAATTTTACTCTTGAAACCCTAAAACCTCAACTAAAAACCCAGATATGGAGAAAATACATTATCAATAACAGCAAAGTATATACACAAAAATGTATATTCTCAACTAAAAAACCATAATCCAATAAACTCAAAGGTTATCGAAACTCAAACAACCGACAACAATAAACTGCAAGAGATGTTGATTGATCTGTGTTTTTTAGATGATAGAAAAGATATGGCGCAAGAGAACCCGTACCTGAAGTCAATTTTTGAGAGCCGTTGTATTGTAGTCTAGGGTTGAAGGTTGAATGAGAAACGATATACGTTTTGAAAAAGAATAATTGATGATAAGAAGAAGATATAGGATTAGATGGAAAGTATACTTTGAAAAAGAAAATTGAAGGCTGCAGATGATTGGAGAGGATTAGGGTTGAAGGAGAAGATTAGGTTTGAGTAGACGGGTCAGTTGTTTTTGTTATGAGAAGGAATATAGATCCAGAGTATTTATACCCGGGTTACCGGGTCAGAAAATGGTATGTCGGGTCGGGTTTTTTAACACATGGGTAAGCAAAATGGATAGTATGGAGGCCATCTAGAGTCCCTCGGTCGATTTTATAAAAATTTAAAAAAAAAAACCGAAATCACAAATGAAAAGCACATATCTTTTATAAACTAGAGGGGGAGGAGAAAGTTTCCTTATTTTTCAATCATGAATAATATTTTTTTCTATAATTTTTCAGGTATATACTTATTCTATTCAAGAAAAACATATCTTTTACAATGTCCGATCCCCCAAAATATGATTTTAGTTTACCGAAATCTAAAGTTGGTGACCTGAGGCGTAAATCTAACGGTAATGATTAATGTTTTTTTTTTCGTTTACATTTGGTTACATTGATAGCTTTTTTAATTCTTTTATACTAACAAATATTATGAACATGTTTGGAGATATCAATACCGGAACACCGTTATCCGACATATCAAATGGTACGTAATTTATTATGTTTCATCTTATAACTTTAATTCTTAAGTTTCGATTAAGAAATAATAGTTTTTATTATAATTTATTGTTTAGTGAGTCTTAATATCTCTGAAAGACGTAAACGGATGAATGCATATTTGGATAGCATAAGTTCAAATGTCGGTTGTTCGCTTTCTAATGTTTAAAACATAGAAACCTCTACAAACTCTTTCACACCGCCATTAGTAACAATACAAGGTAAATGTTTTTTCTACATTTCAAATACGTGTTATGCTTACTACTTTCCATTGTCTTTTTTTTTTGTTAACTTATTTGTCTTTATTTTATAGATAACACGCAGAGAACGCCTTTGTCATGCATCTCTAATGAATGTGCTGAGTCTTCA
Organism: Ambrosia trifida; assembly: GCA_028751855.1. Taxonomy (NCBI): domain Eukaryota; kingdom Viridiplantae; phylum Streptophyta; class Magnoliopsida; order Asterales; family Asteraceae; genus Ambrosia; species Ambrosia trifida. The sequence goes on along the minus strand of CM054123.1, from coordinate 32,711,274 downwards.
AAGAGAAAAAAATCTAATTTTCCTTCGACACAAACAAATAATCGTGTAAGAATTGAAGGTAAAATTTCTTTTATACATTGCCCAAATATGTTATTTCTTACTAATTTCCAGTGTTGTTTTTTTACTTATTTCTTTTTATTTTATAGTTAACACGCAGAGAACGCCTTTGTCAGACATCGCTAATGGTATTATTTATCTTATTTTTATGTCATCATTTGTTAGCTTATCTATTTATGTTAGTATATTATAGAATTGTGTTGTCCCTTTTTGTGTTTATCTTATTTTCAAAGCATTCCATTTATTTATTTAATTTTTAAGCAGTTTGTCACGAATCTCAACATAGCAATCTATCTGAGTTTTATAAACAAAGGCGTACAGAAAGAAAGCGTATCTTGGATTCTAAGCGGAGTAACAAAGGAAAACTAAATGTAACACCTAACACTCAAACACACCCAGTTGACATTGTTGGTATGTTTAGTTTAGTTACGTTTACAAAGTATATTATAATACATCAACATTTATCAAACTTATATTATTTTAATTTGTTAGGTTCTTCAGGTGTAAGTTGGCCGCTTTCTAACGTATGCAACACGCGGTCAACATCTAATTTAAAACGAAAACGCCCCAGTATTACTCCCATACCGATGGCTGACTTGGAAGAATGCTTAGAAAACCTGCATGGAGTAACGACAAACAATGTAATACAAGGCATATCTCCAGGTAGTCTTTTTTCGCTAATAACTACTAATAAAAAATATATTTAATATTAATTCAACATTAGTTTAGAAATATGGTACATTTAATAAATTTGAATATCTTTTTTTAGATTACTTGGACCATGGTGATCAGAATGTTACTTGTGAGGATTGTAATGCAAGACTGTGGAGATGTGAATCTACTAGAGGGCTTAATAGAAGTAATTCTAAAAAAAATTTCTCTCTGTGTTGTGGTTATGGAAAAGTTATGCTTCCTCCTTTTAAGGAGGCCCCACACAGTTATAAAGAGTATTTTAATGGAGTTGATTCTAAAAGCAAATTCTTTTTAAAGAACATAAGACGATTCAACTCTATGTTTGCATTTACGTCCATGGGTGGAAAAATTGATAAGTATATAAATCATGGTAATGCTCCATTCATCTATCGTATAAGTGGTGAGAACTACCATGCTTTAGGAAATCTTTTACCATCACGTGGACAAAATCCAGTATTCTCTCAGCTATACATATATGATACTGAAAATGAAGTTTCAAATAGAATCAATGACGTTGGGTATGTTATTTTTTGTTGTCTTTTGTAGAAAACTCTAAGGATTTTTAAATACTTTCGATTCTAATGTATTAATTTTATTTATAGTGATGCAGACGAGGAATACTCATCAGAAAAGGCGCTTGAATTTCAAATTGTAAAGGAATTGAAAAAAATGTTGGATGCCAAAAACTCCTTGGTGAAATCTTATAGAATGGCGAGAGATTGTTTTCAGAAGAATCCTGATGCACAAGTCAAGCTTCGATTAAACGGAATGAGGAAAGGAGATGGTAGAACCTACAACCTACCCACAGTTTCCGAAGTTGCTGGATTGATAATTGGTGACCTTAATGAAGAAACAGATAAACGTGATATTATTGTGCAGACCATTGATGGAAAGCTAAAAAGAGTTAGTGAGTTACATCCTTCGTATCTTGTTCTTCAGTATCCATTGTTGCTTCCTTATGGTGACGATGGATATAGAATTGACATCCTTCACAAAGATGTTCCCTTACCAAATGAAAGCTCGTCTTCAAGTTCAAAAAACAAAAAAGATGACCGTCAAAAAAATGTTGCCTTACCAGATGGGGGCTCATCTTCAAACAAAAAAAACAAAAAACGTGAAAGTGTAACAATGAGGGAGTTTTTTGCTTATAGACTTCAAGATAGGAGTAATGAATTCTCGCTAATTCTTAATGCACGAAGGCTTTTGCAGCAATTTATAGTTGATTCGTATACAATGATTGAGATGGAAAGACTAAATTTCATTAGGGGTAAGCAAACCGTTCTTAGGAGTGAGAAGCATAATGTCCTAAGCAAACAAAGAGAAGAAGGACAAACAGAAACATCAACCATGGGTCAACGAGTTATTATTCCATCTTCCTTCACAGGTGGCGCTAGATATATGATGCAAAATTATCTAGACGCAATGGCAATATGTAAGTGCTACGGATACCCTGACTATTTTATTACAATCACTTGTAATCCTAAATGGCCAGAGATGAGAAGATATCTTCAAGATACCACTCTTAAACTAGAAGATAGGCCAGACATTTTATGCAGGTTGTTTAAGATTAAACTTGATTCCATCATTAAAGACCTGAAAGATAAACACTTATTTGGGACTGTTGAAGCTGGTGCGAACACATGAAGTTAATTTTTATTACAACAATATTTATTTTTTTATAACCTTTCTAACTTATTTTCTTTTGTTTGGTCTCAATACTTTGCAGCTGTATACACGGTTGAGTTTCAAAAACGTGGATTACCACACGCACACATTTGTTTGTTTATGGCTGCTGGTTATAAGCTTCCAACAGTTGACCATATTGACAAGTTCATTTCAGCAGAGATACCGAATAAAGATGAAGAGCCAGAATTGTATGAACTTGTACGTGAATTTATGATTCACGGTCCTTGTGGACCTTTGAACATGAGTTGTCCGTGTATGGTCAATGGCAAATGTTCAAAAAACTTCCCAAAAAATTTCCAGAATGAGACTTCTATTGATACTGAAGGTTATGCAGTGTATAGACGCAGAGATAATGGTTCGTTTGTAGAAAATTCTGGTGAGCAATTAGATAACAGATATGTTGTTCCATATAACAAGACACTTCTTGAAAGATACCAGGCTCATATCAACGTTGAATGGTGTAACCAAGCTGGATCCATTAAGTATTTATTTAAATACATTAACAAGGGTCCAGATAGAGTTACTCTTAATTTTGTGGAAAGCAAGAAAGTACCCGGTGAAGACAAAGTTGTTGATGAAGTCAGAGGATTTTATGATTGTCGTTATATTTCTGCGTGTGAGGCTTCATGGAGAATATTCTCATATGATATTCATTACAGGTCACCTCCTGTAATGAGATTACCTTTTCATCTACCCGGTGAACAAAGAATTGTTTTCGATCCTATGCAGGACATTGACGACGTTCTCAATAAACCCTCTTGTGCTTCCTCTATGTTTTTGGGTTGGATGGAACGCAACAAAATTGATGCCAATGCAAGGCAACTAACTTACATCCAATTCCCTTCACAATATGTTTGGAAAGCACAAGAACGAAAATGGGAGGTTAGGCAAAGAATAAAGTCAATTGGTCGAATTCATTCAGTTCCTGCTTCTGTTGGCGAAGCTTATTTTTTGAGAATGCTTTTGAATAAGGTTAAAGGACCAACATCATTTGAAGATATTCTTAAAGTTGATGGGAAAATACAATCATCTTTTAGGGATGCATGCTACGCAATGGGACTCCTGGAAGATGATACAGAATATGTTGAAGCAATAAAGGAAGCAGCTTTCGCAGGTTCTGGCCCTTATCTAAGGAACTTATTTGCAACTCTTTTAGCGTCCAACAGTTTGTCAAGACCTGACATTGTGTGGGAGGAAACATGGAATTATTTGTCTGATGACATTTTACGCAAGAGAAGAATAGATTCAAACTGTCCAGGTTTTTAACTTTTTTTAATATATTATTACTTTAACATAGATTTTCTACAATTTTTTGGACATATACTAAATTGTAATGATTCATAATTATTAGGAATGTAAATTATACTATTTTTAATGGTTTCACATATTCAATTATTCATTTTATATGTTAATTTTATTCTATATATTTCATTCTAACACATTTTTTTCCCAGATTTGATACTTTCAGACGACGAACTTAAGAATTTAGCTTTGCTTGATATTGAGAAGTTCTTATTGCATAATAGTTGCAGTCTACGACATTTCGTAGGTATGCCATATCCTGAGAATGAGTTTCTATCATTATTAGACAATCGTCTTATTTGTGAGGAGTTGGGCTATGACTCAAACAGTTTGGTTGAAGAATTTGATTCTCATTTCTCTTCTTTAACAGATGAACAAAAAAATATTTATAACTGTGTAATTAAATCCGTTGAGGAGAAGAAAGGAGGGTTTTTTTTTGTTTATGGTTACGGTGGTACGGGTAAAACGTTCCTATGGAAGACTCTATCTTCATCCATAAGATGTAAAAGAAAGATTGTTTTGAATGTTGCTTCGAGAGGTATCGCATCTTTGCTATTGGCCGGTGGTAGGACAACACATTCCAGGTTTCGTATTCCTATAAACCTAACTAAAGATTCTATGTGCTACATACCACCTAATAGTGATGTTGCACAACTGGTTAAACAAACTGACTTGATTATATGGGATGAAGCACCCATGACTCATAAACATGCTTTTGAAGCACTAGATCGAAGTTTAAAAGATGTATTTGGTGTACATGCTGATGAGTCGTCTGATTTGTTATTTGGTGGAAAGGTTGTTGTGTTTGGGGGTGACTTTAGGCAAATTCTACTAGTTGTACTAAATGGAACTAGGCATGACATTGTTAATGCCTCTTTAAGTTCATTATACATTTGGCACAAATGCACCGTTTTAGAATTAACAAAAAATATGAGGTTGCTTTCAGGAAGCTGCAGTTCTGATATTGAGGAAACTAAAAAGTTTGCATCTTGGCTTCTGGATATAGGAGAAGGAAAGGTTGATACAATAAGCGATGATCAGGATGTCATTTTGATACCTGATGACTTACTTATTTCTCAATCTTCGGATCCTGTTTCTGATTTGATAGCCTTTGTTTATCCGTCACTTTTGGATAACATCCACATTCCGACTTATTTTCAAGATCGAGCTATATTGGCACCGAAGAATGAAGTTGTTCATGAAATTAATGATATATTACTTTCAATGTTTCCCGGTGACGAAGTTGAGTATCTAAGTTCGGATAGTGTTTGCCAGTCCGAAGATGTTAACAAACAGATTGATGAAAGATTAGTTTCTCCTGATGTCCTGAATGGTCTTAAGTTTTCAGGAATACCAAACCATCGTTTGGTTTTGAAAGTTGGCGTTCCCGTAATGTTACTTAGAAACATTGATCAGAAAAGTGGTTTGTGCAATAGGACAAGGTTACAAGTTGTTAAAATGAGAAAACGTGTCATTGAAGCGAAAATCATATCAGGAAGTAACATTGGAATGCGAACTTTTATTCCAAGAATTACTTTATCCCCCTCGGATAAAAAAATTCCTTTTAAATTTAACAGAAGGCAATTTCCACTTGCTGTTTCTTTCGCAATGACAATAAACAAAAGTCAAGGACAATCCTTATCCAGATTTGGGTTGTATTTAAAGGATCCAGTTTTTTCACATGGGCAGTTGTATGTTGCGCTATCAAGAGTCAGAAGTCGAGATGGACTGAAGATAGTTATAGTAGATGAAAATGGTGAATTGACGAACAAAACATCAAACGTTGTGTACAAAGAAGTCTTTCAGGATTTATGAATAATATGAGCAATTTTCATGCAATTTTTTACTTATGTTCATTAACGTTATGTACAAACAACTTTAATAATACAAGTATTATTTTAAACTTTTTTTTTTGGGCTTTGAACAGTGCGTTGCCATTGGTCTGTAAAACAAGTTATGTCCTAATTACAATTACATTAAAAATAAAAATATGATAAAAAGTAATTTACAAAAACACAATGTATTCATACCTTTTGTTCTTTTTTGTTAAATGTTATACTTTGGTTGAGTACTGATCATAATAGGTAATCGGTTTTCATTATTAACGTTACTTATAACTTACATAAAATATCCACTTTGACTTGAAAACCATAGTTATATATTAGTTTTAATATCCACTTCATATCAACGCAACATTGAAACATGACGTTTATATAAGAAAAAAATATCAGGCTAACCGTTATTCTTAAGACTTTACGTTGTGGACACTAAACTTGAATAATACAAGTCTTAGTTTAATATATGTTTTTTAATTTACTATGGTTTGCACTGTGGGTCCCCACGGGTCTCAAACCTAGTATATATTATTTCTGAAAGAGTACATCCAAAAGTCTTGTTTGTGTGTCTGGTAGAATATCACCCTTTTATAGAGTTTACTCATGTTTGAGTCTAGCTTGTTTCACTTTTTAAGTGGTAATTTTAGGTTCAAGCCGTGTTTCTACACTTTTTAGTGGTATTTTATTTTGTAAAGTGGGTATTCCCAGCCATAATCTTAATTGAAGCACTAGCAGTTGGTACATGTGACTTAGTCACTATATTTATGTCACTGATTACGTCAGGTAATCAAGTTGTTAATTCTTGTATATGAATTATCATTTGTACTTTCAGTTCACACTTGTTAAATTGCGGATCCAGTGATAATTCATTTCATCTTTTTAAGTTGCTTTTTATCTCCCCCTTTTCGTTAAAATGAAAATCAATCAATTGTATCATAAAATAATCACATCTTTTAACAACTGTATGTATGTGGTTATCAATATTAATTCTTATCCAACTTATATTCTCAACCTACCTTGAGGTCCCATCGTTTGTGCATTATGATGGATCAATTACAAAATACACCGCACAACAAAACGATTGATGGAAATTGTTTGATTCGTGACCATAAACCAATTAAAACCAATTATAATGGGGAAAGCTTAAATAACCTACTACTAGCTTGGTGTTAATTAATATTAGATCATATATGCTTTAGTTGCACTCCAATTTATCCAATACATGACATGAAATACGAGAGAGTAATACATTATTATTTCAAACATTTATGTTATAATATGTTCCCATATTTTATTCTCGAATAATCAGTCCCTAGTATTCCTTTCTTGTGGTCGATTTCATTATCAACATGGTTGATCTCATTATCAACATGACGATCATTACAATTTCCTTATATACCATGAAAATAACATTTATAACGATCATTAGGTGATTATCAAATTATTAACAAGGTTGATCTCATTTTTTTTTGAACGGCTAATGACCCCCCCCATTATATTTTACATCAAATACACCATTGCTTAGATTTGAACCTAGGACCCCCCCCCCCTCTTCTAAGAGGCATAAGCCTCTACCAAGTGGGCTGCTCCCACATTGGCGGTTGATCTCATTATTAATATGAGTATCATAACAATTTCCTCAATTACCATGACCACAAACTTTACTAATCATTATATAATCACATTCACTTGTGGGAATGTATTGTAACCACATAACTTCCATGGTTACATCATTACAACTTCCTTTGTTATGTACATGATCTTGATCTTTACACCCATCATTTTATCATCACATTCACTTAAGGCAATAGCTCAGAACCACACAACTTTTATGGTGGTCATTTCAAACCTAATATTTCTTTAAGAATCTTGTTATTTTAACAACATAGTTTAAGGTTTGGCAATAGAAATTGTTTTATTCAACATGTGTAAATAATCTTCTCATCACATGACGTAAATTGAGAATAAGCACATGACTAAATCATTAAGTATCATTGGTTCAGAATTTAACAAACTTTCATAAATTTATAATAAGCTTTAGGGAGTTTGACACTTTAAGTGTCATGTTATAAATGAATATTGATCACAACTGAATTGAGTTAATAACATCCGATCATATACCAAGACTTTGGTCATTTTAATGTTCTTTTCAAAACTGAAAACATTTGGAACACAATGTATACATAAAGTTAGATTATACAATACATGACTTTATAACATGCCACCAAATAAAACAAGTTATGGTACAACCGTAACCTTATGAAATAAGATGTGTCACTTAACAAGTTTCAAGAACCAAAGACTTGAAAGAACATAACACCCTATAGATTCCCTGGCTTCTAAAAACCAAAAGGGCAAGATAATAATAGTAATCATTGTAACAAAATCACATTATGATTACGATATAACTATTGATTATGTTCAAGTAGCAAGCATGATTATTTCCTCAACATCCCAAGATGATTAGATTTGTGCATTTCAACGACTCATTCCTCTTGGAACCTTTGGTGCCACCATGAGTCCACCGGTTTGTTGAATCTCCGGTGACTGATTGCGCCACCCGACTCCTAAACAAGTAATTAAGATCATTGTAAGTGTTAATAGACAACGGCGGCTCGATTGTAAAAAAAAAAAACTAGAAGCTTGAGGCCTTGTAATTAAAGGGCCCTCAGTTTTTGTGGGGCATGACTTCATTTGATTCGTATTTGATTTGTATTCGATTCTTCATTTGCAATCACAGCTTTCCTAGCTCCAAATATCTCGAATTTCTATTGGAATCATGTGATTTTATGCCTTTTAACAATCGTATACAAAAAACATATGTCATTGTATTCTCACATGTTAGGATCCAAAGTGAAACAAAAAGTTATTATTCTTTAGGAAGAAAAAAAAATCTTTATATAAAAATCCGTGAGGTTGAGCCATCCCTGATGAACACAAATTTGAAAAATTAATGAGATGGATGAGAATGTTACCGAATTTCATGTTGAACCCACGAGCCTGAAGCTCACGATACTCTTGACACAAAGCGCATGGTTCACATATTAAATGAACAAGAATATTAATGAGAGGGTCATTAGGCAAGTTATATAATTGAGTCATTTTGATCCTATAGTATGCTGATAACAAACACCCGCAACCCGTGAGGTACAGTATCCCGGCATGAAGCATAGCATATAAACAACAACCTGTATGTAACACATCGTGATTTTAGAATGATTTAACTTGTAACTTATTGAAAATGCATGTCAATTGCGGTATATAATGTACTCACTGTTTTGTCCCCTATCGACCATTTCTGCGACCTGCCCGAAAGTGACACAAGGGGCAAAGCAGGTTATAAGAACTGTTAAAACCAAAGATGTGATCAGTAGGTGATGTCATTATGAAAATACAGGACTCACGTAAACATAAACATAGGGGTGTAAACACTATTGTTTTTAAAGCTTGAGCTCGATGCTGGTTTATTATTTATTAATTAGTTTATATACATTAAAAATTATGTTTGTTTGATATAATTTATTTGTAATTTTTATATTCAACTAGAAAATTATTATTTAGTTTTTTTATAGTAAGTTTATAAATTATTTTTGTTTGAATATAATTTATTTGTAATTTTTATATTCAACCAGAAAATTATTATTTAGTTTTTTTGTAGTAAGTTTATAATTTTTTTTTTGAATATAATTTATTTGTAATTTTTATATTTAACTAGAAAATTATTATTTAGTTGTTTTTATGGTAAGTTTATATAGAATAATTATAAAATATGTATTTAATATATTAAACAAAAATTATGTAAATAATTACTCGTTTAGGCTTGCGAGCGAGCTGTAGCTCGAATTAGCCCGGGCTACGTTTATCACACACATTCACTTTTAGACTCCAGCCTGTTTAAGTTTGGCTTGATCAAGCTTTTAGCAAATTAATCTCGAATATAGCTTAGGATCGGTTTAGCTCATTTAGACCCATATGTAAACATCTTTTGACATGAATAAAGAAACTAAAACACATAATACAATTGTACTTACGGGTTGGGATATCATCACAACATTCAAAAAGACCTGTGGACCAAGTAGGATACATGACTAGCGGTGGCGGAACCGCAACCACAGGTTGCTGGTTCGGCTGCTGGCTCGATGGACCCTTCTCACCTTTGCCGGAATCTGATTCCGATGCAGTTGAAGGCGGTGCAATAGTCGCGGGTTGGGCATCATAATTTGTAGGTTGAGGAGCTTTGTCCTTGTTGTCTTTTGGGGATGAGGAATTCATGTTTAAACTCAATTATCCAGATAGAATGGATAATCGAGTTTAATTAGCCTGTTAATTGTTTCATGTTATGCAATAATGTTATGTTTTTATACGTTTGAGATTATGTTATTGCAATGATTTTATCCAACGAATATTTGGGAGGATTTGGATGGATGCGATAATTGTTGCATGTTAGTAGGGTTGATCACCGTACATTAAATAATAGAATTTGATGGTCTAGACATCCATCCTCATTAGTACTTATTATATAGCCATATAATAAGTTGACTCAATAATTGATCTAAGATGCTATTTTGTGGTGATTCAAGAGCTATTGGACTTATACTAACCAGATGACAAGAGGGCACAAAGGATCCAACTTAAAGTGAAAACTTTTGACAAGTTTGGAGTTACGAACCCATAATTATTAATGGATGGAAACGTGGGGTTGGATTTTGGTAAAAAAAAAAAAAAAAAAAAAAAAAAACTTAGGTAATTTGTAACGTCCGCTGTGGAATAACGAAGCGGCCACGTCACCCGTTAACGCTCTGAAACACTGCGTCGCATCGTTAATCGTCTTCGTTATCGGGTTGGCGATCCTTATTCCATTGCATCTGTTGGGGGGTTTTGGAATTGAGATAATTTTTCGCTGACTGGTCTCATCTGCTCTCCAACACCACTGTAAACCACGATCCTCTGTCTCCCTTCACATCCAAAACCCACCACCTAACCCCACAACCACTCCCGTCTCCCGACTGCCACACAATCTGTGACACCCGGCATGTTTGGCTTAAACATTCTAGTAACACCTAAGTCTACCTTAGCGAGAAACATTTATAAACGGACTTAACCAGGTTAGTTGAGTCGGGTCAGGATAGGATTGTCCAGGGTTCAATGATCTGGAGGATCATTGGGAGTCGTTTTGGGAATACACTAGTACCGGGTCCCGTTGTTGGCGAAATTACATAAAATAAATTAAGTGTTATGTGTAGATTAATTCTTATATGGTGGATTATATGCAAAGACGTGTTTAAACGATGTGTAGATAATCATCCATGCTTAAATATGTTAAACATAGATTAAGGTTGCATGTTCATGAGTTAGGATGCGTTAAAATGCGTTAAACACGACAAACTGGAAAAACTAGAAAACATAGATCCAGGTTCGACCACAGCGTGGGGGCGAACCTGGAAAAGGATCTTGGTTCGACCTTTAATGAAGGGGGCGAACCTGGGATACAAAAACAATAGAACTTCATTCGACCAAATAAGGCACATTCGACTCTGTGAAAGGGGCGAATGTGGGTACATTCGCCCAAGTGAAAGGGGCGAATGTGGACTAGTATAAATACCAAACTTTGTAATTTTTCACCATTTCACAAACCCTAACCGTCTCTAAACACTCAAACGATTTTAACCACTAAGGAAGGAGTTTTTGCTCTTATTTTTCATAATATAACCTACCAACAACATCTAATCAAGAATCCAAGGTGTGTTCTTAATTCCAAATCTTTTTCAAGCATTTTAATTCGTTTTCATCTAACCCTAAATGTCCAGATCTGTTCTAAGGACGTTTTTATCAATAAAAACCTTTTAAACATCTTTCTAAACCAAAACCCTATCATTAAACATAGGTTTTCATATCAATGAGCATGTGTTATGTGATATTATGTGTTGTTTGATGATTTGCTGCTGTACTAATACTAGAAGCATGATCTAGGACTGATATTTATTAATGTTAATATAGGATTGTTCATGGTCACCATTAGATGATTAATAATATCATGTCAAAATTGGGGGTTTTAATAAAGCTAGGGCTTGATGCATGCTTGTATGATCAATAGAACTTTTTGAGATGTTTAAACACGTGACAAACTGAGCACTATTAAGATGATTATGGATTGATTTCAAAAAGTTTCCAAATTGGGTAAAGAATTCATGCATGATGTGATGTTTTCATAATTTTTGCCATTTTGGGAAATGGCTAAAATGAACATGTTTTGGGGTAAAATTGGTGGGGTTTTGTGGGGATATGTTAATCATAATCAACTGCTGTGTTTGGTGATGTTTCGCGATGTTTCGGATGTTTTTGAAGCGTTTTGGGAAAAGTATTCTGCCAGGGTCGAACCTGGGCACATTCGACCGATCGGGTGGTCGAACGTGGAATCCCAGGGTCGAACCTAGACAGTTTTGGTCGAATCAGTTAAAAAGGGGTCTAAGGTGGCTTCCAAACGGTCGAATGTAGCTTAAAAAGGGGTGAAGGTGGATTAAAATTCCTGGTTCGACCCTATTGATTCGAAAATGAGATTTTTGATACAAACTACGTGTTTTATACTTGAACCTTGTGTGTAATCTATGTGTACTTGATTAGTTAGGGTAATGAGTCACCATCGGGATGTCGGGTCGGTCTAGTGTGTCGGTTGAACACTTAAACACGTTTTAAAACATACTTGGTCACGATCTGGACAATCGGGGACTAGATAACCTTATGGTTATTAGTCAGAACACTTACGTGAACATTTTGATAGATCTCCGGTAGTGGGATTATCAAGGGCTTGGCTTTCTATTATTACTGAAGAACGCAACCTAAGGTGAGTTCATGACCCCACTTTTACTGCTTTAACTTTTGGTGGAGAAAACATGCGTTAAATTATTTTGGTAACATATGTCATACTATGGTTTTAACTTTGCATTGCTATACGATCTTTGAAAGTCCTGGGGAAAACCATGAATGTGCGGGATGCACAACGGGGGAAATGTGGATAGATCTATTGGGTTTGACAGACCCCACTCGACGGCTTGGAGGGCCGGGCGGGTGCATGTTGTCTCGAACTAGTAACATTGGTAACATTGCTGAACACACGCGGGCTGAACATTGGTAACAGTCTAGTAATGGTTTTCCAATCGTAGTAGTAATAAAACACACGCCTAGCTAGCTTACTTGGTAACATTGATATAGTATGGACATGGTAACATTTTGGCAACACTGGTAACCTTTTGTACAAACCTGTGAACTCACCAGCATTATATATGTTGACGTCTTTTTGGCATGTTTTTCTCAGGTCGCTAAGGTAGCATCAGTTGGACTAGGCGCACGGGTCTGCATTGGCGTCTAGGCTTAGTCGCATATTTTACATAAGTGTCTTGAATATTTTGGAACACGGTTTTGTAGTTGATAAAATTTTTAAATGCTTCTGCTATGGTTTAATGGTTTGATAACTAAGCTTTTGAGTTTACGTATTTCATATAGTGTTGTTTATTGTGACCGTTGACTTGGATCCTGGTTTGTCATACGCCTCATGGTAAAACTTCGCAAGTGGAAATTTGAGGGTGTGACACAATCACCATCTTCGTCAAGGTCATCAGTGACCCTCATTTAGCTAGTTCTCTCCCTCTCACACTCTAGGGTTTTGTTTGAAGGTGTGCTGTGAAAGAAATGAGAGAAAGAAGGAAGAAAGTGAGCTTAAATAGCTAGGGTTTTTGTGTAGATAGGTTAGGCGTGCAACATGTTTTTTAAAATGACTTTTATTAATATTCAAATAAAAAATAAATAAATGTAAAATGATTGGTAAATGATTATAGTGTAGTTATCCCACAACACCTAGTTATTGGAGAGTTTAGTTATTGGCACTCTGCCTATGTGACGCAAATGTGGCAACATGTTTTCCATGACCACCCCATTATTATTACTCACCACATAGCCTTAGCCCGACCCTTGGATCCCAATATCATTATCAAATTTATTACCCGGAGCTCTAATTTCATTAATTTTCAAGAATTTTCTTTTCCAATTTTTTATTATTCAGGAACGTGCAAATATTTGACGACATTAATTTACACGTTTCTTTCGAAACAACGAGTTAGGTTATGTAAAGTAAAAACTTTTGTAATGAGTGTAGGTTTTAATAGAGGGTCCCAATTGGTGATTATAGTTTAGCTTCTTGCTTGACTGATGTTGTAAACATTTGATGATGAATGAAGTTGTTTGTCGTTATAAAAAAAGGTTATGTCTAATCTTAAAAAAATTGGGTCTCTCGCTGGAAAGCTTCAACTTTATCTATCGGGGGATGTTTACTTTGATCAAGTCAGTGCTGGAAAGTCTTCCAAGCTACCATTTTTAGTTATACAAGGCGCTAGTGGCGATCACGGATGGGTTGGAAAGTATCATAAAGAAATTTCTTTAGGGAGGTAATCAAAATGTTAAAAAGTTGCATTGGGTGGCTTAGCATAGGGTGGTGATTCCTAAAAATAGGGGGGATTGGTATTCAAATGTTAAAAGGGATCAATGATGTAGGTCCTTTTGATTGGATTTGGAGGTTTAAAAAGAAGGAATGTAGTCTTTGGAAGAGGGTTATGGAAGCCTTACATTGGAGTAAAAATTATGGGGCAATTTTTCCGCGCAGCAAATATACATCAAAGGTATGTAAAAAGATTGTTGAAGTAGGGAACAAGACTGATTTTGCAGGTACAAATTTACAGATTCTGTTGAAGGGGGCGGTCGGAAATGGAGAAAAGATTCGTTTTTGGATTGGTTTGTGGGTGGGGAATTAACCTCTTAGGGAAGTTCTCTGTACTCTATTTGTTTTGGAAAGGGAGATAGGCTGCAAAATCATTGATTGTATTGAGAGATCCGACCAAAACCAAAGGGTTAATCCTAATGGGAGTTAATGTGGGTTCAAGATAATTCAAAGGGGTTAAGATAAAGTTTGATTTATCTATTATTATTGGTTGCTAGGTCTAGTTAAGTATTATTACATAAAGTTTATCTAGTTAACGTGGCTAAGTTATAGTAGGTTTCAGTTTAGTTTAGTATAAATAGATTGTTATAGTTATTGTAATTGGTGTCCTGAATAATATAAGTGCTTGTTTGTTTGATCGAATTAAGGGCTTGGTTTCTAATAATCAGTATCAAAGCTTGGTGTTGGGTGCTTTGAGAGTCGTTTTCAGAGAACGGGAATTAGCCCCATGCGGGGCTGCAATAGCGATGTGACGGTCGTGCATGATTGAAAATGAAGACAGAGAAAAATGAGATCACAAGAAGACGAAAAAGAAAAAAATGGTCTAAAAATTTTAAGAATTTATTTCTATTGTTGATTGATTTATGGTGCAGTTGGTACAATATAATGATGCATAAATCAGGCGGTGGAAATATTTTAGGTAGGACTAGACTAAGGAAGTCGGTGAATTGATACAAATTCAATGGTCTGATGATCATAATATTTATTTTGGGTAGAAAGTAGCATGGATTTAAACAAAGTTGGTCTCTTAAAACTTGCATGGGATTGCATGTGAATGGTGTTTAGTGGTTGTTGATGGGTTAGTCATCAATTACAAGTCATGGGTTGTTCGTTCACATGTAACAGAAGAGGTTCAATCGAGGTCGGGTTTCGAAAGCTTCTAAGCCATGAAGGGAAATACAATAGGTGTTCTTTTCTCTAATAGGTAACAAACCAACAAATATGGGTGCAATATAAATGAGTTCAGCAGGGGCCGAAGGGGGTTCGTTTAGTAACCAAAGAAGACAAAAGAGCGCTGGCTCGTCGTGGTGACTGTCGATAACAGCTTTCTTGTTGTTCACAAGGGGAAACGTGGCGATGGTTATATATGTGGTCTTGTTAGCCGGTATAACTGGGAGTACCAATTGGGTCGACAGTGATGATCGAAACCTAATCGCATTAGAAGCTTTCACCCAGGTATGAGCATGTTTTTTTTTTTTGGTGACTCTTTCTTTCCAAGGAGAAAAATTGTAGGGAGGAGTTTGATTTTTTATGGAAGAAAATCCAAAGTGGCGTGTCGTGGATGAAAAAAAAGAGCGATGGGCTTATGAATTTGTTTAGCGACCGAAGGACGGACCAACAGGTTGTTGTTGTAATTGGTGGTGGTTGATATTA
Source organism: Ambrosia trifida (assembly GCA_028751855.1). Taxonomy (NCBI): domain Eukaryota; kingdom Viridiplantae; phylum Streptophyta; class Magnoliopsida; order Asterales; family Asteraceae; genus Ambrosia; species Ambrosia trifida. The sequence goes on along the minus strand of CM054123.1, from coordinate 32,695,560 downwards.
GCATGGGCATATCAAGGGGGAGTGTGACATGGTGGTAAAACTAAAATAAAAATGGGATTGAAGTTATCGATAATGTTGCAGATGTGAAGAAATGAGTCCATGTTAGATTAAGATCATTTAAAGGGTTAATCCTAACCTGAGTTAACAAGGGTTCAAGATAATTTAAAGGGATTAAGATAAAGTTTGGTTTACTTATTGTTATTTTGTTTATTAGGTCTAGCTAAGTATTACTATTTTATTTAATTGGTTAAGTTTATCTGGTTTAGGCTTAATAGTTATTTAATTGGTGTTTGAGTCATTGTAGGTTTTCGTTTAGTTTAGTATAATAAATGGTCAGGGTTTTTCTAATTGGTTACCTGAATAATAGAAGTGTTTGGTTATTTGATCGAAGGGCCTTGTTTCCCAACAAAAACAATACTTGGAACTGGAGATGGAAACATGCTTGTGCTTCTGCAGAGGAAATGAAAGAATGGAATATATATGCTTATGGTTTGATCAACTCGTTTTCCATCTCTTGAGTAAAGACCTATGGACATAGTTGGGTTATAATACTGTTAGCTTAGTTAAAAGGGTTGTACAAAATATGCAGGATACTAGTATGTTTTATTGGATGGATATTAGAGCAAATGGGTTTGGAAGGATTGCAACATTTTTACGTGATGTGCATAGATTGATTGGATACCCACGATGGAGGCATTAAGCTGAAGAAATATAATTTTGAGTGCTTAAGCTTGTGGCGTTTTGCATGGTGGCATCGGTGGTATGTCATTTCGTTTGTAGTTGGTGCCAAAAATCCTTAGATTTACAAATTATCGTTTGTTAGAGCTTCACAAGTTTTCTTCGTAATGTCTTATACTTCACTTACACGAGAATCAAACTTATGTAGAATCAAACTTAATACATAAGTTTAAATATCTCAAAACTGAATATCAAAACTATGGTCAATAGAACATGCTCGATTCGAGAGTGGCTAAAACGCATGAAGACTAAAAATAACACAATGACACCAAAAAGTTAAGAAGCCTCTACCTGAGAATACTACAACGGCTAAATATTAATGTCCATTAGTTTCAATGGCTGTTTGTGTTACGTTTGAGTAAATTGTTGGATTAAAACCATATCTAATTAGAATTTGAGACTAAAATAGTAATATAGGCATTACACAAACCTTATTGAAAACGACATTTCTTTAAAATAAAGTATTTTTTATCTCGTTTATACAAGGAATTCAAACTAAAAGTAAGGCCATGCGTTATGGTATTGACATAAGGGTGCGGGGCACCTATGTGGCCTTCGAGGTCATGGGAACATAGCGGTGCCCCTTGATCTGGCAAATTATCGGTGAAGATGTAACTTCCATCCCGCTCATTCCGTATTTAAAAGTTTAAACGTTTGGTGATTTGGCAGTTTGACAACCATCAATAAAAAATTTATTCTCTTTTTTTTAAATGTACCATTTCCTTTCCAATGTTCCACACAATAATTTTCATGTCCTTTCAACTTCTACACCACTCAAGATGAATTCAACATCTTCATTATTTAACGAAATTGGTTCATATCAACGTGGTCATGGTGACAACAAAAATTTATTTGATGAAGGGAATAATTTGTGATCAATAAATATTTTTCGACAACTACATGATGACCCACCAACAATTTTTTTTTGAACGGCGAACGAAACACTTTTGTCTGACTACCCAGGAGATACCCGCAATAGCAAAGGCTCCCACGATGTCCCATGCCTCCGATGCCGACGCTGGTTAGCGAAAGCTCGCCCATGTGGTTCCCAAACCGGGGGAAAACCCGACCCCCCATCCGCCCAAAGGCACGATAGTGGAGAATTGGTAAAATTCGGGTGGGATCAGGATCGAATCTGGCACCTCAAAGAGGCTAGGCTTTACCTATCACTTCCCATACCACTCCACCATAAGGGTGGGGACGAACGACCAACAATTTAGACGATGATTCTGTAATAGTAGACAACTATTCTAACTGTTAAAAGTATATGAAATATTAATATTGTAACAACCGGCAAAAATAAGGTAATTCCGTACAGATTAATTAGTATATGATTAACGTAATTAAATGCAATTATGTGTGATTTAATTATCAAGGCCTTAGGAGATAGCAATTTCCAAATAGTGCATAGGAATGCATACGTTTAATGGTAAAACATGATTGGATCATGTGCGAATAAGCTATCCGGTATGGACGTTGGCAATTACCCGGTAATAATTAAATAAACGAAACTGATCCCGGACACCCAGGATATAAAATAAAAGGTATTTTCACAAAATATAATGAGTTTTGGAACTCCAAAACCATAAGTGGAAACGTCTTATACAAATCTCCCGGTAACGAATAAAATGCGCGTACCGCACCCGATACGCGTATAACTCATAATTTCACCCGGCAAGAGCCTAAATAACCAATCAACACTTAAATTAGACTATATTTAAGGGTTATTAAAGGTATTTTTAATGTCCGAATAACGCGTGGTTAAAACCCGAAAAATACCCGAACGACACCCGAACGACGGGGGATTAAACATAACAAGTATTGGGTAAATATTTGAAGTGGTGGACCCCACCTAAACCCACACAAGGGCCGGCCTAAAGGCCATAATTATGTCCATGCAAGTGTGTTATAATAATAATCTATAATCAAGCATGCCTTACAAAAAGCCAAAAGTTGTAAGAAAAACACATAAGTACAAAGCATGCACATCCCTTGTCCCTTCCTCATGCAATTTTCGGCCCTAGGCCATAAAAATCCAAGACAAGACAAAACACATCATAGCCTAAGTATGCACATGCATGAGTGGAAATTTTGTATAAAAATCTAAGTGTAAGATCATGTATAATTACTAAAGATTTTGGAAAGATCATCACCTTCCCTTTGGCTCTCAAAACCCACGGCCACTTGCCCATTTCACATGCCTTCCAAAGATTTCCATAAGTACTTCACAATCTTTGCAAATCTTAGATAGATTAAGTGTGATCTTGGGAGATATTATAAGGATAGTATAAAGATAATGACATGCACACTTGAAAGCAAAAACAACTCTTCTTCTTCTTCTTCTTGAAGCCGTGAGTTTCCCCTCTCCCATACACATTCTCCTTTCAAGTTTTTACATCTCCAAATCACTCAAAACAATCCATCATCCAAACCCCTATTGTGTGTTTCAAGCTTGGAGCTTAACCATTAAGGAAGAACACACTAAACCCCTCTCAAAATCAAAGGTTTTGTCTTCCCTAGCCTTGTGCTAGTAGTAAGCTTCTTAATCTTGTTTTTGATTGTTATTATTCATGTATGTGTTCTTAGAAGCAAGTTGTACACGAAGGGTTTAAAAGGTGGTTTTGAACATAATCTTTAATAGGTTTTACATGTGTAAAATGGAAGATTAAAGATATGAAAATAAACCATGGATTTGATAATGATGATGTATTAATCTTGAAAAATTAAAGTTAGCTCACTTAGGTGAATGAAATTTGGCTATGATGAAGAAATACATAAAACACACATATAATTAGTCTTCCATATGGAATATAAGACTAACAAAGGTGTTTTGATACAAAAATAACTTGCCAATAAAAAGTTGAATCTTCAAAGTCGACTATTTCGAGTGAAAAATGTTAACTTTGAAAGTTAGAGTGGAAAAATGCAACTTTTGGAAGTTAAGGGACTAAAGTTGTAACTTTGAAAGTTAGAGGACTAAAATGGATATTTTAGAAACTATTAGTCCAAAAATACAAGTATGGAAAGTTTGGTGTCAAAAATGTAAGAAATAAATTCTAAGGATGAATTTGGTAAATACTAGTAGATATACTTGGGTATTTTGGTATAAAAAGTATATTTTTATAAAAGGGAAAGTTATAAAAATATGGATTGTATTAACATAAAGATTTTTATAAAATAGAGATTTTATAAAAATGTTAAGCAAACTTGAGAAACTTATACAAAAATGAATACCTTTATATAAATGGGAATATAAAAGTATTGGAAGCATTTTTGTATCTAAGTTAACAAGTTGGGCTAAAATACAAACCTTCCAAGTAACATGGGTTAGAAATGTGGATAATATTTCTATAAAACACATGTTGGGAAAAACTTGGAAAAATTAACTAATCGAGTTAAGATATCAAACTAAGACGCGTTAACGAACCGTACACGGACGAATCATGAGGAAAATGCCATTGCGGCAAGATAAGAAAAATATATATTTTAAGAAGTAAAGTATATATAAACATTATGGGTGAAAACTAATAAACACTTTCCTAAGTGTTGAAGGAATTATTCGTGGGAGAAAAACATGACATAAACAAATAAGACGTTAACAAACGTATATACTTAACAAGAAGAATTACACATTTATATATATGTACGCTCGTCACGGCAAAATTCTAGTATATCTACTTAATGGGAAAGTAGATATGTGGGAAGGAAAGCCGCGACGAGAAGACAAAGATGTATATATGTGTATGCCGTACCAACGACATCCTAGTATATTTATTTGAATGGGAAAATAAATATACGGTATGGTGAGTTGAATCGGACGTTAAGAATATACAATCGAACGACAAGATCTTAGTACATTTGTTTAAATGGGAAAACAAATGTGCGGCAAGGTGAGTCGGGTCGAGTGTTGAAATATACATATTATATCGAGCGATGCGATCTTAAGTATAATTATTTAAATGGGAAAATAATTATATGTTAAGTGAAGTCGAGTCGATGATAATAAGATACAAGTTAAGGAAATATTAACAAGAGTAATATATAACTTGTAACACAAAGGGTAATGTAACGCCAACGAAACCTAGGATACGCGCTTAATTAAACGGGATTTGGAATAACTTGTGGTCGGGAGTTGGGTGTACAACTTGCCAAGGCACATGCACTATAGGAATAGTGACTTATACGTCTAGGACGTTTGTAGGTGCGAGACCCTCTATGCTATCTACTTAGTGAGCCAGACAGTGTTTCAGGTGAGTTTCACGGCCCCATTTTACTGTTTTAACTGGGGGAAAGATATGTTTGTCAAATATTGTCACATGTTGAAAAGGTTTTCAAAGGATAAAATGTGATAAGTGGTATGATGAGTACTTGAGCAGTGATCGCCACTCGGGGTTGAGTCCTCTCTTCCGTAATCATTAATTCAGGGAAATGAAACCGAAAGAATATTTGGATAGTACTATTGGTGCCTGACAAGGCCCACCCCTAATCGATAGCGTCGATTATGCATTAGGTTATGCCTGGGGTGCATATATTCTGAACTTAAGTCGTGGGAAACCGAGTAACGACTTGGAGCGGGGCATTATTATCAGTCTTGGTTTGGTTATGGGGCTCAAGGGATTGCTCATCATTATAGTTTGTAGGAGCTAGCTACTCCTTACAAAGGCCACAAGTTGTGCAGGTTTCGCACATGTTGTAAAAACGGAATATCGATCGACAAGATCCTAGTATAATTACTTAATGGGAAAGTAATTATACGGTAAAGTGAGTCGAGTCGATGGTTGTGAAAATGTTATTGTTATGTAACTAAAACCTGTGAACTCACCAATATTTTATATATTGACGTCTTTTTAAACATATCTTTCAGGTAACTAAGCGCTGAATAGATATGGGGCTAGTGCGGTGGAATTCGGGATGTCGGATACTGGTCGGGATTTCATTCACTGTTACCTTCGGGTTGGAACATAAACGGAAATTCCCATATTGAAAACTTAATGTTCATCATTTTAAATAATGCCTTGTGCAATATCGTAACGAGATACTCATTTCCGACATTCTAATAAATTGATCTTTTCTAATTAAATATAGTTTGTGTTAATCCTGACTTTGATATACTTTCGAGCGTTGCGCCACGTGTTTCCGCCATTGGCGTGGTGTGACAGAAGTGGTATCAGAGCCAAGGTTGTAGCGAACTAGCATTTTTGAAAAATCTAGACTATAACCGGTGTTGGCTCGAAAACGAAGTTTTCAAAAATAAAACACAACAAAATATTTTTAGAAAAGAAAGAAATTGTACATGGATTGTACAAGGGGAAATTCCGACCGACTAGCCTTGTGTGTCAATATATGAAGTATTAGAAAATGCGGATAAGATGTTTATGTTGCATAGGAATCCGATTTTCTAAGATTAAGTTAATACATATACGTAGTACGGATATTTTGCCAGTAAGGTTGTTGTGTCACGCTTCACATTAGTCCACACTCCTGCATCGATCACCGGTACCAGCCAAGAGGAAGGGTACTGTGGTCTACGAGGAGCCTACCTGCTTGCCTGTAGACGGGATGATCGGAAGGACTAATCTCTATCGCGCTAATGGATGTCGCCACATTGTTTATGATTTAGAGGCGAAACTAGATCAAGTCTTGTTGTATGAAATCTCGGTTTTGGATCAGGAAGCTCGGAACTAGCGGGCAACAAGATTACCTGGCAACACAAATTATCATTACGGGTGCACACGTAATAATAGTTTGGGGTGCACGGTAACCTTGGTGGGCGCTAGGGCCGGGATTGGTGATCACTCCTTGTCTTAGTTTTGATCGGACAATGGGTTAAATGAGAGGTCTCGCCGATATTCCTTGAATTCGATCCTAGCAAACCTAATGAGCCTTCTTCGACATTACCTTTAAGGTACGACCACGGAGGAACTCGAACGTCTATTCCTGTGAGAAATTTGACGTAAATCTTCGCATCGGATAGAGACGGGAGACGAAAACTTCCTTGCATAGGAGTTAAATGCCTGGAACGATGCGAGGAATGCTAAACTTGGAACCCAGTGAAGACTTAGGGTGCGTCCCTGCTAGACTAGTGCGTCTAGAGAGCGGGACCCTGCGTGGATTAAATATGAGACTCGTGGCCGTGTGCTGCGGTGTTATCATGGTGAATAAGTCATGTTCGACCTAACGCATGCTCAGGTTGTCTTCAAGGGTTGGATATCTTTCTTCTCCAGTAGGAAGACAGAATCGAAGTTACGGGATTAGGAAGCTTGATCATTGTTACCCTGAAAGCTCGGTAGCCCTTGTCTGAAACAACAGTATTGGTTGTTCCCATGCAGTCATGGACTGCTGATGAAATCAGCATGCCGCATTGCACAAGACATGAGTGCTTTGTTAAACTTTGATGATGTCAGAATTTCGGCCACTAATCATGACTGCGACATGGTTTGCCAGTGAAAGGATGACGGCGTATAGTAGAACAGCAAGCCCCAGTCGGCACTTGGCGATGGACTCACTCGGAAGTACATACGATTAACTCGTGGGAATCCACTACTCGGTGTATTGAGTATTCAAGTAAGGATTAACAACCTTTGCGATAGCGCTGGATCGTGTTCGGAAGATGAATTGTGATGGACTCAGCATGTTGGTACTTACGTCATACTACCTTCCCGAGGTGCAAAGGTTATTATAAGACTCCTCTATCCACCTCCTGTTTGTTTTTCAAGGATTATTGGAAGTCTCGCTGCAGTCGATGGACGCCAGAGTAGGTTCGATACGTGTACTGTGCCTAAATCCTAGAAAGTGGAACCACACTTTGGGAATCGTAATCGTAAGGGTGTTCCGTAATTGTCAGAATGTCGCAAGACGCTTTTTGCTGACATTGAAATCCCCCTCGAAGATCAAATGATGGACTACCGAAAATGATCACGCTATTTTGTCAATTAAGCTTACACATGGGATGACAATTCCATTGCTCTTGTTGCAATGTTGAATGTCCATCACCGTCGTCACGGTGACGAAACTAGTTATTTATTGGTCGACGATTGATGGAAAGTGTTTTTATCAATCCCCGAAGATATTGAGACGTTGCGTCCCCTCGTCACGGTGATTTTTTCTAAAAAAAAAAAAAAAAGCTAAGGTTGTAAGATCCATTCGTTATGGATACGGTGACCTGTCTAATCTCTTGCCGTATCTCGATACTCTCACTACGTGGCCTATCAGGAAGAAAGTCCACCGGCCTCGCTTGAGTGACAGAGAGGCATTCCAGCTAATTACTATCAGCGCTAGAGCCAGAGGAGAAGGATGACTCGGCTGGGTTGCCAAAGTCGGTATCGTTTTCATTTTATCGTGGTGTATCGATAAATCGTGATCCTTCTACCTCTACTTGCTATGATCGTTGTGACCACTATCCTTGTTATCGGGAAAGATGTAGGTTGGTTTCCAGGTCCTATGGATACCAGTCACCACACATATAATAACTACGACGAGTCTAAGGCTCCGGTCGAGCCTGACGTTGTTGCTCCTGTTATTGTCCTATAGCTCAAGCAAGCCCTGTTGACGCTATTAAGTGTGTAGCTCTCGCTGAGTTTGTTGTTGTCAGTGGTTCGATAGCACTTATCGGGCTTGATGTCATTGGTTCTATGTCCGTTGTTGAGCTTATTGTTGGCATTGTCTGTACAGTCCATATTGAGCTTGATGATGTTGTTCTATGGCTCTGCTCGAGTTGACGTTGTTAATGTATTTGAGGCTCCTGTGGAAGTGAATGTCATTAACGAAGACGTCTCTGTGACCCTTGCCAAGCCGCTATTACCATCTATGTGTCTTTGTGGAGTTTGTTGTTATTAATTCCATTCTCTTTGAGGCTTTCATTGAACTACTAGTTATCATTCCTTGGGCTCTTAGGAAGCCTAACATTGTCAATGGTTCTCAGGCCTCAGTGGAAACTGTCGATGTTTCCGTTGCCATTGTTTGAGTGACTCCTAACAAGCCTATGGTCGTTCTCTCCATGAACAATATCGGCTTGAGAAGTCAGCTAAATTATGTGGAACCCGTCATTCCCATTTATGTTATGACGACTGATGCACCAGCCAATCTAACCAAGTCCTACCATTGAGCCTATGGAGGTTAGGCTCAAGGCCGAAGGTACGAATGAAATTCCCACCTCCACAAGTGATCTGAGACGCACGGGGATGCGTGCCCACCATAACGGAGCTTTATGGTGGTGTGGACTATGGGTTCTCCATATTGAGCGTCATATTGTCGCGTGCATTCGTGCTACTGTGTTACCCCCCAGCCATTGTTCATGCTCGTTGTTGCATTATTTTTGCTGGGAGTATCCATGTGGTTGCGCTGCATCGTCTATGATACATTCCTAGTGTTTACTGCTCTTGCAGTGGTGTAGCCTTGCTGTCATATTTCTCGGTGTCGTACGGTTCCTATTGCGGTGTTGCCTTGTCATCATACTTCTCTGTTGTCGTGTTGCTCCTGTGTGGTGTTCCCTAGTTGATGTGCTTCGTGGATATGTTGCTGACATTGCCATGTTGTTTCTACTATCGTGTTGCTCTGAGGGCGTATTGCTACAGCTGTGGATTACCTCGATGACGTGATGATTTGTCGTTTGCATTGCTCTTGTTTCTCTCGGAATGGAGACATCACCTGAACCCTTCGTGCCGTCATTGTTCTATTTGTTTGATTGTGTAGTGCCGACATTGATTATGTAGGATTTCAGGTGTCCAACGGACTTTCTAACAGTCGTGCTTAGACACTCTAGCCTTAGTGATTACGGGTGTATTCCCCTAAAGTCTGAATCTCGTGGTCGTCTGAGTAGGTGACCGAATCATGTGTCGACCCCTGTATATGCTCACGCATTTCGTGAGCGGTACATCTTCAGAATCTGAGGCACCAGTGACGCTATGTCCAGCCCTAACCTTTTACGTGCAATTTGGTCGCCCAGCGATCGGTTATGCAAATCAATGTCGGGAAGAAACCCTATGATCTACACGTGTCAAGGCGAGACTTGCCCTCGTGATAAGGGATTTCGAATACGTCTCGAACCTGAAGGTATCGAGCAATTATGAGCGATATTATGATCTATACCTTTGGGACTAGCAAGAGTTGAAAGGTTCGATTCATTTATTGCTCACACCAGTGGATTCATTTGGAGTCATACGTACCATACTGATGGTTATGGGAATACCGTCGTGGACCCACCCATGGGCGTGCATTGGTGAAGTCCCTGGTACATGATTAAGAGGTTTTATGAACCCTGAATCCAGAAGGGCGTGCAGCATTATCTACTCTTTAAAGGTGCCACACTACTGGGTTGAGATGGTGGTCGCCTCGACCCATCGATTAATGCTGTTATTCCCTTGATGGAAGGTTTATCCTACTTTGGTGTCATGGCGCAGATTCTTGGAACAATGGAATACAATTTCGACCTTGAGTCGATAGTGATGTTCCCAGTCACCTTTAAGTAGCATTGCTCACACTAGAGCAAAACCCCTTATCCTTGATAGACGCTGTTAGAGGCACCATAGTAATGTGAGCTGCCAGGTCAGGGCGTATGGCACCTGACTAATCAGGAAGAATTTGAAGGCTTACACAGTCCGCCCATATGTGTGACTACTGAGTTATTGAATGGGATGCCTTATGGGAAGGCTCAGGACTATCGCTTTGTGGTGCGATCTCAGTCGTCGTTTGTCCTTGTAAATAACGACTTGGGCGCGTGAAGCCGTCAAGCCAAATGTGAAATCTATGTCTAATGCATGCATCTATGACTCGATTTCACCATTTGCTCAAAAAGATTCCGAAAGGATGGAATCTTCGATGAGTGAGGGTTCCGGTTTCAGGACTCCTTTCACTCAGATCTCTGCATAAAGTCTGAAGGTCAAGGTAAGGGCATGTGGCCTGTATCATTCGGAATTGATTTACTAGGTTGCTATTGACGATAGAACACTAGTGCCCATGAAGCACATATAACAGAACTAGTACTGGATACCCATGGTTTGGGTAGCTACTGGTGTTCTGTATACTTGTCGCAATGGGGGCCAACGTGTTGATATGTCATAATAAACCTTATACGTTGTTCATTGCGACAACAATTTATGATGTTTCATATATCTCTTTTCGGTATAGACCTACGTGCTGGAAGCATCTTGTCGTTGGTGATGAGTCGTACTACTCGAGGATTGTGGAATTGTACGGCCCGGGCGTCAGGTATACACTTCTTAATGTCAGGGAACTGAGGGGTGAAAGCGACGCAAAAACTTTCGACCTCCATCAGTCCATAATAAGCGTCCTAGTACCATTAACCACAATTACTCAGGAGGAAAGCAGCAATTCGATACCCAGAGGATTCTACGGAAATAAAGTCCCATTTTGAATGTGATTGTTCGGTCGACAAGAACCTAGTATATTTATCTTAATGGGGAGGTAAATATACGGTAAAGTGAGTCGAGCCGAAGGATAAATAAAATGGGATACCCGACGAGGTTTCCAAGGGGACTTTTATGTGGTGCGGTAAGATCACCTGTTTGACATCACCATGACACCCGAGGTGTCCCGGGGTCAGATGTGACCCAAGTGATGATTGATTGTTGTTTGGAACCCTCTCATTCCGTACTCATCTGTGGCTTCGAGATGAGGCATACGGACAGTTACCTATACTCTCGGAGAGAGTTGTGGCTAGACACCGAATTGCCAACTTACATTATATCGGATTGTAGTGGTCACTCTACCTCAAGTTCGACAAACTTTGTACACAAGCATGGGATACTCGATTTGAGACGAGTATGGCTTGTCATTCTCGGACAAACTGAATGTACTTGACGGAATTGTTCCGTGTTGGCACGATTGACGTTCGTGGCAGATCGAACCCATGAGCTTCATCGCCAAAATTTCCTATGTGATAGGAATTAGCATCCCAGTGTTCGGGGTGTACTACTCAAAGCCCTTGGAGGGCATACGTGTAAATCTCCAGTGCGTCGATTGACAGACGGAGATAGATACATAACCTGGTTTAGGTTATTCGAGAGATGGCCAGTCGATCTTGCAGATTAAAGACTGTTTGGATGAGATGCGAACCTATTAAGAAGTCATACAGACAAGGCGTAGGCCTTAAGAACTTCAGTCTAATAATAGGTTTTCACTGAGAATCATACTCCGAGAAGGTGTCAATAAGCTTAGAGATTGTAGTAGGCCAAGTTCTTAACACTTCGGTGGTACGGAGATATCGATCAAAATTGGCCTCGTGATGAATAAGCTTGAATTGTCGCAAGAGCTTAGTGGGACTCTTAATGAATCCCGCAAGTCTGTCCTGAGGAAGTTTTGGTCAATTCCTCGACCGGCGGAAGTCCGGTTGACAATAAGCTCTACGATTTCGGGAAAACCGATAGGTATGTCAAGGTGGGATGACCAAGAGCTTAGTCGTAGTTGAACTATGACACTGTGTTTGATAGAGCACTAAGCGTGAGCCGAGCATGAATCTGGGCTCACTAGGAAAGATGAGATCTCATGAAGCGCAAACACCCCGCCCTGTTCAAGGATACTATTGTGATGGGTAACTTGGATTGAATTCCGAGACGGAATTCTCTTAACGGGGGGAGAATGTAACAACCGGCAAAAATAAGGTAATTCCGTACAGATTAATTAGTATATGATTAACGTAATTAAATGCAATTATGTGTGATTTAATTATCAAGGCCTTAGGAGATAGCAATTTCCAAATAGTGCATAGGAATGCATACGTTTAATGGTAAAACATGATTGGATCATGTGCGAATAAGCTATCCGGTATGGACGTTGGCAATTACCCGGTAATAATTAAATAAACGAAACTGATCCCGGACACCCAGGATATAAAATAAAAGGTATTTTCACAAAATATAATGAGTTTTGGAACTCCAAAACCATAAGTGGAAACGTCTTATACAAATCTCCCGGTAACGAATAAAATGCGCGTACCGCACCCGATACGCGTATAACTCATAATTTCACCCGGCAAGAGCCTAAATAACCAATCAACACTTAAATTAGACTATATTTAAGGGTTATTAAAGGTATTTTTAATGTCCGAATAACGCGTGGTTAAAACCCGAAAAATACCCGAACGACACCCGAACGACGGGGGATTAAACATAACAAGTATTGGGTAAATATTTGAAGTGGTGGACCCCACCTAAACCCACACAAGGGCCGGCCTAAAGGCCATAATTATGTCCATGCAAGTGTGTTATAATAATAATCTATAATCAAGCATGCCTTACAAAAAGCCAAAAGTTGTAAGAAAAACACATAAGTACAAAGCATGCACATCCCTTGTCCCTTCCTCATGCAATTTTCGGCCCTAGGCCATAAAAATCCAAGACAAGACAAAACACATCATAGCCTAAGTATGCACATGCATGAGTGGAAATTTTGTATAAAAATCTAAGTGTAAGATCATGTATAATTACTAAAGATTTTGGAAAGATCATCACCTTCCCTTTGGCTCTCAAAACCCACGGCCACTTGCCCATTTCACATGCCTTCCAAAGATTTCCATAAGTACTTCACAATCTTTGCAAATCTTAGATAGATTAAGTGTGATCTTGGGAGATATTATAAGGATAGTATAAAGATAATGACATGCACACTTGAAAGCAAAAACAACTCTTCTTCTTCTTCTTCTTGAAGCCGTGAGTTTCCCCTCTCCCATACACATTCTCCTTTCAAGTTTTTACATCTCCAAATCACTCAAAACAATCCATCATCCAAACCCCTATTGTGTGTTTCAAGCTTGGAGCTTAACCATTAAGGAAGAACACACTAAACCCCTCTCAAAATCAAAGGTTTTGTCTTCCCTAGCCTTGTGCTAGTAGTAAGCTTCTTAATCTTGTTTTTGATTGTTATTATTCATGTATGTGTTCTTAGAAGCAAGTTGTACACGAAGGGTTTAAAAGGTGGTTTTGAACATAATCTTTAATAGGTTTTACATGTGTAAAATGGAAGATTAAAGATATGAAAATAAACCATGGATTTGATAATGATGATGTATTAATCTTGAAAAATTAAAGTTAGCTCACTTAGGTGAATGAAATTTGGCTATGATGAAGAAATACATAAAACACACATATAATTAGTCTTCCATATGGAATATAAGACTAACAAAGGTGTTTTGATACAAAAATAACTTGCCAATAAAAAGTTGAATCTTCAAAGTCGACTATTTCGAGTGAAAAATGTTAACTTTGAAAGTTAGAGTGGAAAAATGCAACTTTTGGAAGTTAAGGGACTAAAGTTGTAACTTTGAAAGTTAGAGGACTAAAATGGATATTTTAGAAACTATTAGTCCAAAAATACAAGTATGGAAAGTTTGGTGTCAAAAATGTAAGAAATAAATTCTAAGGATGAATTTGGTAAATACTAGTAGATATACTTGGGTATTTTGGTATAAAAAGTATATTTTTATAAAAGGGAAAGTTATAAAAATATGGATTGTATTAACATAAAGATTTTTATAAAATAGAGATTTTATAAAAATGTTAAGCAAACTTGAGAAACTTATACAAAAATGAATACCTTTATATAAATGGGAATATAAAAGTATTGGAAGCATTTTTGTATCTAAGTTAACAAGTTGGGCTAAAATACAAACCTTCCAAGTAACATGGGTTAGAAATGTGGATAATATTTCTATAAAACACATGTTGGGAAAAACTTGGAAAAATTAACTAATCGAGTTAAGATATCAAACTAAGACGCGTTAACGAACCGTACACGGACGAATCATGAGGAAAATGCCATTGCGGCAAGATAAGAAAAATATATATTTTAAGAAGTAAAGTATATATAAACATTATGGGTGAAAACTAATAAACACTTTCCTAAGTGTTGAAGGAATTATTCGTGGGAGAAAAACATGACATAAACAAATAAGACGTTAACAAACGTATATACTTAACAAGAAGAATTACACATTTATATATATGTACGCTCGTCACGGCAAAATTCTAGTATATCTACTTAATGGGAAAGTAGATATGTGGGAAGGAAAGCCGCGACGAGAAGACAAAGATGTATATATGTGTATGCCGTACCAACGACATCCTAGTATATTTATTTGAATGGGAAAATAAATATACGGTATGGTGAGTTGAATCGGACGTTAAGAATATACAATCGAACGACAAGATCTTAGTACATTTGTTTAAATGGGAAAACAAATGTGCGGCAAGGTGAGTCGGGTCGAGTGTTGAAATATACATATTATATCGAGCGATGCGATCTTAAGTATAATTATTTAAATGGGAAAATAATTATATGTTAAGTGAAGTCGAGTCGATGATAATAAGATACAAGTTAAGGAAATATTAACAAGAGTAATATATAACTTGTAACACAAAGGGTAATGTAACGCCAACGAAACCTAGGATACGCGCTTAATTAAACGGGATTTGGAATAACTTGTGGTCGGGAGTTGGGTGTACAACTTGCCAAGGCACATGCACTATAGGAATAGTGACTTATACGTCTAGGACGTTTGTAGGTGCGAGACCCTCTATGCTATCTACTTAGTGAGCCAGACAGTGTTTCAGGTGAGTTTCACGGCCCCATTTTACTGTTTTAACTGGGGGAAAGATATGTTTGTCAAATATTGTCACATGTTGAAAAGGTTTTCAAAGGATAAAATGTGATAAGTGGTATGATGAGTACTTGAGCAGTGATCGCCACTCGGGGTTGAGTCCTCTCTTCCGTAATCATTAATTCAGGGAAATGAAACCGAAAGAATATTTGGATAGTACTATTGGTGCCTGACAAGGCCCACCCCTAATCGATAGCGTCGATTATGCATTAGGTTATGCCTGGGGTGCATATATTCTGAACTTAAGTCGTGGGAAACCGAGTAACGACTTGGAGCGGGGCATTATTATCAGTCTTGGTTTGGTTATGGGGCTCAAGGGATTGCTCATCATTATAGTTTGTAGGAGCTAGCTACTCCTTACAAAGGCCACAAGTTGTGCAGGTTTCGCACATGTTGTAAAAACGGAATATCGATCGACAAGATCCTAGTATAATTACTTAATGGGAAAGTAATTATACGGTAAAGTGAGTCGAGTCGATGGTTGTGAAAATGTTATTGTTATGTAACTAAAACCTGTGAACTCACCAATATTTTATATATTGACGTCTTTTTAAACATATCTTTCAGGTAACTAAGCGCTGAATAGATATGGGGCTAGTGCGGTGGAATTCGGGATGTCGGATACTGGTCGGGATTTCATTCACTGTTACCTTCGGGTTGGAACATAAACGGAAATTCCCATATTGAAAACTTAATGTTCATCATTTTAAATAATGCCTTGTGCAATATCGTAACGAGATACTCATTTCCGACATTCTAATAAATTGATCTTTTCTAATTAAATATAGTTTGTGTTAATCCTGACTTTGATATACTTTCGAGCGTTGCGCCACGTGTTTCCGCCATTGGCGTGGTGTGACAAATATTGTGTTACATTTCATAATTTCATGGTTATATATGACTTAATATATTGAAGTATTAATTGGGCTTATGGTATTGTAGCCTAATTATAAGTCTTTGATATGTTGTGATTATTGGGCTCAGTCTGATTCAGTTTGATTGGTGGCCCATGGCCCATTTGCTTAAAGTGTGTTTGTTGGCAGATAATCTTGGCCGTTGGTTTGACGATCCGTGTGATATAATGCATCCAATGGTTAGAAAGAGTGGAGAGTGTGTTTTCTCTCTCGAAGCTTCTAACCCTCCTATAAATAGATTATTGTCTCTGTGTGTGCAGGTTTAGCTCGTTACACTCTCTCTCATTCTCTCTCGTGTCTTTGTCTCAGTCTTGGCGATTAGGGTTTGTAATCTTCAACCAAAGGTTGAAGGTCTAATCACCAGCTATTGTCTAGTCTTTCTTCTTATTTTGTATTGTCTGTAAGATCATTTAGATCCTTTTGTATTTGTATTTCTTTTGATTCAGATCAACTGATTTTCATCAGTTGATCAAGTATTGTAATCTTTAGAGTTCTTCTGTTTAGAAGAACTTATTGGGTATTGGTTGGGGGTTTTTTAGGGTTGGCTAAATAATAAGATTTTGGTCGCCTGATTTGTCACTATATCTGGTGTTATTGTGTTTGTGTTGTTGTATTTGTGTTGAGTTTGAGAGATCTTCTATTAGTCTTAGTTTCTTGACATGGTATCAGAGCCATTGAGCTCTTGATCCTGGTTTTTTCTTGAGTCTTCCGTTGTGTTCTGTGTTCTTCGTCTCTGTCTTTTGTCTCACTCTGTAGATCTGAAAGTTTTTTTTCAGATCGTGTTCTTGTCTTGTATTCTTTGGTGTTTCTATTATTCCTGTCTCGTTAGGTTCTGATCTGATCTTATAGATCTTGACCTGCTTGTTTAAACAGTAGATCTGACCTTATTAGATCTTGTCTACTGTATAGTCTGATGTTTTTGTATTGACCTTGTGTTGAGGTCATCATCTGGTGCCATTATTGGAGATAGAGATTCAGAAGCCTTCTGGATTGTTGTTGTGCATTAATTGGAGTTGGAATGGAAGTAAAGCTACAGTTGCCCTCACAACTCTGTACCTTAAGTGAAGGTACAAGTTGTGAGTTTGGAGAAACCCTAACTTGGGTTCCCCTCCTGGTGAGATCGTTCTTTGTCTGTTTTGTCTATTGTTGGTTTGTATTTGTGTCTAGGAGCAATTGTCCGGGTTAGGGTGGACCGGAGTAGGCTCAATAATTGATTGTCTTTGTTGTGTATTCTTTGTTTCTCTTGTCGTGTGACTGGTCTATTAGGAACAGGCTCCTGTGATAAGACATGCACGCGCACCTTGAGTGATGAACCCGTGATCTTGATCACTGTCACAGCTTCGCCTTAGTGGTCTGTCTTGTGTTGATAATTGTCTTGCTCTTTGTGCTTGTGTATTATTTTGTATTAGGCTGTTATGGGTACTAATATTGGTCCCCAACCTCAGCCTCAACCTCAGCCTCTGCCAGCTGGATCAGGAGGTTCTGATCCAAGTGGCAGTGGAGGGTCTCTGATTAGTAAACTAGACATTGGAGATCCATTATATCTACATCCTAGTGATACCAGTAGTCTAACAATTACTTCTATGAAACCAAAAGGTACTGAGAATTATACTATCTGGGCTAACTCAATGAAACTTGCCTTGCAAGCAAAAAACAAGTTTGTGTTTGTTGATGGTATGTGTATTAGGTTTGATAGTGATGAAGTGTTGCAAGGTCAATGGGATAAATGTAATTCTGTGGTATTATCTTGGTTGTTAAACTCTGTTAGTGAGGAATTGTTTCTAGGACAAGTTTTTTCCAAATTAGCTAAAGATGTATGGAAAGGATTAGATGAAACATATAACAAAATTGATGGGTCAATTGTGTTTAATATGTATCAACAAATTAATTCTATCTCTCAAAATGGAAGTAGTGTGGCTGAATATTACCATAGGTTGAATACTTTGTGGAAAAAGTTTGACTCTATGATTCAGCTACCTGCTTGTACCTGTAAGGCCTCAAAGGACTACAATGATTTGAGTACACTTATCAACTTAATGCAGTTCTTAATGGGCCTTGATGATGTGTATCAACCTGTTAGGACTACTTTGTTAACCAGGGAGCCCCTACCAAGTGTCAAAACTGCTTTCTCAATAATCTCTAGAGAAGAGTCTCATAGAGGCTCTAACTCTAGTAAAAAGGGTTCAAATGTGTCTTTCATGTCAACTGGAAATCAATTTTCAGAAAATAACAAGAGGATTAATAGAGGACCTAATCCAAACCTAAAGTGTACTCACTGTAATATGTTAGGGCACACTGTTGATAGATGTTATGAGTTGGTAGGGTACCCTCCTGGTTTTAAGAAAAAACCTTCTAGTCAAGGGGTTAAGGGTAGTACTAATGGGAATAATAATGTCAAAAGAAACAATGGGTCTAGTAATGCTGTATCCTCCTCTAATGTTATGCCTTTCACTTCTGAACAGATTAGTAAACTGATGAGTCTTATTGGAGATAAGTCTGGAAGTGAAAGTCAAGGACAACCTTCTAATGCAAGAGGTGAGAGTCAGGTCTTCAATGGTTTTTCTAGTATGTCTTTATTGTTTAAATTGTATCATGTCTTTGGTAACTTTTCAAGTTGTTCAAATTTTTTAAAACTTGCTCTTAAATATGGGTGGCTTATGGACTCAGGAGCAAATCAAAACATGGTTAGTAATGATGAAAAAATGGTTAACTGTGTTGATGTGTCTAGTTACAATATTTTTGTTAAACATCCAAATGGAACCAGTGCTAAAGTGACTAAGATAGGTGATATCAAACTAGCTGAAGGTGTTATTTTAAAAGATGTTTTCTTAATACCTGAGTATTGTGTTAATCTTGTGTCTGTCCAAAAGTTATCTAAGGATAATAAAATGAATGTATGGTTTAATGAAAGTGAATGTTTTGTCCAGGATTCCAAATCCAGGAGAATCCTGGTGACTGGTAAAGAATGTGATGGACTGTATGTTGTTGGTGCTGGTGAGAATGTTAGTAATTTGTGTTTTAACAGTACTTCTGAGTCTAATATGTGGCACTCTAGGTTAGGACACCCCTCTGACCAAGCCCTAGCTGTATTAAAAGACACTCTGAATGTTAGTTTTAACAACAATGAGCCTTGTGAGGTATGTCACAAGGCTAAACAGTCAAAAGTCCCATTCCCACTTAATGACCATAAGACCAAGGAAGTAGGAGATATAGTACACTTAGATGTCTGGGGACCTTACAAGGTCACTAGTAGAGAAGGGTTTAAATATTTTCTTACAGTAGTTGATGATTGGTCCAGGTCTGTTTGGGTCTATATGCTAAAAGGAAAGTATGAAGTCTTTGAAAATATAGAGGTTTTTTATGAATTATTAAATAATCAGTTTAAAAAACCTGTTAAAATTTTCAGAAGTGATAATGGGACAGAATTTGTAAATAAACAAATGAGTGATTTTTGTAAAAAGAAAGGTATAATTCATCAAATATCATGTGCTTATACACCACAACAAAATGGAGTTGTGGAAAGAAAGCATAAACATTTGTTGAATATAGCTAGGTCCTTGTTGTTTCAGAGTGGTGTCCCCCTTAGGTTCTGGTCTGACTGTATTCTAACTGCTGCCTACCTTATTAACAGGACTCCTTCTTCTGTATTGTCTGGTAAGTGTCCCTATGAGATAGTTTATGGGTTTCCCCCCAAAATGACTCATTTAAAAGTTTTTGGATGTCTATGTTTTCAAACAATTTTAGATGAAAAGGATAAGTTGTTTAGTATGTCTGAAAAATGTGTTCTAATTGGTTATTCTGTGTTTAAAAAGGGGTATAAATTGTGGAGTATTGATAAAAAAACAGGAAATGTTCTCTAGGGATGTAAGGTTCTATGAGAACATCTTTCCTTTTAAAAAGGATTTTGAAAATGATGTTTTGACAAATGAAATCAATCACTTAAACTTTTTTGATCAGGTTGATCTTAGTAATTCTGTGTTACAAAATGAGTTAAGTCAAAAACCTCCCAATGATGAAGGGACCCTACTGATACTCATGAACCCTCTCATAGGAGTCAATAGATGACCTTAGTTCTGAAACCAGGAAGGTAGATCAGACTAGATCTGATCAGCAACCTGAAACAGGAAATAGGGGGAATGATTGCCCTGAGAGTAGTGGTTCTGCTGAAGAGTTCACTAGCCCTGAGGGAGATAGGTTAACTAGTCTTAGAAAATCTCATAGGGAGTCTGTCTTACCCAAGAGGTTTAATGAGTATGTTGTGGAAGGCAAAGTTAAATATGGTGTAGAAAGGGTAGTAAACTACTCTAATCTGTTTGTTGAAAATAAAAATCTTGTGTCTAGTATTAATAAGTTAGTTGAACCTAGTTGTTATCTTGAAGCCTTAAAAAACCCTAAATGGGTTGAAGCTATGAATGCTGAAATGGAGGCTTTACTTAGAAATAACACTTGGGGTTCTAACTAGTCTTCCCAAAGGCAGAAAAGCCATTGGGTGTAAATGGGTATATAAGATAAAGTATGATTCTAATGGGGAAGTAGATAGGTATAAAGCTAGACTAGTGGCCAAAGGATACAATCAAAGAGAAGGAATAGACTATGGTGAGACATTTTCACCTATAGTGAAAATGGTCACTATAAGGACTGTCATCTCTTTGGCTGTACAAAATGGTTGGACATTGTTTCAATTGGATGTAAATAATGCCTTCCTGTATGGCACTATTAGTGAAGATGTGTATATGACACCACCTGAAGGGTATTATCCTAATGGTGATGGTCAAGTATGCAAACTTGTCAAATCCCTGTATGGGCTGAAACAGGCACCCAGACAGTGGAATGAGAAGTTGACCCAAGTCTTAATTGACTTTGGATTTATCCAAAGCATTTGTGATTACTCTCTATTTGTTAAGTCCTGTGATGGTGTGTTTATTGTTCTTCTAGTATATGTTGATGATATAGTTGTAACCGGAAACAATGAAGAAGAAATTAATAAAATTAAGAATTTTTAAGTGAAAATTTCTTAATAAAAGATTTAGGTAAACTTAAATACTTTCTAGGAATAGAGGTATTGTATACTGATGCTGGTATATGTCTAAATCAAAGAAAATACTGTCTTGAGTTATTACATGATTTTGGTTATCTTGGTTGCAAACCTGTTCAAACTCCTATTGAACCAAGTCATATTATTTCAGTAAAAAACTCTAAAAAGGGTAAACCTTTGAGTAATATTACTGGATACCAAAAATTAATAGGAAAGTTGATTTACTTATCCTTAACTAGACCAGATATTAGCTATTCAGTGCAATACTTAAGTCAGTATATGCACAAACCTTTAGAAGCACATTTGCAAGTTGCTTTAAGGTTGTTGAAATATCTAAAGTCTGGTCCTGGTAAAGGAATTCTGTTTCAGAAAAGTGACAGTTTTGAGCTTATTGCCTATTCAGACTCTGACTGGGCAAAATGTCTTGAAACCAGAAAATCTGTAACAGGATATTGTGTATTTTTAGGGAAATCGTTGATTTCTTGGAAGAGTAAAAAACAGAACACTATCTCTCGATCAACAGCCGAGGTTGAGCATCGAGCGATGTGTTCGACTACGTGTGAATTGGTTTGGGTCTCAAATTTACTTAGGGAGTTAAATGTTCATGTTAAGCTTCCTGTAAAATTGTTTTCTGATAGTAAAGCAGCAATGTCTATTGCTGCTAATCCGGTATTTTTTATCGAACAAAACATTTCGAGATAGATTTCATTTTGTTCGAGAAAAAATTTCTAAAGGGTTCCTTGAAACTGTGAAAGTAAGTTCAGAAAATCAAGTCGCTGATATTCTTACCAAAGGGTTGGGACAGGCTCAACATAATGAGTTATGTTCAAAACTTGGTATGATAGATTTATTTAACCATGAAATTAAGGGGGGATGTTAAAAGTATATGAAATATTAATATTGCGTTACATTTCATAATTTCATGGTTATATATGACTTAATTTATTGAAGTATTAATTGGGCTTATGGTATTGTAGCCTAATTATAAGTCTTTGATATGTTGTGATTATTGGGCTCAGTCTGATTCAGTCTGATTTATGGCCCATGGCCCATTTGCTTAAAGTGTGTTTGTTGGCAGATAATCTTGGCCGTTGGTTTGACGATCCGTGTGATATAATGCATCCAATGGTCAGAAAGATGGAGAGTGTGTTTTCTCTCTCGAAGCTTCTAACCCTCCTATAAATAGATTATTATTTCTCTGTGTGCAGGTTTAGCTTGTTACACTCTCTCTCATTCTCTCTCGTGTCTTTGTCTCAGTCTTGGCGATTAGGGTTTGTAATCTTCAACCAAAGGTTAAAGGTCTAATCACCAGCTATTGTCTAGTCTTTCTTCTTATTTTGTATTGTCTGTAAGATCATTCAGATCCTTTTGTATTTGTATTTCTTTTGATTCAGATCAACTGATTTTCATCAATTGATCAAGTATTGTAATCTTTAGAGTTCTTCTGTTTAGAAGAACTTATTGGGTATTGGTTGGGGTTTTTTAGGGTTGGCTAAATAATAAGATTTTGGTCGCCTGATTTGTCACTATATCTGGTGTTATTGTGTTTATGTTGTTGTATTTGTGTTGAGTTTGAGAGATCTTTTATTAGTCTTAGTTTTTGACACTAACAAATAGTTAAAGGTTTGGAGGAAAAAATATTGTTTTTTTCTCATATTAGCATAGGATGTGAGAGGTAGACAGAGTTTTACTCCTTTACAGAATTACACATAAGCAATTTGTCGAATGGCATACAAAACAATTGACGATTATTCGGATGAGTATCTCATTAATGTGCTTTGAAAAAGCATCATGAGAAAGTATTTATAAACTCTAAAGAGGTGTTATTAAGCTATGTAGCAAGTAGTATTCGCGTAAACCAACAAGTAGTGACGTACAATGTGTCACTTAACAATTGTATAAGGAATGTGGAGCGAACCATGGACTCCCGGGAATGCTTTGTAAGATTGATATATTGGAAAATCACGAAAATAGCCCGTTGACCAACCCTTCTACGAAAATAGACGACTCCCGTCTCCCCAAAGACTCAAAGAGGTGGGTCACCAAGTTCGAGGCACCCAAGGCGATTCCGGTTTGGACAGGTTAGGTGATGACACGTGTCTCTCCCACCTGCCAGACGTCTCCGGTGACGTCTTAGCGCCGCCGAGACGTCTCCGGTAAAGTTATAGACGTTTCTGGTGACGTCTCCGGTGACGTCTTGCTTGATGTCTGTGGTAGGTTTCAGGTGACGTCTCATCCCTCTGTTTTTTTTTCGGTGACGTCTTAGACGTCTCCCTCTGTTTTCTGATCGCTTCAGATGTCTTAAATACAAGCAACATAAATTGTTTCTAATCACTTCAGACGTCTCCCTCTGTGAAGACAAAAAGGCCATTGAATACACCTGTTGGTGTGAAGTTGTACGTTTTAGTTAGAAACCAATTTTTTTTTTTTTTTTTTTTGAAGAGTAGTGTTTCAGCGGTAAATCTTGTGTTGCAAAGCTACCACTGCTCAGGATCGAATCCCATAGCACCACACGGGTTTTTCCTTTCAAACCCAAGCGGTTATTTTTTCGGTGGAGCGTGGGATTCGAACCTAAGACCAAACCCGGGCAGGAACCCTCCAAGGAGGTAAACCTTCCCACCTCAAACCAGTTGGGCTGGAGATCATTGGCTAGTTAGAAACCAATTAATTTGCGTTTACACGATTAGTCTTCATACAATTTTAGTTAGAAATCAATTAATGAAATTATTATTGAGGAGAGAGAGTGAGAGATAGTGATGATGTGGCGGTGAGCTATTGGCTAGACTTGGAGACGCCTTGGGAGATGTTTGAAGTAGGGGCGAGCATAAGAAAACCGATAACCGAAAAAACATGAATGTAACATCCCGAAAATCCATTTCGCTTAATTACGCTATTAGGCGTGAATAAGAAATGACAAAACGAATTAAATAGTAGAATGAGCCTTTTTTTTATGTATAGTAAAATGGGATGATACGAGTGTGGGATTATGTTCTATTATGAAAATTTCTAGTGGAAGTTATTATCTTTATAATAGGGAAATAACACTAGAAAGAAACTTGCATAGTTAAGGTTTTGATAACAAAAGGCTTTGGGGTAAACTTGAGGGACTTGTAGTGTAAATATGGAACAAAACAAATGATCCAAACACACCCCATTTGTGGGCAAACGAATTCAGCCCTCAAGAGGGTATTCTTGAGCTTAATCCAAACCCTAAGTCCCTAAAGATGAAGAATTGATGCAAGAGGTTGATGTAAGAGATTAATGGTTGGTTCTAGAGGGCTAATCTTCAAGGATTAAGCTTTGGTAAGAACCCTAACCCCAAATTCGTGTAGGATTCAAACCCCACATGTGGGTTTTGAGCAAAACATGTTAAATTCATATTATTGCTTGATTTTATGTGATATTGATCATCTCTAATAGTTTAGAGATGAGCTATTCACTATAGGTTGCTTGTGTTCAAAGATGATGATTTTGGTTTTGATTGGTAACTTTGATGTTACTAAAATAGTAGGAAATCTATGTTTTAGGCATGGATTGTAGAGGAATTGTATTCCATATGTCTTGCATGAATCTTACGTGTTGGTAAAATTACAAGTTGAAATTGAAAATAGCTAAGCATGATGGGTAGAATGATGTTGTTGATGATTAGCTAGTTAAATGGCAAAGTTTGAGAAGTCCATAAGGCTTAGAATTCACTTGCAAAAAGGGTGCACATGAAGTGTTTGATACAATGCTTACATGAAACTTGAATTGGGTCAAATGGTGTAAAATTGTATGAAATTCGTCACTTTTGACAGCCCTAGATAGTCATCTTGTAAAGGGCATATCTCATTCGTTATTAGGAGTTAGAAGACGAGCCTTATATCGTTGAAAAGCTTGTTGCACATATTACATTTCATATTTAGTCATAAGAAGCTGATTCTGAGTTGTAGTGGGTCAAAACAGCATCTAAAGTTAGCATTTCAGTTTTGACAGCAAAGCTGTTTGGTCAAAATTATGTTTTTGACCTGATCTAAAAATATTCATATAAAATCATAGAAAAATCGTTAGGAGGTGTTCTTTATATGCTTGGAAAGGTCTTTGAATGACGCACATTTTGTATTTGATAGTCAAGATCTGATTCCGAGGTTTAGAAGGGGAAAATCGCCCTTGAACAGCAGTTGCGCAGAAAATCGCTGCACATTTATAATGTAATATTTAATAAGAAAAGGTGTAAGAATGTACACCCTTGTAGTAGTCTTGGAGTACGGATTGTAGGGAAAGAATAGCGTGTTATGTGGCCTTCAAAAAGTGTCTAAGAACACTTACTACTAGTTCATGCAACTATTTTCACTAACGGGTCAAACGGGTAGTATATGGAAAGACTTATTGAATAGAACTAGTTGTTGAATGTATTGATGGCATGTTTGAATGATGTAGAATGAATACTAATGTTTGAATAGGTAAGTTCCAAATTAGTATTCTAACACGGCATGTTGACTTAAAAGTAAGCTAGGTACAAGAAGCTTAAAAGTCAACGGGTCAAATGGATACGATCTCGAGCTAGGCGAAAAGCTTGGGACTATAAGTCAAACGCATATAAGGCGAAAACACTCCTACGGGCAAAGGTAAGTGACTTATGATGCAAACTCTTGGTTTAGTAATTGTATGTTCATGTATAAATAGAGAATGGGAACACGTATGAAAAGGTAATTTATAATAAGGTAAGCGAATTGATGTTGTTGGTAAATGGGTATAGTTCACCATACAACAAGGAAAGTAGTTGGGATAAATGAGCAACAAAGATAAATGAAGTGAGGGTAATTAAGCATGAAATAAACCAATATTAACAAATATGGCATAAGAATGAATGGTAAAATGTACGGATTGATATGAGTGTATATATATAGATGGGTACATTAAATCATGGGTGTAACTATTTAGATTGAATTGTATAGTTATGCAAGGTCACACAAATGGTAAACCGCTTAGTAAGTGGAGGTTTCTCACATTGAATGCTAGTGTAATAAAATGGGTGCATAGTTGCTTATGCCCGGTAATGTGTGAAAGTGTTATGTATGTAAAGGTTGGTCGTTATGTGTAGGTTGAGTATAAGTTCGAAAACGTCATGTTTGTCCTTGAGAATACATGAAGGAAGAGTAGTATGACGGGTTAAGATAACTTGTACATGGGATTTGTACGTGCGTGTGTATTGTAATGTCATTAATCTTTTGTTATGAGGATGGTAATAAAAAATGCAGGTATGTAAGTATGAATGCATGGAAATTGGAGGATAGGATCAGGAGACCGGATCCGAACTTACAAAAAGGCGTTTGGTTATGACAATTGAGTATTGTTGATGTTATTTCCATATTGTGAATATTTTCATGAAGTCACTTAATGAACTAACGAAATGGTTATGTGGTAGTTGCAGGTTGTCAAGTCAAGCTCACAAAGCAAGAAATGGTTGGAGGTCGAGTGAGGATGCGGATTGTACGGGGTCGCGGTCACGTAAACTAATAAAGATGGGTTGTAGTTGATGTAATAAGAAACAATAAAATATGAAACACCTATAATATCTCTTAGCTATGGGTTCCAAACATACGATAATGTTTTTATAAAGCAAGAAATTTTATGGTTCGTATTTCCGCTGCGTATTTTCGGTTAAAAAGGTTTAGGGTGTTTCAATGAAACCGAACCGAAAATAGCCGAAAACGAATTAACCGATCGGTTACGGTTAACATATAGCCAAAACTGAACCATTTGGTTACGGTTTTGGTTTTCCCTTCTTCCGTAACCGAAATAACCAAAACCGAACCGATAGTTATATACTTAAGTATTTTTCATACATATATCCATGAATTTAGAACATATTTTCATGTATTTCCGGTATATTTCATGTATCTTTCATATACATCTATGTACTTGAAACGTATCTTTTATATGACTCATGTATTTTTCATGTATATCCTTATAGTTGAAGCATTTTTTTATTTGTTTCCTCGGTATTTCATGTATTAATTTCACTTGCGTTTTCATATATATTTGTATTCTTGAAAAAGATCCAAACACTTTACTAACTATTTTAAGTTTATAAGGTTGCACAAGTTTTATGTTTGGATATTAACCGAACATAATCAAAACCGAACCGATAACCGACATATTAACCAAATTAACCAAACCGATGTAACCGATCGGTTACGGTTATGGTTTTTCCTAAAACCGAACTTCGGTTATCGGTTTCGGTTATATGTAAAAACCGAACCGAACCGAACCGACATTTGCTCACCCCTAGTTTGAAGTGTCTCGAACTTGGTGACCCGTCTCTCCAAAAAGACAGGGGGGGCTATTTTCGTAAAACCATTGGTCAACGGGCTATTCTCGTGATTTTTTCTTGATATATTGTATGTTTTGACTGTGAGTAAATTGTCCTTATGCATGGCGTTGTCAGTGTATGCGAGATCATCACCCACACCCACTAATAATGCTAGTGGCGTCACAAGATCTATGAATTTGGAATGTTTTCTTTGGTGTTGTGATTACAATAATGACACCATAGATGGAGTGGCACCCGGTTCTTCTTTTATTGTTTCAGGAGTGGAACACAGGCATGGGTATTATCTTTTAACATAATATACCCCGTATGCTCAATTTTTAAATGTTTTGCATGTACAGAAGATGAAAGAAATATAAGGCAGCTCAAAAATAACTAAAAAGGATGTGGAACAAACATTTGGCGTCCTCAAACAATGTTGGCATAACGTGCAAAATCCATCATATTCTCGAAGACGAAGGTCGGGTGATTTGTCACTACGATGAAGACAGCATTGATTAGGATTTTGAAGAAATTGACTATGAATAATATCTTGGCATCATACAAGTAGGATACGCAGAACAATCTACGCTTGAATTTGGTGGAACATATACGAGCATTCAAAGATGACGATGAAGGGTTGTAACTTTCAGTTTTTTTATATTATTAATACCATTTAATTCTAAAAAAGAACATAAGAAAGGGTGAGGAATTAATATGACATAGACTGAGTGGTATATGTAAGTAATGAAAAGAGATGGTGAAGGGGTCGTCAACATGGTTGAAAAATCGCTAGGCGTTAATTAGCCAGTGGGGTATCGACTAGCGATTAATCGTGAATAATTGGATTGAGATTTTATGTGTAATTTTCAGTTTTACACACACACACACACACATTTTTATCGGTAAATATTTTAAGGAAGCATGTTTTAATCAATTATCAACCCATTTTTTCATATAGGATTAATAATTGGAATCTATATGGTTTGATTGGAAACTGGCCGGAATTCACAAGTTTTGATCGGAATCTGGCCGAATCGTCGATTTTCGGCTGGCCAACTAGCTAGGGCCGATTAGGGCAAACTACTGATTAATAGACCGATTAATGAAAAGTTACTCAATGATCGACTGACTAGTTCTAATATTTCTAAGACTATGTGTAATGAGCATTATGTGGGCATGAATGAGTTTGATAACACCGTCCCCCCTGGGTATTATAGGGGCATGAAGAAGGAGAGACATTTCTACTATAATGCACAAAGAGGAGAAAAATAAGGAAAGTAATTATTAAAAAATAGTTTAACCATTACACATTCTTTGAAGGGGTATTATGATAATGATGTGGCGAAAAATGCCCCTTAGAAAACATTAACCATTACCCATGGTCTAACACTGGGCGCTTGGGGTGGTAGTAGCGTATTAAATGTGGGAGATAAAAAATAAAAGCAATAATAAAATAAGTATAATTACATGGTTAGTATATGTGGTTTATCCATTTTGTCGTTTTGATACTTATTTATTGGTAATTACACATTTAATACCAACTTTTATAAATGATTTCACCATTAATACATGAAATACATTTTTAAAAGTTGGTACCAATGGTTAATTTCCATAAATAGGTATGAATTGTTATATTGTTAGGGTTCTCAACCCAAACGAAACATGAATCTTTGATTGTTGAGTATTAATTAAATGTAATCTAAAACTAAACCTAAAACCAATGAAGTAGGAAAAATGGAAATAAATAATCCCAACTATTCACTATTGGCCAATAACAGTCCCAACTACGAAAATCACCAATATTGGTCCCAACTTTCGACATATTGGAAACCAATGGACCCAAACTAACGGAGGCTAACTCCGTTAGTGTGATGCTGACGTGGCATGCCACGTAGATGCCACGTAGGATCATTTTGCCACGTGACATGCCACGTAGGATGCCACATAGGATTATTTTGCCACGTGGCATGCCACGTAGGATGCCACGTAGGATCATCTTGCCACCTAAGCATGCCACGTCAGCATCACACTAACGGAGTTAGCCTCCGTTAGTTTGGGTCCGTTGGTTTCCAATATGTCGAAAGTTGGGACCAATATTGGTGATTTTCGTAGTTGGGACTGTTATTGGCCAATAGTGAATAGTTGGGATTATTTATTTCCATTATTCCAATGAAGTAAAAAATAATATATGGTTACCTTGTAATCTTTGACTTGTGATTCAACCTTGGCGACTGTGATCCAAGCAGCTTAATTTAATATGGCTAGTTGGAGTTTTTCTATCGAAGTTAATATAGTTGACTCTCTGGCCAAAGTCCCTATCTTTAAATTGGCCATTTTTATCTAAGCCTGTAGAGGTCATTTTCAAAAGTCCTCGCAGTGAAGTCGTCGAGTGGTAAACGGGCCATCTTGTTAAGAAACAAACCAACGTCCATGGAAATATGAAATCATAATAAGATACTACTACAAAACAAACCATAATGTAACCGTATTGAAATTTACATTCGTCATTGAAAATAAAACAATTGCTAATTCACGATAGGGTGTATCTAATCGTATCCCCTCCCTACTAAAAATGTCCACCCTGTGAGGGAAAATATTTTTTAATCTTGGGAGAGAGGGCTACGTTTAGCTACACCCACGATGGATGTGTTTTAGCGATTCATTCCTCCATGAGCGATGGGTGGAATTTGCACTCCGGTATTAGGCACCATCCTCTCTAAATTTCCTTGCCATCCTATATATTTTTCAGAAATATCAAATTTATAATAATTTTCATGACTAAAGATATATTAGTGGGGGTGGAAACGAGCCGAGCTGCTCGCGAGCTACTCGAGCTCAACTCGGTAAAAAGCTTAAAACGAGCCGAGTCTTATCGAACTCAAGTCGAGCTTGAGCCTAAAACAAAGCTCGTTTATTTATCGAGCCCGAGCCTGTCATGTGAAGCTCGTTAGACTCGTCGAGCCTTATCGAGCTTAGTGTAATTAGTTTTTAAAAATATTTAATAATATGTACCACTCATTTAAATTTGTTTTGTAAATGAGCTCGATGAGCCCGAGTTCGAGCTTCACTTATCGAGCTCACGAGCTTAAAGAACTATCATTTATATTATCTTTATTTAATATATTAATTAATAGATAATAAACGAGCCGGGCTCGGCTCATTTGCACTCCTTATCGAGCTCTTATAAGTTAATTGAGCTCGAGCTCAGTCGAGCTCAGGCTCGGCTCATTTGCACCCCTTTGTTAGTGATCATGAGAAAGAGATGATCATTACCAATTGACATGTCAAAACCGCGGTGTTGGAGCTCACGATACTCTTGACACAAGGCGCATGACTCGCAGCAAAAATGGACACAACAGTCGTTGGTAGGTTCTTCGGGCAAACCATATTGGCGCCTCATTTTGGTCCGATTACCACATGAATAAAGGCAACCGCAGCCGGTTAAGAGATTGATGACCGTATATATTGCTCCATATGTACCACAAGCTGTTTTATATATGCACATATCAATTTAATAATCATCATCTCATATCATCCAAAATCAAACATATTATTTAACTAGACAACTTACAAGTATTTCCTTTGTCCACAATCTCAGCTACTTGTCCGAAAATAATGCAAGGGCACCAAAATGTTAAGCAACCTATACGTGTTTAGACGAGTTACAAAACGCTATTCGATACAAGAACATGTTAAGTTTCATTTAACAAGATTGTATAGTTTGAATGACTTACAAGTGGGGATATCAAGACAACAGTCGCATAGTCCACTCGACCAAGAGGTTATCCTAGGCGACGAAACATCGGAGGCATATCGCTGTATGGAGGGTTGGCCGTAACCCGGTGGTGGTGGAGACTTTTGAGGAAACATGGTAATTGAAACAAATAGTGCTGAATACAGTTGTTTAGATGGACATAACTGTGCTTCATAATTTTATATATAGGGACAGCACTAGACAGTTACATGTGAACGCCCGAAACAACAGGGAAAGATACATAAAGATTTTTAATTATCAGCTTGTTTATTTTCCAAATTTTTAAAGGTTGGTTTAGGTAAATAGTTGTCAAGTCTATTAGAATAGAAAATGACACAGCCATGTATTCCCTCATACATATGATTGATATTCTTATTGTTGGATATATAATATCTCCGATTTAATTAAAAGTCGAGATCAACATAACCCGACTCGGTACGATCCGAAGAGTTACACGTTGGTACACGAATCAGATAAGTTCACACGTTGGTGGATTATTATTTATGAAATAATAATTGTTTTAGTCTTGAGGGACTTAATATTAATAACATTAATATTAAGGAGTATTAAGATATTTAGCAATGGGGTTTATTGCAAGTTGTTGTCTTATAAAATAAGGGTTAAGGGGTAAACCCTAATCACACTTTTATCAAAACAAAACATCTCTTGCCTCCTCCCCAAGAAGTTGCGGCCGCCACCCAAGGAAAGAGGGCCGCCGCCGCCTTCTTCTTGTGTTCGGCCATCAACCACCACAAGCCACCACCTTCTTCTTGCAAGTGTTGCTTCCTGGTTGGTTCGTGGACGGTGTGAGGTTCCTACTAGCGAGGATTCGTTGTAACCCGCGTGTTACAATTCCGGTGTAGTCGTCAAAGGTTGATTACTAAACTCCCTATGGTTGTTTTATTATTTATTTGTTTATACGCGTTTAACTGAGATCCTGATTGGGAATATTTTGTTAATTTGATTAATAAATTAAATATATATTTATACATATAAATTGGCTAATATTATATAATGTATATAATCGATTTATCTAATAAATATAAACCGCTTCCGCTGTGTATACGATACCATGATTCCTAACAGTGGTATCAGAGCCACGGTTAGGCGCGTATAGATGGTAAAGTTATAATTTTGATCTATGTTTTATTTGTCAAAAATTATTATTATTAGTTTTTTTGACAAAAGATCAAAAGCTTTTTGTTGTTCATGGATTGTGATGTGAATCTAGCCCTAGGTATTTTGACCCTTGTCATGATTGTGTTTGTGATGTTTTATTTTTTTTATTGATTTGTATTTTTTATTACGGATATTGGATCCGGTGTAATTGATAGGATTAGAATAGATTTGTTTTATTTGTATTTCAAATTTATTTGTAATCCTACAAGTACAAGATCAAGACGAAGATAAAAAGGCGAACAGGTTCCATGAAGATAGAGATCTCGGGTCAAGTGGGAGTTATATCAAAATAGTTTTGAAACCCTTTTGACTAGTTCGTTTCGTTTCTGGCTAAAACGAAACGGGCGACCTATTAGGGGCTCGATTCGTTTAATTTTATTATTATGTTTTGTGGTTGTGGTTTATTTATTCTAAATAATTTAGATAACCCAAAATAAATAAAATTTTCACAATCATGGCAACGGTTTTATTAAAACAAGTTTTATAAAACCGAAAAGCATATTTAATAAAAGGAGTTTTATTAATATTAAAACAAGTGTATTCGCGATAATACGACCAACGTAGTTTAAATAGGGTATTTAAAACTATATCGTGTCGAGTGTTGAAAGGAGTTTCAATTATCACGAATAATATAAAATTGGATTTTATAAACTGTTGTGTGACTCATATCATGCTAACGAGTCATTCAATATATTTATGGTAAATATTAAAATTAAATCCCAATTTTAAATTGATGTTTAATGCCACCCTTAACGAGTTAACACTCCATTCTATATCGAACCCAAATGTTAGTGTTGACCCTGCATCTGGGCGTTGATCATGAGTGAAGGTAATCATCGCGGTTCCTGTGTAACATAGGCCGGTGTTACAGTTAACAGTAAAGGACCAAACATCGCTTGTTTGACAAGTGGGCATAGTTGGGGTTAAACATACATTGCTTTTAGCGATAACCCCAAAAAGGAGAGTTGTGTAGTGGACACAATTAACAATCGTTGTTTACCTACCTAATCATGCCAGTGGACAGTGCTAAGCCAGTTATTGTGTATTGATGAATCGGGATCTCATCCTAATTAATTTTGCTTTTTGGGTCATAAAATAATTAGGATACTTAAAACATGAAATACTAATAAAATTAGATTTTGAACTTTGTAGATGTCAACTGAAAACAATTCCGCCTCCCAATTCTCTCTTAAGTCCATCTTAGAGAAGGACAAACTTAACCACTCCAACTTCATGGACTGGCACCGCAACTTAAAAATTGTTCTCAAGGCGGAGAACAAGTTGTATGTTCTAGAAACGCCAGTTAGCACTCGTGTGCTAAAAATGAAGGCATGTCTTGATCACTTGACTCGTCTGGAATACCCTTTGAGCGATGAGTTAGCTGGGGATATTATCCTAAACTCATTGCCCAAGTCATATGACCAGTTCATTACGAACTACAATATGAACGGGATGGAAAAGACACTTGCAGAACTGCATCAGATGCTCAAAACTGCTGAGGTGAACATACCTAGTGAGACTGCACCAGTGCTAGTGATGCCAAGTGAAGGGCAAAGGCAAATCTGTTGCCAATAAGAAACCTCGGAAAGATGCCAAGTGTTTTCATTGTGATGAAACTGGGCACTGGAAGAGGAACTGTGCTAAGTATTTAGATGAGTTGAAGCAAGCTAAGGCTTCAGGAGGAGAGTCCTTAAGTATATATGTTATTGAAATCTTTGCTTTTCCTAGCAAAACATCGGTGTTTGACACAGGATGTGGTTTCCACATTTGTAATGTTTTGCAAGGACTAAGAAAGATTAGAAAGCTGAAAAAAGGCGACTTGGAGGTCCATGTTGGCAATGGACAAAGAGTTGCTGTGAAGGCTATAGGAGAATGTGTTCTCTTACTTCCTTCTGGTTTAGAACTTGTTTTGAACAATGTTTATTACATTCCTAGTGTGACTAGAAATATTGTTTCAGTTTCGGCTTTGCGAGGACAAGGTTTTAATTATCATTTCAATGGGGAATTTATTTCTGCTTATTTTAACGATGTATTTTACTTTGATGCAAAACCCAACAATGGGATCTATGAGTTAGAAATCCAAAACGATAACATATTATACAATATCTCCCATAAACGTAATAAGTTGGACTTTAATGATACGTATATGTGGCATTGTAGACTTGGTCACATAAGTGAGAATTGTGTTAAACAACTCAAAACCGCAGGAATCCTGGATTCCAAGGGTTCAGAGTCGTTTGGAAAATGCGAATCATGCTTAAGTGGAAAGTTAACGAAAGCACCTTTTTCAAATGTTGGAGAAAGAGCTAATGATCTGTTAGGACTTGTACATACAGATGTATGTGGTCCATTCAGAACAATGTCAAGACATGGAGAAAGATACTTTGTTACATTTACTGATGATTTCAGTAGATATGGTTATGTTTATCTTATGAAGCATAAACATGAAACTCTTGAAAAGTTCAAGGAGTACCAAAACGAAGTAGAAAATCAGCTATATAGAACTATTAAAATGCTTCGATCAGATCAAGGCGGTGAATATCTTAGTCAGGAATTCATCGATCATCTAAAGGATTGTGGAATAGTTTCACAACTCACTCCACCTGGAACACCGCAACATAATGGTGTGTCTGAGCGGAGAAATCGAATTCTATTAGATATGATTCGATCAATGATGTGTCGAACAAATCTTCCAAAATCCTTTTGGAGTTATGCTTTGGAAACTGCTGCAAGACTTGTGAATATAGCTCCAACGAAAAAGGTTGATAAAACGCCTTATAAGATATGGCATGGAAAGAAACCTCATGTATCCTACCTAAAAGTCTGGGGATGTAATGCTTATGTCACTCTAGAATCTTCGGATAAACTAGATCCTAGAGGCGAAAAAGTGGTTTTCGTTGGATACGGTAAGAAGATCGGTTACCTATTCTACCACCCCACTGAAAATAAGATTTTCACTAAACGCAGAGGCACTTTCTTAGAGGAAGAGCTTCTGGCGCGAGGGATTGGAGATAATCATGTGGATCTTGAAGAAATTCGAGATTCACAAGTGACTGAACCAGGTGTTCAGACAGAAACAGAAGTAACTGATCCAGTTGTTGAAGTTGAGCTTGAGAGGACTCAAGAAACAACAGAAACGCCAAGTGTTCGCAAAAGTATCAGGGATCGTCGTGCACCTGTAAGGTATGACGATATCTTCATGATTGATGAAGCTGAGCCTACTACTTACAAAGCTGTAATCTTGGATTCAGAATCCAATAAATGGCAAGAAGCCATGAAGGCAGAGATGCAATCCATGTATGATAACCAAGTCTGGGATTTGGTTGATCTTCCTGCCGAATGTCGGACTGTAGGAAACAAATGGATCTTCAAGAAGAAGACTGACATGGATGGGAATGTGCAAACCTACAAAGCAAGGCTTGTAGCGAAAGGTTTTACTCAGACTCAAGGAATTGATTATGAGGAAACTTTCTCGCCAGTAGCCATGCTTAAGTCTATTAGAATTCTACTTGCCATTGCTGCATATTATGACTATGAGATATGGCAGATGGATGTCAAAACCGCGTTCCTTAATGGACACTTATTGGAAGATGTCTATATGGTTCAACCTGAAGATTTTGTCGATCCAAAGAATCCTAATAAGGTGTGCAAGCTGAATAAATCCATCTATGGATTAAAGCAAGCATCTCGCAGCTGGAATCTCCGTTTTGATCAGAAAATCAAAGAGTTTGGTTTTATCAAGAACGAAGATGAACCGTGTGTTTACAAGAAATCTAGTGGGAGCTATATCACTTTTCTTATACTGTATGTAGATGACATACTAATCATTGGAAACAATATCCCTATGCTTAAAGATGTTAAGACCTGGTTGGGTAAATGTTTCGCAATGAAAGATCTTGGTGAATCCGCTTATATTCTGGGAATAAAGATTTATAGAGATAGATCAAAGCGGTTATTGGGTTTGAGTCAAAGTACATATATTGATAAGGTCTTACGACGCTTCTCAATGCAAGACTCAAAAAGGGGGTTCTTGCCCATGGCACATGGAACCATTCTTGATAACAAGCAGTGTGCAAATACTGAAGAGGAAAGGAAGAAAATGGAAGGTGTTCCATATGCTTCTGCGATTGGTTCCATCATGTATGCCATGTTATGTACTAGACCTGATGTCTCGTATGCTCTTAGCATGACGAGTAGATATCAACATAATCCATGAGAGAGTCACTGGGCTGTAGTGAAGAACATTCTTAAGTACTTGAGAAGGACTAAGGACATGTTCTTAATATATGGAGGACTGGATGAGGAGCTGTCAGTTAAGTGTTATACTGATGCAAGCTTCCAGACTGATCGTGATGACTCAAGATCACAAACGGGATATGTTTTCATTCTGAATGGTGGGGCTATTACTTGGAAGAGCTCTAAGCAAAGTGTGGTTGCTCAATCCACCTGTGAATCAGAATACATTGCTGCATTGGATGCAGCAAAGGAGGCTGCCTGGATGAAGAAGTTCATTACTGATCTTGATGTTGTGCCTAGCATAAAGAAACCAATCGAGATACTGTGTGACAACACTGGTGCCATTGCTCTTGCAAAGGAACCAAGGTCACATCAGACCGCAAGGCATATACTCAGGAAGTTCCACTATATTAGAGAAATAGTAGAACGTGGAGACGTCGTGATGAACAAAGTTCATACAGATCTAAATCTGGCTGACCCCTTTACTAAGCCTTTACCTCAAACTAGACATGAGGAGCATGCTGGAAATATAGGGCTTAGAGTTGTTAGACAATGGGCATGATCTGTTATTAGTATTGGTGTTTTATTTTGAACTATGACAGTTATATGATTTAATGGGTTAAATGCAAATTTAAATATTTATTAACTGTGTTCGTTATTTGTATGTTTAAATCCTTGAATAATAGTATTCCAAATGTCCGTAGTCGATCAAATTACATGGGAATGAATTTGAATGTAAGACTATTGTGAATTGAGATGGTTGTATTCATGAGATGAATAGCTCAAGGGTTTGAGAATCATAATTCACAGATATTATTAGGGAATAATATTGGATGTAACTCGCTTAAAAACGATCTCTATGGATCTATGTCATGAGATGTTTTGATATTGATATGTTCAATCTGTCCTTTTTCCTAGGGCACATATTAAACTACATTGATCAATGACAATCTTTGATGTTATCTTACACTATCCTGAAACATGGGTAGGAATAAGGGTAGCGTTGGGAGAAATCCGAGATTAAGTGGGGGTTGTATGACGCTGATGGAATTTTGTACTTCTATATGATTAGAAGTCTAGACATTCTGGCGCCCTCGTAAAACTCAAACTGGTATAAACGCGTGGCCACGCTTGGACTAAGGTAGTTCGTTAGACCATTTTGAATTAGAGACGAGAAAAGAGAATAGTTGATCAATATATAAGAATGAATGATCCATGTCTTATGATCAACGGATGTCTATACAGAAGGGACTTATTGATATAATTATCAGGGCTATAGTATTTGGTTAAGTAAAACGTTACTTGAACTCAAAGAACTAGTTGACGACTGTAAAGTGTCATACTGGTTTGGGTGCAATGCGATGCAGCTAGGCGTCCAACTTTGCGCACGTTGACTCATTTAATTAAAATCGTCCAAGTGGGAAATTGTTGGATATATAGTATGTCCTATGTAATTAAAAGTCGAGATCAACGTAACCCGACCCGGTACGATCCGAAGAGTTACACGTTGGTACACGAATCAGATAAGTTCACACGTTGGTGGATTATTATTTATGAAATAATAATTGTTTTAGTCTTGAGGGACTTAATATTAATAAGATTAATATTAAGGAGTATTAAGATATTTAGCAAAGGGGTTTATTGCAAGTTGTTGTCTTATAAAAGGAGGGTTAAGGGGTAAACCCTAATCACACTTTTATCAAAACAAAACATCTCTTGCCTCCTCCCCAAAAAGTTGCGGCCGCCACCCAAGTAAAGAGGGCCGCCGCAGCCTTCTTCTTTTGTTCGACCATCAACCACCACAAGCCACCACCTTCTTCTTGCAAGTGTTGCTTCCTGGTTGGTTCGTGGACGGTGTGAGCTTCCTACTAGTGAGGATTCATTGTAACCCGCGTGTTACAATTCTGGTGTAGTCGTCAAAGGTTGATTACTAAACTCCCTATGGTTGTTTTATTATTTATTTGTTTATACGCGTTTAACTGAGATCCTGATTAAGAATATTTTATTAATCGGATTAATAAATTAAATATATATTTATACATATAAATCGGCTAATATTATATAATGTATATAATCGATTTATCTATTAAATATAAACCGCTTCCGCTGTGTATACGATACCATGATTCCCAACAGTGGTATCAGAGCCACGGTTAGGCACGTATAGATGGTGAAGTTATAATTTTGATCTATGTTTTATTTGTCAAAAATTATTATTATTATTATTTTTTTTTTGACAAAAGATCAAAAGCTTTTTGTTGTTCATGGATTGTGATGTGAATCGAGCCCTAGGTATTTTGACCCTTGTCATGATTGTGTTTGTGATGTTTTATTTTTTTTATTGATTTGTATTTTTATTACGGATATTGGATCCGGTGTAATAGATAGGATTAGAATAGATTTGTTTTATTTGTATTTCAAATTTATTTGTAATCCTACAAGTACAAGATCAAGACGAAGATAAAAAAGGTGAACATGTTCCATGAAGATAGAGATCTCGGGTCAAGTGGGAGTTATATCAAAATAGTTTTGAAACCCTTTTGACTAGTTCGTTTCGTTTCTGGTTAAAACAAAACGGGCGACCTATTAGGGGCTCGATTCGTTTAATTTTATTATTATGTTTTGTGGTTGTGGTTTATTTATTATAAATAATTTTGATAACCCAAAATAAATAAAATTTTCACAATCATGGCAACGGTTTTATTAAAACAAGTTTTATAAAACCGAAAAGCATATTTAATAAAAGGAGTTTTATTAATATTAAAACAAGTGTATTCGCGATAATACGACCAACGTAGTTTAAATAGGGTATTTAAAACTATATCGTGTCGAGTGTTGAAAGGAGTTTCAATTATCACGAATAATATAAAATTGGATTTTATAAACTGTTGTGTGACTCATATCATGCTAACGAGTCATTCAATATATTTATGGTAAATATTAAAATTAAATCCCAATTTTAAATTGATGTTTAATGCTACCCTTAACGAGTTAACACTCCATTCTATATCGAACCCAAATGTTAGTGCTGACCCTGCATCTGGGCGTTGATCATGAGTGAAGGTAATCATCGCGGTTGTTGTGTAACATAGGCCGGTGTTACAGTTAACAGTAAAGGACCAAACATCGCTTGTTTGACAAGTGGGCATAGTTGGGGTTAAACATACATTGCTTTTAGCGATAACCCCAAAAAGGAGAGTTGTGTAGTGGACATAATTAACAATCGTTGTTTACCTACCTAATCATGCCAGTGGACATTGCTAAGCCAGTTCATTGTGTATTGATGAATCGGGATCTCATCCTAATTAATTTTGCTTTTTGGGTCATAAAATAATTAGGATACTTAAAACATTAAATACTAATAAATTAGATTTTGAACTTTGTAGATGTCAACTGAAAACAATTCCGCCTCCCAATTCTCTCTCAAGTCCATCTTAGAGAAGGACAAACTTAACCACTCCAACTTCATGGACTGGTACCGCAACTTGAAAATTGTTCTCAAGGCGGAGAACAAGTTGTATGTTCTGACATCGCTTGTTTGTAGTGAAACTATGAAAACAAGAAACTTTCAGGCAGCTAAATTTGTTCCTTAAGATAGCGTTCAAACTATCATCTTGCCTATAATGGCATCCAAAGGCGGCGGTGAAAGCCGAAAACCTATTCCGGTCAATATTCAAAGAAGGATTACTACGTTTTATGTGTATAATCCCCTTGATTGTTGCAGCGGGA
Organism: Ambrosia trifida; assembly: GCA_028751855.1. Lineage (NCBI taxonomy): Eukaryota > Viridiplantae > Streptophyta > Magnoliopsida > Asterales > Asteraceae > Ambrosia > Ambrosia trifida. Next base: position 32,655,069 of record CM054123.1, on the reverse strand, counting down.
ATAATTTAGCTGGGTTTGTAAGGGATCATGCAGATATCTTCAATATCTACATTGCTAGAATGAGAGACAAACAAGGAAAACGATTCGGTTTTGTATCGATGTTGGATGTAAGGAACGTGGGAGAGTTGGAGAGGACTTTATCAAGCATTCGAATGGGTTCTTTTAGACTAGGGCTGTACACGAGCCGAGCCGAGCCGAGCCAGGCTGAGCTCGAGCTCGAGCTCGATTACAAAACGAGCCAGCTCGGCTCGGCTCATTTTTTTAGTCGAGCTGAAAAGTTGAGCTCGAGCTCGGCTCGTAAATGTTCGAGCCAAGCTGGAGCCGGCTCGAGCCAGCTTGTTTTTTTTTTTAATTTTTTTTCAAATATTTATAAAATAAAAAACAAATAAATAAAATTACACATATAAATGTATATTTTTTTATTTTTCTATGTTAGGTTTATTGGATTATAAAAAGGTGAGGTGGATAGGTAGTATGGGTGGGAGTTTCAAAATTTGAATTTTAAAATTGGGTTTGGAGCCAAAATATTTTACTTTCATCTATATATTAATTACACATACACAAGCCTAAGTCGAGCCATCGAGCCGAGCCACGAGCCGAGCTATGAGCTGAACACCCCTGGCTCGAGCTCGGCTCGATTACAAAACGAGCTAGCTCGGCTCGGCTCGAAAACAAAACGAGCCTTTTCGAGCGAGCTTTTTTCGAGTATTTTTCGAGCAAGTTTCGAGCGAGCCTCGAGTCGCGGGCTTTTTGTACACCCCTATTTTAGACTAACTTTCAACGTAGCCAGATTCAGTTTAGAAGAAGGAGATATCAGTAATCGACCTAACAAGGACTTGAGACCACCGGTCATTAATAACAATGCGGTGCCAACCTCTAAAGGAAAGGAAAAAGCGTCTGATGGATTAAACGCAGGTCCCTCTTTGTATGAAGGTATGAATGCATGCCTTTCCCACAAAGATACCTTCTTAGGCAAAGCTTCATGTTCGCTAGAGGAGAAGATTATTAACTTGCCTGATGAACGATGGCTTATACGAATGTTATTGGGAAGGCGGTGATCGTTATGATGATGGATTTTGGTTCTTTGAGAAGGGTTGGAGAGATTGTTAAGAAGACGACTGCCGGTGGTGGTGTCATAGGGCGGTATGTACGTTTTAGTTTCTTTCAATGATGTGGAAAGGGTTGAAGTCTTTCGAAAAGAAGCTATGGTGATGAAGGAGTTTTTCCAGACGGCGGAGACATGGATTGGATAGACTCTCCCATTTGAAAGAGTGGCTTGGCTCCGGATACAAGGTGTGCCACTACATCTCATTTCTAACGAGGTCATTAATCGGATAAGTGGAACGTTTGGCAAGATCATCCAAGAAGCGCAACATTGAGATTGGGATGTTGATATTTCTTATGATTATATCGGAGTTCTTTTATCCGAGGGTAAGAGGATTCAACAGGAGGTTACGGTGTAATGGAAAGGTCACAGATATAGAGTATGGGTGGCGGAGGAGGTACGTGATTGGGATCCTGAATTTTTATCAAAATCCAGGTGTGAAGAGACAGATGCGAGAAGCCGGAAGTTGAACGTTGATGATAAACTTCGGTTACCGAAAGTTAATATCCGACCAATTCAAATTCACATGTCAATATGGAAATTCCCGGAAATTTCGCTTATAGTTCAGAAGGTATTAAAGATGTTGACTTTATGGGAGCTTAGCGTAGCTTAGCTACGCTAAGCTCCCATTGATCCACATGTCATTTTTTTTTGTTTCTTTTGAGTAAACCTCAATTTCCGTCCCTGTGGTTTGCACGTTTTAACACTTATAGTCCAATAGTTTAAAAATTGTAATTATCATCCAATAATTTCCAGAATCTATCAGTTACAGTCCACCACTTTAACGCCATCCACTTATGTCATTAACGTCTCCCATGTGCCCCTCACATGAGGGGCATTTATGTCATTACATCTACCCCACCTTCCACCTTTATACCATATTAAAAACCCTAACACAACAACAAAATCAAGATCCAGCAAACCTGTTCTTTCATCTGCATCATCTCAACACTATGAACCAAGATGAAATTGTAATTTGCCGATGCGGATCTCCAACACCTGTTCGAACTTCATGGACATATGCAAATCCTGGTCGAAAATTCTACTGTTGCACACAAAATGTATGTGGGTTTGTTTATTGTAATTAAATTTCTTTCCCTTATATGTTTAAATCGAAATTCAAGTAGGGAATTGTGGTTTTGTTTCTTGGAAGGAACCTCCATTGTGTGAAAGAGCATAAAAATCATCAGAGGTGCAAAATAGAAGACTGAAGATTGGCTTGGTTGTTAGCTGGATTTTGTTTATGGTTTACATGATTTGTAACTAGAATGGTATGATGTAATCAGTATGGGTTTTGTTAATGTATTAAGACTATGTTGTAATGTAATCAACAAGACTATGTTGTTAGCTGGGTTTTGTTTTTCATTCAACTATGTTGAACTTTTGTTATGTAATTGTGTTGAAAGCATTTGACCATTTTATAATATTCTACTGCACATTTAAACCATTTGACCCATTAAAATTTGCTGTAATCTTAAACAATTTGACCCATTTGGTAACATTGCAAACTTAAACCATTTGACCCATTAACCCATTTGACCATTTAATAATATTGCCAACCATATGTCCATCTAACCCATTTGGTAACATCAACTGCATTTAAACTATCAACCAAACCTACAAAAAGGCAACTTAAACCAGCTGACCCATTAAACCAGTTGACATATTTCACCATTTGATAATATTGCCAATCATATGTCCAGCTGACCCATTTGCTGCAAATCTACTGCATTTAAACTATCAACCAAACCTACAAAAGGCAACTTAAACCAGCTGACACATTTGCTTCAAACTTAAAGAACCTAACCCATTAGATAATATTGCTGCACACTTAAAGAAGTTCATACAAATTAGAAGTTCCCAAAAGACATTAAAACATGATAGTTAATAGTGTTCAACATTAGAAAAGACATTAAACCTATCAACCACTAAATCCTTCTCATTTCTCTTCTTTTTCCTTAACAACCTCAACGTTCTTTTCAAAGGAGTTTCATTTTCTTCATCACTTAAGCTATCAAAGTCATCTAGGTCTAAGTCATCATCATTTTCACCATCTCCAATATGGATATCAGCAACTTCTTCATCAACATCCATGTCAACAGTTGCTTTAAAATCCTGCCTGTCAACATCAAAGTCTTCAATTTCATTGTCTTCATCAACAATGAAATCTGAATCATCACATTCACTACCTTCAGAACCAACACTACCATCATCATCATCATCATTAGTATTCTCAACCTCATTAGCATCATCATCTTGACCATTGTTTTCCTTATAAACAACATCATTCCTATCCTCATTAATATTCTCAGCCTTATTTCCATGCCACTCTAATGCTAAACATGTACTACTTTTATGTTGCTCTTAACTCGGTTAGATGGTCCCTCATCACCATTCACTTCCTGAATAACAACACTACAAGGAGAGTGAAAGTATGTGTCTAAGGTTGACATCCAATGCTTAGTGAATGTCTAGAATTTTGGACATTTGAACATATTGTAACAAATTTAAGACATCTGCATCATTACCCAGAGCCCTTAAACTATAATCAAGATCTTGAACTGGAATCATGAAATGGTAATATATCTCCTCGTCTACTGGGTATCCTATTTTGACCATCATATATCATTCAACTCGTGTACAGAAAACCTATCTTCGTCTACCCGGTCAACAAATCTTACCTCACCATCAACATATTGTCTTCTGGTTGCTGAAGTGAACCACCCTCCATGGTTTATCCTCGGTGTGATAATGAACGGATTTGCCCTAAATAACAAGAATTTAGAGAATTTAGGGGTTTTAACATATACATTAGTAAAAAAAACTTTTATTTTGACTAAAAAAAACTCACTGTATGCTTGAAGTGGATCAAAATTTGCTCCTGGATTTCGAAGGATCCATAACGGAAATTCGTCTCACATACCATGAACGTGATGATTTGGATTGATGAAGGAATTAGGGCTCTTATTGTGTTTGTGAAAATGGTGTAATTCTGAATTAAAGGGGCTGCTGGGGTATTTGTTTGTTTCAAAAACATAATTTTAATAAGTGTAATGACATAAATGCCCCTCATGTGAGGGGCGCATGTGAGACGTTAGTGACATAAGTGGACGGCGTTAAAGTGGTGGATTGTAACAGATAGATTCAGAAAACTATTGGATGATAATTGCAATTTTTAAACTATTGAACTATAAGTGTTAAAATGTGCAAACCATATGGACGAAAATTGAGGTTTACTCCTTTCTTTTTCTTACTTTAACTCCTTAACTTTTAGCTATCCGTATGTCATATTCTTTTTTCTTTTTCTTTTGTTACTTTAATCCCTTAACTTCTGACATTAACACTTATACCCTTCAGCTTTCTAAAAAATTTTATAAAATATTATTTTTACCCTACTCGAATTTTATGTTTTTATTTTTATGTACGTTCTCTGTTGGTTTATTTTTTACTATGTTTTGGCACACACACACACACATATATATATATATACACATATATATATATAGGGTAAGGATAATGTGGAAACCCACTCTTATAGTGAAAACTCTGGAAACTCTAACTTCCCAATTTTTTTTATTTTTGAAAAAATTAGGGCATGTAATATACATGATTTTAAGCATTTTGGACCAAAACAAAATCAAAAAGCGCCGAGCACTTTTTTTTTTAAAAAAAAATAAATTTTCGACTAACACATGTTAAGCCAAACTAACACGTGTTACCCATGTTTTACCCGAAGACAGTTTTTTTTTTTTAAACGGCTATGCGCTTTTTCGATTTTTTTGGCCCAAAATGCTTAAAATCATGTATGTTACATACCCTAAAATTTTCATAGAAAAAAAAGTCGGGAAGTTAGAGTTTGATAGAGTTTCCAAGGATTTCACTATAACAAGGGTTTCCAATATAACCTTATACTATATATATATATATATATATATATATATATATATATATATATATATAGGGTCAGGATACTTTGAAAACTCGTTTGAGTTGCGAGAACCATGGGAACTCTTTTGAGCCATTGATCTTGATGATCCAATGGTTGAAATTAAATGATAAGACTTTTTTGTCTTGACATGTGGCTTGACTTTTTATTTGTATTTTTTTAATAAAATAATGTAGATAAGGGTATTTAGGTAAAATATACTATGAGAGAGAATAAAATAATATAATATCATATTAATTTTTTATTCAATTATTAAAAGTATCATATTTTTTTAAACTTTATTTTATTTTTTAATTCATTTATTTTTTAAAACAAAAAATAATACATATTAAAAAATCAAATCTGTGCATTCATTATTTAGGAAACCCCATATATCTAAATTATTTAAATCAGTGTAAAAACCCATATATGAAAATTATTTACATCAATGTAATCAAATGTAATATACCTAAATATTCCCTTACACCAATGTAAACAACAAACTTGCATGAAAAATAACAAAAAATACATCAATGTAATATAGTTACACCAACGAACAAGAAAACATAACCAAGTTGCTAATCCACTAAAATATATAGAAAACTACATCTAACTAGCTCTTCAAAAACATATTGACCTTGGATTGTCTTCATGTGTGAGGATCCATCTCTACACAAATAAGTGTAATAAAAAGTCACTATGCACGAACGACTATCACCTGATTTACATAAGTGTAACAAAAGTATTTACATTTGTCCAAAAACTAAAACACTACAAAAACCTACAAAAAATAAGTGCAATACATATTCAATGTAATATATGTAATATTCCCTTACACCAATGTAAAAAATTGTAAAATCGTTTGCCACTATATATAAGAAGATTTCTATTAAAATGCTTAACCAAACAAGATTTGATTTCATCACACTAATGTAAATATTTACAATGTAAATATTTACACCAATGTAAATATTGTAAAATCACATCTTACACTTATGTAAATTCACATCTTGAATTACAAAAAAAAAATTAATAATACCTGGTTTCACAAAAAGAAAGCCACATCTTACAATAATATAAATTCACATCTGAATAAAAAAAATTACCTGGTTTGACGAGAAGAAATTATAAGCAGCCACACCACACTATCTTCTTCTACAAATACTTTACACGAATCTTCTTCCTACCCTCTTCATCTTCTTCCCCCAAATCCTTTTTCAGGCGACTTTCAACCTGTTGACGATGAACACTTCAGGCGATGTGATCAAAATATACACTTTAATAACCCATTTTCAAACATGGGTTTCTCATATTTGACCCCCCATTGTTGTTTTAAAACATTAATGGCGGTTCTTGACTTTAATAATAATAATAATAATAATAATAATAATAATAATAATAATAATATACCTGAAACCACCTCCATCATCAATCATCATCCACCACAGCCATGAACCACCATGAAAACCACCCCCACCCGTCACCTTCACCCCCAAGCCACCGCACCCACCGGAACCGTCGCCTCCCACAAACCATGAACCCTCATCCACAGCCACCAGAACCACCCCTCAACCACCCATTCGAACCACCCCCAACAAAACGACATCGTTTTGCTCATCCTTGCCAACCATCTAACCAGATCTGGCCTCGAAAACCCCCATACGAAAACCACCATCACCTCCATGAACCACCACCATTCAGATCTGTTCTTGGTTGTTCTTGTTGGTGTTCTTCCTGTTTTTAGAGAGAGGTGGGACGAGAGAGAGAAGAAGAGAGAGAGAGAGAGAGAGATGGGTATGTGTTTGTGTGTGAGAGAGGTGAGAGAGAAGACGAGAGAGAGAGAGAGAGAAAGAGATGGATCTGATTAAAACAATAAAACAAATCTGAATGTTTTAATAAAGGGTGTGGGGTGGGGTGGGGTGGGGTAGGGGAGGGTAAATTACTTTCTTGTCCTTTATTATTATAATGGTGAGCTGCTTATGTGTCGTCATTTCATTGGTCTAGAGGAGTTCTCAAGTTCTCGCAACTCAGGGGAGTTTTCAAAATATCCGGATCCTATATATATATATATATATATATATATATATATATAGGTAGAGGATCCTGTAGGAAAATTTATTTATGTAGGAAGTGTTTTCATCTATTTGATTAAATAATGAGATTAAGGGCATTTAGGACTTTTTAACTATTTTTCAAGTCAATCAAATCCCATAAATTTCGATCTGCATATCTTCTATTATCAATGATCTTGTTCAAAATTCAAACTAATTTAATCATATTCCAAAAAAAAAAAAAAATCACTACATATCTTCTACAAATAAAAGAATCTTTCTCCTTTCCTAACATTGAACTGCTATAATCTCTATTGTCGATCTTCTTCTCTATTGTTTTTACAGTTCGTTTTTTATCAATTCATACGAAACCCCGATCATAACAAAAAAAACACCCTTTTTACTGAAACGAATTATAGATTAATGTCGCAGATGTTATACAAGACGATTCGCAAGGTATTTTTTTCGGTTTTTTGTTTGTATGTATCTGGCTTTTTTTCCAATTTTTGTAAGGTAATTGTTTTGTTATTGATTCGTTGATAATGCTACTTGTTCATGTTAGGTGTTTTATCATAACATCAGTAGTGTTTTATCATAACATCAGCAGTGTTTTATCAATAGTGTTTTATCATAACATGAATAGTGTTTTTATCATAACATCAGTAGTGTTTTATCATAATATCAGTAGTGTATGTTGTATTTGACATTGTTTTATGTTTAATGAGAAGAGAAGAGGAACAATCGATGATATTTTTTTTATTTTGTTGTAGATTCTTTGTTATGTGTGAGTTTGTTTTACAAATAGATAGGAGAGATAATATTGGTAGCATGAAATTATGAGAGAAGAGAAATTGTTATTAGCATTAAATTAGGAGAGGAGGGAAAGAGTTTCCATAATACATTAACACAATGACATTCATACCCTCAATTAAAACACTTAATGGACGATCTTACCCTAAATTTCCATAATACATTAAATAGATTCTAAACACAACCATATTTTTAATCTCCACAATCCATCTTTAGATCCAATGGATGAAAACACTTCCTACAAAAATCAATTTTTCTATAAGAACCCTACTATATATATATATATATATATTAGTTTTTGTCTTTTGTCTTTTTGTGTACCTTAACCCCTTAACTTTTAGTATTAGCACTTATACCCCTCAGCTTTATAACATGTTGGGTCTGCTGACCTGGAGAAGAACAGATGATTGGAAAGCCAAAATATACTACTCAATTGATTCTTAGCAATAACAGCATTTACAAGTTTCGTCTCCCAAAAGACTGTTGACCCTAACATCTGCTGTACCCTAACAACTGCTGTGACAACTGCTGCTACAAAGGTCTGATAGATAACAACTGCTAGAGAACAACTGCTGACCAAAGGTCTGATGAAGAACAACTGCTGAATCAAAGTACTGAAGACTAAAGGTCTGTTGGAGCCAACAACACTTAGGCTCCAACAGATGATTCAAGACCATCAGAGTTTTCCTATCAGCTGTTTACCTTTCAGAGTTTTCCAATGTAACAGTAGTTTGTATCAACAGATGTTTTATGTTTGTTATTCTGTTAGAGGTCACTGTCTTAGGTGACGTCAGCCTAGGTCATCAGAGGTTTAGATTTGTCTATAAATAGAACAGTGCTTGTACTGTTCTATTTATCACTCAAAACATTCTCTTAGACAAACAATCAAAGAGTGATCAGGTTGAGGGGGAGTACTTGTACAATTGATGTAATCATTTGATATAATGAAATCATTCGATTGAAAAACATTTATTCTCTTGTTTTGATTTATAGTTTATCATTCCGCTGCACTTTTCATTTATAATTCACTTCTTTCACTGTTCTTATTACTTAAACAATCAAAACAATCAAACTCAGATCCTAACATAACAACTTTGTAAAATGTCATTTTGACACCCCTCGATTTTTACAAATGCGCGTTTTTATGTATGTGGGTCAAATATAAGACGTTTTCATGCTTATTTAATTTACGTACGATTTTTCTTGGTCTATATTTGAAATAAACTTTGTTTGTAAATGAGTTAGCTCAAATATATTTGATATACTTTACGTTTTAACACTGCCGCAATGCATGGCACGTTAATTTCTTTAACATAAAAAACTCTATTTTCTTACATTCTTATTTTAAGTATGTTTCGGTATAATGTTTTACTTTTCGACGTAAACTTTTCCCACTGATGAGCCACATCAAATATAATGTGTTTAGTTGCTTATTTTTAGGTGTGTTTTCACTTGGTCTACATTTTCAAATAAATTTTGTTTGAAACTGGTCTAAGTTTTTCGGATGAGTAACACTATCCCAAGCCACCCGATGAATCTTATTGATCCCTTCACTACTACCCCATAAAATTTCCTAATTAGAGCTTCTAGATTCCTGATAACTTTAACGGACGCTTTGAACACCGGAAAATAATAAGATGGAAGACTTTCTAACACCGAATTTATCAAAGTGACCCTCCCCCTATAGATAACGCGGAAGCTTTCCATTTAGATAAACGACTCTGAACTACGTCCACAACCAGGTCTCAGTTAGTGATTCTGTTCATGTGGCGCCAAGCTCTAACTCCCAAATAAACAAAAGGAATAGAACCCATCTTGCATCCAAAATGGCCACCATACCTTCCACTTCCTGATTGTCATGATTATTTTGTTGTTTTTATGCATATTGATCTTATTTGTTGTTTTATTAAACCTTATCCATGCTTTTATGGGTATATTTGTTAAGACTAGCATGAAACTTACATTTAAAGTCGAAAGCCAAAAATTGTATTTGTACCAAGGGTTAAGCAAAGTGGTTTAGGTGGAATACAAAAGGGCAAAAAAGAAACATAAATAAAAGAAGAAATAACTACAATGTAATCAAGCTCTTAACAATTTATTAAAGACCATTAAGTCTTTAGAATCTCACATCCACACGAAGTCTTTTTTTAAACAAAAGTTTTAACCTTTAAAAGCTCTCCGAAAATTCCTCTCCAAACATAGCATACGTGTGAAGAAAAGTTATTGCATCTCAAATTTTCTAATCTCGACGACTTAAAGTGTACGTCTTGCACCATTTTATTATATTTATATGAGCAGATTTATTATCATTTACGTAGACTCATGATGAGTGTAATCATGTATATATTTGTTCTTATTACTTTATAACTTCATTCTTTGTGTATGTATTTGTTCTCATTACTTTTTATTTATTTTTTTGCAGTGATAATGATAAATTATACTAATAAAGTGTATGCCAAAGATAAACTTTCTTGTATTTTTTGAATTGTCATCAAACCATCATGTTAAGGGTCCAAAGATCATCATATACATTTAAAATAAAGTAAATTTCTAGAAGAGGGAGACACCATCATTGGACTTAAATTTTATTAATATGTAATGACAAATTGCTTGGAAATTATATACTTAAATGAGGTTTGGAACATTCAAATAAGATTAGTTGAAGGAATATGACGCAAAAGTTTGTTAATGAGGTAAAATAATACGCGCAAGCCTTAAATATATTATACAACTGATGGATCATAGTTCATTCAATATTGAATAGAACGATCCATCGTGGAATGCTTACCTCGCTTAGCTGTACCATTAATCTATCATTCACTTGTACCCATAGCCGGTCTTAAATTTTTGGAGGCCCTAAGCGAACGGAAAAATCGAGGCCCTTTGAATTGGTATAAAAAATCGCAAATATCAAAATGCCAAATTGATTTTTTTTGTTACTCAATCGTAAATCGCACCACATATATAGATTATAATTACAGGAAAAAAAATAGTATTTACATGGATAATCCTTGTTTCGCTTGATATTGAGACATTGAACAACAATTGACGCTGATTGATTACCCTTAATTTCGTTCATAATTTCTCTGCCAATCATTTACCATGTCGGTTGCAATTAGCGAGGTCGCAAGTAATGAGGATAGGTGCTAAGGATGCTTTTAAGTAAACAGGATCTGACCATTAGTTCTTCCAGTTTTGGGTTTGGACATTTTACCTTTTTGGTCTTTCATGTCTTTAGTTAGAGTTAATTGCCAAAATGGCCTCACAGGTTTTGCCCAAAATGCTTGTTTGGTCACAAAATTAATTTTTCTGCCAAAAGCACCCTTCACAGATCGAAAATTGCCTAAATGACCCATATTTAACTGAGTTTTTAACTGAGTGTTGAAAGTCAGTTAAGTATGAGGGGCAATTTTGTCCTTTCATGTTCCAACAGCCTTGGTTTAAAAACGCGCGAGGCGCTCCGAGGCGTTTTGGGTCCAAAATCCGAAGCGCGGGGCTTAAAGCGCGAGGCGAGAGCTTCACGTATAGCATTAAAAAAAATTATAAAAAAATATTTATATATGTCAATATGACATTTTCTACATGTTAATCAATCATGAGCACAAAAACATGATTATAAAACACACTTGAACACTTAAAAAGCATATTCAAAACATAAAAACGACGAGGCACTACTGTAGCGGGCCAAATAAAGCACTTTAAAAGGTTTTTTTGGCTGAGGCGCTACTGTAGCGCGCGCCTCAAGCGCCCGAGGCGGCGCTTCATGTAGTTCAGCGCTTTTTGGCAAAAAAATCGTTTTTCTTGGAGCCTCGCGCCTCAATCGCTTAAAGCGCGCCTGAGGCGCGCTTTTTTAAACTAAGCCAACAGCTCCTCCTGCCCCTCAATCATTAGTCCTCTCTCTCTCTCTAGTCTTCCCTTCTCTTCCCTTCCCTTCCCTTCCCTTCATCTCAAAACCCTTATCTCCTCATACCATACCATGTCATCATCTGAAACCACCACCACCACTAACACCGCCATCATACAAAACGAAAACCAACCACCACCATAACCACTTCTAATCTCTCATCAACATCCTTCATCTTCATACTCCACCATACAACCATTACAGACCCGAAAACATCAGCCACCTTCGACCACCATACATCGTCACTATAACCACGGACCACCGTCACCAGTCACTTCAAGCACCATAAGCTATTATCAAGAGGATAAGGATATCAAGTTACCTCGATTTTCTGAGTGACAGACCCACCGCCACCATCTTCCGCCAGCCCACCACCACCACCACCATCACCATCTGCCATCAGCCTCAGCCCACCACCACCACCCTTCTACGGCGGCTCCGATGACACCACAACATCAAACCCCCAATTTTCACTCTCTTCCCTTTTCTCCTCTCCTCTACTCGTTCTCCAATAATAATAACAATAATAATATTATCTCAACTGCCTTCTCCTTCCTTCAATTCCTACAACAAACACTCTAATACCAATATTATGTCTATGGTTGAGATTTATTCGCTTCAAATCCTCTCTGTTATTCACCAACAACCCCTTGCCTTTTTTTAAGGTTTTGTGTTGTTTACAAGAGTGGATTGGATGGCTGGAAGAGGTAAGGAGTTAGGGTTAGTGGAAAATAATGGGCATACATATGTTGAACTTAGGGAAGATAATAAGAAGGTTATATTCTTCTGTGTGTTGTGTTTGGCTCTGTGTTATAGCAATTCGGTGCTTCACAGAAGAGAGAGGGGGGGTGGGTATTTAAAATAAAAAGTTTTAAAAATGCCCCTTATGTTTTGTTTTTATATTTTGGCCCCTGAGGACATAAAGGACGAAACTGCCCCTGAGACTTAACTGACTTTCAACACTCAGTTAAAAACTCAGTTAAATATGGGTCATTTAGGCAATTTTCGATATGTGAGGGGTGCTTTTAGCAAAAAAAAATAATTTTGTGACCAAACAAGCATTTTGGGCCAAACCTGATGGGTCATTTTGGCAATTAACTCCTTTAGTTATTAGTTTGTTAATTTATTCTAAATACACACGTAATACATTAAGTAGTAAATAATAAATGGATGCCCTTATTTTTTGGGGCCCTAGGCTTTTGCCTAGTTTGCTAAGTCTATCGGGACGGCCCTTTGTAGCTCAGTTGGTAGGTGACCGGGCTCTCCTTTGGAGAGACCCGGGTTCCATCCTCACATGCGACATTTGGGGGATATTAAGCAATGAAGAGGAAAACCTGTAAGCCATTAGTTGCTCTGGTTCAAATCTGAGCTGACCCGGTTTTTATCCGGCTGTTACTCCAGCGAGGAAACTCGTGTGGCGGCAGTACGATTTCCGGCGAACCCTGTAGTCTCCACCGTACCAACGTATACCTGGTTCAAACAACATAATCTGGACGCGTGAATGATTAGAGTCTGCCAGAAAGCGAGTGTGATAATCTCTGCCACATAATTAAAAAAATCTATCATTCAAAAAAAAAAAAAAAAGTTGTACCATTAATCTATTAAATGCATTGGCACATGGCCAAAAATCTACAATTAATTGTTTGAATTATCTGGACTAACGAGATCATTATATCATTTATTCTTTTTCTTCTCACACTACATTTCTTCTCACATTACATTTCTTCTCAAATGATTCTTCCTCTATATATCTCATTTACTTAACGAGTTGTGTTCTGTTTATTAAATAGGTTGTGTTCAGATTAATTGTTTGTTAAAACGGTTGTGTTAACCGTGTGAGAATGGATCGTAACTTTAGTTAAAGTTTGGAAACCTTCCCTTGGTTTTTGCGTATTAAGTACTCAAATAATAATAATAATAATCCCTTTTGTTTGATTCTGTTTAGACGGAAAACCGGAGACTTGATGGGAGACTTGATTTCTTCTAGTATGTGTGAACCGAGTACTGAAGTCTTTTGGCTAAATAAAAATGACATCATAATTTATTCTGACTTTGTTGAAAAAAATTGAGCCAATTGAAAAAATTTGAGCCAATTGTTTTCAACAAAAAATGCGAGCCTTGTTCATTTTGCATATAAGTGTTGTATGTAATATTTTAGATGAAAAACATGTAAAATATTTACAACCAAATTTTTTAAATACTATAACACTCTCAACGTATAAGTTTTAACATAGAATATTTTACATACAAGTGTTGTTTAACTTAACAATTGATTTACTAATACAGTAACACCTACATCATGAGTTGAAGCTTATTCGTAGTGAACCGATAGAGAAAAACTATTTTGGTTTTCGTCTTCTTCAACATGCATTCACTTGTTAAAGCACTTTTGTACGATAAAGTTGTTAAAAAGAATTTCTTTCAAGTATATATGTTACTTGTCATTGTACAACTGCCATATTTTGAAATGTGTAGAAACTGATAATAGGTAAAATGTGTATCTAAGTTTTTGATGTATATATAGACACGGTGTCGAAGAGTTGTTTCCAAGGCAATTGTATTTCATTGTCAAATAACCTGTAAGACTATTTGGTGTGGTGCCCTTTTCCCCCAACTTCCTCAATAGCTACATCAGCGCCACATCATTTCCCCCATTTTCTCCCCTAAAGTTTAGAAATGGTTTCCCCCATTCCCCCTTCCTTTTTTATTCTTTTTTCCTTTTTATTTATTATATATTATATTTCATAATTACTTTTGGACCAATGATGGCCTTCGGTACCAAGGGGGAAAATCCCCCGTTTTCCCCGAAAAATAAAGGGGAGGGGCGGTGTTTCAAGTCAGCACCGAGTCCATGTCAGCTCCCCCACTTACTTCACTGAATCCACACCTATCAGTCTAATGAATATGACGGCTTATTTAGAAAATAAATTCTACCTTGATGTTATAACTATAAATGACATCATAACTAACGCGATAAATATTGAAACTTGAATTGTAACATGAACAGTGATACAAAGCCAAATCTAATTCAAATTCTAAAATTACTGTTGTTGAGGTGTGGAATATGTTGCCAAATAATTGTCGAAGTGAATAGATAATTTACCGTCTCAGGTTCATTATCGCACGTGTGGTAGTTTAACAAATCCACCCTAATATTTCTCTTGACAAGAGCCGTCAAAGTAGGTATCCTATTCAGCTCGGACTGGCTAGCAAAAATATTGCAATAAAATGGAATCTATTTAATCCATTCCAAGACATAGTTTTGGCTACAATCCCTATCGATAATTCACAGTTTCTTGACAGACTCAACGGTGTAGATGACCGAGTTGTTTCCCAACTAAACCCTTTTCTCCATATAATCATTATGCTATAATAAATAAGTGTCATTTATATAACCACAAATCATATTACTATTTTATATAGTGTTAATTTACAAATGGTTTGTGCTTTATAGTTTTTTACAAAGTGTTTTGTGCATTAAAGGGATATACATATGCTTTGTAGGTAGGACACTGCTTTGGTTTTCAATTCTTTTTTACTTTTAACCTTAACATTTTTCATGTTCTACATTTAATCCCAACACTTTTTTTTTTACTCTAAACTTTATCACATGTATCTTAAAACATATTTTTAGTTTTACGTTTCAATACAATTTTTTTTGAGTTGACACGCCGTAACGTGCGTATGTAGTTCAATGCTTTTACCTCTCTTTTTTCTGTCGAACAGTGACGTATTTAAGATTCACTAACTTTTGCGCATTATCGTGCCGCAACGGGTGTGCATGGTTCACCATTTTTCTTCTATATTTCACTCATTTTTATTGTTTTCGTTATTTATTTATTTTTATGAGTTTTTTCGGTGTTGTTGGTCGCTGGCAATAGTGTAGCGTTGATGCTACTTGGTACGGTTTTATGCCCCCCGCAGCAACGAAGGGGCTTAATACTGGTATATATTAAAGGAGTAATGGATTTAAATAATCCAAACTATTGGCCATTGGCCGATGCCGGTCCGAACTAACAAAATATCTTCTAGCAGTCCCACCTTTCGACATATTGGTCACCAACGGACCCAAACTAACTGAGGACTAACGTTGTTATAGTACTTGCTGACGTGGATGTCTATGTCAATGCTGGTGTGTTAAACAAATCAATTTTGGCGGTCACCACTCTCACTCACTCTCTTACCACCTTTGCACCAGCATCACAATGGCAGTCATCACCGTCACTCACCCTCTTACCACAATTGCACCAGCACAACCATGGCTACTAACAACCACCGGTCATTACCAACACCAACTTAATACCAGCCACCACCAATGCCAATACCGTATATCTTTCTTTCTAAACCACAACTACCATCAACTTCGTGTTCATCACACGAACTCCTAGTCGTTTTCATCTGCATCATCTTCCTCAGCATTGTCTTCATCAGATTTGAGAAAGCCCTAGTCCCTTATTCATAGAATCTTACCAAACCCTAAACCCTAAATCGTGACTCACCACCCCTTTCAGATTTGACACAGTGAGAAATGGGGGAGAGTAATCGAAGTTCGATTTGAGCAATCATAATGTCTCAGAAGGTAAGAATGTTTGACATTAGAGGGCGCTGGGGATTTGTGGACTTAGGGTTTTCAACATCATTTGGTTCGATCGCTTATAAAAGTTGTGGTGATGGTTTGTTTCAGGCGATTGTGGTGGGTTTGAAATGATGGTGGTGATGGTTGGCGTGGTGGGGGCTTAGGGTGTGGTGATGGCTAGTTTGAGGGTTGGTTCTAATATGAGGAAGAAGAAGGAAAGGGGCATCAGTAGGTGGTGGTGTGGTGCCAGGTGGTGGTGGGTGGGAAGAAAGGTAGGAAAAGAGGTTGGGAAGAGAGGTGGCAAGTGGTAGGTGGTGATTTAAAGAGACAGATAGGATCATTTTTGACACGTCCTTCGCCACTAGCCCCGACTAAGTATGCCACATCAGCAAGCACAAACGATGTTAGTCCTCAGTTAGTTTGGGTCTGTTGGTGGCCAATAAGTCAAAAGGTAGGACTCCTATATTGAAAGACAAGATGTAGCTACAGGGAAGGTTTTTTTTTTTTTTTAATCTAATGACTAAACTTTCAAAATTGACAGTTACAACCCTCAATTTTCTAAAACTCTATAAAACATCATTTTAACCCTATTGAGTTTATAAATTATTTTTCTTATGTGCATGTTGGTATGAGTTCAGGCTGGTTTACGTTTTGACGTAAAAAAATTTTCCGAAATGAGTCAGGTCAGACATAGGGGTGTAAATGATGCGCAACGGCTCGAGAGCTACTCGGGATCAGATCAATAAAAACCTCAAACGAGCCGAGCCTTAACGAGTCCGAGCCCAAGCTTGAAAAATGACTCGTTTAGTTATCGAGCTCGAGCTTTTCATACAAAGACCGTTTTGGCTTGTGAGCCTAAATGAGCTCAAGCAAATTTTATATTATTACTATTTGATTTATAGTATACTTACTATTTAACATTGGCGAGCCGAGCTCTAGCCGAGCTTTTAGCTCCCTTAAAATTATTCTAAAATTATTACGAGCCGAGCTAAGCTCAAGCTTGTGGGTTTTACTTTCGAGCCGAGCTCGAGCTCAAAGTATTAGGCTCAAACTGAGCCGAGCTCAAGCCCAGTTAGGCTCGAGCTCGGCTCGTTTACACCTCTAGCCAGACATAATATTTTCGTTCTTATTTTTATGCATATTTTCAGTTGGTTTACGTTTTAAGTAAATTTTCATATATTCTTTTTTGGCTATATTACCACTTTAAATTTTTATTTTTCTCTTTCGGTTAGTAATAGTACCTTTAGGCCTGTAAACGAACCAAACGAACACGAACATGACCTTGTTCATGGTCGTTTGTTAAGGAAATAATGTGTTCGCAAACTGTTCATGAACACTTACCGAACAAAAAAATTTTGTTCATGTTTGTTTGTTAAGGAAATAACATGTTCACGAACTGTTCGTGAACAGTTACCGAATGAGGTTCTTGTTCGTGTTCGTTTGTTAAAGAAATGAAAATGTTCTTGTTCATTTGTATATATTTGTTAAATTTAGGTGTTGGACAAAAGCGAACAAAAACAAACAAAATGAAAATAAACGAACACAAACATGCACAAACTAACACATATTAAATTCCAAAAACTTCATCATTAACATTGTTCGCCCAAAATATACTATCCCTGCCAATTACCCAAATATACTTGACAAAATCTTGATCACATAATGTCTAAAAGAAACACAAAATTATCATATGAAGCTTGAAAACCTCTTTAATCCTCCCAAAATAACAGTTAATCAAAATAGTTAAAGTAACACTAATATGTGATACGCTAATATATATTAAATAATCTACCACTTGAAAATTTGAAGTAGTTAAATTAAAAATAAAATGTAAAAAAAAAACACCCTAACGAACACGTTACCGAACGTTTACGAGCATAAATGAACGAACGCGACCTCTGTTAATGTTCGTTTGTTTAACTAAACGAATATAATTTCTTGTTTATGTTCGTTCATTTATTAAACGAACGAACACAAACGAACTTCCCGCCAAACATTTCACGAACTGTTCGTTGAACGTTTAGTTTGTTTATAGCCCTAAGTACCTTACTTAGGTTTCATCTTCTGGTAGCTATAGTACTACAATATATATGTTATTTTTACCCTTACATGTTTCTAAAGTTTTAGTTTTGAGTAAAGTGCACGGATGGTCCCTGTGGTTTGCCCAAATTTAAACTCTGCTCCTCAACCTTTGGAAATTACACGTATGGTATCTGTGGTTTGTATTTTGTTTCATCGATGGTCCCTAACTTGGATGGAGGTTAAGTTTTTCAGTTAAGTCAATGTGAAATTACTAAATTACCCCTTTTTAAAAAAAATAAAAAAAAAACCAGCACCACCACCCCTCTGTTATATCTCATCTTCTCAATTTCAGATTATTATTAAAGAAAAAGGGATGGGTTGGGGTTTTACCGGTGCCTGTCGATTGTGTGGTGGTGGAGGCGGCGGCGCCACCCATCTCCTCCTCATCTCCGATCTCTTTCTCCCTCTCTCTCCGCTTTCTTCCTCCGATCCTTCTCTTTTCCTTCTTTCCCGTTCGATCTCTCTTTCTTTTATTCTGCTTCCTCTTTCTCGCCGCCTCTCTCTGTCTTTCTCCTGGTTCTTTCTCCCTAACTCTCTTCTTTTGAATCAACAGATGTGTGTGGATGTGTTTAATGTGTGTGTGTCTTGTGTTTTCAACAGAGAGAAGGGATGGGGTGGTTTGGGGTTATGGTTGTGGTTCGGTCTGATTGTGGTTGTGATTGTGGTTCGGGTCTTGCTTCGAGACGGGTTTAAGTCGGGTCAGATCTGGTTGGGTTAGTGGTGGTGGTGGTGGTGATGGTGGTTGGAAGAGGAGGGGGTGATGTTGGTTGTTTGAGGAGGAGGAGGAGGTGGTGGTGTTGGTCATATACACAAAAGATTAAACTGCTCGGATGGCCCCTATGGGTATTTTGGTCATTTTACATGACTTAACTGATAAAATTTAACGACGTTAGCTGGTAGGGACCAAAATGTTATAAAATGTCAACGATTGGGACCATTGAAAATATATGGGGGCATACGTGAAATTTGGGCAAACCACAGGAACCATCCGTGCACTTTACTCTTTAGTTTTATTTTATATGTACATGTTGGCACAATTAGGCCGGTTGTTTTGACGTAAAAAAATTTTCAAAAATAAGTCAGGTTAAATATAATATGTTTTCATTCTTATTTTTATCTATGTTTTTAGTTGGTTTACGTTTGACATAATTTTTTATATTTTTTTGTTGCGCTACTCCTTTATATTTTTAGTTATCTCTTTCGGTTGCTAACGATACTATATTTAGGTATCATCTTTCAATTACTATGCCGAATTTTGGTGTAATTGAAGCACGTATGACATGTTATCAAACCAAGCACGATTTGATTTAGCGTGTTACAATGCACGCAAGTTAAATCCCAGTTCACTTTATATAAAGTTTTGTATTGTTTTAATATGTTTTATTGTTTTCTTTTACATGCTTGGGCTTTTAGAAAGTGGGTTACAACTGGCTTGGTTGATGTAGCTAGACTATTTGGTGTAGCTTGCTTGATTGGTTGTGGGAGTTAGGCTGAAGCAGCTAAGACTATAATGGGCCTAAGGCCACCGATCGATTTATGTACCCCGCTTCTAATATCATCCAATATTGTCCGCTTTACCCTCTAGATGCTTACGAATTTGTTTTTGGTTGCCCGAGTGAAAACTTTCCAGGTGGTCACCCATCATGGAATTGTTGTCACTCGAGCACGCTTAACTTGGAGTTTTCATGTGCTCCACAACCATATGCGCCCAAAACGTGTTGGTAATTTAAGAGGCACGACATTACTTATGAACCAAGATCTCTCCTATCCACGGACGATGTGGGATATGCCCAGGGTGTTACAACTTAATCACTCGCTATATAAACTCAACCCTGCATTAGGGTTGAGTTTAATAAGATATTTGTTTAGTCACTTTTGTTTTGTACTTTCTCTATATAGAAAGTTCGTCTATCTCTTTGTTCTAGGGTTTCATAGCAGTTTATAGATCAATAGTCTTTTATATTTAGATTTAAGTTGTTAGAATGTTTAGAAATTGTGTTTTGATCATTGTGTTATGATCTTATAGAGAGTTGTAAAGAGAGTCTGTGAATATTTTCTTATTTGGTATTAAAGCCTTCAAAAAGTTGTATCTCATCTATATGAAAATCTGATACATTAAAAGAACTTGCATACCCTGCCATTTGTTTACCTCAACCACGGAAACAAAATCCCAGGACTAATGCTTGAACTATTGGGTAACCTGCCATTCCCTATTATTGGAGTCTTTAAGTACCACATTTTTACTTCCTTCCAACTTAAAAAGATTAAGCCACTGGCTTTTTCAGAGGTTCATTGCACAACCACGGGTATAGCCAAAATCTGATACTATTCCCTCTATCAACCGCACCTTTTATCAGCCTATGAGGATTTAGCCCAATTACTAAACTCTTGGCTACCATAGTTATTATGTTGTTTCGATACCGTTTTACCATTTTGTTTGAAGTAAGGAACAATTATCCTCTAAAATTATAAAAGCAAGTATCCACTATCGACGTCCATAAGTTCAATCCCTCATTTCTATACTTCCAAATCCTTTTTGAGAGGAAAGCTGAATTAACATTTACAAACTTGCAAATTCCTAACCCTCCCAAGATTTTTGGAAAATCCTCTCCCAGCAAACCAATACATCTTTTTTCTCATTACTAGTTCTAGCCCATAAAAATCACTTCATAATGTCTTCTATCCTTCCAACACCTTTATAGGATCTTTATATAACGAGAGGTAGTACATCGGGATGCTTTCAAGAACCACTTTAATAAGAGTCACCCTATCCCTTATAGAGAGGAGCGAGCCTTTCAAGCCGATAAACAAGATTCAAGAATATCAAAAACCGGCCTCCAATTATTAATTATATTCATGGTGGCCCTCACCAAGACCCTAAAATATGTGAAAGGATATTTCTCTACTTTACATCCTAAAACCGAAGAAAAATTGGTGACCTCGGGTATCATACCTCGATGTAATAAAGAATAGACTTATGTAAGTTAATCTATAAGGCCTAAACACATATAGAGCCATAATAAGGAATAGACTTATGTAAGTTAATCTGAAGGCCTAAACACATATATTGCCACTTAGCAGCCGAGCCGCATTGTTAATGTAAAATCTTGATCATTCCCCTAAAATTAAGCTGTCATCTATATACAAAAGATGCGACAACCTCTGCCTTCCATTCGGAGTCCTGCTACTATCCAAGGCACCGACATCAAAAGCCTTGGATAACATAGATGAGAGCACATCAATCACTATTTAAAAGAGGAACGAAGAGAGTGGGTTATACCTTGTCTAATCCCTTTTTGACAATATGAAACTCAAAGGTTGGGGATTCATTAACAAGGACCGAGGACAATGTTGACGAAACGATGCCATTTATCCAATTACACCATACTTGAGGATTCTTTGGGATTAAGAGACGACAACTCGCTAACACATGCTTATTAAACAATAAGAATTTGTACTTAAAGTATCGAATAATTAAATACCTCTTCTTCGTGACCTGTCAACACATGGCCACCGAGTCTATATTTGTTACAACGGTCCAAACTTTAAGTAAACCTCACGAATCATATGGTCAAACTAGAATATAAAAATTTTGGTAATTCAACAACCATATATGTACACACATATAATATTCGATAACAAAAAAAAAATCACATTACAAAAGGCGATATCAAATACAGTTTTTATGACCTTAAATACAAATAAATTTATGATAAAATACAAATATCACTCTCAATACATTCAGGATGTGTCGTTACTTAACGGTACATTCCCCCTGGGGCCATTGGCGGCATTTGTACTCCATAACTTTGCCTCTCTATGTTACCTTGCCACCCTAGAATTATTAGTAAACATTTAAATAAATTTACCGTGATTAACAATTAATAAATAGAAAATAGTAAAAACTAGTTATGGTTCAAACAATAACTATGTGTGTTTATACGGTTATTATAGCTAGCTATCTCTTGAGAGTTGGATATTTAGATGAATGGAGGTATATATGCAAGTGTTTTTACCAATTGACATGTCAAACCCGCGATTCTTGAGCTCCCGATACTCTTGACACAAGGCACATGGTTCGCAGAAAAAATGAACTAGGCAATCGTTACATGGGCTTTCACGCAATCCGTATTGACTCCTCATTTTAGTTCGATACGTACAAGAGTATATGCATCCACAAGCTGTGAGAGCTTGAATTAATCCATAGAGTACCCCATGCACTCCACAAGCTGTATTAAATAAAAATTATTACATTTCATGAGTTAGTATGTTTGTCTTGATAACAAAAACAATTTTACGAACCAACTGTATTTTTTGGATTGTTTGTGTGAGAGAAATGAACTTACAAGTGTTTCCTTTGTCAACAATCTCAGCTATTTGTCCAAAGGTGATGCACGGGCACCAACATGTTAAGCAACCTGTGGTTCACAAATTAACACATTGTAATCAACTTGCTTATACCTTGTGCATAAAAATAGTCGTACGGCTACAGTGGCTAAACCATAACTTTTTAGTTAGTGCCATGGTAAGGTTTTCTCCTCTACTAATTATAACTAAGGGGTTGTTCGGTAAGCCTCTTAATGAGGTTCTGAATCATTCAGCATTCAACGTGTTTGTTTCAGCTTCTGAATGGAATGGTTAAGGCTGAACCATTAAGACTTGGGATCTAGCTGAACCATTAAGCATTGAATTAGGTTGAACCTTAGGCTCTCCTACCAACGTGGGACAAGAAAAACTAATTTAAGAGGTCCAATTTAATTATTCAACACTTAACCATTCAGACATCTCCTAGCAATGTAGGACATAAATCACCATAACACATTAAACCATCGAGTCGACCAAAATGCCCTTTATATACTAACCAAATTTTAACATGCTAGAACTCAAAACACTTGCTATAGAAAAATATGAATTCATACCGATAATTCTAAACACTCGAATTAAATACTAGATAAACATACTAATAAAATTTAGACACTTTTCTTTTCCACACCTTCAACTTTCTCGATCACCCCTTTCAAGATTAATGTCTAACAAAACTCATTATTTTGTTAAAAAAAAAAAAAAAAAAAAAAAAAAAAAAAAAAAAAAACCATAGCGTTCATATATAAAAATCCAACAAATTCTAGTAATATAGAGTTAACAGACCATCGAAACTCATTATTTTGTTAAAAAACATAGCATTCATATATATAAATCCAACAAAAAAATCTAAAGAAAATGTGATACTTACAATTTGGGACATCAGAACAGCAGGCACAAAGGCTGCTAGACCAGTTGGCGGTACAGGCAGGAGGAGCCACATAGTGCGCCGGGATACCGCTGGCATACGGAGGCGGCTGCGGCGGCGGCAGTTGGTTGTGAAAATGTGGAGGAGCCGATGGTGGTGGTGATGGTGGTTCTTTTTGTGGATACATGATAAAGAATGGGCTTTGGTTTGGTGGTTGCTAGCCTTGAAAATGATATATGTGATTCCAAAGTAAACGATATTTAATGTTCAAATAAATAAGTGAAATTTCAGTGCATTTGCTTGGAAGTTTCAACCCAACGTATATATTAAGGCAAGGTGGGAGTCTAGAAAAAATAAATTAACAATTCGTTACGATTTAAATATATTTAGTTTACTATTTTATTGTTCACACTTGATCAATACAAACCACATGCAAGTATGCAACTATAGTTTTCATTATTAGACAATTTAATAATAATAATAAAAACAATATTTTATCTGACATGATATTTATAATTTTATCTGACATATATTTGATGTAAACAAACCTTTTAATGGACCCCATCATTTGAGTGTTGACCCGGTTTAACGTGGTCCCTTAAAACATTAAGTAAAAAACATTAAGTAACCAACCAAAATTATTTTCTTTTGAGGGGTGTTTTTAAATTCGTTTGATACAAAACGTTACATCTGTTAAACAATTCAACATTTCACTTGTTGCCATCGATTTACATTGGTTATATATAACCTAAACTTATTTTGTATTTATGTAATTATCATGTTACTATCGAATGTAATTATACTATGATTACATCTGGTTTTAGGTTGCTTAAAGGTCGAGAAATTAACACAAGTTTGCGAGAATGAAATAGCGATGTCATCATGTCAAATTGTTTAACCTAAACTTATTTTGTATTTATGTAATTATCATGTTACTATCGATTGTAATTATACTATGATTATGTCTGGTTTTAGGTTGCTTAAGGTTGAGAAATTAACAAGGAACCCCACAAAGTAGGTAAACCTTCCCACCTCCATTGCAACAACTAGGCTACAACATCTAAATGATGCCATCTTGTCAAATTGTTAATTACAACTTCTAGATGATGTATTCAAGCATACAAACAATTAGGATGTTCATTATAGGCTCAATAGTATGCTAAATAAGAGTATAAGCATATTACAGCCTGAAGATGGTGTATTCAATAATCAATCATCTGTTATGTATCTTGTATATAAGCATGATGAAGAAACTCAAGAAGATGATGATAAACAACTTACATTTTATAATGAGAACGGTTAACATATGATTATGAAGCATAATAAGATGATTTGATGTCACTTATTTTTTATAATACCATGGAGATGAAGATGGACAATAAACACGACGAAGATGCGGTTAATTTCTACTAGTTCGGCTATTCAAGAATAGTATGTTGAAGATGAAATCTCGATCGGTTTCTTAGGATCACATGAAGAAGAACGTTGAAAATTTGTAGAAAGAAAACTAAGAAAATGAAGGTATATTTTATTGAACAATTCAACATGCCTTGAATAGGAAATCACATGCAACCCTCAACATAAACAAGAGGAGACTTATTCAAAAGTTACCACTAGACTCTCCCTAATACACGGACAAAACAAACACATTCAACAAGACTCTAAACCACCTCCATATAGAGGTGTTCAAATCGGTTTTTTTGCCAGAACCGGTTTCGGTCCCGAACCGGTTCGGTACAGTACCGGTTCTTAGCCGAACCGGTTTCGATTCCAAACCGGTTCGGTTTTGGGCCGGTTTCGTCGGTTCGTACGACCGGTTTCGGAGACCGGTTTCGGTTCGGTTTCGGTTTGTTTCGGTTTCGGTTCTTAATCGGTTCTTTCGCGCACATTTTTTTTTAAAAGCCGAGACAATTTTTTTTTTTTTTTACATAAAGTTCAACTTTTATTGATTTTTATAATTTTTTTAAGGTGTATGGGTATATATTTGTATGTGTGGAAGCTTTTTTGTATAATTTTATTATATATAATTTTTTTAAACATAAAATTCAGTTTTTTTATTAAAAAATACCGGTTTTTCGTACCGGTTCCAAACCGGTTTTTGGGAACCGGTTCCCAAACCGGTTTGAGTTAAAACCGGTTCGGTTAGTTTTTCTAGTGGGGATGGGGAACCGATCCTAGAACCGCCGGTTCTTGTAGAAACCGGACCGGTTCGTGTAGGAACCGGTTTTTGGACGAACCAGTTCGGTTCGGTTCGTGCGGTTCCGGTTCCCAAACCGGTTTTTTTGCTCACCTCTACTACCACTTCAAATATCACGAGCGAACTACTAAATTGGGCTATGACCCATTATTATTTGACTCATTAAACTAAGATTTCTATTGGCCCAATTAAAAATCATTCAAGATTATCCAACATTGTTAGGCGGTCTCAAGTCGGTTGCACCGGTTTTTTTAGCCAAACTTGATCCTCCCTAACACCATGTTCCTGAGTTTACTAACGGAAAGAAAAAAAAAAGAGAAAGAGAATTTAGGAGAGAAAAGAAAGATAGTGAAAGGAAATATATAACTTTATATTGTGTTCCCAAGTTCGAAGGAAAGGAAAAGAAAATAAATACTTTATGTTGTTCTCAAGTTAAAAGAAAGGGAAAAGAAATGTTTAATTTTACAGTTATACACCCATTGTACATTATAGTAGTTTAGGTATAAGGGTAAAATAGTAAAAAATAAACTTTTTATTTATTTTTCTTTCCCTCACTTCCACTTCTTCCATTTTGGGAAGAAGATTTTATTGAAACATTTTCCTTCTACCTCATTTCCATTCCTTTCACTCTCTTCCTCTAATAAAACTCTGGAATACACATATTTTTTTTACATTATCTTCGTTTCTTTCCACTTCTTTCCTTTAATGAAACTCGAAACAGAGTGTAAGTAAACCCCATTTTGAATGTGATTTTTTTTCATCTCTCTTCTACTTTTCCAATTCATATATAGAAGACATCATGTGAAAGGTATAAAGATATATACAAATACATGTATACACATTGACATACGAAAATTACATTAGTCTTTATAGACTTCATCTTTGGACAGTGGTCCGCAAGGCTTCCGCCTTGTGACCCAATCTGACGGTTCTAGACTCCTAAATACCTAGTTCGCAAAGATGATGAACATACCACCCAAACATTCCCAACAAAAGGATTTTCTTTTATGGTTGGTTGGTAGCTAGCATAAATATGTTTAAAAAAATATGTATTATTTTCTCATATTTGTTGGATTAAACAAAACATAATGCCCAATAACTACTTGACGACTACTTTTCCTGAGAGATCAGCCTATTGAAGAGCATTATCTTTGACCTAATTTTCTCCTTCATTCCCTCCCTAAGCATAACTCACCTCTCCTAATTTCAAGCTCATGACTTAAGCATCTCTTTATTTTATTTCCTTTTCCCCTCATGTTTCTAGTAGACTAGTACTATTTATTTGCTTGTAATCTTCTTTGATGAAATAACAAAAACATTTCACAATGTAGTCCTAAATCTCTTATTCTCTCCATGAGTTTCATATATACTTATTACATATATTGTGAGTGTTTATGAAATTTTTCATGATATCAGAACAGTGTTTCTGATTCTTGGAACACCTTGCTCATCATCTATAACCTTTCCGCAAAAAAAAAAAAAAAAAAACAAAAAAAAAGGCTGATCACTTGCTGAAAGAAAGAAGCTGATCTAATATCAGCAAGAAAGAGTAACAGAAAAAGAAAGAAGATCGGAGTAGCACGTCGAGAGAAAGAGATAGCAGACGGTGCGCCGCTGACCATACCGATCGAAAAGAAGGCTGCCAGGAAAGGATCGCCGGTGAAAAAAACTCGGCGGAGATGATGACCGGACCGGTCCTTCTTTCCCTTCCTTTTCTCTCGACGACTCTCTTCTGCGTTTCAGTTTTTAAAAAAAGTTGGAAATAAAGATGCATCATGAAAGCTTTGGCAAGACCTTTGACTTTTGGGGAGGGGAGCCACGATTCCTTATGGCATGGCAGTGAATAATTATTGATCACAATTCACAATATAGAATGGTGGTCCTATAATGGGGGAGGTAATGTGGAGGTGGATAAGCTTAAGGAATATTATACTCAAGTTTCGAATTTTGAAGTGACAAGAACTATTTAAAAAAAAGAGGTCGAGTTTATTAAACCCCTCAAGAAAAAGAAAAGTTGGGTTCAAATCTACGAGCCCGTAGAAAAAAAAAAAGAAAAAAAAAAGAAAGTCGGGTTTTTAAAACCCGCAAGAAGAAAAGTCGGGCTCCTTGAGCCCGCGAGAAGAAAAGTCGAGTGCTTTGAGCTCGCAAAAGAAAAGAAAAGTCGGGCTCCTTGAACTCGCGAGAAAAAAAAAAAGTCGGGTTCAAATCCTGAACCCGCAAGAAAAAGAAAAGTCGGGCTCTTTGAGCCCGCAAGAAAAAAAAAGTCGGATTCGAATCTAGAGTCCGCAAGAAAAGAAAACACTCCAACTTGAAGTGGAGTGTTCGAAAAAAAAAACATTACTTGACAAGTTGGGCGTTCAAGATTTTCACGCCCCAACTTGAGGGGGAGTATTGAAGAGCATTATCTTTGACCTAATTTTCTCTTTCATTCCCTCCCTAAGCATAACTCACCTCTCCTAATTTCAAGCTCATGATTTAAGCATCTCTTTATTGTATTTCCTTTTCCTCTCATGTTTCTAATAGACTAGTACTATTTATTTGCTTGTAATCTTCTTTGATGAAATAACAAAAACATTTCACAATGTAGTCCTAAATCTCTTATTCTCTCCTTGAGTTTCATATATACTTATTCTGTGAGTGTTTATGAAATTTTTCACAGCCCAATATTGATTCAAGCCCAATAACTTTTCTAGATGACTAGATCCTTAAGATCCCTTTCCAAGAATCCAATACAAAGAGAACGTATTATTGGGCCTTTTTTGTTTCTGCAATCAAGTTCCAATTTCCAAATCACCTCTAATATGTAGTTGTTCTTTAAACTATTTTTGAAATATTTGATCTTGAGCTTTTAATTAGAGTTTGTGAGTTGAAATGTTAAATAGAGTCCATAGTTTATTCTTTTTCTTCAAAATGGTTCTTTAAAAATAAAAACTAGAAACTGAAATGGAATAACAAAATGGTTTTTTTAGGAATTTTAATAGAACTTATCGTTATTTATCCCAAGCTTGGGTAAAACAAAAAAAAGGGTAGTTTATAACATGACATTTGGAAAATGGGTGCGGGCCTTGGATTCTTAGTTTGTTTTTGTCTCCAAATTGGTTAAGCCGGCCTAGCTACAATCTTCATCACAAAGGCATTGTTTTTCGATAAGAACTTGTATTCTAACTACAAATTAGCGTTGGTTACTTAAGATTATGTTTAAGTCTATCTAGTCAAATGGCAAAGTTAGAATATTTTGGCTTTGAGTTGCTTTTGTAAAACAATAGATGGCTTGATCTTGAGTAGCTTAATAACGACTCAGCTTCTTTACTCCTTATAGCACGTAACAGATCTAGAGTTATCTCTATGGAGGAAAGGCAGATATATGATTTCATTCATGCTGTAGAATCTAGTATCTTGTTCAAATATAGATTCATGCTTGAGTTAGTAGGTTATTCAGATTTTAGAAGACCGAATTCGCTCATATCACAACTTAGTAGCTGTGAGCTACTAGGAACCCGTAGCAAAAAGAGAAAACTGAAACCATCATTAATGTTTTTGTTGAAATCTAGTTCAATAGGATTTTCGGAGTTGATAAGTAAAAGGATAATCCTAATATCTAACATCATCTTCTTTGATTTTATATTCATTTTAGTTGAAATCAAGATCGATAAGAAATTATATTCATTTTAGTTTATAGTTTTATGAGAAAATTATTGTTCAAATTTATTGATGCCCAATATTTAATTAAGAAACTAGTAATTTAAAGCTATGGGAGAGGTTAATGTACAAAGCTTCTTAGAGCATTCACAGCCCATCCCCCATTTTTTTGTGAGGGTGTCCCCTAAATTATATGGGGTGGATATGAGGGGTTGTGAGTAAAAAAAATGGGGAATCTACTGTTGATCGGTATAATTGGGGTTATTTTGGAATCTTTTGGGGAAAACAGGAAACTGTATTTATTTTTTAATATTTGTTGAAAGTGGTTGTGAGTGGAGGAGAGAGAAACTGTAATGATTTTTAATGTAATATGTGGTTGTGATTGGTTGTGAGGAAATGAGGAATGGGGAACGGGTTGTGAATGCTCTTAGCGTAAGAAGCAATCTCAGCCATTAGATTAACAAGATGACTGGATGCAGACTAAAAATCTAATCATACTTGGGTTAAACTAACCAAAGGTAAATTATGAAAAACCGTCTATTTTTTTTTCAAATCGTAAAAACAAAAAATCAATCGAAAAAACATTCTTCAACGATTGAAATCGATTAAACCAATCTGAATGATTACACAATCAAAATAACAAAAAACATTCGATTACAATGAACGAAAACGAAAAAAAAATTATAAAAACAGAGATTTACACTGGAACGATTTTATCATACGAAAAAACATACAATTATGAATAAACGCTCGTAATTGTTGTCAAATACTTTCGATTTTGTTTCAATAAGTATGATTAAACATAAAAATTAGGTTAAAAAAAGTTGCAGAGGAAGGAGATGAAGTTGGTGAAAATAGAGACTTTTAAACGCACTAACAAATTTTAAACGCACTTACAAAATTTAAACGCACTCATTAAAAAGTTTGGAAACACTCATTGAAAATTTAGAAGCACTCATTAAAAAGTTTGAAACACTCATAGAAAATTTAGAAGCACTCATTAAAAAGTTTGGAAGTACTCATTGAAAATTTAGAAGCACTCATTAAAAAAATTCGGAAGTACTCATTGAAATTTTAGAAGCACTCATTAAAAAGTTTTGAAGCACTCACTAAAAAGTTTGGAAGCACTCATTTAAAAAGTTTAGAAACACTCATTAAAATTTGGACGCACTCATTAAAAAGTTTAGAAAAAATTTAGACGCACCATTAATTTTTTTTTGGACGCACTTTTAATTGATTTGGACGCACCTTTGTATCCATATTTGTTCTTCCTCTCTTCTTAGGAAAGGGCAATAATAATTTGTCAAAATTTTCGAGTACATGTCTCATTTTGAAGTAGATTACAGTAGGAATGCAACTTCAGCTATGCACATAGCACATTATCCTAACTAATTCCAATGGTGTTCGATTCTTTAATGACCAAATAAATGACCTGCAACCATGAAACTAACTTGTCTTCTTCATTGCCAGTTCTGTAATAAACAATGGGTTACTTGTTTTTCTTGATCCAACCACATTTTTCCTTTCCTCTGAATCTGTTTGGTCAGTTGGAACCTGTTTGGCTGTATGTTTCGTTTCAGTTTCTAATACTAAATTATCGGGTACGGGATGAAGATAACAGGGCATTGATTGTAACATCGCATATTTTCCCAAATTTTATTCTTTTAATTAATAAAAAGAATGTGTTTATATTTTTTTAAACTAATAAAATCATTGGATCTCTACGTTTAGTATGTTTTAAAAATATTTCGTGTCATTTTCGGACTTATATAACCATACTATGGATATATTATAATATAAACTTAGTAAAATAAATGCCAAAAAAAGAATTGTGTGGATTGGGACTCAAACCCGAGTCCACTCCGGGTCAATGATTTAACACAAACCCACAAACCAGCTGAACTATGCTTCTTTTTGTGAACATATCCCACACATATAAAACTTAACACCTTCCTTGTATAAACCAGTCAACAAATAGAAAGTCAACACCCAATTAATCTAGCACTTTCAATCCAAATTAACGCATCTAGAATCTGAAATTGGAAACCAAATTATTGTGATTCGCGTCCAGCACGTCAATTTCGGCCATTACACCTTCAATTACAACCAAATTCCTTCCAAATCAAGACCAATATTATGCGCATGACTTTAAAGCTCGGTCAACATACCAATTCGACGAATTCATAGGTTATACTATAAATTGAACCCTCTATTTCCCTCTAAGGATGCCGATTTACACAACCATATGCCCAATTCTTTCTGTTTTTCATTACAATCATCTATTCACGTCCTCTTTGACTTTTGCGGTTGACCGGACATTCATCATCAAACTCGCACTGTAAGTTTCAATTAAACCTTTAGTTTTGTTCCTTGTAATCATCTAATCAATAACCCTATGGTTAATTGAGCTTTAACAGCGTAATTAAACGGATTAGAATACTAGGGTTCTTAATAATAAAATGGGGAAGATGATACCTGTTTGCGACATGTTATATAATTTCAAAAACAAATTCATAACAGTCACCTGATCTAGAGCAGGTGGCTGAGTCGTGTGTTGTGAAAACAGATGTCTTTGGTTCGATACTAAGCATCAACGTTTTGTATTTTTTTTAAAACAATCATATTATCATCAAACAGAATATATAACAGATGAAATCCAAACTATTCTGTTCTCAGGGTCCAGACCAACTGGTCTGGACTTGTGATCCTGAAACACGAACCGGCCAAGGGCCCGGGTTCGATTCCCATAGGCAAAATTTTTTTTAAAACCCTTCTACTTATATTTTAACTATTAATCTTTTAAAATAGTTTTTAAAATACTAAAAATGGTTTATAAATTCTATAAAAAAATATTTTATGTTATTTAAATGGTAAACTTTATTATACAATTTTTAGTTTTTCAAAAATCATTTTTTTAATATATATTATAAATATTACAAGTTTCTTCAATTATAATTTTAAAATTCTATAAAAATACCAAAACGACTTTATAAAATTCCACAAAAATTATTTTAAACTTATAAATCAATAAAAATTTCTGAAATAAATTTTATTTCAGAAAAATCATTTATTTAATATTTTTAAATGATTTTTGTTATTTTAATCATAAATAAATCATAATAAATTCATTTTTCATTATTTTTACATCAAAATTTCACATAAATTATTTTTAATCATTTAGATCAGAAATATAAATTTTTGGTTTAAAAATTTATAAATGTTAATATTTTTAAATATTAAGGTTATATTTTGTCAAATAAATAATAATATATAAATATTCATTAATTAAGAAAATAATTTTATAAAAATTATTTTCACATTTATTACATTTTAATTCAACTACCTTTAGTTAATATTGATCAGAAATATTTTTTTTATTTCTTTATTAAAGTTATTAACATTTATTCAAATTTAATCATAAATCAATTATTAATCCCCAAATTAGGAACCCTACCATATTTTAGACTAGAAAACTTAGACTTATTAAGTTTTCCCAACACTTATTTATTACCTTGAAATAGGGTGATATTTGGATATACACGAGCCACATTTGTTTATATATCAAGGGTCTCCATTCTAACACTAAGGTGAGTTTACATAGCCCCTTTTTTCTGTTTTACATTTTGGGGGGAAACATCTTTAAACATTTTACACACTATCATTTACTCATTCTTACATTGTTGAAACTTGTGATTCAATTATAATCATTTTATACACTATCATTTACTCATTCTATCATTTGACTGTAACAAAAAGACACAGTACAATCATTAACATTGATCAAGCCGCCTGTTTAGATTATAGCGCTATAGGTCTGACAAACCCATCCCCCCCGCATAAATTCAGGGATGATCGAAAACAGTTACACTTTTACTAACTTGCGAGTTAGGTCTCAGTCGACACAAGGTTTGATTGTACAAAAGACGCATTGTTACATGTCGGACTCATATTCTATTATTACTCATTATTATACTTCAACTATGATTGTTATACAGCATATTGTTTTCAACTATATACAAAACCTATGTATTCTCACCAATTATTTATAGTTGACCCCCCATCTTTCCAACTTAACATGTTTCAGGTTTATTTGCTATTGGAAGTTGTACAAGTCTTGGAACATATAGGAGCTTTGGACCTAGTTTATATTAATCAACCTTTGTAATATTTACTTGTAAATTGTAAATTGTTTAATATTATTCAACTTTCATTTAGTACCATGAGCTATTGAACAATCATTACTACGTGACACCTCGATGTTTCCGCCATCGGTTGGGGTGTTACATTGATGATCGTAGATATTGAAGCCATATCCCCACACTCCAATCAAGGTTTGATTATTTTGATCTTCCAGTATTTTTGATTAATCATACGATTTAGAGTTTGTGAAAGTGGGTAGGTGTAGTGGTGATGGGAAGTTGCAGTGATAATTGTGAAAAGTGGGAGGGTGTGTGATAGTTTAATCATGGTTAGGTTAAATTGACATGTGGCAAGTTCTAGTGGCTTCTTACACTTCTTATGTCAAGAAACTTTGTACCTTGTACTTTCTCTAAAGCTATTCCAAGTATAAAGTTTTATATATTTGATGCCCAATAGTTACAAAGGAAGCACTCGAGCAACACTATAAGACATTTTACTCTGAATGAGTAAGCATTATACTGAGTCTGAATTGTTCAGACCTCTTACTGGTTCAGCACTTAATGGTTCAAACCTCTTACTGGTTTAGCACTTACCCGTTCAAAAAATACCAAACAACCCCTAACTTTATATTGATGACTCTAATATGCAGTGTAGGTGATGTGTTGGTGAAAACACCTCGTTAATATGTTAGTTTTGTATATAGTTTAGTCTTTTATTGTGTATTTTTAGTCGGTCTTAGTTATTTATTAGTGTA
Source organism: Ambrosia trifida (assembly GCA_028751855.1). Classification (NCBI taxonomy): domain Eukaryota; kingdom Viridiplantae; phylum Streptophyta; class Magnoliopsida; order Asterales; family Asteraceae; genus Ambrosia; species Ambrosia trifida. The sequence goes on along the minus strand of CM054123.1, from coordinate 32,620,656 downwards.
CATGTGTTTTGTAGGTGTTCGTGAGATATGAGCTTAAAACGAAGAAAAATGATCAAGCCGCGTACACTTGAAAGCGAGCATGGAAAGTGATATGTGTTCATGGACGTTGGAGGGTTGAAGAGGAACATTGATAAGCCAAGAACACCCGAGTCGGAGGCTTGACGACGACGACTACTACTACTACTACCACTACTACCACTACCACTACCACTACCACTACCACTACCACTACCACTACTACTACTAATAATAATAATAATATAAAATGGAAAGAACCATGACCAAGGGTCACGGCCCATGGCCCAATACACAACAATTAGGAGGACTATAAATTGTGATAAGTTTATTATTTTTTTTGAGGAAGTCTTGGGGGGATCGCATATTATCTTGGACGGCGGTTCCAATTTGGAGAGATAAACACAATTGGGGGATGCACACAAGAGAGGGATCGAACAATTTTTTGGGGAGTGCACACGAACCAAAACCATAAGCGGCTAGTCTCCTTTGGAATCACCCGGTGTAAACTCGTAATCTAGGGTTCTTAAACATTTTGGGTATTTTCTTATTTCTTTGTAATTTTGATTTTAAGAAACTTGTTAATTGCGTTAATCTTGTTTTGAATTCTCTTTGATAATTGTTTCTTGCACCAATTACTAGGGAAATGAATTCGGTTAATTATGCTTTAACTTGTTATTAGGGTTTATATGTTCTATAGTAATGAAGTGTAGTTTAGTCCATCTCTAATGTTGATGAAACTTGACACCTAAGCCTATTGAAACAATTAACCCGTTAATCTTCATTCCAATTGTTTGAGTAATCCCAACTTGTAATGGAACTCTAGGTTGCTTGTTGAACCCAGTGTGATCTCCATCTTTATTAATATTATTGTTACAATCAATCATTTTCAATCAAGTCTTTTTCATTAATCAAGTCATTGTTTTTCACATTCTTATTCATAATCTTGAATCACTTGTTGGTTCACAAAACTTTCAAACTAAATTCTTAAGTGATCAAAAGCTATAAACTTCATAATTGTTTTGCATACTTATTTTGTAAATAGTTTAGACAAACAAACAACTTATGCGCCACTAACCACATGCTCCTTGGATTCGATACCCTACTTACCCTAGCTACCTAGGTTATTTAGGTTTTGTATGACCCGTGACGACCGGTTCATCAGTAAGACACAAGTATAAAATCAAACTTCACTCCGAAGCACAGACTCCAGAATACTTGGTCATGTAAAACTATAAATGCGATGTGACTTAGGGTTGACATTCTACATTGACAAACCATATAGCAAGGGGAGTACACCAAACGTTACATGTGGAAAATATAATACTATGGGCCGATAGTAGGCTCTGATAAGACAAACAAATGTATACTATTGTAATATATTGTCGTAAATGTCACATGGTAAAAAAGTCCAAAACACATGTTGATACAAATACTTTGTCCTATGCGAGAGGAAGCATGTAGTTTCTGTTGTTTGGAATCTTGATGAACACAATGATAAAACAACACAAACAATAGAATACTTGATTTCTTAATTGAAAGATTGTATTTGAATGATTACAATTGAAATCCTTAACCATATAATTTGCTAATTGAAGAGACACCTTCTAATCAACACAACCCTTGATGAAGAGACACCGATCTTGAACAAATTGATAATGAATCAACATGTCTCTTGATCAGTTGATGTGATGAAGTGATGCATCATCTTGAAGCGTCGCAACCATACTTGTTTTTGGCACCATATGTTGATCAATGTTTCCCTATGACGTGTCGATTCCTCTGTGTCGTTATATCACAATTTCTTCTTGTCATAACTAACAATATATATACTATTAAATATTTATATAAACGAACCATATGGGTTACTCCAATACCCCCCCCCCCCCCCTAGTTCTTAAACCATGCCTTTAACATCTTCATGCTCTTGAATCTTCATGTCTTTGAATTTTGGTTTCTTTCCCGTAACTTGCTTCTTATCTTGATCCATATCTTCTTCACTTGTGGCACGAACTTTGTCTTCACACTTTCGTTGAATGTCACCACACCTTTAACGTGCATATCGCCTTCCTTTGCTTTAAAGGTTTCGTCTTTGGATGGTAAGTCACGAACTGCTTCTTGCTTCCTCTTCTTGCATAATGACTAAGTCACGAACTGCTTCTTGCTTCCTCTTCTTGCATAATGCCCAAATTTCTGGTAGTCATAACATTTTACGTTGCTTAAATTCTTTCGAGACCTCTTCTGGTTGCTTTTGTTCTTGTATTCATTATGTGACGCATTTTCATCCATTCGTTGTTTTCTAAAGTCATCATGTGAATTGAGGATCCTCTTCTCCATCTTCATGTCTGAATCTTCCACTAGGTCACTTGCCTTGTTATGAATTAAACCTTCCTTGTTCATGATTTCCAAAACTCATTCCACCACCATAAGTCTTCTCTTGTCGTGTGTACAAAAATTAGTATTGATTGTTCACTAGGCCTTTATCCATTAGATTGGTCCTTTTCTCGTAGGCTTTCAATCTTTCAATTGGCTCATCTAGAGTTACCGTTTCTAGACCAATGAATTATTTAATGGTTGCAACGATTTGAACGAACCTTTTCGGTATAAAACTTAGAAGTTTTCATACTAAAGTTGACTGGTCAAATGTTGATTCAAGACCCCTTGTCCTAGTGACAATACTATTTAGCCTTGTGATGGAAAAATCGATAATGTCCTCCTCCTTCATTTTTCAACATCTCAAACTCGGCTTAGAGAGTTTGAATATGTGGCTTCTGCACCTAATCTACACCAACATGCCTTGTCTTTAGTGCATCCCAAATCTCTTTTGTACTCATGCAACTTGTAATATCATATTTTTCGGAAGTGCTTGAAATAGATGCGTAGTCACTGTCATATCCGTTTTTCACCCGATTCCGTATTTTCCTTAGGTTCTATCATTTCCTACGATCTGTTTGCCATAAGTATGGTTTTCATATGGATTGCCCACATAGTATAGTTTGTTGACTTCAAAATAGGACATCGAAATTGAAAAAATGAACCAACTTCCGTATGAATTATAATTTCTTTATTTCCTTCCCATGGTATAACCTCCTTCTTAATAATCTTCACATTTTTTTTGGTTTTCTTTTAAAACCAAAACTACAATTTCAAATTTTTATCCTAACATAGAATCAACCAATTCTAAACCCAACCTATTTTATAGGTATAGAAACTTATAATAATTTCCAAACTAAATAAGAACGGAAACTTGGAATTAGCGAATCCACCCTGTGTGATTCTGACTTCTGATTTAACAAACTCTCTAAGTTTGTCGATTTCGTTCTTTGATTTCGAAAAATAGTCTTCTTGTTCTTGTGATGTAGCCCCATGAACAACTCTCGAGTAATTTTGTTTCTTCACATACAAACAATCGCAATCCTCTTGATTCATGAATAGTCTTCAACGAACAACAATTGATGAGTGGTTGAACACACCTGGTTAATTTGCTAGTTTTGTATATATTTTAGCATTTAATAGATGCATTTTAGGTGCACTATATTTTATATTAATAATAGTAATAAAAATGCATCGATATTGTTAAAAAAATTTTACTTTAAACGGATTTTATATTTTCTAATCTATTAAGAGTTTGGGCTAAAATAATAGAATTATCCTATATATTAAGTGCATGTTTGGCTCTCCATTTCCACACCTCGTTTTAACTTATTTACTTATTCAATAAGTCATAAGTTAAACAAAAGTGTTTGGATGGTTTTTTTGAAAAGTAACTTATGGAGGGGTTTTGTGCTTTGAAAATGAGATTTTGGAGGAAAAGTCATAAGTCACAAATTGTGACTTATGAGAATAAGTAACTTTTGAAGGAGGAAAAGTTATAAGGAGAAATGGAAAAGGAGAGCCAAACATGGCCTAATTTTCGAAGTCGATGAACAGTGCTCCCTGATCTTTATTGGTCGAAACGGACGGTCTTTCCAATCAGCTTGACCCATCTGCATCCCCTTTTATTCACATTCTCTAGTTTGGGGTTATGAGAACTAAATTAGTTTTAGTTAGTCAAGTGAATTGTTTGTAAAATCATAATGCAGGAAACAAGAAGGTGAAATGGAAAAGGCTACATGGACTAAACTAATTCAACATGGGCTGCAAATATATGAAGTGGGTTGAGGTTAAATGAAGGCTCAAAGAAAATTAACTTGGATTTGTTTTGCTAGGAATTAAAAGAAGACACCAAATGAATGGACTAATTATATGGGCTAGAGCAATATTTTTTATGTGATAAAATAATTTCATGATGGGGTAAGGGTCTAAGGGAGAAGCAAGAATAAAAAAGGGTTTTGTGCATAATTTATAAGGAAGTTTTTGTTTTTGACGGCTGAGTATTAAGGGGGCATCATCGCACGAAGAAAGAAAAAGAGGAAGCAACTGCGATGAACAAGATGCGAAGCTAAAGTGTTTGTATCTTCCTCTAAACAAACAGTTCAATACAACCTCAAACACTCTTGATTTACGACTGCTTCTAATATATGAACATCCTTCTGATGCTTCGATTTCTCTATCAAACAACTGTACCCTCTTGATGAATTTATAAACTGAACAAACAATACGATCCCAAACCCAATTGAGTTGTGGTAGTCATAAAACCCGAATACCTGTGGTGGTTTCTTTGCAGGGCCGTCCCTGAGAATCTTGATGACATACTGATAGACCAATACAAACAATCGAACACTTGATTTCTGAATTGAAATATTGTAAATATTGTATGTGAATGACTACAATTGAACTCTCTAACCTTAGATATAGTGATTGAAGAGACACCTTCTAACTAACACAACCCTTGATGAATAGACACACATCATGAACGAATTGATCATAAATCAACATGTCTCTTGATCAATTTATGTGATAAAGTGGTCTCATTGAAGCGTCGCAACCCTGGTTGTTTTTGGCACCATATGTTGATCGACGTGGTGCTATGAAACGACACTTAGAGGGTGTTTGGAATTGATTATTCAAAACAGATTATGCGTTTTAGAAAAGCAGGGGTGGAGCTGCTTATAGATTATTGTGTTTTGGTAGCCTTAAAAACTGATTATCTGCGTTTTCAAAACTCAATCCAAACACTAAAAACTGATTATCTGCGTTTTCAAGACGCAATGATCTAAAAATCAGATTCAAAACGCAATCCAAAACACCCTCTTACTATGGTGCTCTGCTTGTGCAAATCTATGCATACTAGGGGTGTAAATGATACGTAGCGGCTCGAGAGCTATCGGGGATCGGCTCGGCAAAAAGCCCGAACGAGCCGAGCCTTCTCGAGCCCGAGCCCGAGCCTGAAATATGGCTCGTTTAGTTATCGAGCCCAAGCTCGAGCCCAAACATAATTATAAGTTATTTATATATCTCTGATAATTTATAGCCCACATCTCCAAAGCCCAAGTCTTATTTCATAGGCCCATTTAATAACACTCGCGAGCCGAGCTTTTGCGATCTCGAGCCGAGCTTTGAGCTCGTTTGAGTTTATTCTTAAATCAACTCGACCCGAGCCGAGCTCGAGCTTTTGATTTTACTAACGAGCCGAGCTCGAGCTCAAGATTGTAGGCTCGAGCCGAGCTCGAGCTCAAGCTTCATAAAACCATAACGAGTCGAGCTCGGGCCCAGTCAGGCTCGGGCTCGGTCTCGGCTTAGCTCGTTTACACCCCTAATGCATACCATTCCGTATGCATTGGAGCTCATCTTGCACTATTAAATTGCTCACGTATCGATGTCCAAGATTTATGTAGAAAAAATCGTATGTTTAATTAATGGTTAACGGATGAGCCTTGACATGCCAAAAATTTGGATGTTCAGATTTTTTTATTTTTAATTTTTTTTTTTAGGAAGGCAAATTTCATTAAAACACAAACAAAAGGGGACTCCCAAGACAGGAACCCCAAATACAAAACTTACATTACATCAAAAAACAAAATTGCTTCCAACCCTTCCAATCCACCCCGGCAATACTTCCCCGACTCCTCAAACAAAGATACGATAATGACTTTATATCCGCCACTAACTCCACAACGCTCCAAGCCTTCTGAGTAAAGATCCTCTCATTCCTAGCTTTCCAAATACGCCAACAAGTCACTATAAAGATCCCATATAGCAGCTCCTTTTTTCTCGACGTCCACCCTGAACCTTTAACCACTTCAACAATATCTTTAACGGAAAACAGGAATATAGGCGGAATTTTAACCCAGTTAGCAATACCCTGCCACGTACCGATCGCCAGACCACAGCCAGTGAAAACATGGTCCACACTCTCCTCATCTATCCTGCAAAGATCACAAGTATTCTCTCCATGCAAGATATTCCTTCTACAAATCGCCACTTTAGTTGGAATTCTATCTAGTAAAAGTCTCCACATAAAGATATTGCATTTTAAGGGTATCCGCTTACACCACGAATAGTTGAAAACATTATTCAGTCTACCAACCCAGTCATCAACGAACCACTGTTTAGCTTCATGGACTGAAAACTCAACCGGGCCTTTGTCATACCAAGCCCAATTATCGAAAGAGTCCACCAACACTTGCCCCACTAGAATCCGATGGCACTTTATCAGTTCCCACACCTCCTGGGCCGAAGACGGATATTGCCTCCAATTCCAACTAACCGGGCCATTTCCAGTAAACACCCCAATCTTATCTGCGACGCTACACCATTTATTACGCTCAAGCCGAAAAAGATTAAGGAACAACAACTTCAAAGGGACTTTAGAAATCCAAGGATCCATCCAAAACTTAATCACCAGCCCATTTCCTAAGCTGCCCCGAATCATATACGCACCAATAGAGTCGCCCACTTTAACTTTAAAACCATTTTTAACCAACTTAGAACACGTACCCGATAAGGTGGATTTCGCTGGATAAGACTCCCATTGCCGAGCCGAGCCATGTAAAGAGTCAATCACTTTTATCCACATAGCTTCCCCTTCAACCCTATATCTCCATAGCCATTTTAAGAGGAACGCGTTATTACTATCATCCAATCGGCTAAGCCCCAACCCACCTTGTTTCCTAGGAAGAGAAACCTTATCCCAAGCAACCTAATGAACCTTCCTTGAGTCCGGATCTCCACCCCACAAGAAACTTTTTATCAAAGATTCTAATTTCATAATGACGGCCGAAGGAGCCTTATATAAGGCAAACTAATATGACAGAATACTCTCCAACACCGATTTTATCAATACTACCCGACCGCCAATCGAAAGCACCTTGGATTTCCACTTCGACAACCGGGTTGTGAACACCTTAATAACCGGCTCCCAATTGCTAATCCTACTCATATTGGTACCCACAGTAATACCAAGATAAGTAAAAGGAGTAGCCCCCGAACAGCACCCAAGAGAACGGGCCATATCAGTCACCTCTTCTAAACCTTTCCCAACTCCAAACAATGTAGACTTATGAATGTTTATACGAAGGCCCGAGCACAAGTGAAAAACTCTAAGGGGGAACGGGGCACTACCCGTGAGTTTTTTCAACTTCACTGATTTTAACCAATCATATATTGCCACACCATTTCACTGATTTCCTTCACTGAAACATTTTTTTGGTGGCAACACTTCACTTATTATTTACCCACAATCAATGAGAGAGAGAGATAGAGACAAAGAGAGAGAAATCACGGGTACCAGCCCGTTAACTAGAACCAGAATTTGGTTCACATGACCACTACCAGCATGGGTGGCGGTGGTGTTACTGTGCTGGTAGTGGGGTACCCTTGACCAATTCTGGTAGCGCCCCGTCCCCCCTAAGCAACCGACGCAACGTACAAAAATTACTATCCGACCAATCCCCCATAATCATGGCATCATCCGCATAAAGTAAGTGGGATAGCACTAAACCGTTATTAGGTAACCGAACACCATTAAAAGAACCCACCTCACACGCCTTTCTCGTCAACCCCGCGAACTCTTCCATAACAATAATAAATAAGAACGGCGAAATAAGATCGCCTTGACGCACCCCCTTCTCACAAGAAAACTCATATGTAGGTGATCCATTTACCAAAACAGACGACCTAGCTGAAGATAAAACACCCTTTATCCACATACACCACACCTCAGGAAATCTCATCTGCCTCATAATCGACACCAAAAATTCCCAATTAACATTATCATAAGCTTTGGCGAAATCAATTTTGAACATAAACAACTCCTTCCTACATTTTCTGGCCCAGGAAAGTAGCTTAATAATAATCAAAGGACCGTCTAGAATATACCTCCCTGCTATGAAAGCAGATTGAGTTTCTGATATCAACCCATCAATCACCTTCCTTAATCGATTAGCTAGCACTTTCGAAATGACTTTGCTAACTACACCAATCAAGTTAATAGGCCCATACTCACCCAATTCCACCATATCTTTAACTTTCGGCACTAGCGTAATAAAAGATGATCCCACCCCCTACTAATAACCCTCGTCTCCGCAAATATTTTAAAAATCTCCAAAAATCACCTGAAAATAAATGCCAGAATTTCTTGATGAAACGAAAATTATATAACTAATTGATCGTTACGATAAGGACTAAAGTGTAACCGTTGAAGTACAACAGTCCATGTGAATAACGCACTAACAATTAGTTAGTTCATTTGTTTTTTTTTTTTTTTTTTTTTTGAACGTCAAATTTTATATCACCTTATTTTCACCTAACCTTGCATTTGAACCCACAACCTCATGTTTATAAGGGGGAACACCATACCACTAGACCAAGAGGTCATGGTTGAATTAGTTAGTTCATTAATCCATTTCTACTTAAACATGTCAACGGGATGAATTTTTTTTTTTTTTTTTTTTTTTTTTGAAGGTGATTTTCTATGTTGTGGCAGAGTTCATCACAACCCTCCAGAAGGGGAGCCCCTAGCCACTCTATAATGGTCAGACTATGTTGTCTTAACCGGGTCCACGCTGACGCGAGAGTGGCCGGCTCACAAGCGAGTCGAGGCTGCCCATAAGGGGCACTAAGGTTTCCACCCGAAAAATTTCCCGCCACCTGCCACTTGACAGATGTCGACGGGATGAATGAGAACTGGTTATGAATTGTTGCTTGTTCCTTTTTCCACTAATGTAATCATAACATTGACTTAGATTATGTGACATTCATATTGTAGTGTCCGCTCTGGCTTTGCACTATTATCATTAATAAATAAATAAAGTAAGTGTTATTTATTATCATTTTTTTTTTTTGAACTTTACGGCAGTGGACGATTTACGGCCGTCCCATGCTCGCTTTTGTGGGGTTGTTTTTTGACGTTTCCGTCCAATTATGTAGTGGCCACCTTGTTCTTTAGACACTCCACTAACGGCCGTCAGTGTGAAAAGAACCTGCGTCATCCACTTTCTTAGTTATTAATTGTAGGATATTTTTAACTTAAAAGGTTTTAGCTTTAAGATACTCATCATGTTGTGTTAGGTTATTATAATAACAATTGTTTGTTTTGTCATGAATGAATATTATATTACTCATGATGATATTTGTATTAGTATTACTAATGTATGGGTTGGTGGCTTATTGATAAAGACAAAATTTTTATAACATCTAAGGTTGAAAGTTTTGGGTTCAAGTTTCATATACGAGATAAGATTAAAAGAAATTCGTTTTTCAAAAAAAAAAAATATGCTATCTTTTTAGGCTTGTGAACGAACCAAACATATACATACAAGGCATGTTTGTATTGTTCGTTAACCTTTTAGCGAACAAACTATCGAACACAAACAACTAAACAAATGAGGATTTCTTACTAGCGTTCTTTCGTTACGAAGATGATTGATTGTGTTTGTGTCCGTGAATGTTTGTTAATTATATATACAAACGGTTCATGAACAAACATAACTGGATATAGATGAGTATATATACTGAGCTGACGCCAATTAAAAGTTAATGTGCATAACATTTTTTTTTTTGAAAGGTAATTTGCATAACATCTAGAGCATTAAACTAGGTTAAATTGTGATAGATGATATTTTTAATTACCTAAAATTACACTTGAAGAAACAATAGGTATCACGGTGATTATGACTAATTACCGTGAGGTTTATACCTATGTTACGTCAGAATTAATCCTTTACCTAAACCTTGTTGGTTAACCCGTAAGGTGATTTAGTGAGTGTGGTGAATGTGAGTGAAGTGTGTGTGAACACGAGATGTAAGTGGTTCGGTCGGAAACGACCTACGTCCACTGTAACTAGCCGGAATATTATTAACGAACAAATAAAGAGAGTTACAAGAGTAATGTTTAGTTGCAATGAGTAATTTCGGATGCTTTTGCAAGGAGATGTCCTTCCTTATTTATAGGAGAACTCATGGGCTTTGCCGAGGAGCCCATGAGAAGTTATCCTTATTTGGGCCCGGCCCAAATTCAGGTCCAAGCTTCCCATGAAAATGGCAGGAAAAGCAGATCACTGTGGATGATGTCATATCGCAGCATGGTTGTTGCTTGATGCGGACACGTGGAGAGCCTTGATTGGCGGGCGGCGCCCCTGTCCTTGCTACAGTCGTTGACCATGCTCCTGACGTCGGCAGGGGATGTCTGCTGTCACTGTTGATGACAGTGGAAGCATGGGAACAGTCACGTCGTCATCCTCTTCTGTGGTAGTTGGACCACTCTTGCCACCTGTCGTCTTTTCCTTGGTGCGTACTCTGTCAGAGATCCTTGTGAATCTTCCCTTCATTATCTTCCGTACCTCGTACCAAAGGTGATAAGGGAAGATGCCGCGCGTGGCCGCATGCGCTTATCAGGTGTTGACCTCTGTTTGTTAGTAGGTTAAGTCGCGCGCTGCACCACATTTTATGTTGGTCGCGCGCTGATGCCAGAGTCTGGCGCGGGTAACTGTATTTATGGGGATAGGGATGCCTTTTCCCCTTGGATTAGGCTCCCTATCCCTTCAACACTAAATTGCAACAGGCCTAACAAATATAAATGAAGATATTAATGAATGCGAACAAAGGATCTTAAGAAAAGAACATGAATGTTTATACAAATTATTCTACACAGTGTAATATAAATGAAACGGGTGAGAAAGAAACAAAAATACAATGGATCACGGATATAACACAACAAGTCACAAAATATAACACAATGGTGAGGAAAAAGACACAATTGGTCGCAAAAATGACACAATAACGTAAAAAAAAACATATAATGCCACATAAAAAGACACAATAATCTAACACAAATTATAAAAAGTACATGCTAAAAATCCAATAAATCAAAAACCTAAAACTAAGATAGTAGAGTTCAATGAGATGGTAATGCCACTTGAATGAGTTTAATCGGAGTTCATTTGATACCCTTCTTACGACCTCATATTTGTTTTCATGTATATTTGATCCTAACCCAAACGAACAAACATAAACAAAATAAACTGAACGAACTTAAAAAAAAAACATAAATAAATGAACAAGATATGTGTCCATGTCCCTTCTTTAATTTCAACTAAATGAACAAAACGTTTTATTGTCTATCCGCTTATTATATAAACAAGCATAAATTATCTTTTTATCGAATAGTTTACTAAATTTTTGGTTTATTTACAACCCTAAGTAAAATAGAGAGAATGATATATGAATAAGCCAATAAGGTAATTAAACGTGACTAATTATGATAGACAAACGTATAGGCGGATAAAGGAAATATATAAGGTAATCAGGATTCATACACCACCTATTTAGAATTTATACACCCTGGCCCACATCAAATACTAATAGAAAACTGTCACATACCCTAAAATGTGATGTCACACCCCCAGAATATGATGTCACATGGTGTATGAATCCCATAACCCATTTTAAAGTTTAGGAATTATACACCATCTAATTAGGATTCATATACCTTGGCTCATATCACACACTAATAGGAGACTGTCACATATCCAGAATGTGATGTCACAGGGTGTATGAAACATATAACCCTTTTAGTTAACATATGCATAGTTAGAGCTGTAAACGAACCAAACGAACACGAACAAGGCCTTGTTCGTGTACGTTGTTAAGGAATTTGTATGTTCACGAATAGTTCATGAACACTTACCGAGCGAATTTTTTTGTCCATGTTCGTTTGTTAAGAGAATACTCATGTTCGTGTTCGTTTGTTAAGTTTGTTCACGAACGCACACGAACGTTAATGAACATGACGAGGTAGGCCCAATCTAGATGGATTAGCCCGTACCACATAAAGGCCTAACTAACTTTGGGCCGGCCCATTAACAGACTCGGGCCTCTTAGGCCCAGTTCGTCGAGTCTCGGCCAGAATGCTGATAGGCTCAACCCCATACCCGAGGTTTGGGGAAAGAAGCTTCGAATGAGAGATAATGCTTATCTCCACAAAGACCGGGGAATCAGTTCCTGGAGACGAGCCTGAAGAGGCGGTAACGAGAAGGATGACAAGGTTATAAATAGAGGTAGGAGGTAAGCGAGAGGATTCATTCACACATTCACGAATAGCTTTCATATTATTTACTCCCACCACCAATACTTATTCTCACGCCGGAAGGTGGTCACAGGAAACCCCCCTTTCCTGTGACGAGTCCTAACGGTGTTCTGTTTTGCAGGCATTTAGGTCCAGTCACTTGGGTCATCAATAGCCGGAACATTACTCTTTCCTACTTAGAGAGGGTTATACTAAGGTATTTACTTCTTCATTGGCGCCATCCGTGAGACCAGGATCAAGGAGTAAGTTACCGGCCTGATAATCCGGAGAATTAAGATGGTTTCAAACCAAAATGCCATAGTGAACGCCGGTTCGGCAGAAAATAACCAGAATCAACTCCCTACAACAGAACGGGTGGACGGTGCAATTGCTTCAGATTCGGAAGGAGAAGGCGACGGATCCGTGCCGGGTTTTCCCTCAGGGACATCAAATGCCCGGCAAGCAAATACGCGAACGCCGGCAACATCTGGGAATTTCCCAGGGCTTTTCTCTTTCACGGGAGAATTGGCCCCAACATCTACCTACACCCGACTGATCGCTACCACCACTTTTTCAGTCGCGCGAGTATCGGCCCCGACACCGTCCGCATCCTGGTTCACCGCAGCAGCAAGCCTACCACTCTTCTCAGCTACTCTCTCAGCAGCTATAACCTCATCACCACAGGCAACCCTTATACAACCAAACATACCCCCTATACCAGATGCTCTATGAAATGTCCGTAACATTATATACAAGATACATACCTTGTATATTCAACATAATCAATAATGATGTCTACAATACATACATAAATGATCCTTTAACTTTGAAGGTATCATTAAATCTTTCCGCAACATGGTATCAGAGCCAAGGCTCTAGATAAACATTTTTTTTTTTATAAAAAATGGAAGATATCACCATTATAAAAACCGATTCTAAGGAATCTGATCAAATCACTGAAATTATAAGCTTCAGTGAAAACGAAAAAGGTTTTCAATCAGACTATATGATTAATTCAGATTGTTTAAACAAAATTAACAAGCTTAAGCTCAAGCTTGATAATAGGCACATTTTTAATCAGCCTAGTAATTTACGAAGTCTTGTTTCTAAAGCATTCTCAAGAACAAATAAAATCTTTTATTGCTATAATACTGAAGAACTTTCAGTTGACATAAAAGAAACTTCAGGAAGATGTTATTTACCACTCTTAACTAAAGGAGAAATAGCAAAACGACTATTAGCTATTAAACCTGAATTAAGAAAATCCATGAATATGGTACATATAGGAGCTGTAAAAATCCTTTTAAAAGCTCAATTTAGAGATGGGATTAACTTTCCCATAAAAATGGCACTTGTTGATAACAGAATCATCAACAGACAAGATGCACTTTTAGGTGCAATTCAAGGAAACTTAGCTTACGGAAAATTCATGTTCACCGTATATCCTAAGTTTGCCTTACATCGAGATTCAAAAGATTTCGATAAAACCTTAAGTTTCATACATCAGTGTGAAAGAACTGATCTTATGGAACCAGGGAACAAAGTTTTTACGATTAATTATTTAATTTCGTATGCTTTAACTAATAGTACTCATTCTATTGAGTATAAAGAAAAAGAAAAAATATCCTTAGATGATATATTTTCAGAAATAGGTACTGTTGAAGGAAGTAGGTTCACCGAACCCTCACATGTACAAGAAAATTGGGCGATTAATATTGCTCGAGACAAACAAATTATGAGTTCTAGACCTAGATGTAGTTTCTCGGGAGATTCTTTAACACCAAAAGAATCATATTCTAGACCAAGACATAGTTTCTCAGGACACTCCCTAACTTCAAGAGAAACTTGTCCATCAGAAATTCAACTGATGAGAACCATATCGTCTATGTCAAATAGAATAGATAAATATGGAGAACTCCTAAAAGAAGTCATAGGAAGTCAAAGTCCTTAAATTTAAGTTAATATGTCTCTTGTCAGGATAGAAGAGCTAATTAAAGAATTAGCTAGCAAAATAGAAATAGTCTCTACAAATGAAAATTTAGAAGCCATTGCGGCAAAAATTATTAAAGACGTTTCTGAAAAACTTAAAGAAGTTTCTGAAAAACTTGATACAATTAAAGCTCAAGAAGTAAATCTTGAAGAACATAAAGAAAAGAATTTTACCAAACTAAAAGGTTTTCAAAAATATTCTTTTCCTAATTTCAATATAGTAAATCCTTCACTGGGAAGTTCTAAAAATCCTTCACTGGGAAGTTCTAAAAGTCCAAACGCTCTTACATGGCCCTTTGGATCAAATTCAAATGACAAACAAAAGTCAAATTAAAAATTCTTTCCAAAAGATTGAATTAGAAAAATCTAGACACTATTTTTTCATAGAAAGAAATAATCAAAGAATGATTGAGCTTCATACTGATTGGAGTATCCATCCGTATGATAAACTTAACGAATTAACCGATTTACATCGAAAAAATTATATCTTAAAGAAAGATATACAAAAACTAAATGATATAAAAACTATTTTGTCTTGTGGATAAAATGGCCTCTATCACTCAAAAGTTAGAACAAGTTTTTGATGAAAAATTAGAAACCTTGTCTGGGGAACAGATAAACGAACTTGTTCAACTAATGTCACTTAGTGACAAAGAATGTGAACAAAAATTTTCTGAAAATAAAGAACTGAAAGAAAAATACTTTCCTGAAAACAGTGAATCAGTTTTTGTTTTACATGAACCTAAAACAGAAGACGAAGAAGATGAATCCTCTTCGGAAGAAGAAAAACCTGGTTTTCTTGAATCAATGAAAAAGGATTCAAAAATAAAACAAATTCCGGGAAGTAATATAACTCGTGAAGTTATCAAACCGGAAGAAAGATATTTTTTAGAAATACAAAAATATCAAAAAATTGAAGCTTTACTTGAAAAAGTTTGTTCTGAAAATCCTATTGACCCTCAGAAATCTAAAAATTGGATGAAAGCGTCTATAGAATTAATAGATCCTAGAACTATTGTAAGGGTAAAACCTATGAAATATAGTCCACAAGACAGAGAAGAATTTAGCAAGCAAATCAAGGAATTACTTGATCTTAAGCTAATTATTCCTAGTAAATCACCTCACATGTCACCAGCATTTTTAGTCGAAAATGAGGCTGAAAAAAGAAGAGGTAAAAAGCGTATGGTTGTCAATTATAAAGCAATTAACGCAGCTACCAAAGGAGATAGTCATAATCTCCCTTGCATGCAAGAATTATTAACTCTTTTAAGAGGAAAAACCATTTTCTCCAGTTTCGACTGCAAAAGTGGATTTTGGCAAGTTTTGCTAGATGAAAACTCTCAACTCTTGACCGCATTTACATGTCCAGATGGCCATTATCAATGGAAAGTTGTTCCTTTTGGATTAAAACAAGCACCTAGCATATTTCAAAGACATATGCAAAATGCTTTAAGAGGACTAGAAAACTTTTGTACCGTTTATGTTGACGATATAATAGTTTTCTCAGATTCTGAAGAAAAACACTATTTCCACGTTTTGGCAGTTTTAAAATTAATTGAAAAATATGGAATTATTCTATCAAAAAAGAAAGCAAATCTTTTTAAAACAAAGATTAATTTTTTAGGTCTTGAAATAGACCAAGGAACTCATTGCCCACAAAAACATATCTTGGAAAATTTACATAAATTTCCAGATACTCTTGAAGATAAAAAACATCTTCAAAGATTTTTAGGTATTCTAACCTATGCAGAAAGCTACATTCCAAAGTTAGCAGAGATCAGGAAGCCCTTACAGGTAAAATTAAAGAAAGAATATGTATGGGAATGGAAACAGTCCGATACTGACTACATGAAAAGGATAAAGAAAAATTTAACAACTTTTCCTAAACTTTATCTTCCAAAGGAAGAAGACTTTCTTATAATAGAAACAGATGCCTCAAATGACTATTGGGGAGGGGTTTTGAAGGCCAAAACATCTGAAAAAGAAGAAATATGCAGATATACTTTTGGCAGTTTTAAACAAGCCGAAAGAAATTACCACAGTAATGAAAAAGAATTACTAGCGGTAAAAAATACGATTTCAAAGTTTTCTATCTATCTTACCCCAGTAAAATTTTTGGTAAGAACTGATAATAAAAACTTTACTTATTTCCTAAAGACAAAAATCTCGGGAGATAACAAACAGGGCCGTCTTGTCAGATGGCAGATGTGGTTTTCAAGATATTCGTTTAACATTGAGCATCTTGAAGGAACCAAAAACGTGCTTGCTGATTGCCTGACACGAGATTTTCAAAATATATGAGTAATTATTCAAAATATTTTTTTTTTAAGAATGAATATGGTAATTTTACAAGAATACATAAACAATTTTGTATCCTAGCTAAGAAAATTGTCTATATATTGAAGCAAAAATCTTTCAAACAAACCATCAACAATAAAAAGAAATATCAACATTTGAAAAATGGATGATCTAAAGGCCTTACGCCTCCAAGAAAAAATTCTTCTTATAGAATTAAAAAATCTTCGTGAGAAGATAGCAGTCTATGACGAAAGTCAAGAAACAACTGTTAATTCAGTACAGGAAACCGTAAGGTTACAAACTGAATCTATTCCCTCGCAAACGGCAAAGGGTAAAGAAAAATCAAATCCGTTGACTCCTGTTGCTTTGGAAAAAAGCAAAACATATGAAGAAGCACAATCTTCATCTAGCCCAGAAGCAAACGGCTCTGGTAAAGGCATATCAAATCCGTTGATAGCTGACAGTTTGCTAAAAACTGAAAAGGTCTCCCTTAGACCAAGTTACTCTCAAATCATTCATGAACCCATGACACCTGGTAAATCTAGATTCTATGTTATTTTTGATGGAGAAAACAGAGGCATATATGAAGACTGGTCCATAGTCTCTCGATATGTTACAGGAAATACTTTTCCATTTAAAAAGTTCGCAAGTCTGCTACAAGCTCAACAAGAAGCCACTCGATATTCGGCAGAATTCGGAAAGAAGGAAATACCTTTAAAGGTAACATTTTTCCCTGAACCACTGAAGGTCAAGAAAAAAGAAAGAATTGTAGAATTCAAGAAAACTTTCCCAAAAACCTTTTTAAAAGAAGAAGTTGAAGAAAGTGACAACATCGTCTCTTTAGATGAATTTAGATCTATCTGGTCCAAGGCTAGATCTCTAAGTCAAACTGATTTCGAGAAAGAACACATCTATACAGAAGACAAGGCAACTAAAAGTCTTATTATCTTTTGTCCAGGTGCAGAACCAGAACTTGTTTCTCTAGCATTTATGGCTGGATTAATTAAGTTTATATACCCTTCTCCGAATTTATTAGAAATTAGCCATTTTTCGGAAGGAATAAAGAAAGCTATCAAAAACTTTCGTAAAAAGATTGCTGCAGCAAGAGACGCGGACATCTTTATTAAGTGTAATTCTACACTTCCTGACTGGTATCAAGGAAATTCGTTCCAAAGCTACCACCATCTAGAAATCGGTATTGCAAAAGCAAGAACCGTCAATCCTTCCAAAAGCATGGAAGGAAGCTTCGAAGACCCGGAAAATTGGGTGGAAATCAGAGTCAGAGGATTCTTAAAAATCCTTGATAACCTGCAAAAAATTAAAGTGGGAAGCTTTAATAAAGTTAATTATTGTAGTAACAACTGCATAATTACAAGTTACAGCGGTATTCCACTACCCAAACATGAAAAGGAAGCTTTAGAAAAAATAGAGCAACGTATTATCTTCAATAAAGTAGAGGCAGGTCCCATCACCAAAGAAAAACTCTGCCAAAAACTTCAACGCACCTATGAAAATCATAATTGCGAATATTGTGCAAATAATACAACTAAAGAAAGTAGCTCCTCTCATTTGGACAGCTACACTTCAGAAGAAGACACAAGAGAACTGGACCCAACACATGGGTATGTCGATTAGAAAAACGTCATGCATGACGAATTAAGGAGGCTAGTTTAGTCTTTTGTACAAATCTTCTCCTAGTATATAAAGGAGATTGATTTTAGTTAAGGATCATCGAATGCTCTCCCCCAAAATTCTCATCCTAAAAAATTAGCATGTGTAACTAAACTCCCTCTCTTAAGGGGAGCTATGTAAATACGATCAAGAAGTTCTTCCCTTGGGAAGAACAGTTATGAAATAAAACTTTCCTTTCCTATATATCCTAAAGTGTTTATGTCAAACTTGTAAAACCTGGAGCCCTGGAGCCATGAAAGAGTACCGTTTAGGCAGAAGGCCGTAGGGAAATGCTGGTTGGGTTGGTACATTGCAGGGATCATTTACGGTTTAGATATTAAAGAAAGGTATTATTTTATTTTATGCTGTTAAATTACTTCAAAGTATTTATTTAGTCTCTCCTTAAGCATTAATTAATATACGTTTTACAAACAAAAATAATCATAACTTTCAAGTTTTCAAAAATGCGTTCATCGCTAGAATTAAAATCTTCAAGAGATACTTTCTCTATGACAATCATAGAATTGTCAATCAATGCATTTTCAATTGGCAAGATGCTCTATGAAATGTCCGTAACATTATATACAAGATACATACCTTGTATATTCAACATAATCAATAATGATGTCTACAATACATACATAATAATAACAATACCAAAGCGTCTTGCCGAGGCCAAAGCGAGACGCTTTGGTCGTCTTCCCCGACGGATCCCCAACCGAAACCACGCCTACCACTCTTCTCAGCTACTCTCTCAGCAGCTATAACCTCATCACCACAGGCAACCCTTATACAACCAAACATACCCCCTTACACTCCGGTCACACCCGGGAATCAACCTTTCATGCCCTACTACCCGATGCCACCGTACGGGTACATGTGCACGCCATCCACAGGAAGTGCATACTCGTACCCTTACCCATATATGTATCAGCACATGCAGTCGTCTTTCCCGGGATGGGCTCCTCATACCGAGACGCCTTCATCGTTGGCAATCGGGAGATTAAATGATGTACGCACACGCCTTACCTACGAGACCACTCTCGGAGGTCCGGGTACACCAGCCAGGGTCACTCAAGAGCAGCAGCAGAACTTGATTGCGCCACGGGATAACGAGAACCGAGGTAATGACGAGGATCTCACCAGACCCTATCGCCCGCCAGCAATGGCAACTTATTCCAAGTTCGCGGCCAGAATAGCCAATGCACTGTTGCCCCCTAATCTGAAGCTCCCATCAACAGTGGGTAAGTATGACGTGACACGGGATCCTGACGATCACCTGAGCATTTTTGAATCTGTGGGGACATCCAAGGACTGGCCGCTTCCCGCGTGGTGTCATATGTTTGTCCAGACTCTAGTCGGCGCGGCAAGAGTCTGGTGGGATAGTTTGCCACCCGGATCTATAGCAAATTGGGATGAAATTGTAAAAAGATTCTCACAACAGTTCAGTCAGCAACAGAGACACACCAAGTACAGAGATGAGGTTATGCATATTCGCCAGAGAGATAACGAATCCATGGAGAATTTCATAATCCGCTTCAACAAGGAGCGGTTGCAAATCCCGGGCCTCACCGAAGAGCTAGCTTGTACCGCATTCACAATGGGAGTGAATGATGACGGGTTGCTGAGAAAACTCCATGGTCCTCATGGGTACCCGCAAACCATGGATGAAATGATGACTATAGCCAAGGCATATGTAAAGCAAGAGAAGTCGATCGCCATGAATCACGCGGTACGAAAGAAACAGGAAGCCGTCAAGACAACGGACAACCAGGATGCTCGAAGTTCCAGGAACAGGGGACGATCAGGTCAGCCCTACTCTAGGGATGATCGTCGGGACGACCGCCGGGATGATCGCCGAGACCATGCACGAAGGTCTGACAAAATCCCGGGATTCATACTCCAGCAGGGGGGAAGCTGCCTCAAAACCCAAGCTGGATTACCCGGAACTTACAAAGACCTCGTCCCAAATACTGGAAACGGAAAACTTGAGGTTAAACACCCCTCGGCCAGTTAAAGACTCACCGTCGAAAGATAAGTCTAAGTTCTGTGACTATCACAAGGGGAACGGCCATGATACGAACGACTGTTTTCAATTAAAAAGGCAGATAGAGTACTTTGTCAGAACGGGTAAATTGGCCCACCTGGTCAAAGATGTCAAGCCAGGGCCCTCAGCCAGGGAAGACAAGGCAGCTGGAAAGAAGCCTAGGGAGATTAATACGGTACGACCAGAAGTAAGGCATGGCGCAAAAAGACGTTTTGAGAGAATCGAGCCATGGATGGAAACAGTAATGACAGTACCTCCTTATTACAAGGTTCTGAGCATGGAGGCACTGGTAATATCAGCCACCGTGGGGGATTATAGCATGAAAAGGATCATGGTGGATACGGGCAGCTCTGAAGATATCATTTACGAGCCATGCTTTAGAAGAATGACGAGTGAGGATCTAGAAAATGTTGGCACCTGCGCATGGCCCGGTAAAAGGATTCACAGGAGAAAGTGTAGAGCCGTTAGGCCAGTTAACGTTTCCAGTAACTATGGGGGACGGCTATAAAGAACGCACCATCCTGGTCACTTTCCTGGTGATACCGGCCACTTCTCAGTACAATGTGATCATCGGTCGGTACACCCTGGGTCGGATTGATGCTTTGGTATCTACTGTCAGAGGGTTTATAATGTTCCCAACTCCCCATGGTGTCGCCACCGTTGCTGTGTCCGACAGCAAGACCTGCCGTCAAGCACCAGCAGGAATCCAGGGACCGGAAAGATGGGTTTTGAGCGCGAAATACCCTGATCAAATGGTCACAATTGGAAATGCCCTTACACCAACAACACAGGAGAAGTTAAAACAACTGCTGAAACGAAACGTGGACGTGTTTGCTTTCTCACACGCCGACATGACAGGGATCGCCCGATCCAAGGCAGAACACAAGCTTTCTACTTACCCAAATGTGAGGCCCGTCACACAAAAGAGAAGAAGTATAGCTCCAAACAGGAGAGCCGCAGTGGTTCAGGAAGTCAAGAAGCTTGAAGAGGCAGGGATCTTGAGGAAGACCAAGTACCACACATGGGTTGCTAATCCGGTCATGGTGCGAAAACACGATGGGACGTGGAGGATGTGTGTTAATTATAAAGACCTAAACAGAGCATGCCCTAAAGATGCTTACCCACTCCCGGAGATAGATCTCAAGGTTGATTCCTTGGCGCCGTTCCAATTTAAATGCTTTCTGGACGCGTACAAGGGATACCACCAGATTCAGATGGCTAGGGAGGATGAAGACAAGATGGCTTTCCATACGGACGCCGGCATATACTGTTACACTAAAATGCCGTTCGGTTTGAAAAACGCCGGGGCGACGTACCAGAGGTTGATGGATCAGGCGTTTGAACAACAGATCGGGAGGAATTTGGAAGTTTATGTAGATGATTTGGTAATAAAGAGCCAAACAGAAGATATGATGTTGAATGACATTGAGGAAACGTTTAATACCCTCCGGGAATACAACATAAAGCTTAACCCTGGAAAATGCTCGTTCGGGGGTAGAAGAAGGGAAGTTCCTGGGAGTCATAGTGTCAAAGGATGGATTTAGAGTCAACCCGGAGAAAGTAGCAGCCATATGAAACATGCCTGCCCCTAAAACACTGAAAGAGGCTCAAACGCTCAATGGGAGATTGGCAGCCATCAACAGATTTCTCGTCAGGCATGCAGAACGGTCACTACCGTTCATTTCCACACTCAAAGACTGCTTAAATAAGAATAGGTTCAGGTGGACTGCCAAAGCGGACAAGGCATTCGAGGAAATGAAGGTGTTTGTAGGTAACCTACCCATGCTCACGGCACCACGCCCGGGTGAGGTTTTGAGGATGTATTTGGCAGCTGGTCATCGAGCAGTAAGTTCAGTCCTTCTAGTCGAAAGAGACAGATGTCAGACTCCAATTTATTACATCAGCCAGACGCTATCTGATGCAGAAACCCGATATCCAACATTGAAGAAATTAGTGTTGGCATTGGTGCACGCGTCCTGAAGGCTGCGACGATATTTCCAGGCTCACGAAGTGGAGGTTTTGACAGATTTCCAGCTAGGACAGGTTTTGAACAGGCCGGAAGTGTCCGGAAGACTTGCGAAATGGGCAATCGAATTAGGGGCACTTGATGTAGTCTTTAAGAAGAGAACAGCGGTAAAGGGGCAGGTGCTGGCTGACTTCATGACTGAGATCCCGGATGGAGAGGAAATCCCGCAGGTTATCCAGAGGGCAGAGGATGAGTTGGAAGAGGGATCTGCTTCTTGGCAATTGTATACCGATGGTTCTTCTAACAGCAAGGGCACCGGGGCTAGATTACTATTGGTAAGCCCTGATGGTACAAGGTTCCTCTACGCCTTACGGTTTGACTTCGAGTGTTCTAACAATCAGTCTGAGTACGAGGCATTGCTAGCAGGGTTACGAATGGCTTTGGCCATGGGTGCCACCCAGGTATACGCCCACGTAGACTCATTACTGGTGAATAACCAGGTTAATGAGTCGTATGAGGCAAGGGATGAATCTATGGTCAAGTACCTTGATAAAACAAAGGAGCTCATGGCAAAGTTTAAGAAGGTCACACTGCATCACGTCAGAAGACACAAGAACGACATAGCAGACGCTCTCAGCAAGCTGGCATCGTTCGGCACGGATAAAGATGTCCACATTGAAATCCTGAAACACCCGTCTACACAGGTGTCCACAATCCACTCCGTTCACGCGGTAGAAATCTCATGGATGACCCCCATTCAGAGGTACCTCACAGACGGGGCCTCCCGGAAGACAAAGCAGAAGCAATGAAGATCCGCACCAAGTCTCTACAGTATGAGGTTCAGGCCAGGGTCCTTTACAGGAAGTCTTACTTGGGCCCCGCTCTAAGATGCGTGTCTCCCGCAGAAGCACGGTACTTAATAAAGGACATTCATGCAGGTATATGCGGCATACACGCGGGACCCCGGGCAGTGGTGGCAAAGATAACCAATGCAGGTTATTATTGGCCCGGGATGCATAATATGGCCGTAGAGGAACTCAAGAAATGTGTCAGCTGCCAGAAGTATGCTCCGCAAACGTTGCGTCCGAAGAACAACTTGATCCCAGTAACGGCAGCATGGCCGTTCCAGAAGTGGGGCATAGATCTGGTGGGGCCTTTTCCCTTGGCCCCGGGAAAGCTCAAATACCTAGTAGTAGCCATTGACTACTTCACGAAATGGATCGAAGCAAAACCGTTGGCGAAGATAGAGGCCTGCAACATCAAGAAATTTTTATGGGAGCACGTAGTCTGTCGTTTTAGGGTTCCCCTGTATCTGGTCAGCGACAATGGCACACAGTTCATTGACAAACACTTACAGGAGTGGTGCAAGAGCATGAACATACAGCAGGTGTTCACATCCGTTGCCCACCCCCAGGGCAACGGTCAGGTTGAAAGAGCCAACAGGAGCATCCTTGATGGAATCAAGAGGCGACTGGATCAAGAGGGGAAATCTTAGGTTGATCAATTACCGCATGTCCTTTGGGCTCATCGAACAATGCCAAAGACCAGTAACGGAGAAACGCCGTTCTGTCTTACTTATGGCTCGGAAGCAATGATTCCGACAGAAATGGTGATACCTTCCGCCCGGCACATCGATCAGGGAGCCAATAATGATCAGCTGCTGCGCCGGAACCTCGAATCATTGGAAGCACGACATGATGAAGCTTATATAAAGGAGGCCAGATACAAGAGATTGTTGGAAAAATACTACAACAAAAGGGTGAAAAGTTGTTCATTCAAGACTGGCGACCTGGTCATGAGGGACAATGAGGCTAGCAGACAACAACCACAAGGAAAGTTGGGCCCCAACTGGGAAGGGCCTTACGAGGTCGCTGAAGACTTAGGCAAAGGGGCATACCGCTTGAAGCAGTTAGACGGCACCCAAGTCCCCAGGAGCTGGAATGCCGCCCAACTCAAGAAGTGTTACATATAAATAATATCTTGCAAACTTTTTTGTCTATAGTTTGATGTAAGTTCACCCGGCCGATAACCACGATATCCCGGGAAAACAAGTTTTTCATTAATAATAAGACGCCTACAACGGCATTTGAAATACTTACACGTACGTTCCCTTATAAACAATTTGCTTTTACAAGCAAACTTACAAAATAAAGGTAGGGGCAGGACAAAAATCCAACGCCTTCAAAGAATGACTTCCTACCACCTATACATAGCGCTATACTACCAGCCACACGAGGCTATTACATAAACTGTAAACACTAACTAATGCAACCCTCCAACATTGCAAACACCTCTGCAGGGGTGTATAGTAGTTCACCTTCAGGGTTGCAGGCAGGAGGAAGTATCCAGAGCTCTTCATACATCTTCATCTCCTCAGACTGAAAAATACAAGGCAGCACTTCCGGCTCCTTACCGGCCGCCTTACCATAAGCAGGCCCAGCAGCAATAGCCTCAGGGGCCACTGACATGTCATCATTAGACGAAGTGACCCAGGGAGATGAAAGACGTCTAGAACCACGCTGGTATACTAACCCATAGCGGTTGGGAGCAACTACACTGGACCAATCTACCCTGTTTTCATCCACTTCCAGGGGAGCTACAACAATGCTTGGGTCCAAAGAAGGACTGGTGGTTCCCTCTTCTATATGCTGTACACAATTGAGTGGGGTTGAAGGGGCATCCTTAAAAAGACGTCGGTAAACTAATCGACATTGCCTCGATGGGTTAGCTTCAGTCGACTTTAGGGGAGAATCTTCCAACTGATGCACAGCTTCATGTAGCATATCGATCTCACGAGATTGACGTTGCATCTCCCTCAATCCCTCGAGTGCATCAAGCTCCTTCAAATAACTTTTGAGTGAGACATACTTACGTGGCATGATGACGAGGTGAAAGGGTGCACGAATGCATGATATGAAACCCCCCTTATAAAGAAAATAAATGTGACAGTTAAGTGGTCATTGGGATTTTAAACAACCTGTAATCAATACACTGACACAGTCGCCTGACACGTAGATGTGACGGTTAAGCTGCAGTGCTGACATCACCAACATGATTACAAATATTAAATACCGAAATGACACTTCATCATAACCCACTACTTGAGCCTGGGCACGTATCATTACACTAGACAAACAAGTGGAAGTCACATCAATTATAGTGGAAAATTTACAAAGAACATTCAACAATTTCGGAGTACATCAGAGAAATAACAGACAACGGAAACATTACAAACAGAAAGCCACAATCATTCACTATCCGAGGAGCATGAGGACGAGCCTATAACCAATGGTTCAAGAGTCGCCCGGATATTAGACATACCCTCGTCACCAACTTGGCTTTGTAGTTGAGTAAGGGCGTCCAGGGAGTCGCTGCTCAAAGTGTAACATTTCACATTTATTCTTGTACGTTACGCCATCACATTTAATAAAACGTCAAGTTTCGTTTATCTCGTGTGCAATAATTATTTTTGTCGCGTTTGTGGAACCCTAATACTATATATATTATATATGTTATAACATTGAAATAATATCAAAAAATATTATGTCCTGGCCGGGAATCGAACCCGCGCCAAGACCGGGTCACACACACACAAGCTTAACCAACTGGGCTGGGCTTCACCATTGATATTATTCCATCGCGTTTTAATTATAAGAGGACTTCAAATCTTCACAGTTGACTCGCAAAGTCAACTGTGATGAATGGCTTGCCAAATTCATCAACAATAACTCGTGATTGATCCTTATATGGCAAACTTAGTTGATTACCGGCCCTATATGACTCGTTTACACGTCAATTAACAGCTAATCATTGACCAATTTCAAAACCCTACGCGTATGACATTAAACGTAGGTCAACCTTACCAATTAACCCAACCCATTGATCCCCACTATAAATTGAGCCTTGGCACAGCATAACAACTCGCTCACATCTCTCTCTTAACCTTCAATTACTTCTGAATCACTCTGATTGTGCTATACGATCAAACAGTTGACTTCTTGGGTTGACCACTCAATCGTACACGAAACAACACTGTGAGTTCTACTTTTTTTGTGGGTTTTATTAGTCGGCGATCACACAACATAAACCCTAACTTTAATCGGGTTCATAATGTCTGATTTGTCTGATTGCAGAATTAGGGTTCGTGGGGTTTAATTGGGGATAAAACTGAAATTGACATGTGTATTTATTTAATTATAAACGGCTTTCATCACAACCACTGGCCTAGGCCAAGTGGTTGTGACCAAGGGTTGCATCAACAGTCACCCGGGTTCGAGTCCCGGCTCTGACTCCCCCTTTTCTTTTCCTTTTTTAAAACAACAAACATATATAATATATATATTTCTTATAAAATTTATAAATTCATTTTTAAATAATAAAACCTTTTTATAAATTCTAAAAAAATTACATTCAGTAAATCTGAGTTAAAAGTGTTATTCACAATTTTTATTTTTCAAAAATTCATTTATTTAATATTTATAATAATTAAATCAATTTTATACCATTATATTTATAAAAATCCATTAAAATATCAAAATAACTTTATTAAATTCTACAAAAATTATCCCATGTTTATACAATGTTAAACTTTACTGAAATAATTTTTAATTCAGTAAAATCAATTATTTTATATTTTTAATCAATTTTTGTTAGATTTAATCATAATTAAATCATAATAAATTCAATTTTCATTATTTTTGCACCAAAATTTTACACAATTTAATTTTATATATTTAGAACAGAAATATGATTTTCAAAATAGAAATTCTTTAATTTTTGTATTTTTAAATATTAATCTTAATTGTTGGCAATTTGTAATAAATAGATTTAAAATCTATTTTTAAATAAAATAATTTTATAAAAATTATTTTTATACTCCAAACACTTTAATGTGTACATTCAAAATTCAAATTTTATAAAAAGACTTTCTTTTATTAATTATCGAATTTTCCTTTATTTAATTAACATTTTATTTTAAATTCAACAATTGATTATCCCCAAATCGAAACCCTAGGATATACTTATAAACTAGTTAGACTTAGACTTATTTGTTGCCTTATACATAGGGTAACACTTGGCAAACTATTGGGCTACTCTATTACTATATCTCAATACCAAAAACTAAACCAAGGTGAGTTTACGTAATCCTGTTTATGCGATTCTTTATACTTGCAACAATTTTAAGCAATTCAACATATATGTCTAGAAGTAAACTTTATTGCCTCATGTATTAGTCAACAGTTTCAACGAGTTTCAACGAGTTTCAACATTTACATAATCATTAGCTATGGCCAAGCCGGCGATACTCAATAATAGATCTATTGGATTGACAACCCCACCCGGATACGTGTACCTCCTACATAGGTCACGTGGGTGATTGTTATCGTTCAACATATTACTAAGGTGAACCGTAGATGACGGGATGGACCTAAACTAGTCGGAGGTTTGATTATGTCAACATATTATACTATGCATGTAGACTTAAATTTACGATAGACGTACGAATTGCTAGACTTTTATACTTAAACTATATGCTTAACATGGATTATGTATTCTCACCAACTTCTATTTGACCCCCCCCCCATTTTTACAACTCAACAGGTGATAATGATGCTTGAAGATTAGAGTACTTATGAAGAAATAAGGAGTCTATGCATGCTTGATTCTTGTGTGATGTATTAGATTTCCACATTCAAACTCTTATGTATTTCAATTTTGGATATTTACAATTTAATATTTATTTCAATTAAAATTTGGTTTACCATGTGCTACTGTATACTCATCAATACGTGACACCTCGATGTTTCCGCCATCGGTTGGGGTGTTACACAAAGCTTCCAGGGCCCTTGAAGTTCGTTGTTCAACCTTCTTCTCATGGTCAGTAGCGTCCGGTAGTTTTCTGCCAAGGGATCCAATACGGTGCCCGTGCATCAGTCCATCCTGGTACCCGGACTCTACAGCGGTCCGGTAGAAATCATTAAGTCGTTGCTGGTACTGAGCACCCCCCCGGACATAACTCCAGGAAGCCGGAAGTCCCTTTGATATTAGCCAATCACGGTCAGCCTCTAGGGCAGTTACCCGGGTTTGACTAGCCGCCAATTGCTTTGTAAGGCTTACCACATTGTTGTTGGCAGTCTCAACATCACTCTTGTATGCGTTGAGCTGTTGCAGCATGGAGTCCCTCTCCTCCTCCGCCCTCCTAGCACGAGATTCATAACCTTCAATGTCCAGAGCTAATTGTTGGTATCTCTCTAGGTCGGCCTTGGCCTTGGACGTGTTCTCCTTCTCTGCCTGTAACTCCTTTTCAAGGAGTTTCACACGGTCTTCCAAAAGCAGTACACGCCGGACCTGCTGATCCCGGCGGCGTAAGAGCTCAAGCTTCTCGTCATTATGGGTATTGATCAGTCGGGTTTTGTCCCGCTCATAGGTGTCTCGAACAGTTGATAAATTAGCAAGCTGCCTCTAGCAGTCACCCAGGGATTTCAGCAAAGCTTCTGCTTCCGTTGACAGCTTGCTATGAGAGACACGGGTATCAAACAGATCCCCCAGATCAGAACGCCAACGACGCAACACTTCATAAATGGAAGCACTAGCGTTCACGCTAGACCCGAGAGCATTTTCGGCAAGCTGGGCATTGTCCAACCCTTGAAGGTAATATCGCTCTGCCGGAGGGAAGGCATGATCCGCCTAATGCCTGATAACATCCGGACTAATCAGCCGGGTGGATTGAGCAATCTTCCACCCAGGAGCATACTTAGTGTCCGGAAGGGACGGGTGCCAGCTAATGCCCGGGGCATAGACATTGGAGGGAACCTCCAGCGGTCCCGTTAGCTCCGCACCTAATGGAACAGTCCCGGATCTCATGCCACCAGGAAATCCCACGGGATGATGCTGCACATCATATAATAGTTCGGTAAAACTCCCCCGGGGCATATCGCCAAACGTAGCACCGCTGGAACTCCCAGAATAAAACCCCGGCTTCACAGAAGAAGACGTAGACGCAATAACCGGAGTAGATGCAATATCCAGTGAAGCAACTGCTGTACTTAGCGGTGACGGTATAGCCGTGGAGCTTGGTGAAACCGTAACACCGATGGATATGGTGTCCAGAGGTTCCGCCATAACAATCAGCCGGGGCGTTGTAAGGGTGGTTGAAGCAGGATTGGATGACGAAGTAGTCAGTGACTGGAGAGCAGCAGATGATGCAGTCTCAGGGGCACCCATGCCCTGCCCCAGCCCAGCTGCAGAAGAAGCACCCTGAGTCATACCCTGTTGTGCCGAAGCACTCTCATCCAGCAAACAGGCACCTGGGTACAATGTAATAGTAATTGTGAATCCTGAAAGGGAAAACAAAACATGAGTAAAGGTGTACGACCCTTACCGAGGTTTTTCTCTTTGCTGGCTAGCAGCTCGCGCCGGTTCTCCAGAAACGATCCAACATCAGGAGAATCGGTTTTCCTTTTCCGGGACTTTTTCTTCTTTTCAAAAGCGGTATTGACAGGTTCTGCAACACTGAGAGGATCCGGATCTAGTGGCGGCTAAGCTGGCGTCTCGGTGGCACCAGCCTCAATGCTCCCGGGGATATCATCGGCCGGGCGATCGGGAGGAGGTTGGGACAACGGGGCAGGAAGCACAAAGTTCTTAATTGTCTGGCTGAGAACATCGGCTTCATCCTCACCAAGGAGACGGTCATGCTCCCGCAAATGGGGAATAGCCTTCGGATCTATGGCGTAAAAGTAATGCCACTCGTCTGCATAAAAAGCAAAGATTACAGCTCAACAAATACACCATTGTATATAAAGTGGTGTAAGAACGCATACCTTGATCTTGTCGGCGGTACTCGGGATATACAGTATCATCCACCCAAACGCGGCTCATGCCAACGGCCACGAGGGCTCGCTCAGGTATATGAGTACAAGGGGTGGGATGGTTCACCAATGCCAGGTACAGGGGATGCTTCTCAAAAACAGCAGCAGCAGGGCACTCATCGGCAAATTTTGTTTTGCCTTCAGGGGTTTGCACCGGAGCAACAACTGGCAATACACGTTCGTCGATGAAAAAGAATTTTCGCTTCCAGTTTTTATCCTGTACATTGGAAGGGAAATTTTCGATGCAAGAAGGAGCGCCTGGACGGCGGTCAAAGGTAAAGTACTCACCTTTGTAAACAAGCACATATAATACCCGGAACACCTCCAACTGGGGGGACATACCCAAACCCCAGGTACAGAATTCGAAGTGTTTCACCTTAATCAACCCTAATGGATGTAGTTGGGAGATATTGACCTTATAATATGACAACAAGTCGACCATAAACTGGGTCACGGGTAACCGGAAGTGGCAAAACTTGAAGAATTCAGCATACAATGTAATCTTCCCAGGTTTGAGGGGAAAAGCAATATCGTTGGGTTCTGGGCAGGTAGGATTCCATTCCGGCAAAATACGCCACTCAGCAAGAAAGGGTTGTAGTGTCGTTACCGACCAACTCGTATGTATCTTGGCAATACTCGTGGTGGTTCGTGATGTGCTAGCTTTTGGAGCCATTGGGGAGGATAACTGGGGGGAACCGGTTGAAATGGATAGATACCCCAACTCTCCTGGCCACTAGCCAATTTATAGACGTTTGGAGCAGACGGTTTGAATTTTAAATTGAACCGCCAACAGTCCAACCCTTGAGTTGCTCAGACTGTTAAAACGGCTGAAGCGACAACTCAGGGTGACGTCACATCACGTGCCTTACCCATGCGACACTATTCTCTATAAAGATTTTCATATGAATTAGTTGTGTCCACTAGTTGACATAATTTTTTCTCCTTTACTCTCCTTTCAAAGCCTAGTAATAATCAAGTCTGCTTATCACTAGACTTGGGGGGACATGACGAGGTAGGCCCAATCTAGATGGATTAGCCCGTACCACATAAAGGCCTAACTAACTTTGGGCCGGCCCATTAACAGACTCGGACCTCTTAGGCCCAGTTCGTTGAGTCTCGGCCAGAAAGCTGATAGGCTCAACCCCATACCCGAGGTTTGGGGAAAGAAGCTTCGAATGAGAGATAATGCTTATCTCCACAAAGACCGGGGAATCAGTTCCTGGAGACGAGCCCGAAGAGGCGGTAACGAGAAGGATGACAAGGTTATAAATAGATGTAGGAGGTAAGCGAGAGGATTCATTCACACATTCACGAATAGCTTTCATATTATTTACTCCCACCACCAATACTTATTCTCATGCCGTAGGGTGGTCACAGGAAATTCCCCATTCCTGTGACGAGTCCTAACGGTGTTCTGTTTTGCAGGCATTTAGGTCCAGTCACCTGGGTCATCAATAGCCGGAACATTACTCTTTCCTACTTAGAGAGGGTTATACTAAGGTATTTACTTCTTCAGAACACAAACAAGTGTTTGTGAACACAAACGAACACAAAGAAGTGTTCATGAACGGAAACAAACATAAACAAATCTATGTTAACTTTCGATAAGAACGAAACATATACTTAGCAGTGAGCGTGAAGACTAAAAGTAGGGTTATTGATCTCATATAGTCATATATTTACCTACATAAATTATTTGATTATTTATTTATTTGGGTAAAATAAATAAAAATAAAAGAATATAAAAAATTATAAAAATAAAAACACTATTAAACTATTGAACACAAACGAACACGTTACCGAACGTTCACGAACATAAACGAACGAACATGGCCTCAGGTCGTGTTCGTTCATTTAATAAACAAACAAAAATTTTTGTTCATGTTCGTTCATTTATTAAACGAACGAACACAAACGAACTTCCCGCCGAATGGTTCATGAACTGTTCGCTGAAAGTTCGGTTCGTTTGCAGCCCTATGCATAGTCGTTACTAATTATATCATACATTACTTTAACACTCTGTTCCAGAGTTTAATTAAAGGATGAAAGAGAAATGATCTCACTCCTCTTCCTTTCTCTCCAGTTCCTTTCAAATTGAAAATATTAAAAATCAACCTAAAAACCTTTTCATTATCCCTCTCATTCCCTCCTACAAAAAACTCTGAAACACATTTTTTCTCCACTTTCTTTTCAATATTTTCTCTTCTATCCTTTAATGAAACTCTGAAACAGAGCGTAGAGTAGAAAAGAGAAACTGCCAAATGCCAATTACGGATTTTATTTTAGTATAAATTGCATAGATGGTCTCTATGAACTATTCTATAGTTTGCCCTAAATCACAAGTATCGTCTAATTTACTCTTCGACTTTACCGCTTCGACTTGGTGGGTTAGGCCTCTCCTCAGCCCGGGACGTGGCTGCCTATGCTTTTTTGGCCTCCAGATCCCAGTCCTGGGGGCTGCAAGACCACATATTACGTAACAGTGGGGTTGCTCACGCTGACACAGATTATTCTGGCACTATTGCCCTTTTACAACGATCCCTTCCTGACTTTGATAT
Source organism: Ambrosia trifida (assembly GCA_028751855.1). Classification (NCBI taxonomy): domain Eukaryota; kingdom Viridiplantae; phylum Streptophyta; class Magnoliopsida; order Asterales; family Asteraceae; genus Ambrosia; species Ambrosia trifida. The sequence goes on along the minus strand of CM054123.1, from coordinate 32,587,799 downwards.
TGGCGGTTTCTTTAATAAGGACACCGCCCCCAAAAAGCCACAGAAAACTCTGGCGAATGCTCTTTATAACCGAATCGCACAAAGTTTGGAAGAGGATTTTCGTCTGTCCGTCCGACAGAAGGCCGTCTTAGAATGCCTGCAAAAGCCTCACGCCCAGGATTTCCTTACTGTGTTACCTATTGAAGGCTTGGGGCAACGAATGTCGGCAGTAGAGTACAGGGCAATCCTTAAATACCGGTTGATGATACCTATTTTCTCCGATGATGAAAATTGTCCGGTCTGCCGCAAAGCATGCCTTGATAAGTATGGGGAACATGCGTTACATTGTAAGGAATTGCCACGGTTTAAATATCGGCACGATTTTGTCCGGGATGCTTTGGCAGACATTCTTAGAAGAGCGGGGATCTCCGCAAGAAAAAAGGCGTCAGTTAATTTTCTCACAGACCCCACAGAGGGGAGGTCCACCTTGCGCCCAGCAGACGTCTTAGTTTTTGGCTGGGAAGGTGGGAAACATGCGTGCGTTGATCTTACCAGGGTATCCCCCCTTGTTGGGCTTCGGGATAGTGGGTTTGTGGCCGGGCAAGCGGTCATGAGAGCTGAATCCAAGAAAGTGGAAAAGCATGCTAAAGCATGTGAGGATAATCAACATGTTTTCGTTCCCTTGGCCTTCGACACGTTCGGTTCTTTGGCACCGGAGGCGGTGCGGTTTTTGGCTCGGGTTCAACGAGTAGTGCACAACAACTTTTCCACCCCCCAAGGGCGGGGTTTTGTTTTTAGCAGATTGGGATTTTCTATTCAAAAAGGGGTGGCGGCGCAGCTTGTTGCCCGCCTACCTACCATCCTTATGTAATTTACATGTTTTTGTCAATGGAAATTAACTATTTTTTATTAAAATTTACTCTTTATTCTAGAATTATTAGTAATTAAATCATGAAATTACACTCTTAGCTCCTTGAAACTCAAAGACAATTATGAAAAGTTTCATAAAAGATAATATTAAAAGTGACAAAAATTATCACGATTAATCCATCAATAAAGGTAACATCCGTCAGTGAAGACTTGTAAAGAGATTGGGTGTGTGTAAATATTGCAACGGCCGATCACCGTTCATTATTATTGATTGATCACATTAACATTTCACTGACAGACCATAGACAAATGTTACAGCCTGATCATTGTGGAAATATAAGCAACAAATGGTTCATCAATAAACCAGCGATGGAACCGTCACCAGCATATGGTTCACTACCAAGTTAGCGATACACAGATCATTAACATATCACCAGCCTCAAGCTCACATTCATCGAAAACACTTGAAAAGTCTGAATAAAATTTTACTTAAAATTTAAGCATTATACATAATTTGCCTAGCCCTGTGACTTTTATTTCCTATAATGTTCATGATGTCTTAATAGGAGATTTGGCGGTTAAAAGGAGATTTGGCGGTGACTATAGACGGATTTTTTTTTTTTTTTTGAAAGGCAGATTTCATTTAACCAAACTGGCAAAAGCGAGTCCTCAAAACAAGGACCACACAAAAACCAAAATTACGTCAATCCAAGAGAGGACTTGCACCAATCATTCCAATCTATACATTTAAATTTATATCTATTTCAAATAAAAAAACAAACTTAATCTCACCCTGGAAAGATCCTCTCATTTCTAGCCATCCAAATACACCAAAGGGCTGTGATAATAATACAATAAACTACCATTTTGTCTAACCTTGGAATCTTTAAATATTTCGGTAACAACAACAAATCCTTGATGTCAAATGCGAACCAAGGCTGCAGTCTGCACCACGAAGCCAACCTGTCCCAGACCTCGGCAGTAAACAAGCAGGCTGTGAACAGATGGCTTGCAGTCTCCTGCACAGAGTCACAGAAGGGACAACATGTATTCGGAAGCTCCATCCCTCGTTTTATAAGTTCCAGCCGCGTGGGAAGTCGATTAAGTTCAGCTCGCCAGGCCAAAATACTGCACTTAATCGGCACCCAACCATCCCACTTTAACTTAAAGCACGGATCAACATTCCGACTGTCCACAATAAGTTTTCTAGCATCGACCACTGTAAAACGCCTCTTTTGGCTCCCATCCATTTCCAGGAGTCATTCCCCTCCACCCATTTAAAATCGAACAAGATGGCAAGCAACTCAAACAGTTCAGCCACCTCTATTTCCAGTGCAGGTTCTGAACGCCATTTCCATTTCATCGTTTTAATGCCGTTGTGTGAAATACATCTGTCCGCCACGCAGCACAATTTTTGGGCCGGTTTCTAATTTAAAAAGATTAGGGAAAACATACCGAAGGGAACATCTTTAAGCCACGGATCATACCAAAATCTAACACTTAAACCATTTCTAACTTGTCCCCACAGGAAGCTATTAAACATTTTACCGGTTTGCATCCTCCTCTCCCCAATCTTCAGAATCTCTTTCCAGCAACCACGAAACGTCGATTTTAAAGGTAATAATGTCCAGCTTCTTGACCCTCCATGGCAGCCATCAATAATCTTTTTTCACAGCCCATTCAATTCCTTCTTATACCGTCAACCCCATTTAAGTAAAAGAGTGATATTAGCATCTTCTAGACGGTTTATACCTAAACCTCCCAAATGCTTTGGCCTCGCCACCTTCTCCCACACGACCCAATTAATTTTCCTATCTTCATTAGAACCCGCCCACAAAAAAATTCCGCATAATACCTTCCAAGTTATTAATGACCGATTTAGGAGCTTTGTAAAGGAAGAAATAATAAACGAGGAGATTTTCAAGGACCGATCTAATTAACGTCACTCTCTCTCCTATAGAAAGCAATTTTACCTTCCATGACGAGAGTCTCAATTCCACCACCTCAATCACCTTGGCCCAATTGTTAACACGATTCATATTGGCACCCACTTTAATCCTCAAATAGTTAAACGGGATCGAGCCTCGTCTACAACCCAACAGTACACTTCCAACATATCATCAACCTCTACATCATTTGTAACATTCTAAGTCCTGAACATAAATAAAAACACCTGAGCACACGGGCCGTTTTCTCCAGATTCTCCCAGGACCACTCTCTAATAATAAACGCATCATCCGCATAAAATAAATGATTAATAACGATACCCGAAATATTAACCCCGAACATTTCACCAACATCTATAGCTCTATTCAACATCCAAGTCAAAGCCTCCATTACAATTAAAAACAAGAATAGCGATAACGGATCACTTTAGCGAAGACCCTTTTCGCATTTAAACTCAAAAGTGGGCGCTCCGTTTACTAAAACCGAGGACCGCACCGACTCGAGAATACCTCTCACCCAAAGGCACCATGTATTAGGGAAGCTCATCTACGACATAATATAAATCAAAAAATTCCAATTAACGTTATCATATGCTTTTTCAAAATCGATCTTCAACGATAACGCATTTTTATTATTTTTCTTCAAGCACACTACAGGAAATGAGGGTTTTAGCGGCGATTGGTGTCGCCGCTAAAGCTAAGTTGTTGTTGTTTTTTTTTTTTTTTTTTTTTTTTTTTTTTGTTGTTGTGTAGTGGCACTCCATTCTTTCAGAAACAATGAGAGGGCCATTCAATGAAGCAAGGGCTATTAAAAGCTTGTTTATTTTTATTTTTGGCAAAAATATGTTGGTAATTCATGGAAAAATTTAATCGGTGAAAGTCACATAACCTTTGTAAAATTGGCCTAACACCGTGGTAAAAGGATAAGTAATATATACTCTTGAAGATGATATCTAAATTTTGAAATTAATTGTTTCTTTAAAGTGTAAAGTAGAATATACTGTTATCATGGATGTAAATAATGTGTATCGTTGACAAAAAAAAAGTACGAAGTAGTGGAAAACATACATCGATTTTTTTAAATCTAATTACTCGTGTTGTATTGCCATAAACAAACTAGTAAAACTTATAGAAAACAAAAATTAAATGAGTATTGATCTGTTTGTTTTTTTTGAACCATTTACAGATTAATAGAGCACATTTCACGTACGCATAGGCCAACTATTCCAACCTAGCTTTTTGGGCAAGAAAACAATCAATTGCTCCCGCTTTCTTTCTTTATAGTATAAACTAGTTTATACCCCGGGAGCGTCCCGGGTTGAGAAATCTAAGTAAAGTGAATAAAATTAAAAGTATCTAAACTATAAAAATGGCAATCGCCAATATATGATTAATGAATATTATTATTATTATTATTATTATAATTATTTTAAACAAATCTCTGCCATAAGTTATCATATTTTAATATAAAAAAAAGGTAATTGGGTCAGGTATCACCTAATCCCAGGCCCGACCCAAACCCACAATTTTTTTTAAACTAATTCCAAACCTGACACAATACCTGTCGGGTTACAAAAAATAGTCGTTTTTTTTCTCCGTTTTTATATAGCGCTATGGTACTCGTTGTAAAGATAATAAAACGCTCGTTAATTTGGTGTAATTTTTTTCTTTAAAAAATCTCGTATATAAAAGATATTAACATTTAAAAGTTATGAGAGGAAACATGAGAGAGAAAATAATAAAGTTTTAATAGGTATTTAATAAATTATGTTAAATCATATTTAAACTATATTTATTTCTTTTTTTTAATTGGTCTAGAGTTGTCACATCACATCCTATGTGGCATCTCTCAAAAGAGAGATTGCATAATATTATGACATGTCATTAAAAATGCTATGGTTTATTATATACACTAGATTATACCCCGGGAGCGTCCCGGGTTGAAAAATTTAATATGATACATCAATTTTACATATGAAATAGACTGATATATAACTCTAATATTAATATCTAACAAAAAACAATGTACAACTCCAATGCTAACACCTAACCTAAAAGAATGTAGAACTTCAATGTAACTCTAATATTAACACCTATCCTAAAGCCTAAACAAATGTACAACTCTAACATACTAATATTGATACCTAACTTAAAACAACGTATAACTCTATTAACCTATTCGGCTCTGGTTGAAAAAAAAATCATATTTACTGATTTGAACATAATTAGTGACTTACCTATACATAATTAATGATTTACTTGAACACTTTGTGTTTTTTTACTGTATGAACAAAACCCCACAAAAAAATAGTCATTTTTTTCTCCGTTTTTATATAGCACTATGGTACTCGTTGGAAAGATAATTAAACGCTCGTTAATTTGGTGTAATTTTTTTCTTTAAAAAATCTCGTATATAAAAGATATTAACGTTTAAAAATTATGGGAGGAAACATTAGAGTGAAAAATCCAATTTTGTTTTTAAATTTTTTTTCTCCTAAAATATCTCAATGCCACATGGGATGACACATGGCACACTCAAGGAAGAGAATGCCTCTTTAAGTGACATGTCATTAAAATGGCTTTGGTTTATTATATGTATAGATTAAAAAATATTTTTTTTAGAAGTAAATTTCATTCAAACACCACGCCAGCTACCCTGTCACGAGGAGAAACAGTGCTGCTAAAACCAAGGGTCAGTTACATCATAAAGAAATTTCACCATTTTGGCCAATCTATATCTTTACATTTGTGCGTGTTCTTATAACATAGAAAACCTATAGATTTCAAATCCGTCATGATATCCGCCATCTTAATCCCTTTATTTGAAAAAAAAAAAATCCATTCATGTTTGTGAGCAAGCTTCAATTCTATTCTATAAAACATTAAATGTTTGTTTTGTTAGCTAGCTTTTTTATTCAAGTTGTTTTACACATATATCATATATGGATAACAATTTATGACACATGACACAAATAAACTTATAAATAGAGTGAGTTATTAATGACGTGTTAAAAACGACTTTAACCTGTGTAGTTTGTTTATGTATGGCACGGGTATAGGATAGTGTTTCAATATGTCATGTGTGACATGTTTTGCTGAACGACTTGTGCATGGTCGGGTTGGTTCAAACCCACTAATTATATAAGTCAATGCACCACGACACATTTGGTTGATTTTAAGATATTAATATTGTAAAAATAATATTAAATGATTATTGCTTTCAAAACTAAAATAAAATTTATATCTATGCAGTGTATTTTATAAGAATAAGAATTGCTTGGATGTGTATGAAGGAATAGTAACTCACATTCAAGTCCACCAAATCAGTCAAAACCATAACTAAACAATGCTTAATCATTACCATTACTCGTATATATTGCTTCGTCATTTTACTTGCATAATTTGTTCCACCTAAGTTTCAATTTATTATTGGTTTCTTGCATCATTAGAGATTCCCTTGTTTCTTAATGTGAAAAGTTTCGCTTCTTAAGCATGTGATACTGATTACTGAAAATGTTTTAACGATCATGTGTCGTATTATTGATCAAATAGTTACATATGTTAATGGTTATATGGTAAATGATAAATTGATAATAATAAAACTACTTTCAAGATACCATCTAAAATAACATCATAATCCATAATGTCTAAAAGTTGCAAATCAAATTCATTGATTAATAAAGAAGTTTGTTTGCGAATGTGAAAAAACAAAAAAAGTAAACTAGTCACATGGGGTAGGAATGGTTCCCCTTATCGTTATAGGTCACATCGTCACTAAACTCATTTTATCACACCCAATCAATTTGTGTTACCTCAACTTTTCACATTTTATCACATCCATTATTAAGCACATGGGACGCTCTAGCTATCACACCATCACTAATATTACTAAATCGTTGCCCACCAATCCCAAAAAAAAAAAAATAAATAAATAAAAAATCAATCGTAACATTACACCTCATCTCTCAAACAAACCACCCACCATATACACCTCGATGTACGTAACAACCGTGATGGTTATTGTCCATCACATGGGTGAGAAGGTGATGTACAACAGCGATCACAACTTCACATAGTTGTATCACGGAACATCGTGATTGCTCCAATGGTGGATAACGGACCGTCCTGATTGCTCCAAAGGTGGATTATGTGAATGCAAGTCAATATTTCAATTCACTTTTTATTTTTTAAATGCACTTTATAAATAGCACGTGTCAAAATGTAGATCTAAGCCTGTGTTAAAGTAGTTTATGAGGAAAAAATATATATTTTCTTAAAAAGAACTCTATTTTCAATGAAAGGTATATCACATTGTTTACTAAAAATAACTAAACAAAGAATAAATTTTTACCATAATACGTATTTATTTAGTTTTAAAAAATATGTGGGCCTATGAAAAAAATAATAATAATAATTTCATACAAAAGAAAAGTTCTCCTTAAACCCTATATAAACCCTCTATATAAAACATCATTCTTTAAAACAACCAAACCAAAACATGGAACAACAACTATCCACCTTGTTTTTCTTCTTGATCATCTCTACAACCGTATTACTACCATCAACCAACACAGGCCACCCCTTCCCACCACCAATCGACGAAACCGCTTATATCCGAACAAGCTGTTCGACAACCCGCTACCCCGAAACCTGCTTCTCCACCCTCTCAAAGTACTCTAGAACCATCAAACACGACCCCAGCCGCCTCGCCACGTTGGCAATCCACGTAGCCCTAACAAACGCAACTCGCATGGCGAATTACGTGTCCAAGATTTCCCTTTACAAATATTCGGACAACACGACGGAATCCGCGGCTGTTCGTGACTGCTCGTCCGTGTTTGCGGACGCTGTGGATGAGATTTATAAGTCAAAAAAACAAATGAAGAGGTTGGGTTGGACCGGTGAATCGGTTAGGTTCCAGCTCAGCAACGTGCAGACGTGGATGAGTGCTGCGTTGACCAACGAGGACACGTGCACTGACGGGTTTGATGACGTGGAGGATGGTGATGTGAAGGATGAGGTTTGTGGTCGTGTGTTGGCGGTTAAGGAAGTTACAAGTAATGCTTTGGCGTTAGTTAATAGTTATGCAGATACGATAGCGGTTTAATGTTAGCGATGGTAACACGTGATCGTTTATCTATAGGATAAATATATTATACTTGCACACTATAGGATTTGAACTCTTAAAGTTTTTTGTTGCGAGTGTTTGTTGATGGTGAAATGGAATGTTAGCTTTTCTTATAATTGTGTGTGACGGGTGAAGCAAATATATTGGGTGTTCGGTAATTATTTTGATGATAATTTGACGTATTGCGTATTTTTTTTAATGACAAATATTTCATACTCCTATATTGAATCAAATAAATTATAGTATATTACTTATTTACTTGCTTAGGATTGAACCTAAATCTGCTAGATACTACGAGGCAAAAGTTTCGATCAAGTGAGCTACCTTACATTGGCTTGATGTATTGCGTATGTGTGATATGTTTATATACATCATAGGTTAGAATTGTTTGTTAGCGTGCTATTTATATTATATAGGATCTGTGAGATATTTTTTTCTTTTGTTAGGTAAGTTCAAAGGTTATTACACTAGTGTTTTTCAATTGATTACTTATCAATTTTCTATATGCAAAATGATTTAATTATTTGGTTTTTGCTTAGGGTTTTTTGCTTAATAGCATTCACCGGCATATGGTTCACTAGCAAGTTAGCGACGTAAGGTTCATCGAAATATCATCCGTCTCATGGTCACACTCAACGAATTTAAAATGATTAAAAAGTTTAAAATGAAATTTCAATCCATATCTAATCATTATAATTTGCAGAGCTGGTTCTGATGATTCAGGTGCCTAAGCCGAGCCTAGAAAAAAAATGCCCTTACGAATTATATAATTTTTTTTTTAAACTTAGAGTAATATTATAACAATAAACATAATATAGTACTAGTGGGAATGTCCGCGCGTTGCCGCGGTGTTTATGTTTTCTTGTCGCACGTTGCTCGACGATTTCACATTTTACACTATTATGGTAGTTTTTCCATCGTTCCGTTCTATGTTTGGCTATGTGCAGAGTACCTACATAATGAATTGTCATGAATAGGGGATTCGAAATATTTTTGGGTCAAAATGGGTATACCCAAAATAGGTTCCAGCAAGATAGGTCTAGTTAAAATCAAGGAGATTGATGAAGGATAGAGAAGATATCAAGTTGGGATGAAGAAGCGGTGAGCTTTGCTTTAGTAAATTGGAGTCCATGTAACTAAAAAAGAGAGTGCGGAGAAGTTTTCTAGCCGCCCAGTATGAACTCCTTATGCAATGCTTTACTTCTACCCATCTTGACCCATTCAATGCCTTAAGCTCTCTGGCCTCTGCACATATTGACCTGTCCACATCTTTTACTCTCATTACTTCTACCCATATAGGCCCAATGCAAAATACTTAACGACCCAACTTGACCCAAAATGTTATGAAAATACCCCCAAAAGTTGATAATTGGGTCACTATTGCCAGGCCTAGACCAATAATTAATAAACCATGAACTATACTTCCAATAATAATTTCAAAAGTCAACGCACAATCACGATGGCATTTTTAACTTGGGCAAGCATCTCCGCAACTCCAATGGATATGCTTAAACAATGCAAAGAAAGAATTAGATGGTTACCAATTTATAATGGAAAAGAATATAGAACGACAATGGAAAAAAACAAGTTAAGAGTCAAAAGTCAAAACAAACTACGAAATAAGAATATGAATTTTAAAAAGTAGAGGCTAATAGTGTTATGAGGCATACTGATTCACTGATTTAATCAATCTAACCGAATTCAATAAACATATACTCCTAACATTATATAACCTTTAAAAAGCAAAAGATACAAAACATAAGAATAATGTAATTAAAAAAATACATAATAGGTAGAAAATTTCTATGCATTTCATATTAGACCATCTCCAATGGGTGCCCTTAGGCGCCCTTAACTGCCTAGTCAGCTGCCACATCATATCCTTACAAATCCTTATAGATCCTTAAAAATCCTTACAAATCCTTAAAAGCCTTCAATTTCATCTCCAACCATACAAACACCCTTACATATCATTAAATTTTACACATCATCACCCATTTTTTATTTAAATTTAAATAAATATAAGTAAGAATTTGAAGTAATAAAATATATATAAATAAAAACATAATATTGAAATTGCCTTATTTTTAACTCATTAAGTATTGGGAAAATGGCTAAAATAGCCCGTTGACCGTGCGTTTTGCATAAATGGCCCTCTCCCGGCTCTTTGGAGAGACCGGTCATGGTTTCCAAAACGGCTGAACCGTCTTCCGAGAGCCTTTGGTTTCCAACCAGTAGGAACCCAACACATGGCGGTTACGATCCCGATGTTTGCCACCCGTCTCCCGTGGCGCCCTTGAGAACTGTCAGGGCCGCAAAGCCGTCTCCGGTGGGGTCCCTGAGACGGTTCACCAACGGCTCAATTGAAGCCGTCTTTGGCTCGGCCTAGTCGAATCCATTTTGGCTGAACCGTCTCCAGCCATTAATAAATTTAAATTTTTTTTTTCAAATTTAGTTTGGGTATAAATATGTAGGTTTGTTTGAAAAAAAAACGCATTTATCTTTCTTTCCACTATCATCTCCTTCAATTAATCAAAGCCAAAATGTTTTACCAAATCAAACAAAATCTTCTCAAATATTCAAAGGAAACATATCTTCTAAAATATTCAACACGGTTCAAGGCATATATCTTTTTGATTATTCGACGTGTTTTTGAGTTTCAGAAAACCTGAATATTTTTTCGGTTAAAATTATGCCACTTTTTAAACCTAAGCCTTTGGGATTTATCTAATCCCATTCAATGGAAAATTTCTGCTCCTCTCCCCGCTTACCTAAATTATCATCATCAACATCCACACCCCTTTCACCCGTTTTCTTTGGCCTTAAGTTGATGTCCAATCACTTGGGAAGACATTTGGAGCGAAAGGTTGAAGTGATGGATAGGTTTCGGTCGGAGTTAGTGAGAAATAAAGCGAAAAAGGCTTCGGTTGGATTGTTGTTACATCTACATAATACTACTTGGATTGTTGCTGCATCTACACGTGGGTTAACCCGTGTAATTTGCATCTACGATTTGGTAGTCTATTTTATTGGCAAGTTCATCCTCTTCCTAAATCTCTATCATGATCTTCTGGATCATCCGTCTTTTACATGTACAAGACGGTCGGATGTGATATTTAGGAGAGTTTGTTCTTTGTCTTGTCTGGACCGTTGGTAAGCATCTTTCTGTACATATATTTATGTATTAAGGATGACGAAGATGAGACTGGACAGTGGGTATAAAGCACACTGGGAAAATATATCTCGGCGGTCCAAGCAACGGAAATGTCTCGGTGTTCGACATGAGACTGGACAGTGGGTATAAAGCACACTGGGAATTAATGTCTCGACGGTCCAAGCAACGGAAATGTCTAGGTGTTCGACGTGTTGAACGACTTCGTGAATTATTATTGTTTGTATATTGTAATTGTTATAATAGTTTAGTTGTTGTATTTTTATTGGATCCCTATTATTATTTGTTTAAATCATTATTTGTTTAAGGTCATGTGTTCTCTACTTTTTGGGGTTACGGATTTATAAATTTAAACAAAACAATCCCTTTAAACAATATAAACTTAACATAAACATTTTATTAAAACGTAAATAAAAGGAACATTAAAAGTAAAAAATAAAAAAAAAAACTAATCCAAAGCCTCGGGGACATCACGAATCATCTGCCACGCCGACAAATGAGTAAAGGGTGGTCGGCCCGAAAACTCGTGCTCAATCTTGGCATGTTCAAGTTTTTCATGGTCCGCAGTCTCTTGTGGGAGTTCACGGACAGCGGTTTGATAGAACCCCTCGAAGTGACGACACTTATTTTGCAAGTCCGTCCACTTCCGGTTGAGAGACTCGGTTGACCTGCTTGAACCTCCAACCAAAATTTTGAACTCGTTGAGCACGAGTGGCCAAATGGACCCTCGACGTGGTGGGTTTTCTTTAACAGTCTTCCAAGCGGTGCACAGGGCAATTTCTTCTTCTTCCGTCCACGGTTTGGGTGCCATTGTGATTTTGGGTTTGGTTTTCTTTTCAGTGACGGTTTGCTGACGGTCTGTAAAAGGCAACCGTCTATTGGCTTTATATAGGAGGGATATATGCGGGTGGGTCAACCATTCAATAGGAAATGTCAAAAGATTTCATAGTAAAAGTTAAAACACTTTATAAAACACTAAATAAATTAAAACACTTTATTAATAATAAAAATTACATTAAAAAAAACATTACAGAAAATTATTTTTAATAAAACCTAAATATAAATATAATCACGTAACAAATGCCACGCGGAAACATATCCAAAGTCTTCGTCGTAGTCCAACAAGTAGTCGATTTTAGCCAATTCAATGAGCCCTTCCTCGGACTCGTTTGGCGACTCCTCTTTGTTGGAGTTGAAGAACCCTTCGAGTACGGTGCACTCCGCTTTGACGTTGTGAAACTTTTCCGTAACATCTTTGGTCGTACAGTTTGTCTGACCGCCGACAAGTGTTTGAAACTCGAAAAATACTCTACTCCAAAATGGAGTTGCACGAATTTCTTGACTAGTGTCCGAAACTCGGGTGTTTTCGATTACATTTCGCCATGCCAATGTGTCACACCCTCAAATTCCACGTGCGGGGTTTTACCGCGAGGCGCATGACAAACCAGGATCTAAGTCAACGGTCACAATAAACGACACTATATGATACGTAAAATGAAATAAACAACCGTCAAGTTTCATAAATCCATTCGCTGCGGAAGCGTAACTTTTATTACAACCCAAAAAGTAAAAGTGCATAAGTCTGAAAAGATATGATAATGCATATGAAGCCTAGACGCCGTGTGACTCCGTGCGCCTAAGATAAGCTGCTACCTCAATGACCTGAGACAAACATGCTAAAAACGTCAGCAAATAATGCCGGTGAGTTCACAGGTTTTTAATTAAATGTTTAAAGTAATGAAAGCCATCATGTTATCACTATATCAAAAGTAATAGCGTTAGCTAGACGCATGAGTTATACTACTACGACCGGAAACCATTACAGACAACGATATATGATTTTTGCCCGAAATGATTTAGCGTACGACCGAGACAATATGCACCCGCCCGGCTCCCAGCCGACGGGTGGGGTCTGTCAATCCCAATAGATCTATCCACATTTCCCCCGTTATGCTATCCAGCATATTCATGGTTTCCCCGGGACTTTACGTATCGTATAGTATGTAAATGAATCAACCACTAGCATAACATGATAATTTATGTAATAAGTATAAGCATGTGTCTCCCCCAAAATGTAAAGCATAAGACGGGGCCGTGAAACTCACCTGATGTTGCTCTTCGCACTACAATAAGTAAACCTGCTCAATAGACGGCCCCTAATACTGGTGACCTATCATGACGAGCATATAAGGTGTTAGACTAACAACCCGTAGGTTGATTAGTCCCTAGTAGTCCAGACCATAACCGTGTACATATGAAATGATGTTCCAACGTTTAACCGACCGCACCAGGCAAGGCCCGACATCCCATTGGTGACCCGACATTTCACGTGTTAGACAATACAAGACATCATGCCACATATGCAATCAAACACTTAATACGTGCAACAGTTCACCTAGTCTAGCATAATGTCCGTTTAACGCATAAACAGGTCCGAATACGTGTTACTAAGTCATTGGGTGAATCCCGGGGTTCCTATCATGTTCCTAGGCGTCAAATCATGTTCCGGGATGTTAAAATATACATACAGCAGCATTACACGCGATTAGGAATCAAACTAGCAATTAGGAAAAGTCAACATGTGATTAGGGCTAGTCAACAGGCGAGTACAAGGGCTAATCGCCCCTAAGGATGGGCGAATAGGGCTACTCGTGTGATTTAGGGGCGAGTAGGGTCGTAAGGCATGCAATTCAGGGCTTAACTAGTGATTAGGATCGTAATCGCATGAAGTAAAGGCTATTGGACCCCCAATCGCCACTTGTATACACGATTAGGCTGCCATATAGGCGAGTAGGCCTCCAATCGCCTATAACATAGGCGATTAGGATCCCTAATCGCCTATAGTGCAGCTGATGTGGTTATTCGCGCGCCGAACACTCCAAATCAGATCCGAAACATGTAAAAACACCCAATAATCATTCTAACATATTAACAAACATATTCTAAGCAAAACCCCTAAGTTTTCATCATTCTAACAGTCCCGAATGCGAGCGTTTTCCCAAAATGGCAACTTAGCATGTAAACATCACATCAACATGCAAGAACTTGCCCTAAATAGCAAATATTCAGATTTAACCACCTAATCACGTTGTCCGATAGCATCCTACTGTTCTAGCATCATCCTAGAGCAAACCCTAACATCACACAATCAACAACACACCTCATATCATCCTTAATCATCCAAAATCCTTCAAACGGGTCAAAACATCAAGTATCAATAATACACCACCAAAACCATTCAAACTCCTAGGACATCATCATGCTAACTTATAACAACAATAAACATCAAAACAACACAAGAATAACCATGATTCAACCCTAAAAATCCTACCTTTAACACATATAACACATATAATGCATGTAAAGGTGTAGGTTTGTTTAGAAACGGTTTTAAATGGATTTTCAAAGACAAAAACCTTTATAAGTCAGGTCTGGACGTTTAGGGAGCAAAACATAATCATTTAAAGGTTTGGGTTTGAAGGACACACCTTGAGATTAAGAGATGATGATGGAATAAGCTTGAAAATGATGGTTTTGATGCAAAAACGAGTTCCAGAGGGTGTTTGGGTGTTGGGTTATGTTATGGGACGGCTAGGGTTGTTATTATGATGTTTTGGAGGTCAAGGGTGGTATTTATAGGCGTTTCTAGTCGTCCAGCACGTTACACGCGATTACGCAGACTTACACGCGATTAGGGAGCCTAATCGCATGAACCTTCATGCGATTAGCCCCTAATCGCCTATATGTACCTCCCAATCGCCCCCATATAGGCGATTAGGCTATTCTCCATCTGCCTAATCGCCTGCAGCCTCCCAGTTTGTGTGTTTTGCGCGTTAAACCCCGTTTTAACATATGTTAACACATATTCACATACCAACAAGCCACATAATGATTGTAAACATATAATACATGATAAATGACACGTTCCCACCCGATCACCAATTCCCGGGACCCGAGACTTGCGTGGTTGCGTTAAACCCGGCGATCCCACGAATCATCGATTCTTGTACACGTGGTTATGGACCGACACCCAATGGTTTCTCGAACCATTGTAACGACTCCCGATGATTCCCGAATCATCAATATGACTTAATTAACCCTAGTTAAGTATGATATTAAGTAGTTATTTGAGATGTTTTCGTTGAGATGGACTCGTATGCATGTAAAGTACGAAACGCATGTATGTAAGGTATAAAAGTATTGACCTGAATATGCCGGGTGTCACACAATGTAACCCCAAGGATCTCCTCGTCCGTCCATGAAGACATTTTAGTTGGTTTGATTGATGTTTTGTAAGAAGAATGTGTGATGTAGTGAAGAATTTGTTAATTTAGTGGGTATTTATAGTGTGAAATAATTTAATTAAATAGTTAATATGGTAAATAAATATGAAATGTAATTAATATGGTAGGTAAAAATAAATAAGCACATTTAAAAAAATAAATAAACTTTCAAAATAAGCACATTTTATTAAGAATTATTTGGACGTGGTAAGCACCTCCAGAAATACATTTTTTCAGCCATGAATCGTCTGTAAGACGAACATGTTTGTTTTAGATCACCGTTCGTAGTAATTGGTTTATTAGTAACCAAATGCTCCATCAGCATACAAAGATATACCACTTCATTACCAGACAGGGAGTTATGTGGTACAATATAGTCTTCGTTAAGATTGAAAATTATACATTTTTCTGGATTACCTGTCTTCTTCCAGAATCTTATGTTCACTAGTAAAGCTCCTAAATAAACTTATATCTTCGTCAGCTTTGGGTGAACAATGGTTCTGTATTTGTCTCCGATACAAAGGTCTTCACAAGCATACATAACAAGTTCTTGTGTCACCAACTCTAGTCGCACGAGTAACCATTCCCTATTTTCAAGCTGAATGGGGAAAAAACAAAATCAACGTCGAAAAATGAAGGAAACGGTTTGAATTTGCCATTGCAATAGTTGGCCAAGTTTTTTGGAACAGATTCTAATAACGAATTATAAAATTCTGGTGGAAGAATTGACCACCGCATATTTAGCGAAGCATTTTTTTTGTAGCTTTCTACTCCTCCAGTTCATCAGTCTTCCAACCCATCCTTCAACATGCTGAAAAATAATTGAATCACAATTTAAGTAAAAAAAATTAAAAAAAAAACATTAAAATTTAAGATTTTACTGTTGGTGTGAGGTAGCCGTGAGAACGATAGCCCAACAAAATTCCCCAAAAATTTTTGTCAAGCTCAATACTTCTTGAAAAAACAGCAGAATAAGAAAACGGTGCGTCGCCTTTATTGTAAAAGTCAACAACATCAGTTGCCCAATTATCATTTTCATCGTCCGGTATAGCCCATTTGCCGATAATGTGTCCGTGTAAGCTTTGTCGATTACTGACAAATTCTCTTTCTCTGGTAATTTCAGGTTTCTTTGGACGCCTCCATTTTTTTAGTATCCAACTCGCGGAATGTTTCTGTGGTTGAGAAAAGTATTCTTCTGGAGCTAAATTTTTATCACGGCCGTCAGACATGTTTTCTTTACCGAAACTTCGCCAACAACGTGTTTTTAACGACAAAGTATTTTACATTACAACTACTTATATAAAGATGATTTTAAATATAAATTACTTTATTTAAATTTTTACTTTTTCGTTTTTTAAATGTTTAATTAATTAGGGGCCCACAAAAAGCCGTCTCGGGAACCGTCTGACAGGCAATGGGAACCGTCTCCTGGGGAACCGACTGAGAGGCTTTGGGAACCGTCTCGTCAGACGCGTTGGGAACCGGAACCGGCTCATTCAACGGCGTCTCAGGGAACCGTCTCCTGAGACGCGTTGGGAACCGGAACCGGCTCAATCAGATCGTTCCGGGTACAGTCAGCGAACCGTCTCATGAGACGGGTTGGGAACCGAAACCGGCTCAATCAAATCGTTCCGGGTACAGTCAGCGAACCGTCTCATGAGACGGGTTGGGAACCGGAACCCGGCTTTGTCAGAGCGTCTTCCGAGACACTTTGGGAACCTGACCCGTCTTAGTCAGACCGTCGCCTGAGACGCTTTGGGAACCGGACCCGACTCATGCAGCCCCGTCCCACCCTAGGGGTTTACCTTTTGGGGGTAAAAGTAAAATTTTCGGTGAAATTCTCTCCACCGAAAGACGTTACGCTGACGGGAGGGCTCTTTTTCCGGTTTGCTCTTGTTCATCATCTTTTCCGGCGAAGGCGAACGGTTTGCTAGGACTCCGGTCAAAATATCAGACGACGGTTTATAAAAGGTAATATTAACGTTCCTTTTTATAGTTTTTAAATTTTTTAATCATTGAAAACGACACAAACGGGACCACACGACATATTATTGGGGAAGTGGTCCACCACGAACGAGCACACCGTCGACCGTTGATTCTTTTTGTTTGTTTTGTTGTTGACCATTAATCGAGGTTGACCAAACCCATTTGACCATGCTTGATCCGAATGACTTTGTCGACCCGATGAACGCAAATCAAACCCTACAAGAGGAACAGTACGAAGAGTTTTTTCGGCACCCACAACCGCTGAATCCTCCTCGGAGCTTACCTCCTCCGGTAAGCGTTTACTACCATTTTTCAAGTATTTTCATCATTTTTCATTTACTTTTTAGATGCTAAATATTTTTTATAACCTTTTTTTTAGTCTGATACCGAAATTAAAGTCCGAGGTGCTTGGGGCAAAGTAACTAAGATGAAAAATAGAATGTCCGACGCAATGGAAAGCCGTTTTAGGGAGACCGTCTTCGGTCAATTTCTGGATGTTATGAACCATCTCTGCGAAAGTAATTTGTTACTCTCTGTGGCACAACATCAGATTGAGACGGGACTTCCTAGTAAAGACGACCTTTTTTATTAGATCGGTCCTAATAGTCTTCTATTCACTCCACAACAATTTTGTTTGATAACGGGTTTAAGATTTGGCCGTCACGATAGTTGGGAACTCGTACAATCCCCAACATCGTTTAAAAGACGAATATTTGGTGAAGTGAGTAAGGTATCGTTTGAAACTCTTTGTGCTATTTTCAATGGTGACTGGAGCGGTTATGCGGTGGATGATGTTGTCCGTATTTGTATCTTGGTAATGATCGAATCGGTGTTTAAGGGTAACCAAACTTCCGGGACCGTGGATGATCTTGTGCTCGATCTGGTTGATGACTTTGAAGTGTTGAATAGGTTTCCATGGGGAAGTTATTTTTTGGAAGATTTGGTTAAGAACATCAATAACATGCACCTGATTCAAAAGCAGGGTACAAAAGGCTTTAGTTTAAAATCATGTAATTGGGTTTTCAAGGTGATAGTTTTTATGAATTATTTACTTTTATTTATTAATTTTAACTAATATTTGATCAAATAAATCTAAATTTTGTTTAAAAACTTGCAGATTTGGATATATGAGATATTTCCAGAATTTAGAAACGATAGAGATTTTTTTATTGGTGATGCAATCCCCAGAGTTCTTTCCTGGGGTCCCGGAAGAAAAATGCAGAGGCCGACCATTGATCGTATCATCACCGTAACTTCTATGGTAATCTTTTGAAATCATTTTCAACAATCTTTTTTGTATAACTAAATATAAGTGATAAAATTTGAAAAAAAATTGTTGCGCTTCAGGCTGAAGGGTTTAAGCCGTATAGATTTCTACTTCCGAATAATTCTGAGTTGCTCTGTGCCTGGTACACTGATAGCGCCCATTTTTTACGAGCACAAAAATCCTCGTCTCAAGGGTGCTTTAAAAAACCGGCCGAGTTTCATCCGTCTGCCTATGTAAATTTTGATAATACTACAGCGGATGGTGTGGATGGTGGTTTCGATAATCAGCATACGGGTTACGGTGTGCCGGATGTTGATCTGACGGCCAAAAAAAGAAAGTCGGAAACTGTTCCGACAACCTACACTGTCAATGATATATTAATAGAGCAATTTAAAGCGTTGATGGATGATAGGTTGGAAAACTTATACAATAACAAGTTGAAGGGTTTATTACCTGAGGTAAAGTTGTCGTATGATTATTATTAATCCGTATTAATTTGTTGAAAAGTTTTAAATAATTTACATTTTCAAATCTTAGGTACGTAAATCCCAACCTACTGGTGTGGAAGGCCCAACCAGCTCGCATCACAATGAGAATGTTGATGACTTTTTTAGCTCGGGTGATTGTTATAAACCAAACACCGACGGCTTAGTTAATGTTGAGGTAGTTATGTTTTCATTTATTTTTTTTCCTTCATAGTTTAGCATTTAAATTCAAAATAATTGGGTTACTTTTTTCACTCTAACAGTTGAGACGGTCTCAAAGGACAACAAAGCCAGCCTCGTGTATGCTTTCCCCATTCACAACAATAAAAGGTGCAAAAAAGAAGAAGTTGAAATCAAAAGATGAAAACGAAAACATAAAACAAATAAAAAAATGGTATCCAAAACAAAAACATAAAAATAGAACTTGTGCACTGTTGGGGGGAAGTATATTCCCGAATGGCTTTTGGGAAGATCTATTCGGTGATGACTCACTCGGTTGGTTCGATACCGAGGTAATAATTAAATATTTGTTAATTTTATTAACTATATTTAATTTAATTAATATATTTACCGCAGTTTAATATTGAATATTAATTTTTATTTATTATAGCACATATATGGTTGGACTTTACATCTTTACGACACTTTTAGAAGCTCAACCTCCCGTTGGAGCATCCTTCCTCCATATTTTGTGTTGGGTGTACTTAACCCTGATAATAAGCAGGGATATACAGATTTGTTTGATGGCTCGTTCGACCCGTTTCCAAACATCACTGATGTTGATGAGGTTGTTTTTCAAATTTAAATTATAAATTTGTTTGTTGAACATATTATGATTGATTGCTTTTAACATTTTGTTTCAAACTATTCACGATTTAATAGGTATATGTTGTGATGAATATAATCGAACAACATTGGATCCTCGGAGTTTTTAACCTGTGCGAGCGAACGTTTACCATTTATGACAGGTAAATGTTGAACCTATTTTTTTAATGACGGTTTTCGTTAACGTAATAATGTTAATTTTGATAATGTTCTTCTATATTTTGCAGTTTACTGTCTTTGACAGGCTTACGGGAGGCCAAAAGGGAGGTCATATGCAATATTAATTAAGCATTTGACCTTTGGCTAAGATCGAATAATTATTACGATTACGTTAACCCATACATCTATGCCCCTCCTTTCCAAGTTGTAGAGCCTCTAAATGTACCCCAACAGTCTGGACCTCTTGGTGATTGTGGGGTTTGGGTGTGCATATTTATTGAGAGGTTGATTAAAAACGAACCTCTATATCAAAATGAAAACACCCAAATAGCAGCTTTAAGAATGCGGCACAGGATAGCTTTAGAATTTTATAAGAACGTTTTGCCGGAAGCTGATTCGTTAGATACTAGACAGACGGCGGATGAAGACGAACTGAAATTGTTACCTTAATATTATTAATGTTAATTAATTTACATGTCATTATTATTACTACTCCTCTTGTGTTACATTAGTAGATATGCAAACAAAACCCAACTAACTACCAAAAGTAACTTCAACCGTCTCCCCTGCAAACGGTATTTTCTAGCCAAAGCTTGTTGCTCGTCTAACGATTGCCTCAACCCTGGAACGATTTTTTTGCACCTGAAACATTCTAATGCTTCTACCCACCTAATAAATCCACAACCAGTAGTCTGTGGTTTAAGAAAAAAACAGTTATTTGATGATCATTAAAAGCACAAGATAAATATTAAAATTTAATACTTACGCAACACACGAAGTCTCTCTCCGGGTTTGCATCAGTTCTGGAGATAAGTATACGTGTAGTAGCACCGCATGAACATATTTCCCTTGACCTGCTAAATCCTTTAGATGAAGACCTTGAAGATGAAGATGATGACTGAGACATGGTGATGGTACATAAACCTCTACACGATTGATGATGAACGGGGGGTGGTAGGTATATTTATAAAAAACAAAAGAGTTAATTGCCAATTTAGTCCCTGACGTTTGTCAAAAATTGCCACTTTCATTCAAATCTTTTTATTTGGTCAATTTAGTCCCTATGGTTTCATTTTTTTTTTTTTTTTGTCATTTTAGTCCCTGTGGACTAACAAGATTTGGATAAAAGTGGCAATTTTTAACAAACCACATATACAAAAATGACAAAAAAATGAAACCACGGGGACTAAAGTGGCAATTTTTATCAAAACGAAATTAATAAATCCGACCCTTAAGCTATTACCACTAAACAAATTCCACCCGATATTGGTACACCTATCAACCTAGGTCCTTATATACAACCCCATTTCACATGTATTTTAATAGCATAATGACTAACATTCCTGCTCCCGTAGAGATCACAATTTGGGTAAATCCACATAACCAATCATGTTTTTGGGCTCCAAATGTTCTTGAGTTTTACTACGATGGTGATAGCACATGTTGCTATACAACCTATATGGGGCATACACCATTAAACAAAGAGTGGTGGGGTGGTATTTTAGGGTACTGTGGAAGCGGATATCTTCAGAAAACGGTAAATACTATGACTGTTACGTTATACGTTATATGAAATGGTAATATTTTTGTGATTTTATTAACATTTATTTACAGCATCTTCATGCATGGTGCAACAAATTGATGTCGTTAAGGGACATTGAACGACAAAGAAGACCAACAACATGTAGTTATGGTCTTTGGAGTGTTCTTCCCCCTAATTTCTATAGCCTAATTATTGAACAAGATCACCATGCTTATAGCTACGCAAACGGCTCGAGAAGAATATATCCACCTCTTTGGGAAGTTGATATGGTAAAATACTGTTTTTTTATATATTTATATCTCTTTATCGTGCTGTATAAAATCTACATTTCGTTTTGGACTGTAATTTTCAGGTATATATACCAGCCTCGATAGACGATGAAAACTGGTTTGTTCTACAAGTTGACATGAAATTACTACAAGTAACAGTGTATTTCCCAAATAACTGTAGTCCCATAGATTGCGGTGATACTTTTTGCATTCATAGAAAAATTCATCAAATTCTTATAGAATTTGAATCTGCTTTCGTATGGTTTCTGGGGGCTATAACGTACTGGCAAAAGTCTGGTAGAAACGAAGTTGAATCATTACAATTTTGGGGGGATGTTGTCTGGCCTGTCACCAATAGTCGCATTGGTCGACATTCAGGGGTAATCGGTTGTATGTTGCTGAGAAATCTTGTTCAAAACATGTCATTGACTTGGAGAGAAAGCAGCCTACATGATGCTTGCATGAGATTCAGACGTTTCATGGCAGATGAAATTTATGTTGGTCGTTTTGCACTGTCAAATATTTAAATCTTTACCTACCTAGTTTATGTATTGATGTAAAACTTGATATATCGAAGTTATTTGTAATTTTATGTTATAAATATTGTTAAGTAAATAAATTAAAGTAAATAGCACCACTAAAAATCAGCAAGGTTAACAGTCGAACACGTATTATGAATTACATATTCTTCAAAGTCTTCTGCTTCAACGAAAGTGGGGGACGGTGTTTGATGATGATTTTCTTTCTTTGAACCACGCCTGGAAGATTTTGATCATGAGGCAACAGGAGCTGAACATCGGTCACGTTGATGACCGTAAGTTTAACAACGACTGCAATATACAGGCGTAGGTTCCTCGCCTCTTGATAAAATTTGACTATTTTCACGAGGACGTCCCGACTGTCGTTTTGTGATATGTGGTGGTTGTAGAGGAATCAAATACTCTGGCGTCTCCCATTCAGACCTGTGGGGTAAAGGATAAATGGCCTCTTCATATGTTGTTTTATATAACTGGTTACTATACCAAGGTGATGTATAATGACTGCAGTCCTTTTCCTTCAATAATTTTGATACTGCAATCATGTGGCCACATGGGAAACCAGATATCTGGGGAACACAACAACTGCATGTTTCATTAGACAGATCAACAAAACCATTTTTGTCACCGTCTAGAACTTGAAAAGTGTTAACCCCAACGCCATAAGCCTTCCACGTTCTAGACCCTTCAATCTTTTTAATAATTTTTTGTACCGCGAAAGGAGTCAGTACGTGTTTATTTTGAATAGCCTCATTTCGGCGTTCGTAATACCATTGTTGAAGTTTTTGTCTAAAAAATTCAACCAAATGGGTGATTGGAACTTTTCGTTCGTCCTTAGATAAGGCGTTCATTGACTCTGCACTGTTAGATGTCATATAATGATATCGTTTTCCCGAACAGTGTGCTCTTGACCACTTATGAAAACCGATACTCAATAGAGTATTCCTAACCCGTGGTACGGCTGCACACAGTGCGTTAAAACTTTCTTCAAAATCAGACACCCGGTAAGCTTTACAAGTGTTCCACCACAGTGTCTCTAAATCCTTCCTTTTGCTTTTTGGTAACTTTAAGTTCACCATCAAATGTCGACAACACAACCTGTGAAAGGCATTAGGGAAAACCGTCCGAACCGCCAAATCTATTGAGTTGGCTCTGTCAGATATGATCGCCAAATCCGGGTGCTCACCGATACACTCTTTAAGTTTCGATAAGAACCACGTTTAACTCTCACCGTCCTCGGATTTGCCGATACCATATCCAACGGGTAAAATTTGGTTGTTACCATCCATGCCAACAGCAAGGAACAACGTTCCCTTAAACTCACCTTTTAAGTGTGTCGCGTCTATAATAATGACCGGCCTTAAAGACATAAGAAAACTCCGAATCTATTTAATAAAATGAAAAACAGATAAATTTTAGACTTCAGTAAACCAAAACAACAATAATTTATTTAAGTTGGTATAAAAATAGGTAAAAATATTTTACCGACCGTTGCACCAATGGCAATAAAAAGCATTTTAAAACGATTGTCGTCATCAGTTCTAATCTCAGTAACAGTCCCTGGATTTGCATTTCGCAAATTATAGCAGTAGAATGGAAGCTCAGAAAACGATTGTTTGCTACTTCCTTGCAAAAGCTCAAGTGCACGACACTTCCCCCGCCATGCTTGAGTATATGATATATCAACCTTAAATCTTTCTCGAAAATCTTGTACTATTTTGTTTCCACGATAAACACGTCTGGTATCTCGTAATTGGTGCTTCAGTATGCTACCAATTACTTGTGGGTTAGCTTAACGAAGATGGGGATGTGTTTGAGTTTTAGAACATGTGTGGTTGTTGTTAAAAAATGTAACATAAAACGTGCCTGAAGTTGAGACAGAACGTGACCTAAATTGCCAATCACAATCATCAACTACACATGAAATTTCGTACCTCGTTTTAGATGACCTGTCGACTTTATAGGAAAAACGTTCTGACAAACAAAAATTTCCTAACTGCAATTTCAATTCATCTTTGTTACGAAATACAGAACCTTCAGAAAAAACTGAAGAGGTTTTGGTTATCTCTGAAAACAATTCAGGACTTGGCTTTCCATAAAATTCTTCATTTTCAGCTTTCTCATCATCGAAATTTCCAAAACACCCATATGGTGTGTAATGATCAAAATTTTCTAAAGACACATTTAGATCAGGGACTTTTGAATCATTTGAAGGCACCTTATTTAAATGAGGATTACTAGACGAACCCACACCTGGTTCATCTACAACATACAACTTCAATACTTCATAGGGGTTTTGCAAAGCAACTTTAAAAAGAAAAGATACATCACGATCATTAAAAATGTCGATTGCATCATCGAAAGCTGACATTTTATAAGATAACCTTGTAATGTTTGGAATCTCACACACATCGGAAACTACATTTAAAAAACTAAGATACGAGATATTTGCATCAATTTCAAAACCACGTCTTTTACAGCTACTATCAACAACGGAGACGGCTTTGCGGCCCTGACGGCTATGTTATTTTATTATAAGCCGAGCCGAAGACGGCTTCAATTGAGCCGTTGGTGAACCGTCTCAGGGACCCCACCGGAGACGGCTTTGCGGCCCTGACAGGTTTCAAGGGCGCCACGGGAGACAGGTGGCAGACATCGGGATCGTAACCGCCACGAATTGGGTTCCTACTGGTTGGAAACCAAAGGCTCTCAGAAGACGGTTCAGCCGTTTTGGAAACCGTGACCGGTCTCTCCAAAGAGCCGGGAGAGGGTCATTTATGCAAAACGCACGGTCAACGGGCTATTTTGGCCATTTTCCCTTAAGTATTTGATAAATGACATTTATATAATTCAAAAGTAAATCGTAAACTATAGAAAAGATATACAAACAACTAAACAAGGCACACAAGTAAAAACAAATGTTAATTTTTTAGATCAAGTGAAAAAAAAAAACTGGAAGTTCTGGGTATTTTACTAGGCTTTGGGCTTTATTATCACTTAAAAAAAAGAAGTATTAAAATGTATTGGGTTGTAAATAAAAGAAAATGCCCACTTTATACACATGTTTAATTAGGTTATCTTCAACATCTAGAAAAGTTGTTGCCGCCTAGTTACGTTTCCACCATTCGACCAACGAAATTTCCGATCATCCTTAATCCGGTAGCTTCCTTTCATCCAAGCTCCTCTCATGCAACAGTCATGAAACGAAATTTAGTTTTTTTTTGTTTTCTTTTCAGAAACTCCGCTCAATAACCGAGGAAAACCACGCCCGAACTTACGGGCTTTTCTTTTCAGGCGACGGTCGGACAACGACCTCCAACGCATGGACAACTTCGGGCATTGCTGAGGTGGATTTCGGGCGGGGTGGGAAGGGCGGGTTGGAGACGGTCTTATCATTTTCATTTCCAAAGTTCTGTCAAATGTGTTCTCCCAAAGCAGGGCCACCCTACTTTATTGCTTTTGGTTTTTGAGTATTGAAAGGACTAAATTCTATATATAATTAAAAGATGTCCGGCCTTATGAACAGTATGCCCATCTCAACCGTTGGTTTTTGATCCAACGTACCACTCTTCTCAATTCTCTATTATTTTATTATTAAATCTCTCGCACCTTCTTCTCTTCTTTTTCCTTTCTTCCATGTAGACCTTTGTCTCTTCTCTCTCTCTCTCTCTCTCTGCATACACCTAACACCACCATTTTACACTCAAGTTGAAAATACCTGCACATAGAAAGAGATCAGAACTTCGTCTTCAATCAAACAACCAGAAAGCGACGAGGGATGTTAGGTCGAAGGCTGCCATAGCTTCCACAGTCACCGAGGTAAGGCGTCTAGGGTTACGTTAAACTTTTGGCGACGTATGATAGAGGCACGGCGGTGCTCTGGCTACAACCAGAAGGTCAACGACTGCTTGTGTTTTCAACCGTCAGCAAACAAACGATGATGGCTACATCAGTCGACGATAGTGACTCGGGTCTCCATTACCGGCCGGATCTGATAAGGAACATGTGCGCGGCCACAGCGACACAAAACGGGTAGGTTTTCTAGCATTTTGTTTATTTTTTTACGAGAAACATGATTATTACAGAGTACCAGTTCCGACCCTCTGTCACTCGGAGTTTACCCATGTTATTTTTTTTACGAGAAACATGATTATTACAGGGTACCAGTGCCGACCCTCTGTCGCTCGGAGTTTATCCATGGAAGAAAAGAGGACAACAAAAGGCTAATGGTAAGAAATGTTCAGTTATGAACTATGTGACTTTACTTTGCTGTGTTTACTTAGAAGTTGGGGTTGTTGGGACTAATCTTGTCAATACTCAAAAGTTGGAGGGTGTTAAATGGTTTATTTTATTTTAGTAGGAAGATTAGGGTTTATTGGTTTAACTAGATAAGGTTTATCTAGTTGGTCTATCTTTTATTTAAATAGAGTTTGAGTTTTGTTAGGATTAGAATTGTTTAATATAAATAGGGGTTATGTTTAGGTTTTATGTACCTTCAAGTTTTAATCAAATAGTTTTTTCTTGTTAAATCTTTTGTTTGATTAAGTTGAAGAAGGCCTGGTTTCCAACAATTGGTATCAGAGCGGTTATACACGATCTGAACAAGAAGCTAGCAGAATATCGGTTAGGCGAACAAAGGTTAGACGCCATCAGTCGATTGCAGAAGCAAGTATCAGAGCGGCTTATTAAATTGGGAGGTTTGTCATTATCGTCAGATTTTTGGCGATTAATTCTGAAACGACGGTGACAAATTAGCATTAGAGGGGTTCGGTTTCTGAAGAAGCGGCAAAATCGGCGATTGGCCAAGGTTTGAATCAGATCCGGTTTACAAACAAAAGAGACGGTGACTGTTATTGAAAGTCATAAAGGCACATCGGAATTCTAAATTTAATACTTAATATTTTGAATTTGGTGGGGTCTTTGAAGTTTGAAAAGGAAGCCGTGAATATTCGAAACCAAAGGATTTTTTTCTTTCTGTTGTTGGTACTCGAACAAAAAGAAAAAAAGAGAAGGTTGGTTTGTTTTATCTTAAACAACTTGTTGTTCAGCAGCCTAGCACACAGGAGGATTAAGTTGGCAATTAAATAAAAAAGGTTTTATTTTTAATGAAGTATGGCTCAACCGGGTAATCAGGCGTTAGTTACTGTTAAGGAGAACAACAGTATGACTCTTCAATGCCCGGTGTTATCTTCAACAAACTACACGGTGTGGGCAATGAGGATGAGGGTTATTTTCAATGTTCACGGGGTGTGGGAACAAATTGAACCAGGTACGGGTGAGGATGCCAAGAAGAATAATATTGCAATTGCTCTCATGTTTCAAGCTATACCTGAAGAGCAGATTTTGCAAGTTGGTAATCTTAAAACCGCAAAGGAGATGTGGGATGTTCTAAAGACCCGCCATTTAGGTGCAGATCGGATCAGAGAGGCGAGACTACAAACTTTAATGGCAGAGTTTGAAAACCTGAAGATGAAGGATCAAAGTGCCATAGACGAGTTTGCTAATAAATTGTCCGGGTATGCCTCTAGAGCCGCCTCACTTGGCTCGGTTATAGAAGAATCCAAGCTAGTTAAGAAGTTTCTTAACGGATTGCCGAAGCGGTTCATTCATATGGTGGCTTCAATAGAACAGGTGGTGGATTTGAAGACCATCGGCTATGATGATATCGTAGGTCGGCTTAAAGCTTATGAAGAAAGGATCAAGAATGAGGAGGAGACTCAATCAGGAAATTTAAACCAACTTTTGTTCACAGCATCAGATGAAAAAGCAAAGGAGAAAGAGCACAGATGTGAGCATTGCGGTTGTGGAAGCTCGAATCGAGGGGATCTTGGACGAGGCCGAGGTAGAGGTCGGGGGTCCGGTAGAGATCGAGGAGATGGTCGAGTACAACGGGACAAAAGCCACGTTAGGTGTTACAAGTGCAATGAAGCGGACCATTACATATCGGAGTGTCCAAAGTGGGAGAAAATGGAGGAAGCCAACTTTGCCCGATATGAGGAAGATGGACCAGCTCTAATGTGATGAGATGTGATTGACAAGATTAAGGGGGTGATTGTTGGGACTAATCTTGTCAATACTCAAAAGTTAGAGGGTGTTAAATGGTTTATTTTATTTTAGTAGGAAGATTAGGGTTTATTGGTTTAACTAGATAAGGTTTATCTAGTTGGTCTATCTTTTATTTAAATAGAGTTTGAGTTTTGTTAGGATTAGAATTGTTTAATATAAATAGGGGTTATGTTTAGGTTTTATGTACCTTCAAGTTTTAATCAAATAGTTTTTTCTTGTTAAATCTTTTGTTTGATTAAGTTGAAGAAGGCCTGGTTTCCAACAGGGGTTACTTGATGTTGTTTTGTTGTTGATTTGCTTTACTTGGAATTGTGCTTCTAAATTTAGTTGTCGTTATTTTGTGTTTTTTCCTGTTTGGTTTACTTTTGTGAAGGCGTTAGAACATACGGTTGGATTTTGGTGTATGTTTTGGGTGTGTGAAAGAAGCCACTTCAAAAGCCCCATGGTTTTGGTTTTCACTAATGTGTGAGATGGGTTCAGGTGCTTAGGAAATAATTTATAAGCAATGTTGATAGTAAAGGTAATATTACCAAACCACAATTATAACCGGAGGACTTTGAGACTCTCTAGAAAGCTTAAATGGATTACTGATCATGGTACACAACCTGATAACTTTTTGTAGAGATACAACATATGTAGAATGCATATAACTGAAGCTTAAAGTCCTAATGTTGTATGTATCAGTTGGATTGCTCTGGTTGGATACAACAGTGTGTTATATGGTGCTATTCAGGATTTATGGCAATAGTAGATGGTGTTTCAGGCTATAGTAAAAAGGAAAAGGTTTTTAAAAGTGCAAAGAATTAACAGAACTCAACAAAGGGTGAAAGGTATGAAGGTAAGTTATGTTTGACTAGGCCTACACATATTCACTCACTTATATATAAAATTTGTATACATATAAAATTTGTATAGATAACTTCAAGGCTTAAATGCTTACACTCCTACCTGATGATGCCTGATGGTGCTCTTAATGTATTCTGTGTTTTCCAGATTCCGTTATGTTATGAAGACCTTCGCTATCGATGCCAACTCAGAGTAAATGACTTAATGAGAATGCACATGTAAGCCCTGTATATAATTAATTTCTTTTTGTTGCCTTATAGTTGATACCTGGTGCTAGGTTCTTGCATTATTATTGCACTAGGTTAGAGACCCGGGTGTACACCCGGTACATCCCAAGTCAAATGAGAAAGTTATTTTATAAAGATTATAATATACAAGTTTTAATTACGTAATACAAATTCCTATTAATTTGGGTTACTTGAAAAATATCATAAAAAAATTTAATTTTACCCAATAAATGATATATGAATTATGCAATGTTTGATTTGACGTCATTAAAAAAACAAATATTAAAATGAAGATACAGTCATATTTATTTAAACGACATGCAAATGAAGATGAAAATTCTAAGTACATAAATATAGTTTAACAAAAAATTCAACAAAAAAATGAATTTAAATTGTTTAAGAAAAATATGATTGAATACTTATCCGCAAACTTTCAAATATTTCTTTGAAGACAACATTTGCAGTTTGATTCTTAATTCTACCTTTTTTTTATCCAATATTAATATCTTCAATCCATCTCTACTCTTGACTCTTGACAGCGCGGCATACAAGTGACCATGTGTAAAAACAGGATCCTTCAAATACAGGCCTACTCTTGATAGGGATTGTCCTTAGCTCTTGTTTATTGTCATTGCGAAACAAAAGGTAAGTTGGTTCAGAGGGTTCTTTTATTTTATGAATTAGTAATGTGGCCGTTTTTGCCCATTTACTTATGAACGGGTCAAATCGGTATACATAATATCTCAAATAAATCAAAAAAATAAATATCATCTATCTATATAATAATTGAGGTCACTTGGGTTGAATCAAGGCCTTAGAGAGGGTTTGAGGTATCCAACAACTAATATGGAGCTCCAAATTATGACTATAAAAACCTTCTTTTTTTTTTTTTTTCATTCTCCATATCAAAACTCTCATATTCTTCCTAATTCCTAACAATTCTTTCAATCTTTCTTCTTCACCTTGCATCATTTGTTGATTATCCACAACTGATTAAAGGTAAACATCCAAACTACTCTTCTAATGTTGATTCCTATTATTATTTTGACTTTTTTTTATTGTTAACATTATTAAGAACAAATCAAACCGAATGAAATTTCTTATTCTTTTACGTGGAAATCATTCTTCTTAAACACATGTTCTAATGAAACGGATTTGTGATAAACGGATTTGTGATAAACACATATTCAATCGGATTTATTATAAAGTGATAATAAAGATACTATCAATTCTTATTGTTATTTTTGTTTATTCTTTTTAAGATTTCCTAATCTAATAACCATTTGAAATCAGTCTGGTGTTTATCACATGTTCTAATGAAACGGATTTGTGATAAACAAAATATTCAATCGAATTTGTGATAAAGGGATAACAAAGATACTATCGATTCCTATTGTTACTTTTTTTTATTCTTTTTAATATTTCATAATCTAATTACCATTTGAAATCATTCTTGTGTTTATCACATGTTCTAATGAAATGGATTTGTGATGAACGTATTTGTAATAAACACATATTCAATCGGATTTGTGATAAAGGGATAATAAGGATTGCGCTCAATCAGATTTATGTTAATTTTATTATTGTCATCACGGTTTTTTTAGACATATATTGAATCTGATTTACTATTCGATCGGATTTAGTAATGCTATGTTTTAACATTTGAAAAACAGGATTTGATCCGAAGACACAAACGCTATTATGTGTTATCATAATGGTTCTCAATTCTT
Source organism: Ambrosia trifida (assembly GCA_028751855.1). Taxonomy (NCBI): domain Eukaryota; kingdom Viridiplantae; phylum Streptophyta; class Magnoliopsida; order Asterales; family Asteraceae; genus Ambrosia; species Ambrosia trifida. The sequence continues at coordinate 32,556,482 of CM054123.1, read as the reverse complement.
CAAGGTATTGAAAGACCCTTCGGCAACAGTTTTGGTATATTTGTTATTTTCATGTACATATGCCTATTTAATTTTCAAAAATGATTCTTTATTTTTTAATGTTGTTTTTTAACGTGTCAATTCAGAATGTGCTGAAAGCCATGAACAAATTTCTGTTGTCTAAAAACATACACAACAGGAACGTTACAGTTGCCATATACGAAGGACAATCTTGGTTGGTACGATTTTTAATGTTTTTAATGTAATTTATTTGAATTACTGTTTTTCGAATTTATGTTTGATATTATTGTAATAATTGACTGTTTTTCGAAATTTTGTTTAATCACATTTATTTATATTACTGTTTTTCAAAATTATGTTTAATATTATTGTAATATTAGACCGAATTTAATATCATTAATTCTGAATTATTGTTATTTATTTACATTAATAATAATTGACCAAATTTAATGTCATTTAATCTGAAATTTGAATCTGAATTATTGTTCTTTATTTACATTAATAATAATTGACTGAATTTAACGTTATTTATTACTATCTTTTAATAATTGACCGAATTTATATTAATATTAATATGAATTTCAGTTTACCATAATAAACCTCATTTAATTTTGATTATGAATGATTGATTATTAATCAATTTAACCTTTATTTATGAAAGAAATAACTCTCATTTATTTTTAATATTACGATTTTAGTTTTATTATTCGTAAAAATAGTATTGTTGACCGAATATATTACTAATACTAATTGACATTGATAATAATTGACCGAATTGAAATGATATTTATTACGATTTTTTAATCACATTTATTTATATTAATATTACTACGAAATTATGTTTAAACCATCTTTATGAATTATTATTGGTCTTGCCTGCAATTAATAGGATTTATTTTATTTTTTAATGTTATTTACTATGAGTTTTAATGACATTAATAATTATTGACCAAATTTAGTGTTATATGTCATGATTTTTAAGCTTATTTATTTATTATTGATCGAATTAAATTACGAATATACTACTAATACTAAAACTAATATTACAAATTATTATTGGTCTTGCCTGAAATTAATAGAATTTATTCATTTTTTAATGTTATCCAGTATGAGGTTTAATGACATTAATAATAATTGACCGAATTTAGTGTTATATATTCCGATTTGTAAGCTCATTTGTTTATTACTAATACTAATACTAATATTACAATTTTTAATTTTAATCTGACTTATTTAATATTGACCGAATTAATTTACGAATATATTACTAATACTAATACTAATATTATGATTTTTAATTTTAATCTGATTTATTTATTATTGACCGAATTAAATTATGAATATATTACTAATACTAAAACTAATATTACGATTTTTAATTTTAATCTCATTTATATCTTATTGACCGAATTAAAATTTTCTATTACTATTTTTACAAATATATTACTAATTACTAATACTAACTAATACTAATACTAATATTACGATTTTAGTTTGCTTCAATTAGAAAATATTTCCATTGGCGAATATTGTGCCTTTAAATGGTGTTCAATCCAGCATAGACTATTTGTTACAAAGGTTCCACAACAAGAAATAATTGATTTTCAAATTAAAATTACGATTTTTTATGTTTGTAATGTAATTTATTTGAATTATTGATTATGATTTTGAGTTTATTTATTAAGATTTATAATCTCATATATTTATATTACTATGTTTACGAATTATTATTAGTTTTGATTGCAATTAATAAGATTTATTCATTTTTACTGTTATTTATTAAGATGTTTAATATTATTTATTGACATTAATAATAATTGACCGAATTTAATGTTATTTATTAAAATTATTAATCTCATTTATTTATATTACTTTTTTCGAATTTATGTTTAATAAGATTTAATTATTTTTAATGTATTTTTAGTATGTTAGAACTAATGTTATTTATTGACATTAATAATAATTGACCGAGTTGAATGTTATTTATTATGATTTTTTAATCTCATTTATTTATATTAATATTACTATGAAATTATGTTTAATCTATCTTTAAGAATTATGTTTAATATTATTTATATTACTATTCATTCGAATTATTATTGACCTTGCCTGCAATTAATAGGATTTATTTATTTTTTTAATGATATTTATTATGAGTTTTAATGACATTAATAATAGTTGACCAAATTTAATGTTATATATTACGATTTTTAAGCTCATTTATTTATTATTGACCGAATTTAACGAACTAATTTACGAATATATATTACTAATACTAATACTAATATTACGATTTTTAATAGTAATCTGATTTATTTATTATTGACCGAATTAAATTATGAATATATTACTAATACTAAAACTAATATTACGATTTTTAATTTTAATCTCATTTATATCTTATTGACCGAATTAAAATTTTCTATTACTATTTTTACGAATTTATTACTAATTACTAATACTAACTAATACTAATACTAATATTACGATTTTAGTTTGTTTCAATTAGAAAATATTTCCATTGGCGAATATTGTGCCTTTAAATGGTGTTCAATCCAGCATAGACTATTTGTTACAAAGGTTCCACAGCAAGAAATAATTGATTTTCAAATTAAAATTACGATTTTTTATGTTTGTAATGTAATTTATTTGAATTATTGATTATGATTTTGAGTTTATTTATTAAGATTTATAATCTCATTTATTTATATTACTATGTTTACGAATTATTATTAGTTTTGATTGCAATTAATAAGATTTATTCATTTTTACTGTTATTTATTAAGATGTTTAATATTATTTATTAACATTAATAATAATTGACCGAATTTAATGTTATTTATTAAAATTATTAATCTCATTTATTTATATTACTTTTTTCGAATTTATGTTTAATAAGATTTAATTATTTTTAATGTATTTTTAGTATGTTAGAACTAATGTTATTTATTGACATTAATAATAATTGACCGAGTTGAATGTTATTTATTATGATTTTTTAATCTCATTTATTTATATTAATATTACTATGAAATTATGTTTAATCTATCTTTAAGAATTATGTTTAATATTATTTATATTACTATTCATTCGAATTATTATTGACCTTACCTGCAATTAATAGGATTTATTTATTTTTTTAATGATATTTATTATGAGTTTTAATGACATTAATAATAGTTGACCGAATTTAATGTTATATATTACGATTTTTAAGCTCATTTATTTATTATTGACCGAATTTAACGAACTAATTTACGAATATATATTACTAATACTAATACTAATATTACGATTTTTAATAGTAATCTGATTTATTTATTATTGACCGAATTAAATTATGAATATATTACTAATACTAAAACTAATATTACGATTTTAATTTTAATCTCATTTATATCTTATTGACCGAATTAAAAATTTCTATTACTATTTTTACGAATATATTATTAATTACTAATCCTAACTAATACTAATACTAATATTATGATTTTAGTTTGCTTCAATTAGAAGACATTTCCATTGACGAATATTGTGTCTTTAAATGGTGTTCAATCCAGCACAGGCTGTTTGTTACAAAGGTTCCACCACAAGAAGTCATTGATTTTCAAATTAAAATTACGATTTTTTATGTTTGTAATGTAATTTATTTGAATTAATGCACATTCTAAATTTATAGTTTTTTGGTTCATAAAAGTATGACTTACCTGTTCTCATGGACCGTCCGTACTAACAAATTATTCATCTTTAAAGTTTTCGGTTTCCATACCATTTGGTTTTGATCAGTTTTTTTTTTATTATTATTATTTTTTTAATCTTTGCTCTACTGGTGGTGCCGCCGGTCCGGCCATGCCCTTTAAACCGTTTATAGAGCAAACCAGCCGGCCGTACTAGGGACCGGTGGTTTAACCGGAGAACTAGGTAAACTACGATCGGGCCGGTCTATGAAGAACATAAAATAGTTAAAGAATATTTTGTTAATTTATATTTATATTTTATTAATTTCAAATGTGGGATACTAAGATTATAAAAACTTTTTATAATCATTTGGCTAATTGTACCAAAGTAACCCACTATATTTGTTTGGTTATACGGTTTCTGTTAGGTTTTGGCTGGTTCGAAATTGGTAATTTTACTTTTCTGTTTTTAAGCAAAAGCCAAGTTTGAATGATAAAATGCACTTGGCCATTTAGTTGTAAAGCTGATTGAAATTAGTGTTTTTTTTTTAACATAGATTTTATTATTCTCAATACAAGGCATCCATGAAGAAGCAACAAATGGAATGAGAAGATTTAGAATGGTGTACAAAACACGTCTTGCTCTACATTATATATAACTACAAATACCAACTTAACGTACACTCTAACTTCCGTTATCAACATATTGCCGTTACAGTTTCCCTCCAAAGCATTGCATTATGTGGAAACCGTTTCTTCCTTTTCCGTTTTTTTTCCGTCTCCCTGTTTCTTTTGAGTCTTAACACCGCCCTATTATTTCATGTTTTCTTCCACTTAGGGTTTAGTTCAATCCACATTTTTCTAACTGTCATTCTAATTACTATTTGAAAATGTGGTAGATTTAAATTGTAAAAATTAAAAAAAGTATTGAGGTTGAAATTTAAAGAGAGAATTATTATTTGCGTCCTTGTGTTATAGTGGTTTTAACTACTTGAATCCAAAGTTGAAAACTTTAACTACTTTTTTCCCTAAACTGAAATTAACTAACACCTTGAGTCCAAATTTCTAACTCTGTTAACTAAAATCACTATAACACATGGACGCAAATAGTAATTCTCTCAAATTTAAAGGAAAAAAAAACAAAAGTGGGTAGTAAACTTAAAACCAAGGTTACAACTTTTAATGCACAAACCACTCATAAAGCTAAAAGTACAAGCTTTGATGCACATAAATTCTAAAGATGCGGATGTATGGTATGTTTGGCAAGACTAGCTGATGGCTGGTAGCTGCAAGCTTTTTAAATATATTTTGGTGTTTGACAGAGTAGCTGGAACTTTTAATAAAATGTATTAAATGACCGAAATGGGCATAATTAAAAGCTTGTAAAGAAGATTTTTATTTTATTATTAAAATAGAATGGTTTGGTATGGGGTGCCGTCTACATCGGTGTAAAAGCAGAGGGGCGGCAAAAAAACCCTATAGTGTAAAAACAACAGCGAAGCACTATTAAGTTTATGGCAACCAATTTTTCTAAAAAAAAAGTTGGGGAAAAACCCTTTTTTTAGGTGTCTTACAACACACGAGTTCATTAGCAAACACTGGTGGGGAAAAACCCCAGTGTAAAAACAACAGCGAATGAATTATAAGTTTATCACAAACCACTACCACAAAAAGCACAAACACAAGTACATGGGGGGGGGGGGGGGGGGCTACGTCGGTGTAAAAATAGTTGAGTGTGTTTCCCCTTTTTTTAGGTGTGTTACAACACAGACTTCACTAGCAAACAACGGGGGGGGGGGGGGGGTACCCTAGTGTAAAATACAACCACACAAACCACTACCACAAAAAGCATAAAGACAAGTACATGGAGGGGACGCAACGTCGGTGTAAAATACATAAGATATACGGAGATAGAGATCACATGTATTTTTTTAAACCAAAAAGCCCAACCACAAATTTGATATTATCCATCTTTCTTAAACCAAAAGCACAAACCACAAATTTGTTTGGTAAACCAAAAGCTATGTACACATATTATCCATCTTACTTAAACCAAAAGCACAAACCACAAATTTTGTTTTCTTACGCAATCACAAACTCAGCGCCCCCTCCCAAATGCGATTTTTGGAAATGTTGGTGGCCGACAACAATATATTGGCCGCATATCGCTTCCGCAAAGCGTCCATCTGTGCATGTTTCCGCTTACCATTAACATTGAACCCACACTTGAAGGCAACCTGCACGCCCATGTACGTATTTTTGTGAGGATGAGTGCTCAGTAGCAAAAGCGTTAAATTTAGAATGGTTAAATTTAAAAAACAAAATGAAATTGACATGCATTTTTCTACTTTTTTTTTTGAAAATTACATGCATTTTTCTACTATACCATTCTATAGATTATTTTATTTTAAAAAAGGTAACTAGTAGTTGCATTATAACTCACATGTGGAAATAGTAGTTTCTAATAGTAGGGCCTACGGCATTTTATCATATCCATATCGTTAAGAAAAAAACAAAAAATTCTCATATCCACTCTTACACGCATTAATGGTGATTCAGGAGAGAGAGAGAGCTAGTGAGACGACAACAAGTACAATCCTCCCACCACCACACCACCACTCACGATCAACATTTCCGGTTTAATACCCTGCGTAGTGAACAAAGGCGAATTTCCGGTTTAAGTATGGTAACTACAACTACAAATAAGAGGGTTTATTCACTCTTTTTTCACTTGAACCCACCCAAATCATTACAACTCCTCCACATAAGAAACCATGGTTTTACCTTCTCTTTTCATGAAACGAGCAACATCCAAGCTCCTCTGCATCCGTCGTCATTGTTCTATTATTAATCACCGAACCTTGTATAGGAAGTTAAAAAACTTCGAGGATGCTTCGGAGCATTTTCCTGAAAACTACAAAATCCTCACCATCGGTGTAACAACCCGACCAGGAGGGGGCTAGACGTTACGACAGTTTGGTAGCAGACTTGCACAACGGAAGCAACGATAACAAATATTTAAATGTTATACAATTTCTAATCCAAAGATATAAATACATAACTAAAATAAAATAGTCTAATATTTATGCAGGGACGAGACGCGGCGGTCGTTGAAGCAGTTGAGGAGTGTAATCCACTAGTCGTTCCATACTTCTACCAATGCTTATCTCTAATGCTCTAGTCCGTAACACTTATAGTCTGAATCCTCTATCAAAGTCATCTAGCGATCATCACCTCTAATCCGCATCATATGAACATAATCCGTATGCTTCATAATCATCCGAACGCAGTACCTGAACACATGCTTAAAAAACAGTTTGGGTCAGCAATTACGCTAGTGAGTCCGTGTAAGTAGTTAAGTAAATCCAAAACAATTTAACAGTTCAAAACAAGTTTACACAGTTCAACACACGTGATATACAAGCGACCCCTCAAACCTAACATGGACTCTATCTACTGCCATTATAGGTCCTGGCAAAATATATGCCGCAATGGTCTTTCACCTTAGTTGAGGGTTTCCCGGGCCCAACGTCCCGAGTCCACCTTGCGTGGGGGATTCCCCAAGTAGTACTACCCATATATTAATTGGCTCACCTATGAGTTAATGAGTGTCAGTATAATCCGCCAGCTAGTATCTTGTCACATCACACAATTTAGACACACAAGCATATGTTCACCCCAAAACAGTAAAACAGAAAAAGGGAATGGTACACGGAACTCACCTGTCATGTCACGCAATAACATATCTTTCCAAAGCCTTGAACTCGTTTATCCGTTACATGCCAAGTCTTATTATTATTACAAGGCTTAAACCTCTCTTTCCGTTCCAGAGGGTGGTTTTCCACCGCCTTCTTGAACGTGACAAACTTTTACTAGAAAACTACCTTCGTAGGGCTCGGTTGTTCTTGATTATGTTCTGGACGGTGAATGTCATGTGTTTGACAGAAATGGAGCACCGCATACGGGTTAGGACTTGAGAAAAGTGGCGCAAGGAACGGGGATGAGGTTTGTCGAAGGGTTTCAGGTTCCCTTTGGAGGGCCCCATAATACGAATGAGTGGGTTTTCCTAAGGTTTGTTGTTGATGACGGTTCATTTGCTTATCTGAACTTCTATAACTTGGTCCAGCTCTTCAGCCAAAGATCAAAGATTATGTGTTTAACAGACCCAAAGTCTGATTACCCGAAGTTAATAGGTAGAAGTTTACTATGTTTTGCATTCTTTTTTATTTTTTATCTTATACTAACACTGTTATCAATTACAGGCTTGGAGCAAGGCGGATGTGACTGTTTGATGTTGAATGTAGTTATGGAGAATTTGAACACTCATGATTTCAGATTAAAACATTCTTATATGGATTTTGTTATCAGCGCTGGGGACGCTGATATGCTCGGGAAATCACTCGTTGTTTACAACTACTACCGGCATGTTCGGCTTAAACATAATAGTAACATCTAAGTCTACCTTAGCGAGAAACGTTTATAAACAAACTTAACTGGGTTAATTGAGTCGGGCCTATTAGGATTGTCCAGGTTCAATGATCTGGAGGATCATTGGGAGTCGTTTTGGGAATACATTAGTACCGGGTTCCGTCGTTGGTGACATTACATGAACTAATTAAGTATATGTGTAGATTACGGGTCGTGTGGTGGATTGTATGCTTACACTTGCTTAAATGATGTACGAATGATTATACGTGCCTAAACATGCTAAGTATAGACTATAGATGCTTGTTTATGTGTTAGGATGTGTTAGAATGCGTTAAACACGATAAACTGGAAAAAGGTTAACATGTGTTAAAAGTGCTGTTAACATGTGTTAAAAAGTGCTGATGACCTGAATGTGGAAATGGGATCTGAAAAGTGGGCGAACGTAGAACAAAGTGGGCGAATGTGGAAGAGTTCCACATTCGACCACTAAAAAGGGGCGAATGTGGAAAAGTTCCACATTCGACCCCATGAACTGGGCGAACGTGCAGATGGTATAAATACCATCCTTAGCCATTTTTCACCATTTCACAAACCCTAAACGCCTCTAAACACTCTCTATCAGCTATTAACATTGGGGAAGGAGTTTTTGAGCTTGTTTTTCATAACCTAACTCTCTAAATCATTACAAGTGAAGATCTAAGGTGTGTTCTTCATTACAAATCCTTTTTAAACAATTTTGGCTTGTTTTAATCTAAACCCCAATGGGTCCAGATCTGATATCAACCTATTTTATGAATAAAAACCTTTCCTAACCAAAACCTATTCATAAACAATGAGTTTTTATGCAAATAAACATGTGTTAGTATGATATTATGCATTGTTTGATGATTACTTGTTGTATAGATGATATGACAACAACTTAGGGCTGTTATTAATGATGGGTTATGATTGAAATATGTTACCTTTGATTGTTGATGGTGTTTTGATGATTAAAGGGGGTTTTTAGTTAGATTTAGGGTTGTTTTTGGGATGATTATGATAAGGTTATGATAGGGGTTTCTTGTTCATAATGACCCGAGTATGATAAACTGATTATTGATCGAATTCAGAAAGTTTCCTAATTGGGTAATATCTTCATGCATGGTGATGTGACATCTCCATAATTTACCATTTTAGGAAACTTGTAAAACGGATAGATTTTGGGGTAAAATTTGGTAGGGTTTCGTAGGAATATACTAATGATGCTTGACTGCAGTAACTCATGATGTTTCGTGATGTTTTCGGATGTTTTTCGACGCGTTTTTGGAAAAATCTAACATCAGGGGCGAAGGTGGAGTCCAGGGGGGCGAACCTGGAAGATAATGGGGCGAATGTGCTACAAAGGGGCGAAGGTGGAAGGAAAAGGGGCGAAGGTGGAATTTCCGGAACACATTCGACCAGACAGAGACACCTTCGACCACTTTCAAGCCACCTTCGACCACCCGGAACTACATTCGACCCTACGTTGACAAAAATGAGATTTTTGATACAAACTAAGTGTTTTATGCTTGAACCTTGCGTGTAATCTATGTGTACTTGATTAGTTAGGGTAATGGGTCACCAACGGGATGGCGGGTCGGTCTAGTGTGTCGATTGAACATTTAAACACGTTTTAAAACATACTTGATTATGATCTGGACAATCGGGGGCTAGATAACCTTATGGTCATTAGTCGGAACACTTATGTGGACATTTTGATAGATCTCCGGTAGAGGGATTATCAAGGGCCAAACATCTTTACTTATAATTGAAGAACGCTATCTAAGGTGAGTTCACGGCCCCACTTTTACTGCTTTAACTTTTGGGGGAGAAAACATGCGCTAAACAGTTTTGGTAACATATGTCATACTATGGTTTTAACTTTATATTGCTATACGATCTTTTGGAAAGTCCCGGGGGAAACCATGAATGTGCGGGTTTGCACAACGGGGGAAATGTGGATAGATCTATTGGGCGTGACCTGCCCCACTCGTCGGCTTGGAGGGCCGGGCGGGTGCATATTGTCTCGAACAGGAACATTATCGTGCTGAACATTACGGGCTGCTAAACATGCTAAACATTGCTAAACGTGTCCAGTAATGGTTTCCAATCGTAGTAGTAATAAAACATACGCCTAGCTAGCGTACTTGGTAGTATTGATATAGTATGGACATGGTATCACTTGGTAACTCTTTTTGAACAAACCTGTGAACTCACCAGCATTATATGTTGACATCTTTTGGCATGTTTTTCTCAGGTCGCTAAGGTAGCAACAACTGGATCTAGGCGCACGAGTCGGCACGGGCGTCTAGGGTTTAGAGCATGGTCTTCATTAAACATTTGAACTATGTCTTTTGGGTTGTAAACATTTAAAGCTTCCGCTACAGTTTATGCTTTTATAATTATACCTTTTGGGTTTTGTGTTATGCATATAGTGTTGTTTATTGTGACCGTTGACTTAAATCCTGGTTTGTCATGCGCCTCGCGGTAAAACCCCGCAAGTGGAATTTGAGGGTGTGACAGTAGCCAGATATGTTATAAGTGGACTAGACTACTTTCATAATAATGAAGGTTAGTTTTCACTATTTTGTTATTGTGATTATTTCTAAATTGGTTTTTTTACAAATTTCCATTTATTAAGTATATGAATTACGTATTTACCCAACCTTTAAAATTAATTACATATATTTGTGAGATACTCTTTAAATTGTGTTTCAAGACGTGCTCAGGTGGCAAAGATTGGGTTTTTCTTTGCGAACCGAAGCCAAACCTTTAGTAACAGTTCACTAATTAAGATACTGCATTGAAATGGAAACCTTTTTATATTTTATTTTTTGAGCCAATATCATAAATATTACTAAACTTTTTATTTTTTGATGTGCGTGTGTTTGATGAAGAACCAAGGCTTAAACCTCTCTTTCCGTTCCAGAGGGTGGTTTTCCACCGCCCTCTTGAACGTGACGAACTTTTACTAGAAAACTACCTTCGTAGGGCTCGGGTTGTTCTTGATTATGTTCTGGACGGTGAATGTTATGTGTTTGACAGAAAGGGAGCACCACATACGGGTTAGGACTTGAGAAAAGTGGCGCAAGGAACGGGGATGAGGTTTGTCGAAGGGTTTCAGGTTCCCTTTGGAGGGCCCTATAATACGAATGAGTGGGTTTTCCTAAGGTTTGTTGTTGATGACAGTTCATTTGCTTATCTGAACTTCTATAACTTGGTCCAGCTCTTCAGCCAAAGATCAAAGATCATGTGTTTAACAGACCCAAAGTTTGATTACCCGAAGTTAATAGGTAGAAGTTTACTATGTTTTGCATTCTTTTTTATTTTTTATCTTATACTAACACTGTTATCAATTACAGGCTTGGAGCAAGGCGGATGTGACTGTTTGATGTTGAATGTAGTTATGGAGAATTTGAACACTCATGATTTCAGATTAAAACATTCTTATATGGATTTTGTTATCTGCGCTGGGGACGCTGATATGCTCGGGAAATCACTCGTTGTTTACAACTACTAAAGGTAGCCAGATATGTTATAAGTGGACTAGACTACTTTCATAATAATGAAGGTTAGTTTTCACTATTTTGTTATTGTGATTATTTCTAAATTGGTTTTTTTTACATATTTCCCTTTATTAAGTCTATGAATTACGTATTTACCCAACCTTTAAAATTAATTACATATATTCGTGAGATACTCTTTAAATTGTGTTTAAAGACGTGCTCAGGTGGCAAAGATTGGGTTTTTCTTTGCGAACCGAAGCCAAACCTTTAGTAACAGTTCATTAATTAAGATACTGCATTGAAATGGAAACCTTTTTATATTTTATTTTTTGAGCCAATATCATAAATATTACTAAACTTTTTATTTTTTGATGTGCGTGTGTTTGATGAAGAACCAAGGCTTAAACCTCTCTTTCTGTTCCAGAGGGTGGTTTTCCACCGACGAACTTTTACTAGAAAACTACCTTCGTAGGGCTCGGGTTGTTCTTGATTATGTTCTGGACGGTGAATGTCATGTGTTTGACAGAAAGGGAGCACCGCATACGGTTTAGGACTTGAGAAAAGTGGCGCAAGGAACGGGGATGAGGTTTGTCGAAGGGTTTCAGGTTCCCTTTGGAGGGCCCCATAATACGAATGAGTCTGTTTTCCTAAGGTTTATTGTTGATGACGGTTCATTTGCTTATCTGAACTTCTATAACTTGGTCCAGCTCTTTAGCCAAAGATCAAAGATCATGTGTTTAACAGACCCAAAGTCTGATTACCCGAAGTTAATAGGTAGAAGTTTACTATGTTTTGCATTCTTTTTTATTTTTTATCTTATACTAACACTGTTATCAATTACAGGCTTGGAGCAAGGCGGATGTGACTGTTTGATGTTGAATGTAGTTATGGAGAATTTGAACACTCATGATTTCAGATTAAAACATTCTTATATGGATTTTGTTATCAGCGCTGGGGACGCTGATATGCTCGGGAAATCACTCGTTGTTTACAACTACTAAAGGTAGCCAGATATGTTATAAGTGGACTAGACTAGTTTCATAATAATGAAGGTTAGTTTTCACTATTTTGTTATTGTGATTATTTCTAAGTTGGTGTTTTTACATATTTCCATTTATTAAGTATATGAATTACGTATTTACCCAACCTTTAAAATTAATTACATATATTCGTGAGATACTCTTTAAATTGTGTTTCAAGACGTGCTCAGGTGGCAAAGATTGGGTTTTTCTTTGCAAACCGAAGCCAAACCTTTAGTAACAGTTCACTAATTAAGATACTGCATTGAAATGGAAACCTTTTTATATTTTATTTTTTGAGCCAATATCATAAATATTACTAAACTTTTTATTTTTTTTTCTCCGCGTAAGTCACTCTATAACTTTATTTTAATTTTTCCATCACTGTCTAAAACAAGTCGGATTGGCGAAGCTACTCGTTAATTTTCTGGATTCAAACTCAAACCTTTGTGCAACATCACACTATTTAAGAAGTAAAGATCTTTATATTTTTTTTTGTTTTGTTTTGTTTTTCATGTTACAAATCAATAAACTATTTCATGATGTTATGTTACAGATGCAAGATGCAGTATCTGAGGTTAAAAGGGAAGGGCTAGAGGACAACCGACAACCTGAACGCGATTAAAGTACACATCCAACGTGGTATACAAATATATTTTTAATTTTAAACAGTGATAGAAAAATTAAATTAGTATATAAGTACATCTATTAAATGCCATTTTTCTTCATACAGTGATACAGACCTGCTCCGCCTACTCTCATCTTACTCACATCGTCTAAAAAAACCCTTAAAATAGAGATCAATTCTGATGATGGTGTGTACATTCTGTATCTCGTCATATTTGCTTCTGCTATAGTATCATCATGTGGTTTCCTTCATCTTTCCACCTCACCATAGGTGAAGATAATTTCGGATTGGCGAAGCTACTCGTTAATTTTCTGGATTCAAACTCAAACTTGTGTGCAACATCACACTATTTAAGAAGTAAAGATCTTTATATTTTTTTTGTTTTGTTTTTCATGTTACAAATCAATAAACTATTTCATCAAGTTATGCTACAAATGCAGTATCTGAGGTTAAAAGGAAAGGGCTGGAGGACAACCGACAACTTGAATGCGATTAAAGTAAACATCAAACGTGGTATACAAATATATTTTTAATTTTAGACAGTGATAGAAAAATTAAAATAAACATCCAACGTGGTATACAAATATATTTTTATAGATTTTTGAATTATGTTTTGCATATTTTTTTTCATTTTAAACCATAATATATAGTTGGTAACCCGCGCGTTGCGGCGGGTCTAAAAACTACATCAAATTGTATCAATTCATTAAGACGTAAAATTCATCGAAAACTTTTTATTTAAATGATATATTAAATAACGAATACTTGTAACAACATAAGATAATTATTCTTATCTCAACTAAAGTATAATAACATCCGTACGAATTATTGAAATAAATTGATTTTAGGTGGATTCTGGTAATAATCCATTCAACAACTCGTAAGGTTAGTTCCATAATACATTTATTCTCAAGACTACACTACCTCACACGTAACACTTTGGTCACGCCTACCACTTAATGATATATACTATTAAATGATACAAACAACTTTGTCAAATAACTTTACGTTTTGTTTCATATGTGACATACACACATGAATTCACCAAAGTTGCTCCATGTAATAAATAATAAGTAGGAGAGGGGATGTACAAGAGGATTTTGCATAGAAGGGTATTATTGGGAAAAATTTCATGACATTTTGGGTGTGAAGCACTAAACTTTTCATATGCCATCTTAAAAAACATAGGAAATTACTAATGTAGTCATCTCTCCTCCTTAATAAGGTAACATAGATATTCCACCTTATAATACCCGGCCCACAGGTATTATCACTATTTATCCGATATAGTAAGTAGTTTCAATCAAGACTAGACCGGTCGGAAAAGAACTAAGCATACTACCATTTCAGTACAATCTTGGGAATTGAAACAAATGAAAAAATGATCATGAGCTAGCCAAGTAAAATAGGAGAAAACCATATAAAAAACAAGTTAAAATCATCAAATGTTCTCCCTTCTACCGACTGACCAATTGTTTAGTATTGAACTTGCTATTTGAACCGATTGTCCGATTGACCACAGAGTTAACATAATTGGTGTGCAAAACGTTCATAGTACACAAAATTATGTTACACAACCTTTATAAACTTTACATGAAACTATATGGACCGTAGATTTAACACTTTTTGTGTAGCACACCTACAGCAGTTACATAACACAACCATTTCTAAACTTAACTATAAAATGGGCTTAATACCAAAAGCAATCAGTCCGTTTGTTTGGAGTAGAATATGGGCTAAATACCTAGGTTCAGGTAAACTAGTCCAAACTTTCTTATGCTCGTTTAAATTCCAATTCTAACACCACAACTCACAAGTACTTTACTTGAACCACTGATTTCATTTAATCAAAGATCCACAACTTTTTCTACAGTTTTTTAAACAAACCGAATCGGTTTTGTATCCAATAATCTCAAGGTAAATTGAACCGATTTTGTATCCAAAATCTCAAGGTAAACTGGACCGGTTTTGTATCCGATTCGATCGACCGATCCAAATTGATCATGAAAACATTGAGTTTGAATCTGTTTTCCCTTTTTTAGTTTGTTAATTTATTTAGTTCTTGAAACTATTAATGGTGAAAAAACATAAATGCCTTTACAGTTTACTTAACACTCTGTTTTAGAGTTTCATTAAAGGATGAAAGAGAAAGGATCTCGGATCCCCCTCCTCTTTCTTTCTCTCCAATTCCTTTCAAATTGGAAAGATTGGAAATCACTATAAAAACCTCTTTATTATCCCTCTCATTATCTCCCTTTCCCTCCTACAAAAAACTATAGAACATATTTTATCCCCACTTTCTTCTCAATTATTTCTCTTTCATCTTTTAATGAAACTCTGGAACAGAGTGTAAGAGTTTTCTCTCATATGGTAAGCTCTTCACTAATTTTTCTGTGTTAATTTGGTAATAATTAGGAGTGTTCGTATGACCTTATTTTTGAGACTTAATGAGTTTAATAAAATCTTATGACTTGTAAAAAATCGTAAACTCAAGTTGTTAAATTATTAATGATAAAATAGTTTTACAATTTTTAACTTTCAATATGCCCATAATTCATAAACCTCATAAAATAAGCTTATTGAGTTATTGGTTTTGTTCTTTATCACCCAACAAATATCTAAACCGGACAAATTCTTATCTTCCACAGTGGTTAGTGGTTGCACAAATCATAAACATATTTAAATCATTTTCAGTTCATATAGCTTGATATTTAGTCTTAGCTCTAGAAAATAAACAAATTGGCTTTAGGCTCCACCCTTATGGTGTGGTGATACTAACATTAGTGTCGAACACTCTAACTTTCTAACTTGAAGGTAAGACCATGCGTAGTGAGGGGCTTTATATATAAAACCCCCATTCCTGATTGGTCCACGTGGCTGTTGAGTCAGCGTGGAGAGAGAAACTGAAAAGGGGGTGTAGTGGTGGGGCTTAATTTATTTATAAAGCCCTTGATTGTGATTGGTTGATTTTTTAATTATTTTTTTTCTTTTAACTCAAAATAATTAAAATAAAATGCAAATAAATATAAAAAAATTACAAATAATATTAAAAACTAATATTAAAAAAAATTACAAGTAATATTAAAAAAAAAGTTACAACTAATATTAATTTTCATCTTCGGATTCTTCATATTCGTCTTCGTCTTCTTCTTCTTCGTCGTCACCTTCTTCTTCTTCTTCTTCATCTTCTTCTTCTTCTTCATCTTCGTTTCCTCCTGGGTTTGGAATATACCGAACCGACCACGCTTGTTGGACCAAATCCGCAGCTAATGCGTCATGTACTTCATGGTCACGAAGTTCATGTGCGTTGAGCACTCTTTCTTGCCTATTAGCTTGCAGTAGATCCTGAACGGCTTCCGGTACATAATTTTGGCATATCGCTTTACCTTCATCTTCTAATATCATATTATGCATGATTATACATGCATACATAGCATCTCGCAGCTTGTCTGTGGTCCATGCACGAGCAGGGTTTCTTATGTAATGCCAACGCTGTTGAAGAACCCCAAAACATCTCTCTATGTCCTTTCGCGCCGCCTCTTGGACCTTTTTAAAGTGTGCCCTTTTTTCATCGTACGGGTTACTAAACGTCTTAACGATAATTCTATACCTCGGATATATTCCGTCAGCCAAATAGTATCTGTGTGGGTAGTAGTTTCCATTAGCATAAAAGCACGCCTTTGCTGCCCTGCCAGAAATGAAATCCTCAATAATAGGCGACTGCTCAAAAACGTTTAAGTCGTTGCATGAACCCGCAACACCAAATAGGCCGACCAAACCCAAAGATCGACTGAAGCCACCGCTTGAAGAATAATCGATGGTCCTTTTTGGTCACCACGCGTGTGTTGACCTCGCCAAGCGGTTGGGCAATTATACCACCGCCAGTGACGACAATCAACGCTACCCAACATTCCTGGTAACCCATGTTCATTCGTATGCACCTCGTAAATTTTTTGTAAGTCGTACCAGGTGGGCCTTCTAAGATAACGGGCTCCGTACAACTTTATTATTCCTAAAACAAATAAATACAAACATATATAAAAAATAAATACAAACATATATAAAAAATAAATACAAACATATATAAAAAATAAATACAAACATATATAAAAAATAAATACAAACATATATAAAAAAATTGAGCTACCTTGGCAAAAATACTCCAAAGAATCGCGTGTTGTTTTCTTGGCCATTTTTAAATACTCGTCGTTAATATCCGTCGTGTTGCCGTATGCGAGTATACGCAGTGCCGAGGTACACTTTTGAATAGACGTGAATCCCATCATCCCCCTAGCATCCGCTTTTTGTTTAAAATACGGAAACGCGTTTTCAAGATCTCCAGATATACGTAGAAATAAACGTTTGCTCATCCGGAAACGACGCCTAAAGATCTTTGGGTCGGGGTAAGTCGGGTTTTCATCAAAGTAATCCTTCATCAATCGAGCATTTGCCGATACACGATCTCGTTCGTAGTACTGTCTAGTTTGTTTTGGAGGTGTAGGCGTACTAGTTTCTTCAAGATACCGCGCCGAAAGCGCTAGCGCACTCGTAATGGCATCTTGCTCCAACTCTTCGTCTGTGGAATAACCCTCGTCGCCTAGAAACTCTCTATAATATTCTCTCGCAATAGATGATGACGCGGGGGAACCTATTCTTTTATAATTTTTGTGGAAAGTGATTTTTAAGATTGAAAAATATGTGTTTTTGTGTGTTTTATGTGATATATATATATATATGTGTTGTGGGTATATATATTTAAAAAAAATAGCCGTTCAAAAATTAACGGTAATATTACCGTTCACCACCACCACGTGGCTTTTCCTGATTGGACCATCAATTAAGAAGCAGCGTTGTTTTTATCGCGCCATAGCAAGAAAATGGAAAATAGCGCCCCCCTATTCCGGTGTTGGGGCACTATTTTTGCAAAATTTTGAAAAAAAACGCCCTACTACGAGGGTCTAATAAGTTCAATCCCATTTGAAGCTGTTAAAAAAAGAACAAATTGGCTTTAGATACTAAAGTAAATTTATTCTATGTATTAATTTACAAAATCACAACATTTAAGGGGATGGGACGTCACTAGAAAAAGTCACGGGTACCCCACTATCAGCATGGTAACACCGCCGTCATCAGTGCTTGTAGGGGTTCCGTGAACCAAATACGAGTTCTTCTTACCGTGCTGGTTCTAAAGGAGAGATAGAGAGTGGGAAAAGTATTATTAAAAAAATGAGTGGTGTAGGTGAGTTATAGAGGAGAGAGAAAGTGTGGGAAAGGTATTTTTAAAAAGAGAAAATTGCAATTTTCGTCCATGTGGTTTGCCTAAACTAACAGGTTCAGCCCACGCTTAACACCCTGAGTACCTGAGGTTTGTTTTCCTAACACTTTACGTCCCTCGTTTTAACGACCATTAGATTTTCTGTTAGTTTGTGATGAAATGACTATTATACCCTTCAGTTTTTTGGTGAAATGACTTTTATACCCTCCCATCCTTCTTCTCCAACCAACCCACTCACCCACCCACCACCACCTGCAACACCACCATCCTCCCTCTCCACCATAAGGATTCCTTCACGTCGTCATCTACCATAAGGATTCCTTCACGTCCAGGGACGAAGGATTTAAAGGGCCAGGGGTGGCCCTGGCCACCCTATTTTTTGGCGCAGTAGTGGAAATTTGCGATTTTCATATGTAAATTGAGTTCCGGTTGACTTCGGCCCCCGCCGATTTGCCACTACCGATTGAAAAAAATTGAGTCCGGCCCCCTCCGATTTAAGAACCAAGCTTCGCCCTGTTCACGTCGTTTTTCGATTCACACTCACATACATCTTTTCGAACCAGCTGGACTTACGATTCCCTTAAAAATTTCCCTCAAATATCTCCAGTTGTCCAAACCCATCTCAAACAGGTCGTTTATTTCCCCCTAATTTCGATTAATATTATTATTTAGTATATATCTATACATGTTGAATTTAATATAAAGCATCAATTCGTTACGTAGTTTTTTTTTCTGTTAAGGTTAATTATATGGTACAAATAGTGGATTATAAGTGTTAATAATACTTTTATTCATAAATAAAATGATTTAAAGTAAGAAAGATTTATAGTAAGAAAAAGCTGCAACATCGATTAGAGTAGAGGGAGGGTAAAATGGTGGAAGGAACAATATCTTTGATGATATTTGATTACTGTAACAAAGAAATAAAAATTGTATAGATGGTGGAGGAGAGAGGAGATGGTGGGAGATGGAGGGTGGCAGTGGAGATGGTGGTGGTGGTGTTACAGGAGGTGGTGGTGGGTGGGTGAGTTGGTTGGAGAAGAAAGATGAGAGGGTATAAAAGTCATTTTACCCAAAAAACTGAAGGGTATAATAGTCATTTCATCACAAACTAACAGAAAATCTAACGGCCGTTAAAACAAGGGACGTAAAGTGTTAGGAAAACAAACCTCAGGTACTCAGGGTGTTAAGCGTGGGCTGAACCTGTTAGTTTAAGCAAACCACGGGGACGAAAATTGCAATTTTCCCTATAAAAATAATGAGTGGTGTAAGTGAGTTCTAGATGTGAGAGATAGTGGGAAAGATATTATTAATATTATTATTACTATATGTGTGAAAATAATTAATTATTGGGTAAATAATTAGTGGAGTGCTGTCTCTAAAAAACTGTTTTAGTGAAGTAAATCAGTGAAGTGATATGACAGTATAGGATTTGTGTAAATCAGTGAAGTGAAAAATAAATCTAGGAGCACCCCTCCCCCTAATATTTGTTTATCTTTTGTGGGTTTTTTTTTTCAAGGTAAACTTAAAATTATCTTTTTTTATAATTTTGTCATGAACGAACATTTGGTACTCAACATTTTGACCCCTCAACTTTCTAATATGTATCTCTGTATAAATTCGATTTTATTTACGTTTTTGTGAGTCACTTGGTCTTGGTGTTAATAATTCATGTTTTTGTTGTACGCCGTTTTTAGTCATTTAACTTGTCTTTTTTACTTAATTTTCTCTTTCTTTCTAACCTTTTATTTACCTTCCATAGTTTCATTTTATGACGATACCATAATAAACCAAAACGATATTGATCGAATTTTTCACACGTCACGAACCGAAATAATATCAACCAAATTACTGTCACATTATACGAGGGAGTGTGGATGAATCGTTGCCCGCCGTGAAGCGTAAGTATACTATGACTTTAGTTTATCTAATTTACTTTACTCTTAAAGGTAAAAATACTTTGCTTTTAAAGGTAAAAGTAATTGAGGGACAAATGTTGGGCATAACTTCTATGTTTTTTTAGGAAAATCTAATTGTATTTCGTATAACTAGCGGAGTTTTCATGCGTGTTACGGCACGTTCAATGTGATTATCATTTTGGTTTATTAGGGTACTAATGTGACAATGTTAGCGTAAGCGACCACACAAAAAAAGAAAATTGGAAAAAAGACTGCCTTAAACCTGGTGTCAAACCTAAGACCTCCCCTTATGAAAACGCACCTTAAAGCAGTAGATCACCGACCCAATTTATGTTTTTTCCTAACCCAGTTATGATTAATATGAAATACTGCTATGGAGAAAAATATAAAATGCTCCCACCTAAAAAAAAAATAACTTTAAGTTTACCTTGAAAAAATGCCCCACAATGGTGAAGGCAGAAGGGGCTATAATATTATAGCTTGTTTCGGCTATAATATTAACTCATTTCTTAATTAATACATATTTTAATTTAATGTGTGCATGCATATCTTGCTATTATATATATCCTCCCATTTAATCAAATAATTCAATTGCCATCCATTTAAGAAAGGTATTCCCAAAACAAGCTTCTTTAATTAGGCATGCTTATTTATTGTTTTAGCTAGGAACTAACGCACAACTAGAAATATCTGTAGCTACGAGAAAACCTAAAGATCGTAACATCCTAACACAAAAACCACCAAACTAATGATCGGTTAATTACAAAAATTTCATCATCCGATCACAATAATAGAATTTAATCTAACTCGATATCATGACTAACGTAACTTGTCATATATATATGTATAAACCTTTAAACTTGCACTTCCGTGTTCAATTAGACTGATGTATGGTTGTGTTGGGCAATTCGGTAGCTTGTCACACTCAAGACCCTTGCACCACAATAATAAATTTTCAATACATGAGAGACTCTCATTAAGAGTCTATTTTTACTTTATCCATTTTTGGTTGTGTTGTGCCAAAACAGCCTAACCATTACTTTATATCAATTCATCTTGCAGACTAACGAATTTCACGTTAGTCTTTGTCTTTAAAAACCTCACGGACCTCCTTCATAGATCCTATGTTCACACAGAGTTCAGTCTTGGAAAACTACCCCCTCCTTCTTCCACCTCAACTCATGATTATTTGTGCCAGGGGCGCAGGATTTAAAGGGCCAGGGGTGCCCCGGCCTCCCTGTTTTTTGGCACAGTGATAGAAATTTGCAATTTACGTAGGTAAATTGACTCCGGGTTGAGTCCGATTTGGTCTTCCAGCCACTACTGATAAAAAAAAAAAATCGAGTCCGACCCCCTCTGATTCGAGAACCAAGCTTCGCCACCGATTTGTGCATACGTATATACATATAATACAATGATATGTTTTTGTCGAGACATGTATGTATTGAAGAACAAAGAGGAAAATGTGCCTTTTTGCTTACATGGTGACTTGAAATGTACCATCCCATTAAGAGACTAGAGACATATATCTATAAAGAGATGTTGACATGGAGACTAAGGGTATGTGTAATAAGAGCAAGTGGCACAATAGAATAGGAACTTGATAAGAAAACGTATGTAAGTTTTACCTACTGCCTATATAGGTGTACACTCAAAATCACACTTAATATATATGTCAATCAGTATTATAATTAACAAAACTAATTATCACAAACTTAAGAAGATATATCCAAAACTAATTTTATAAAAAAATATTAATAAATAATCACAAAAGTGTAATTAGATAATTGAAAATTTGCGTGGCCCGTGGTATTAATTTGTGAATTTTGTGCCTATATAAAGAAACCGACCCTCGTCTCATTTTCATATAACAAAATCATTTCTTAAGATGTTTATTAACTACCATAAATATATGGCTAAACCCATCACCTTTCTTCATGTTCTTGTAACTATTCTCACTCCTTTTGTTCTTGTTGTTCATGGTGCCAATCCAACAACGACATTTTCGGTATGCGGTCAAGCCCCTTATCCCGAAATATGCACATATTTGATAGGAAAGACTAGTATAGAAACTCCATTGGAGGTTCGCAAAGCGACCCTCATGTCAACTTTGGCTCACGCCAAACATGCCCATAAGCTTGTTATGGGTATGGACTTGAGCTCATTTGAACCACGTGCTAAGTCAGCTTGGACTGACTGTTTGGAGCTATACGATGACACGGTTTATCAACTAAACCGTTCAGTTGGCTCCACCAACAGTCATGATATCCAAACATGGCTTAGCTCGGCCTCTACCAACCATGAAACATGCCAAAATGGTTTTCATGACTTTCACTTGTCTTCTCACTTTCAAACTTCTAAAGCTTCTTTAAGTGGCTTATCCAAGTACCTTAGCAACTCTCTTGCTATAAACAAAGCCTTAACTCCATTACTTACAAGTTTTAAACAACAAAAAGGTAGAAAACTCAAAGATACAACTGATTTCCCAAAATGGTTGTCTAAAAGTGATAGAAAGCTTCTTGCAACCCCCTCCACTACCACCTCGGCCGATCTTGTAGTTGCACAAGATGGGTCAGGTAACTACAAGACCATATCCGAGGCCATTGCGGCCGTGCCTAAGCTTAGAAAAGGAAGCTCAAGATTTGTTATACTTGTGAAAGCGGGTGTGTACAAGGAGAATGTAGACATCAAGAAAACTATGCATAATTTGATGCTTGTTGGAGAGGGTATGGGTTCTACAATCGTTACTAGTGGCAAAAATAACGATGATGGTTCGACAACTTTTCGGTCTGCAACCTTTGGTGAGTCAACTTGTCAGTTGTCACGTATTATTTGTTTGTTTTTTTAACAATTTATTAAGAAACTTATCTTTAGGACTTTTTTTTTTTTTTTTTTCAAATAACTAATTGTCAATATCATGCATGTCATATATGTCTCGATTGTCATTTAATAGGTGAGGTTAAGTGTTCCATGTGCTTAAAAGAAGATTAATATATACCATGCAAAATAAAGACAATTATACAATTAGAAAAAAAAAACACATATTAAACAGAAATTGTAATTAAATTAAACATTATCTAGATACTTATGAGTGGGGTTCAATCATGTCGCATTAGAAGACTCAGGTTCATAGGGTGGTTGATAAAGCATATGCTTATTTGTTTTTAAAATAAATTAATTCTAAACCGGGCACTTTTAAAATTGTGTAATCTGGACATGACTCGTGTAACCCATTTATCTAAACAAGTAAGTCGGGTTGACGGATTGTAACTTAACCCAATCATAAGTGGGATTGTCAAACGGGTTGACCTTATAAAATATATTATTTTTATTTTAATTTTCAACTAATTAAAAATGTCAACATGCACACTACCCGTTTAAATAAACGGGCAATGATGTCAACTATAATTAATTCCGTCCGGTTTGTTAAATTGGTTAAACTTTATAACCTTATATCCGACACTAAAAGGGAAGGGACCTTTAGCGGCGACAAGGGTTTTAGCGGCGACGGTCACCGCTAAAGGTCTGGTCGCTAAAAAATTGTGCTTAGTGCCCCTTGTGGCCGCTAAAGAGGCGTCAATGGTGATTTTCCACGTGGCATTTCTTTTTCCAATTATTTTTTTCTGTGCAATCTGGGCAAGACTTTTAACGGCGACATGTTGTCGCTAAAACCCTCATGGTGTTTCTTTTGGTGTTAGAAATTACAAATAGCATGAAAATCAATTATCTAGGCCTACTTAAAAGTTTAAAACATGAATAAAAAGTATCCAGATTGAGTATAATAAATAAAGTTATATTTTCATTGAATAATGTTTCAAATAAATTATTATCGGTCTAATAATTAGTATGTTACATTAACTAGGTGTGTCTGGAGCCGGGTTCATCGCTAGAGACATGACATTTGAGAACACGGCTGGACCCTCAAAGCACCAAGCCGTGGCCTTTCGGTCTGGGTCAGACATGTCGGTCATGTTCGGGTGCGCTTTTAAGGGCTACCAAGACACGTTATACCTATATTCCGGACGTCAATTTTACCGCAACTGCCAAGTATACGGGACACAAGATTTCATATTTGGTAACGCAGCCGCAGTCCTCCAAAGTTGCAACATATACGTACGAAAACCAATGGGCGGTCAAGCCAACACCATAACTGCTCAAGCCCGTTCTGACCCAAACCAAAATACTGGCATTATTATTCACAACTCGGTTGTCACAGCCGCTTCTGATTTAAGAGGCTCCTTGGGTTCGGTCAAGACCTTTCTTGGTCGACCGTGGAAGGCATACTCAAGAACCGTGTTCATGAAGTGTTCACTTGATAGTTTAATCAACTCGGCCGGTTGGCTACCGTGGAGTGGCGGTTTCGCTTTAAAGACATTGTATTATGGTGAATACATGAACACTGGTCCGGGTGCAAGCACTGGTGGTAGAGTCAAGTGGCCGGGATATCATGTTATAACAAGTGCGGCGGACGCGATGAAGTTTACCGTTGGTGATTTTATAGATGGTGGTTCATGGATTCCGGGGACCGGACTACCATACACAGCTGGACTGTAAAGATATGCACATAAGTTAATTTGGTTATGATATGTTAAGGTTATGTTTGTCATGTCATAAACAAAATGTACCATAAATTAAATATGGTATTTTTTGTTAAATGAAAATGACTTATAGTAAATGGGATGTGAATGTTACTTTATTTGGTCTTTAAGGCATGTAAATTATCAAATAGAATAAAGATTGGAATTGTAATCCACATGGATCTCCTACACATGATTTTAAGTTGGAAAGGGGTCTTCACCCAGGAGACCCACTATTTTATTATTGTAGGGATAGGGGCGTTAAATATAATGATGACTAAGGTGTTGGATGCATGGATTTATAGAGATATTGTGCTTCCGAATGGGGTCCTATATATTGTCATACTTGTGTTACGCTGATGACGTGGTTTTTCTGTGAGAGCCTACTGTTTTTTAATCTGAAAAATCTTAAGAGAATTCTGAGGGTCCTTTATACGGTTTTTTGTTTGAAGTTAGCATGCAAAAAATTAGGCTATATGGTGTGTCGGTAGATTTTTTTTGAACGACAAGTGGTGCAACCGGAGGAGTTCCGGCTAACACCCTGGGCCAGCCTGTACTGATTACCCATTCCACCTGGATTGGGGATCTCCCCAGGTGGAACCCCCACATGTGGTAAATATGGCTCCGACAAGAATCGAACCCTCAACCTCCACATGACCTCCACTCTAGCTCAGTAGATGTGGAGCTTCTAAACAACGCTACTGGCACGCTTCGGTGTAAAGTTGGTAAGTTTTCTTTCCAACATCTTGGAGTAATCATTGATGATAACATGAATTAAATTTGTAGTTGGAAACCGGTTGTGGATCGGTTCACCTCTAGATTGGCAAATTGGAAGGCTCGCAACATGCCTTTTTCCGAGAGGGTTATTCTTGTCAAAGTTGTTCTTGGAAGCCTTCCTACTTATTTTCTTTCACTATAGAAAGACCTGGTTAAGGTTTTAAAGATCATGAAGAAATTCGTAGGAATTTTTTTGGCATGGTTCGGCTTTGAAGAAAAAAATTAAATAGGTGAGTTGGAACAGAATATTATTGGCTAAGAACCATGGGGGCTAGGCATAGGAGGATTGAAAGAGTCTAATTTGTCCTTACTTTTAAAATTTTAAAATGGTGGTGGAGATTAAAGTGTTGTTTGTTTTTTCTGCAGGAAAAGGTTTGCAGTTTGCGGACCACATCTGCAGACATCTGCAGGAGAAGAGGTGGACTAAATGTCTACAATCTGCAAGAAGAAGACTGTTTGTTTGTTAATGTTTGCAGGCTGCTGAAATAAACTGAAATTTAAATAAACTGATTTTTTACAGCAGTCTGGTGGTAGACGGTGGTGGTGGTGGACGGTGGTGGTGGACGGTGATGGTGGACCATGGTGGTGGTGGTGGATGGTGGTGGTGGACGGTGGTGGTGGATGGTGGTGGACGGTGGTGGTGGTGGACGGTGGTGGATGGTGGTGGTGGTGGACGGTGGAGGTGGACCGTGGTAGGTGGTGGTGGCGGGTGATGGTGGTGGGTGATGGTGGTGGGTGGGTGGTGGTGGTGGACCGTGGTTGGTGGTGGTGGAGGTGGTGGTGGGTGATGGTGGTGGGTGGTGGTGGTGGTGGACGATGGTGGTGGTGGGTGGTGGTGGACGGTGGTGGTGGTGGACGGTGGTGGTGGACGGTGGTTGGTTGTGGTGGACCGTGGTTGGTGGTGGATGGTGGTGGTGGTGGGTGAGGAGAAGAGAAGTGGAAAAGACCTTTGAAAATCTTAGAAGACTTTCGAACAAGTCTGCACTAAGAAGAGGTCAGGAAGACCTTATTGAGTGAAAAGTCTTACAAAAAAAAAAACAATCTGAAGACCCCAAACGTCTGCGTGCGTCTGCGTGGCGCAAACAAAAAAGGTCAGAAGTGTTTCCGAGCAAAAAACAAACAGCACCTAAGAGAACACGGAAATCAATTATGGATTAAGGGTGATATCACAGTCCAAAAATATTAATCAATGTTTATTTTTCAGCAATAATGGTTAATTAACATAAAAAAAAAAAGTTAAATATCACAATCCACGTACAAAAATCGTGAATCTTAAATATGAGAATTTCTTGCATTAATTGGTGAATATGAATTTGAGAAAGTATTTGTAGGGGTTGCATGAGATTTTTTGTGAAAATGGGTAGAGCATCATATGGATCAGCGGCCTTTAAAAAAGAACTTTGAAGGTCTTACATCCATTCAGCGACCTTCATTCAAGGTCGCTGGTCCATTCAAAGACCTTCCTTGAGTTCAATGTTGGCTAGTGTATATTTATAGCAATTGTGAGACAGTGAATGAAGGTCGCTGAATGGATGTGGGGCCTTCAAAATTATTTTTTAAAAGTCACTGATCTATACGATGATCTACTAATTTTCACAAAAAATCTCATGCATCCCCTACAAACACTCTCTCAAATTCAAATTCGCTTATTAATGCAAAAAAATTCTAAATATGAACCAAAATAACCAAAGCTAAAACTTCATTTTTTGAGAGAAAATAAATCGTTATTTTGTTCTATAAAATAAAGAAAATCTAATCTCTTTCCTTCTTAGTAAGAAAAAGATCGATTTGTGGGTATTTTTCTTGATTTTGAATAAAATATATTTATTTCAAGTATTATATTTTTTTCTAACATTAAAACGCTACCAAAGAAACAAGAAAAGCATGTAGTGTCATGTAACCAAATAATACATTTTCTGACCCACACAGATTATTAAGTCTAAATGTCTATTGTCTAATGACGTGATTAGCTACCAAATTTGTTAGGAAAAGAGCTACAAAATAGCAAAGTAGGGTTCATGCATTATTTCGTTACATAAAGACATAAAGTGTACGGCTATTTTTTTTGTTGTATGTATATATTTTTTTCAACAGATGTGAATATTAATATAAGTAACGTTAATTAATTGAAACAATATTCATGGTATAATCATAACACCGTTACCATTCACGAAATCGGCCTCCCTTCTCTATACGTGTTCATCAATAACTCATAAAACCATCATAACTCTATATCCTAAAGGAAACATGACCATATTGACAAGATGTTGTCTTCCAATACCTTCCCTGCATGAGTTGCTTAACTTGCTAACCAATTAGGTATCAATCTTTAGCACATTTTCAATTACATACATAGCTAATCAACAACAAAATAATCTTTGAAATATAGTCTAATTTAAAAGCACCCACAATGTACAAACCACCAAAACCCAAATAAACTGTCACCTCAACGTCACAACAGATTTATAAGCCTCCTTAAAAAATCTCCATTTTTTCCATATGCAATGTACAAACTCCAATAAAAATTATTGTATGTATGTATGTACGTACGTATGTATGTATGTATGTATGTATGTATGTATGTATGTATGTATGTGTATGTGTATGTGTGTGTGTGTGCAGGAGGGACCAATGAATTCCAATTGAGGTCCGGCAACATGAACAAAACCAAATGAAGGCTACAATGTTACTGGACAAGGGAGGTGGTCTACGGACCGGTACACATGAAAACCGGACAAGTAAAATGCCCACATTTGCTATAATAACTAATGTAATTAAAGAATGAAGATTTGACTTTGTAGAAGATGACACATAGAACAGTATAAAGAATACGTGATAATGACGCAAGGTTGAATGGCCTCAGTTCTGTACGGACATATTTCTATCTTGAAATGGGTTATGATGGGACTAATTGATGATTAGCTAGCTATAGTTTAACCTTGGCACAAAATATGATTAATCTACGAGTTATACAGTTAGTATACAAGAGCATCTCCAACGGTGGCCAAAGTCTAATGACCAAACCCGCCACATCAGCACATCATATGATTCCAAACCTCAACCATTCTAAACCTATTTTTTCTTCAACAATAAACCATTCCAAACCTCTACATCACACCCCACTTTTACGCAAAAACAAATAAACAAATTATATTGTATAGCATGTGGTCCCCACTAAACCAAACCGGACGCCCATGGTCAAAGTCCTTCAATTGATGAGTGAGTGAGTCCATTTGATTGGGTTTGGTCTGTAAAATCTAGCAATTGTCAATGTTGAAGATGCTCTAGTGAGGAGTCTTATGATGTATTAGACTATGTCATTGTTGATGCGGAACGAAGCAGTTTTCCATCAGCATTCTCCCTCTTTGGATAAGGTAATTGGGGAGATTAAGTCCCTAGGGTTTTTATGGATTAAGTATCGATATAAATCCTTATTATTAAAATGGTCTCAATGGTGTTGCTTTGTTGATTTAGAATGATGTTTAAAAGTGTGGTCTTGTGAGAATTCGCCCAGGTCTATCCTCTGGTGTAGGATTTGGTGGTTGTATTTCTGGGCAGTAGCGGGGAGGGGTGGCCGACCTTTCTGAATTTTCGCTTAGAAGTTCCGATTATATAGTATTTGTATTGAATTTTTTTTGGTATATAAGATTTCGACCCCCTGAATCTCGTGACTTCTGACCCCCGAAATTTCGGGTCAAGCTTCGCCACTGTTTCTAGGCTTAACGACTTGCTAAGATTTTTGCGATATATAAATAAATTTTGCTAGTCATTAAAAAAATCAAATGTAAGTGGATGAGATAGCTTTTAAGCTTTTAGGAATGTTGAATAAATAGTTAAAATAAATGAAACATTCATTAACGAACGACTTATAGTAAAGACGACTGAACCTTTACTAAACTTTTATTGTTCATATTTATATTATACTGAAAGCTCAGTCATTCTTTTATTTCATTTGCATCTTATAAACTACTTTTTCATTTAGATTATATAATCATATCATTTTTGTTTCTCTTGGGTGTTCACGCGCCTGTAGGTGATCAATTCCTTCCCCGTGGGGATAGGACTCCACCAAGGTTCTGTGTTGAGTCCGTTCCTTTTTGCAGTTGTCCAAGTCGATTTACGAGACAGTTCCGTGGTGCATGCTTTTTGCAGATGATATTCTGTTAGTTGCAGAGTCCAAACATAGTCTAAATGAGAAGCTAGAGGGTTGGCGTGCAGCTTTAGA
Source organism: Ambrosia trifida (assembly GCA_028751855.1). NCBI lineage: Eukaryota > Viridiplantae > Streptophyta > Magnoliopsida > Asterales > Asteraceae > Ambrosia > Ambrosia trifida. Next base: position 32,526,433 of record CM054123.1, on the reverse strand, counting down.
GGGCAAGGGCTTAAGGATTAGCCGTTCTAAGACTGAGTACATGTATTGTGGTTTTAGTTGTGCAAGTAACGATGAAAATACTCAAGTTACGATTGAAGGTCAACTTGTCCCGCAGGCAAATAAGTTCAAGTACTTAGGATCATTTGTTCAGAGAGATGGGGAGCTTGATAGTGATGTCACCCATCGCATTCAAGCTGGTTGGTGTAGGTGGAGGGCCGCCAGTGGGGTTTTATGTGACAAAAGATTCCCAACTAAATTAAAGGGAAAATTTTATAGGGTTGCAGTGAGACCTGCTATGTTATATGGGACAGATTGTTGGGCTATCAAAAAGGCACAAGCTCGCAAGATGGAGGTAGCAGAAATGAGGATGCTAAGGTGGGTGTGCGGGTACACTAGGGTAGACCGGATAAGAAATGATGTTATTAGGGAAAAGTCAAGGGTAGCTAGTATATCAGATAAGATAAAGGAAGGTAGATTAAGATGGTATGGGCATGTGAAGAGGAGGCAAATGACGGCCCTAGTTAGAGTAGTGGAAACCCTCACTATAGAGGGAAAGAGATGTAGATGAAGACCCAAATTGACTTGGGATGAGCGGATTAAGCAGGATTTAATAAAGATGCACCTTTCTGGGGACATGGTCGAGGATAGGGGTTCGTGGAGGCACAAGATTAAGGTTAAGGATTATTAGAGAAGGTTTGGTTGTATCATAGTGTGGTTATAGGAACCTCGACTTTTTCTTAAGTTGGTCGGAGGTCAGTTAGGGTGACTTGTATTTGGGTGTTTTATTTGGTTGTTGTTTTTTGATAACATATATACCTTTGTTTTACTATGTGACTCTTTCAATTTTTCTCTAAATTTATCTCGTTATAATTTTTTTGAGTGTTGTTTGCTTTTCAATTATGTGTTGTCGAGCCGGGAGTCTGTCTGGAAGCAACCTCTCTATATGCAAGGATAGGGATATGGTTTGCCTACATCTCACCCTCCCCAGACCTTACTCTTAGCTTTGCTAATTGTGTGATTTACCGGGTAAGATTGTTGTTGTAAGAAGTAATTGAGCATTTGAGAGAGATGTAGTTTACATAAGGGATGTAGCATGTACAATTGTTGGCTCATTGAAGCATTTAAGGTTGTAGTGTATGTTTGGTAAGGAGCTTTTAGAAGCTTCTAGCTTCAAGCTTTTAAGAAAAAATTCATACTTAATAAAAAGTCTTGTTTGGTTGAATGAGTTTCAAGCTTTTAGGTTAAGAAAAAAAGTTCTATATTGAAACGCTACTATATGCAAGCTTTCAATGAGTCAAATGACATAAATACCCATTTTACCAATAAAAACATGCATATAATCTTTTAATTATGCCCATTTTGGTCATTTTATACATTTTATTAAAAGCTCTAGCTACTCTGCCAAACACCAAAATATATTTAAAAAGCTACCGCTACCGGCTACAGCTACCAGTTTCTAGCCACCAGCTAATTTTACCAAACATACCCGTAGTTTTGTTTCGAGTTATATATATACTATGTTGTAATACATTTGAGAATGATAGGATGGATTATTTACATTAGAGTAAAATGCCAAAATGGCCTCTGAGGTTTAGTCCAAAATGTCACTTTAGACAGAAAATGTTTTTTTCTTATCACTGGAACCCCTTATGGTTTTATTTTGGTGCCATTTTGGCCCATTTTTTTTAACTCTGTTAGAAAACTCAGTTAAGGTCAGAAGCATTTTTGTCACTTCAGGTCAAAACTTTAAAAAACCTATTATTTTTTATACAAATGTCACCATTCTCACAAAATTTTATCACTTTCTGCTACACAATCATAATGAAAAATAACACAACTTTTAGGGTGGACGAAAAGCCGAAAAACCAAACTGAAACCAAAAAAACCAATTTAACCAAACAAAAAAACGGAAAAACCAAACTGAAATTTACGATTCTGTTACGGTTTTGCTTTTTATGAAAACTGAACCAAATAACCCGTAAATCATTGTTTTAACGTTTGTTATACATTTATTTATGAATTATTAATTTTATTCTTGAATATTAAGTATTTACAATAAGATCATTAGTGTGTTTACTTATCTTTGAATTGATTTATTCATTGCCTACAAAAATACCAAAATTTAGTAAAATAATAAATATTTTTCAAAGCATTACAAAAGAAATTTTCTCAATAAACACTCTAGAGAAACATAAAAATAGTTTAGAATGTTAGGTTTAAGTGAACAATATTAACTCAAAAGGTTAAATATAAATAAGTACACATAAAAGAATAATTCTATCATGACTACAATGTGAAACATGAGACAATCGGTTCATGAGATATCAACCGTCCTTTTACATATATTACATTGTAACCATTAGCTAAACAGTTAGCTATTGAACACTTAAATAGATCTATTGGGTTTGACACCCCCATTCCTGGTTAGTCGCGCTAACCTGTCACATACAAGGGAGTGCTAGTTTTCTACGATTCTTACGTTGTCTTTATTGTACAATGCGCGAGGCACAACAGTCAAGGGGTTTGGTTATAAGACTCATGGTTGGCACAGTAATCATTAGCTTAGCTAGCTTTGATTGGTCAATCACGAATTTCACTAACCCTACTTTACTTACATTCAAACCTGTGAACTCGCCAGCTTTATGCTGACAAATCTTTTATGAATGTTTGTTGGATCAGTAATGCTCTTGATGTGTTGCTTGCTAGTGAACACTTATGTGTTTAGCAAGCTTAATCAGATTTGTACAGCGGAATGATTAAGTAAAGCTACACTATCAAGAGTAGTTATTACTCCCCCTGGATGTTTGAGAAACTAAAGATAAGTTTAATGAGAATCTAAGTAATGAATGTGAATGATAATAAATACTCAAACAGATTCTTAATAAATGAAATGGAAAGAACAATAATAAGCTTTGAAGGATTTCTGTATTAATCAAAAATCAATGTCTAAAACAGAGGGGATGAACCCATCTATTTATAGACTTTACATATACATGAACCTTGCCAAAAAGTAAGTCTGTAACAAGTAGCAACAAGTTGCATTCTTGGAACTTGTACAAACAGATAAAGTAATATTAAACTAATAAACTACTGAAACATAAGTCGGTGAGAAAGATTCTTGAACAAGAGCTGATGAATGACAAACTACTTATGAGTAGTTTGTCTTCAGTAGTTCTTCAGTGAACTGTCTGGTTTAGACTTCAGAACTTCTGATACTTCTTCTTCAGTACTTGTTGAATCCTTCTTCAGTACTTTAGTCTTCTTTCTTCAGTAGTTCTATACTTAGGACATTTTGCAGAAGTGAATTAGACTAAGGTTTACAAAAGTGGTTTCACCAATCCTTTTTGTCCTAACAATCTCCCCCTGGATTGATGAAGCCAAAACCTTTTCTAATTCTTTATTGTCTTCTTCTGTCATTCACAATCTTCCGTATCTCCTTGAACATGGAATTCTTCAATTGATTAAGCTGTTCATCAGTGAGAGATCCCCTTTGAGGTTCCAGATGTTGAATTGTAAGCAAATCCTAAGTTGATAGTTTCTTCAGTTCATTCATTGACTTGTAGGCCTTGCTTGTAAGATCTCTTCTTGTCACCAATACTGAGTTGTCATCAGTAAAGGACCATCTGATGATCAGCACTTTAGACTTGTCAAAGTCTGAAGTATAGGGAACCGTGCTGGATCCCTGGGATGTTCCTGAGTGTTGTATATTTTCTATTTCTGTGACTCTCAGGTGGGATTCACTTCTATCTTCTTCTTGCACTACATCAGGTAATTTAAAAGTTGGTAAATGATGTTCAGTAACTACCTTTGTGTGTAGTATGTCAGTGATAGTCTTCTGAATTTGGTAAGCAAATGTTGAAGGATCCCTAAATTGAGTTATCAGAGGCTTCACTTCAATATCAAAGTCTCCTTGAACAACTGTGTTGCCTTCCGGCAACACCATTTTGAAGTCAGTCTTTGTATTGTCCTCTGGTTTCTTCTTGGTAGCTGGTCTTTTAACACCAGAAGTTCTAACTACTGAAGTTGATACTTCAGAAGTTTTGAACTTCTCTGGATTAGCAGCCTTGGTAGCCTTGTACTTCTTGTATGTGTCCAGTAGTCTTCCTTCTTTCCATCTTGACACATAGGCTTTTGAACCATAGTTATTTGCTACCAGTTCTTCAATCATCTCAGCTCTCTTGGCTTTTCCATCTTTGTTTGTTGCAAGTTTGTCAGCAACAAGTTGAGCTCTTTTAGTCAGCTCATCCATTGAGAGCCCTTTGAGTGAATAGGCTTTTGTTTTGCTGTTCTTTGTTATAAAAGACATCAGTTGTTGTCTTTTGTCTTCTTTAGCAACTCTCCCTGTTTCAGCTTGCCTATTCAACTTTGCTTCATAAGCTTGAAGCTTTTCATTTAAGCTTAAATCATCCCTTTCCTCCAAGTTATTCCAGATCTCTTCTTCCTTAGCCTTTCTTTGGGCTGCAATCAAACTCTTCTCAAGTAGTTCTTTGGACATTGATAGTGGAGAAGGGTTCAGCACAGTCATTGTTGTAGTTGTTGTCGGCCTTGGAATAGGAGTTGGTTGTTGTTGTTCAGTTGTCTTGGAAGGCTCTTCAGCTGTTTGTAAATTGGAAGTGTTAACTGCTGAAGTGTTGACAGATGTGTCAACTACTGAAGGATTGTCTTCAGTACTTTCTGAGTCATCAGAGGTTTCTTCAGTATGGCCTTGGGAAGGTTCAGCTTCAACTTCAGTTGCAGAGACAAGCCTTTGTTGATCTTCTTTTTGTTTTTGGGCTTTCTCTAGAAGTTGTTGTTGTTGTAGAGCCACTCTTGCCTTTATCCTGGCTTCTAGTGACTCCTTAGGTTCCTTAATCTTCTCCCCCTTTTTGGCTTCATCCACTTCTGGAAGCCTGCTGGGTTTGAAAGTTCTACCAGTGAGTTCAGCAAGCTGTCTTGAGTTGTTGTCTATTTTGTTGGACAGCTCACCAAGTTTTTTGTTGATCACCTCAAACTGAGCTTTGGTTGACAACTCCAAAGTAGTTGTGAAAGTTTTGAGGTGATTGGCAATTAGGGTGTTCATCAACTGGTATAGGGGACCATCTGGGCTGCATAGTTGGTTCAAGTCTATGCTGGATGACCTAGGGAATTGGGTAGGCATTTTCAGTGAGGGGTGTGTTTTTGGGTGATCTTCATGTTGTACAGAAGATGCCACTTTAGGGGAATCAGGGATCAAGTGGACTTTAACCTGATCTGGTGTAACCAGCTCTTTGAGCTTAGAGACACCAGGTGCAGGACCTTCACTAGCAGTCGTCAATTCAATTTTAGTGGAGTGTGAATCATCATATCCAAGTCAATGGAATCATCTGAATCCCTGCTTACTTCCTCAATGAGGACAGTATCAGTTACATCATGAGCTGGGCCCAACCCAGTTGTCTCATGTACCTCTTTTTCTTGGTTTAGAGGATTTCCTACCTCAGGCATTAAGCCTTCATCAGTAGTTGCCACAAGTGAGGTCTTAGCTATGTAACTTTTTTCCTCAAATCCACCACTGGATGGTATATGAGTAGTAGCAGCCTCAAATGTACCTAGAGTTTCTAAGTTTGGGCTTAGAGACCCTGGTTCATCCTCATCTCTTGGGTTAGGGCTAGGGATATCCACATCCATGTCAAGTGCTGAAGGTATGTCCCTTGTTTGATGTGGTTGTTGGGGACTGACATGTTCTGATGGGATGGTCTCTTTTAGCCCAGAGAGAAGTTTGGCAATTTCAAGGGCTTCAGGTTTAGAAATTTATGGTGCTGGTTCAGTAGTTTGGTCTATGGGTTTAGCAGTTTCAAAAGAAGAGTCTATGGGGTTTGTTTTCTTAAATTTCTTTATTTTGAATAAAATGGTTATTGGTGCTCTTGTGGGGGTTTGAGATGGATGAGACTGAGAGGATGTTTCAGTCACATCTTTATCAAGTGCAGATTGCACATTAGCAAGTTCAAGCATCTCAACCTCCTGAACTGCCTTTCTTTTCAGGCTGGTGGGTTTTTGTTTTTGCTGTTTTGGTTTCTTGGCCTTTTTGGGTGAAGGTTTGGAAGATGAGGGTTCCTTGGGGACTGTTGTGTGTTCCCCTTGGTCTAGGTGGCCGGTTTATTGTGCATAGAGTATGCTTGTGAGGTTAAGGGGTTTAAAACAGTTGTTTGACCCACAAGCACCTCTTCTCCAAGTTCCTTTATTATGCATTGCATAATAAATCTTGGATACAACAAAAACTTCTTTTTAGAGTTGAGATGATGTAACACCAACTCATTAAAGAAAAGTGTTGATGCCCTGAATTTTGTTTCATTCACAATGGAATGAAAAATTGGTTGAAAAGTAGAGGGCATCTGATCATAAGATCCAGTTTTTGGACTCAAACACATAATTATATAGTGAAACAAAAGTTTGTACTTAGGTTCAAAATATTTCTTAAAAATAGTAGCATGTGAGAGAGTACCTTGGTAACCACACTCTGTCATGGTTAGATGAATTTCAGAGTTTGGAAATTGATCTGGGCACCCACATCATCCAGACCCAGTCTAATCCCCAAAGTTTCGGGTGTGATTGCCATTCTACTCCCTTGGATGGTTGAATTGAGGGAGATCACCTTATCATTTACCGTCACCGTCTCCGCATTTGCCCAGAAGCAGATTTTGGTCAAATGTTTCCTTTTTCAAGGCAATTATGATGGGGAACTTTCTAAGGGACGAATTTATGAGGCAAGAGACGTTTTTTTGGCAAGAATGGACTCATTCTCATCATCATCATTCATTCTAATTTTGACCAAGAACACACACACAATTCTCCCAACTTCTTGAAGCATTTTGATGAAGATTGAAGGCACAAAACTAAAGATGAACATCATGGCCATGCTTGGCTAATCTATTTGTATTACACTAGGGATGTAGGCTCTTGATATCTAGGGTTTGAACACATTTGGGTATTGTTTTTAAACTTTTGTTGATGTCTTTGTGTACTTGAATTAATTGTGTTGATTGGTGATTAATCTTATGCTAAACTCATTTTTAGTTAATTGATCTTGCGCCAATAGTGAGATAAGCATGATTCCTTGCGTTAACACTTCCATAGGATTGTATGTTCTAGGTAATAAAGTATAGTTTAGTCTATCTTGATATTGACAAAACTTGATACCTAAACCTATTGAACAATCACTCTGTTAGTACCAATTACATTACCATTATTCACCCAATTGATGAAAGCCCTAGTATTCAATTGCCGAATCCTTAGTGTAATCGCTTTATTCCTATTGTTTACAAGTTTCATTATTCTCGTTGTTCTTACTAATTCAATTAAATTCTCATTATAATCAACAACAACTTTTTAATCAACTTTTAAATGATAACTTACACCCTTCGTAATTAAACTAGCATCTTCATAAGCAGCATTCTCTAGTTGACTAAACAATACTCACTAACCACACGCTCCTTGGATTGATACCCTATTTACCCTATCTACCTAGGTTAATTAGGTTTTGTATGACCCGTAACAACCGGCTCATCAAATGGCGCCGTTGCCGAGGAGCTAGTGCGCTTAGTGTTTATTGCATAGTTGATATTGTGATAATATGTTTAATTGTTTGTTTGGTTTATTCTTTACTTTTCCTTGTTACGCGGGGTGTGTTATTTGTGCAGTTTACAGGTAGTGCATGCGTACAAGACATTCGGGGAGGACATCTCCTTTAGTGTTTGAACTGGAAATTGAGAGAGTAGCAAGAAGAAACCGACATCACCGGTTAGAGGAGCCGATTCCTTCTAACTCCCAATCACCATCTACAAGTCAACCTTTGTCCTTTGGAACCGTTCAAATGGCAAGTTCAAACCCAAATCGCCGTTCAGGTGAAAACCGAAGACCACCCACTCCACCTCATCAAAACCGAACCCAACACTCACAACAACACCCACTCCATCAACCATTTCATAACCGAAATCCCAACAACCAAAATGTAAACCAAGGTTCTTCCATATCTAACCGTGGCAATCCCACATTTGATCCGGTCAATCGATACAATGAAGCCGGATATGATGATCATGTTGAGAATATTGAAGAATTGAGGGCAAACATTAATGATGAGGACCCATTCAGCGTACCAAGTTATCAATCATCGGATAGAGTTAGTGTTCATTCTTACCATTCGGGGGAAGATGAATATTCAGAAAGGTATTACACCGAGGAAGATGAGGATTGGGGTTATCGAAATGTTAATGATGATCATGAGGATGAGGAAGAGTACCAAAGCGATAATCATTCTGATATGGGTGCAAATCGAAATATGGGTAATGACGGTTACTACAATCATGTAGTCAATAATCATCATCCCAGGCAAAACCCAATAGGGCATCGAAATCCTAACATTCACCAAAATCGGGGTGAAAATTTTGTGGGTCGAGCAGAAAGAAGACCTCATGGGAGAAGACCACCAAGAGATGACGAAGTTAATGCTCCACGAAGAAGGCCCCCAGTTCCAATGCAAGGGGTTAATGGTCGGTTTAGACCACTTGCTTCTGAGAATGAGTCACCAATTGCACCACCACCTCCAGGAAGAAGAACTTTTGATTGTAAACCAAATTATATCAACATTCTTCCTCATTTCCATGGAATGGCCACTGAAGACCCATACGACCACATTTCTGAATTCAAAGCAATGTGTGGTACCATGGGAGGTCACAATTTCTCCTTAGATGAAGTTCAGCTAAGGTTGTTCCGATTCTCCCTCAAGGATAAGGCAAAAACTTGGTTTCTTACTTTGCCCGCACACAACATCTATACTTGGGGAGAGATGCAACAGGTGTTCTTGGATGAATATTTCCCTAGTTTTAAAATGGATGGGGTATGGTTAGAGCTTCGTTCCTTTCAACAGTTAAAAGGGGAACCACTTCATGAAGCCTTCACTCGTTTTAAGGAGTTAATTCGGAAAAGGCCACACCACAACATTCAATTATGGGAATTGGTTAGCAGCTTTGTGAATGGGTTGAGTAAGGAGGAAAGAAAATACCTAAAGTCTACTAGCAATGGGACTTTGTTATCTAATCCAGAGCAAGAAGACTGGGATTTTTTGGAACTAATGGCAAGGAATTCAAAAGCGGAAGAGTCGGTTGATCGAAGAACTAAGCACCCGGTCTCTAAGTCTCTTCCCGATTCAGATTCAAGCTCTAAAGACCGGATTGCTCTGTTAGAAAGAGAGTTGGCAAAGATGAAGAAACGGGAGGTGTCAGCGGTACAATACCCGGTTTGTGATAATTGTGGAGATTTGGGGCATAAGGCTAGTGAGTGCCCCGGTGATATGGGTCAAACTACCGAGGAGGTGAATCAAGTGTTGGGGAAAGGAAGTATGACATGAATTCCAACACTTATCATGCGGGCTTGAGAAACCATCCTAACTTTAGGTATGGTAATGCTTCTAATCAAATGAACCCGAATTTTCAATCGGGTAATCAAGGCGGTGGTGGGTAATATCAAGGTCGCCAAGGTAGTAATCAAGGTGGTTACCAAAGAAACAACTACAATCAAGGTGGTAACCAAGGGTACAACAACCGTGACAATAATTACCAACGGGGTTACAACCAAGGCGGCTCCTCAAGCAATCAAGGAAATTCTTAGGGAAGTCAAGGTGGTGATGAGTCTTTGAGTTCAAAGATGGATGCCTTAATGAACATGATGAAAGAGAACAACAAGGCAAATGAGGTGAGAGATAAGTCTCATGAAGCATTAGTGAGACAAGTGGGTCAACTTGCTGAAGATGTGGCTCAATTGAAAGGAAGCCATGGGAAGCTTCCAAGTGACACAACAATAAACCCACAACATCAAGCATCGAGCTCAAGAAACAATCAAAGCGTGCATATAAATGCGGTGAGTTTTATTTTGAATGATAAGGCTGTGGGTAATGAAACAACTCCACCACAACAATTTGTTGATGGTGTGGTGGAGGAGGTTGATAGTGATGATGAGCAGGAAGAGGAAAATATTTCGCAAAATAATTTTGAAGTTAAAAATTATAAAAAATCTTTTTGCGAAAAGTGTTTAAATGAGATGGCTACTATGACAAGTGTGGGGATGGAGACTAATACCATCCCATATCCTGCAGCTTTAGTAGACCTAAACAATGTGTCAAAGTGGAGCCCACCAAAGGACGAGAGGTGGGAAAATTTTAAACAAGTCAAAATAAATTTACCACTTATTGATGCAATTGAAAAAAAATTCCTGCTCATGTTGAATGTGTGAAAGAGTTGAGCAACCAAAACAAGCACAACGAGTTGCCTAAACATTTAGGGGCACATGTCCGTGCTGTTTTGTTGGATGCTCTTCCCCCTAAACTTCAAGATCCAGGAGCCCCATTGATTCCAATTCAGGTTGGAGAGCTTAAAATAGAAAGGGCGCTCCTAGATCTTGGAGCATGTGTGAGTATATTGCCTGGGAGTCTGTTTGACCAATATGACTTTGGTTCAATACATGAAATTAACACCACGGTGGTGTTAGCTGATCAGACTCTCACGCATCCAAGGGGGGATGGTGAATGATGTGTTGGTGAAAGTAGAGGATTTCTACTACCCAGTTGACTTTTTGGTGGTAGACTATGTAAATAGTGCGATAAACATACAACCCACCGTTATACTGGGTAGGCCGTTCTTAGCAACTGCACATGCTAATATAAATTGTGCTAATGGAGCGGTAGGCATGGAATTTGGTAACCGTGAGTTGTGTTTAAATGTGTATCCAAATTTTTCTAACTCGGTTGTTAAGGAGAAATGTCCCAAAAATAACAATTTTGATAGTGGTGACCCTCTTGTAAAAGAGGATCACCTAAAAGAGGATTTTTGTGTGACTGGCAGGTTTGGAGCAGTCAAGAACAGGACAGTGAAAGGAAGGACAACAAAATGGAGGAAACCGCCTGATTTGCACAATGAAACAAGAACGGAAAAGATGGTTGACCCAGTTAGGTACACCTTAAAGGACTTACCGGAACGTAGAAGGGTTGCATCTTTAGAGGCAGAGGGAGGAAGACATCCCCCTCGACCACCATGAGGGTGGTGTATTCGGTCTGGCTGAAGACCCTTAAACTTAGCGCTTTCGGGAGGCAACCCGTTGATCAGGTCCATGTATTTTTTTTCCCTTCTTATATTAATTGCGTGGGCATGATCATTTTATTTACGTTTGGTGTGCTAGGTATTTTATGCTTTTCAGTTTTATTTTGTTTTTGTTTGTTTTGGATGTTTTGATGTTTTGTATGTGAGCCCAGATTATACGTCACCAGTAATGTTAGAGTGTTTAGATGAAAAAGGGAAAGGAAGCAGTAAATCGTGGAAGGCAAAGACTCACCCATGGAACGAAGACACCAACTGCTTACCAGGTGCATCCTATTCTTTAATTATGTGTATGTTGTGTGAATAGGATTTGAGTGAACGTCTGCTTTTGCCTTAGAAGGGGTTTGTAGTGGGACGAAAAAGGGGGGGGGGCATCCTCACCTTTTTTTATTTGGCTACTTGATCTCCTTATTCATGACAAATACACATTGAGGACAATGTCATTCTCAAGTGTGGGGATGGGGGAATAGCCATTTAAATGTGAAAGTTTTGAGATTTTTAAGACCCTCAGATTTTTTTGAAACAAGCTCGATCTTAAGAAAGCCGTTTCCGCCAGATTATTGGATCATAAAACTCGACCCCTAGTCATGGTCATAAACTCTTTAAGTTCCTTGATGTGTTTTTCTAAGAATGATTTTTGAAAAATGTTAATTGCCTAGTTAGAAAAAACTAGAGAGGAGTATAACATTTTTGCATATCAGCAGCCATTTTTCCCTTTAGGTTCAGGAGAGATTATTGAGTCACCACAACATGCTAACACCCTATAAAAATTTCACATCTATCGGCATGTTGTGTTCAATTGAATTGAGTGTGCTATTATAGTCGCATAAGGTAGAACTTGCAATTTTTGATACGCCTGCCACTTTAGATCAATTGTGACACAAGAATGATTAAGGCATTAGGTCTATCTAGCCTTTTTATTTTTTACACCATTTTGATATCATTGACCCGAAAACAATCTCCCCTAGTAGAACAATTTTGAGCCTAAATCCTTCATTTCAATCACCCATTTCAACCCTTTTGACCCGTTTTAACTTTTCTATATTAAACCCAAGTGATGAAAATCCAGATTTAGAATTGTGTTCCATTGGTAATTTCTAGTGAAAAAAAAAACTGAAAAGCATGAGAACGAATATGCTTCAAACGAATGAAAGTTCTCATAGAAAAGCACAAAAATATGCTTGAGTTAGTAATTGAATAAAAGGCGCAACATTGCCTTATAGTTTAGTAGTTATTTAGTTGATATGATAAAAGTCGGATTTTCATCACTATAGTCACTTTTTAAATATTCCCTTCCATACCCTTCGCCTAGCCCCATTACAACCCGCTTTAAGACCTTTTGACTTGTGTTCACTTTTGAGAAGTTTTGTGAAAGGCGATTGAGTTGCAAGCTTATGCTAACATGCCCTATAATCGGTTTCGAGTGATTGATATGAAATACTAGCACATCACTTGCTAGTCTAGATAGTAAACCGAGTCGAGTGAACCATTGTGAGGGGTGTGCAAAACTGTGAAATCGGATCTAGTTGGATTTGGCTAGCCATTTGTTTTTAATAACATGTAAAAACCTTGGAATGTAAATCTACTGATAGGCGTAAGTCTTGTGAGTTAGGGTATGACTAGGGGCCGTTTTTGAGAATCGATAAAAAGGGTGAAATTAATTTGAATTGCTGATTAAGTAAAGTTTATTGATTTGCTTGAGGGCAAGCAAAAGATAAGTGTGGGGATGTGATGGGTTGGTTAAGGGATGTATATAAACACATCTATAAATGAGTTTTAATGAATGTTAAGTCGTCAAATGGTGTTGCTTTGATATTATTATGTTATTTCAGGATTTGATGACTAAAGGAGGCAAATATGACGTTTTGGAGTTGCTCGGGCAAGGTACGGAAGCATAAACAAGCTGGAAAATCAAAATCCAAGGTTGAAGGTTGATTTGGTGTAGGATACGCCAAAAGTGGCATAGCCTACGCCACTTGCGTAGGCAAGGAGCAACAGGTTGGCGTAGGGCAGCAGAAAATAGCTCAGGCAAAAGGGACTTGGCGTAGCCTACGCCAAAACTGGCGTTGCCTACGCTAGAAGCAGATTTTGGTCAAATGTTTCCTTTTTCAAGGCAATTATGATGGGGAACTTTCTAAGGGACGAATTTATGAGGCAAGGGACGTTTTTTGGCAAGAATGGACTCATTCTCATCATCATCATTCATTCTAATTTTGACCAAGAACACACACACAATTCTCCCAACTTCTTAAAGCATTTTGATAAAGATTGAAGACACAAAACTAAAGATGAACATCATGGCCATGCTTGGCTAATCTATTTGTATTACACTGGAGATGTAGGCTCTTGATATCTAGGGTTTGAACACATTTGGGTATTGTTTTTAAACTTTTATTGATATCTTTGTGTACTTGAATTAATTGTGTTGATTGGTGATTAATCTTATGCTAAACTCATTTTTAGTTAATTGATCTTGCGCCAATTTCTAGTGAGATAAGCATGATTCCTTGCATTAACACTACCATAGGATTGTATGTTCTAGGTAATATAGTATAGTTTAGTCTATCTTGATATTGACAAAACTTGATACCTAAACCTATTGAACATTAGTACCAATTACATTACCATTGTTCACCCAATTGATGAAAGCCCTAGTATTCAATTGCCGAATCCTTAGTGTAATCGCTTTAATCCTACTGTTTACAAGTTTCATTATTCTCGTTGTTCTTACTAATTCAATTAAATTCTCATTATAATCAACAACAACTTTTTAATCAACTTTTAAATGATAACTTACACCCTTCGTAATTAAACTAGCATCTTCATAAGCAACATTCTCTAGTTGACTAAACAATACTCACTAACCAAACGCTCCTTGGATTGATACCCTATTTACCCTATCTACCTAGGTTAATTAGGTTTTGTGTGACCCGTAACGACCGGCTCATCAAGTAGTTCCCATTTTCTCTTCAGTAGTTTGTTAACAACTGATGAGAATGTTTATAAACACTTTATTCATAACTTCTGGAGATTATTTTATCAGAAGTTAATCATTTTTCAGAAAATATTCCCATACTGATGCTTTTGTTCATCAGTAGTTTCTCTCATTTTGTTTTTCAGAAGTTTTTGGTCTAAAAACAGATGTAAGTGAAAAATAAAATATGTGCAGGAAAAGTAAAAGAACACTTACAAATTTAGCATCCCAAGCATGGATACTAACTTCTGAAATGTTGATGTGTCAAGGGGTTTTGTGAATATGTCAGCTGTCTGATTAGCTTTTGTGACATGCGTCACTTCAATCTTGCCTTTTTCATAGCAATCCCTTATGAAATGATACCAGATTTCAATATGTTTAGTTTTTGAGAACTGAACAGGATTTTGAATGATGCTAATGGCAGATTTGCTGTCTACATGCAATGGTATCTTGGTCTCTTTGATTCCATAATCAAGAAGTTGATATTGGAGCCATTGTATATGTGATGTACAACTTGCAGCTGCAATGTATTCAGCTTCAGTAGTTGAAGTTGCAACAGATGTTTGTTTCTTTGATTGCCAGGACACCAAACAGTTTCCCAAGAATTGACAACCACCAGATGTTGATTTTCTTGACATTTTGCACCCTGCATAGTCATTATCTGAAAAAGCTGATAACTTGGTATTGCTAGAAGCAGGATACCAAATTCCAAGTGTAGGAGTTCCTTTCAGATATCTGAAGATTCTTTTGACTGCAATGAGGTGTGATTCCCTAGGAGCTGATTGATATCTAGCACAGACACATGTTGAAAACATAATATCTGGTCTAGAAGCAGTTAGATACAAAAGGGAACCTATCATACATCTATACATGGTTTGATCAACCTGTTTTCCTTGATCATCAGGTTCAACTTGTGTGGTAGGTGTCATGGGAGTGGAACATGATTTACAGTCTTGTAAAGAAAATTTGTTCAATAATTCTTTAACATATTTTGATTGATGTATAAAAGTTCCATTAGTTTATTTTTTAATCTGCAGTCCTAAAAAGTACTGCAGTTCTCCCATTGTACTCATCTCAAATTTTGATTGCATGAGTTTCTTAAATTCATCACACAATTTTGTGTTTGTTGAACCAAATATGATATCATCAACATAAATTTGAACAAGTAAGATATGATTTCCAACATTTTTAATGAAAAGAGTTTTATCAATGGAGCCTCTTGTGAAGTTATTTTTGAGTAAAAAGTTGGAAAGTGTTTCATACCAGGCTCTTGGAGCCTGTTTGAGTCCATAAAGAGCTTTGTCAAGTTTGTACACCCACTCAGGATGAGAAGGATCCTCAAACAGGTGGCTGACAAACATACACTTCCTCTTTGATCTTTCCATACAAAAATGCACTCTTAACATCCATTTGAAAAACTTTTATTTTGTTGGAAATGGCATAGGCCAGAAATAACCTGATGGCCTCAAGCCTTGCAACTGGAGCAAAGGTCTCATCATAATCAATTCCTTCTTCTTGAGAGTAACCTTGTACCACCAGTCTTACCTTGTTCTTAATGATCATACCAGCTTCATCTTGTTTGTTCCTAAAAACCCATCTTGTGCCAATTGGTAGCTTGTTTAATGGTAAGGGACATATTTCCCAAACCTGTTGCTTCTTGAACTGAAGCAACTCATCTTGCATAGCTTCCACCCAATTGTTGTCTTTGAGGGCTTCTTGGTACTTCTTAGGTTCCAACTGAGAAATGAATGCTGAGAAGAAGCAAAAGTTGGAAAGCTGGTTTCTTCTAAGAACACCTGAAGCAATATCACCCATGATTTGTTCCAATGGATGATCTTTGTGTTCAATCAGTTGTTGTAAACCACTGACAGGTGTAGGTGGCTCTTGTACTTCATCAAACAAACCACTGAGGTTTATAATGTCTGGTTCAGCTGTTTGAATGTCTTCAGTAGTTGTAGGTGCTGAAGCAGATGTTTGAGTTTGTACATCAGCAGTTGTTGAATCAGAAGTTTGTGAAACTTCTGAAGGTTTAAAAGTTGACTTAATGACTGTTTGAGGAGTCCATGGTGCTGGATCCTCATCATCAAACCTTTGATCACCATAATAAGTAGGTTTAGATGAAGTAACAGTCTTTTCAGGTCCAAAGTGGAAGATGTCAAGGTCAAAGAGTTCAGCAGGATGTGCTGGAATAAGAGTGTGTTTTGACTCATTGAACTTGACATTCAGTGTTTCTTCTACTATCTTGGTGTTTGAATTAAAAACCTTGTAGGCTTTTCTAGTGGAAGAATAACCAAGAAAGTAACCTGAATCAACTTTAGCAGCAAACTTTGAAATAGAGTCTTTAATGTTTAGAATGAAAATTGACATCCAAAAGCCCTGAAAAAGGAGATAAGGGGCTTTATTGCATGAAGAACTTCATAGGCAGTCTTGGAGTGTCTCTTGTTGACAAGGACTCTATTTTGAAAATAACATGCAGTGTTAACTGCTTCAGCCCAGAAAGACAATGGTAGGCCTGAATCAGCTAACATGGTTCTTGCTGCTTCAGTCAGTGTTCTGTTCTTCCTTTCTACCACACCATTTTGTTTAGAAGTTCTGGGAACACTGAATTGTCTAATAATCCCTTTAGACAAACAGAATTCATCCAGAGTTTTGTTCCTGAACTCTGTCCCATTATCACTTCTAATGGCTTTGACAAATAGAGAATATTGTTTCTCTACTTGTAGAATGAAGAACTTGATGATTTCAGCTGCCTCATCCTTGGAGAATAAGAAGAATACCCATGTGAATCTTGAA
Source organism: Ambrosia trifida (assembly GCA_028751855.1). NCBI lineage: Eukaryota > Viridiplantae > Streptophyta > Magnoliopsida > Asterales > Asteraceae > Ambrosia > Ambrosia trifida. The sequence goes on along the minus strand of CM054123.1, from coordinate 32,509,567 downwards.
TAGTCATCAATGATGACCAAGCAGTACTTCTTCTTACCAAGGCTCATGATTTTTACAGGCCCAAATAAGTCCATATGGAGTAGTTGAAGACATGCAGTTGTTTTTTTATTCTTCAATAGACTTATAGGAGGACTTATGTTGTTTTCCTTTCAAACAGGATACACAGTGTTCTTGACACTGGTATACTTTCAAAGGTAGACCTCTGACCAAGCCCATTTTTGTGACTTTATTTATGGTTTTAAAGTTCACATGGCCAAGTCTCCTGTGCCAGAGATCAGTCTCTGAAGTTGATGCCTTTGAGAAGAAACAGGTAGTGTTGTTCAGTACTTTGTCCTTTTCAATGTCCACTGCATAGACATTGCCACATCTTTTGGCTATCAACAAGTATGATCTTCTCTATCAACTTCTGGCCTTCTGGTGATATGATCTTGCATGCTGTCTTTGTGAAAAAGGAAGAGTATCCTTTATCACACATTTGAGACACACTTAGCAAGTTGTACTCAAGGTTTTCAACCAGATTGACCTTGTCAAACTGTATTTTGCTAGAGGAGACATTGCCATGTCCTTGCACATATCCCTTAGCATTGTTCCCAAAGGATACAGATCCTTCTCTTTGACTAATAAAATTGTTTATCAGGTATCTGCATCCTGTCAAGTGCATTAAGCCTCCACTGTCCACATACCAAATGCTATTTAAGCCTCTGGAGACCCTCTGCACAAAGTAGCAAATTAGTTAGATTTAGGAACCCAAGCCAGTTTGGCTTTGGGTTTGCTCTTGAGAACATTAACAGTTTGTTCTTGACCAGGTTGAGGAATCCATGTCTTTTTGGCAATGGATTTTTCATTAAGAGCAATGGTGGTATCCTTTTGAGGATCACCATCAACCCTGGTCATTAGTAGTTGTACCATGTTTATGAGATCTTTTATCTCAGCAGTTTGTGAAACTGCTGATGATGTAGGTCTAACTACTGAAAGAGAATTTTGAGAAAAAGACTTTTGTTGAGATTTCATCTTTTTCTGAGAAAAGGTGTTTGCTGGTTGTTGTTTCCTGGGAGAAAAAGTTTCTTTAAAATCATTTTTGATTTGTTTTCCCACAACCAGTTGTGAAATTTTCTTGTTGTACTGAATTCCTTTTCTATATCTGCAAAATTCTGTCTTGTGGTTAAACATACCACAGATTTCACATTCTTTTGCCTTTTCTTTTTCATTTAAAGGCAAATTTCTGACTGTCTTGATTGGTTTTAGGTCATCAGTAGTTTTCAGGTTCTCAACTCCTGATGTAGATTAAACTACTGATGGCTTAAAGTCAGATTTTATCAGTACTTCTGAAGAACTTTCTTTGTGAGTTTTTAGAAAGTTTTCATGAAAAGATGTGCATTCTTTCTCTTCAGAAGTTTCACTTGAAACAATTTTTCTCCCATCTTCAATAGTTTTGGGGGAAAAATCTGTTGGTGTTTCAGTGTGATTGTACCCTATGCCAAACCTAACATTTGAAGCACTTTGTTTGTTTAGCAGCAGTTGGTACCCCTTACAAGATTCTACCCATTTTTCACAAGTGACCTTGGTGTCAGCAAGCTCTTTTCTGACATTTCCTAGATCATCTATCATTATTTTAAGTTGTGCTTGGGTTTCAATAGCATTGTTAGTTAATTTAGAATTTTCTTTTGCCTTTGCAGCAAGTTTTCTTTCTAAATCACATTTCATCTGAGTGAATTTTCTCTCAGAGTCATTTGCTTTGCCTTGTAAGTGCACATTGGTCTCTCTTATGAGAGCAAAAGATTCTTTACATGAAGTTGAACAAAGTTTTGTTAAAGATTCTTTTGATACCTGAGACAAGGCAGATTTTGAGGTGCAGCCCTCAAATGCCATTAAGGCAAAATTCTTTCTGCCATTGTCATGTTCTCCCCAGTTGATGTCAAACATTTTGTTGTCTGCATCAGGCTTACACTCTGTGGTGTCAAAAGGAAGACTGCTCCAGTCAACATACCCTGAGGTGAACAAGCTTTGTTGTGAGGGTTGCTGAATCTGCAGAGGTTGTTGAGCAGCTGGAATGGGAGGGATTGATTGTTGGCTCTGCATCTGTTGAGCAGGCATCTGTACATATTGTACTTGTGGCGCATATTGGATTTGTGGAGCTTGTGCCTGTACAAAATGTGCACTCCCCTGTGTTCCATTATTCCTATTATAACTAGGGTTATACAGATTTCCAAACTGAGATTGGTTGTAGCTAGAGCTTCTACACTCTCTAGCAAAGTGTCCCAACATCTGACACTTGTGACATCTAAGTTTAGATTTGTCAAAACCAATTTTTGTAGAACTGTTAAGTCCTGGAAATTTCCTTCCTGACCTTTTGTAAAATTTGTTTGTTTTGATACTTAACATGGCCAACTGGTGTAAAATGTCCATTTCTTCTAAGTCATCATTGCTGAAATTTTTTAAATCGTCCATGATAAAACACATGTTATAAGCAGTTTGACTATATTCCTCATTGTCATAACCTGGGAATGATCTTTCTGATGAGATCCCAATAGTTATGTCAATGTGGTCAAAAGATCCAAAACTATTTGAACAAGTAGGTGAATCTTGTCCCAATAGTGCTGTACTACCTGATAGATAGTCATCAGCAGTTTTACCAGAACTTTGCAACCTTTTCTTTTGATCAATTTCTCTTTCAAAAGTTAGTAATCTCCCATGTATGTTTCCCATTTTTCAGGTAAAGACCTTAAAAATCTATGAAGCATAGATACAATTGTGTAGGTCTGACCATTTAATTTTAGCTCAGATATTAATGAGGAGAATCTTTCAAATTGTTGAGTTAAAGTTTCCCCATTTATGTGAGCAAAAGTTTCATATTGTTAAGCCAGGATTTCTCTGGTGTTGGCAATCACCTCTTCAGTTCCTCCAAACTGTTCTTTGAGGCAGTCCCAAAGCTCTTTGGCACTATCACAATGTAATAGGCCAGAGTAGATTTCATTTGGGAGTGCCATTGCCAACATAGAGAAAGCTTTAGCATCAAGCTCAAGTTATAGGAAATCATCATCTGTATAGCCTTTTGGGTCTTTTGTTATTTCTTCTTTAGTTTCAAGATTGATATTTACTGGTTTGTGAGGACCATATATCACATATTTCCAGCAACCAGTGTTGGTCTGTGATAATGTATGTGCCATTCTCCTTTGCCAGATATTGTATTCATTTCTTACTAGCATAGCAGGTTTATTGGCAGAACCAGTATTATGAGGATCCATTTTAAAGAGTATTGATTTGTCAAATATCTCTTAAAGTGATGGATGTTGATAAAAGTGAACTTTTAATACTTTATTGAATATCAATAAGAGCATGTGTCTGATTCTCAATGTGTTAGATTGATATGTGATCAGATAAACCAGTGCTCTAATACCAATTGTTGGATCCGTAATGCTCTTGATGTGTTGCTTGCTAGTGAACACTTATGTGTTTAGCAAGCTCAATCAGATTTGCACAGCGGAATGATTAAGTAAAGCTACACTATCAACAGGAGTTATTACTCCCCCTGGGTGTTTGAGAAACTAAAGATAAGTTTAATGAGAATCTAAGTAATGAATGTGAATGATAATAAATACTCAAACAGATTCTTAATAAATGAAATGGAAAGAACAATAATAAGCTTTGAAGGATTTCTGTATTAATCAAAAATCAATGTCTAAAACAGAGGGGGTGAACCCATCTATTTATAGACTTTACATATACATTAACCTTGCCAAAAAGTAAGTCTGTAACAAGTAGCAACAAGTTGCATTCTTGGAACTTGTACAAACAGATAAAGTAATATTAAACTAATAAACTACTGAAACATAAGTCGGTGAGAAAGATTCTTGAACAAGAGCTGATGAATGACAAACTACTGATGAGTAGTTTGTCTTCAGTAGTTCTTCAGTGAACTGTCTGGTTTAGACTTCAGAACTTCTAATACTTCTTCTTCAGTACTTGTTGAATCCTTCTTCAGTACTTTAGTCTTCTTTCTTCAGTAGTTCTATACTTAGGATATTTTGCAGAAGTGAATTAAACTAAGGTTTACAAAAGTGGTTTCACCAATCCTTTTTGTCCTAACAATGTTTTTCAAGTAATTGATTTGCAAACATGGGACTTGAGAACCGTTTGGGCACGTACCTTTTTTATACCAACTTTTGCGGAGATTTACTCGAATTTAAAACATTTATGATGAAAGGTTGAGTAGGGGAAAATGTGTTCTTTGGAATATGATACTCGGTATTTACCCTAGAAATCTATACTATGCACATCAGGTTCTCTGCCTATGTGTTGGTTTTAGTTTCTAAGTATTAATCGTTTACTTATAAATTTAAAACTTGTTTAAAGGTTTAGTAAAAATCAGTCTTTTTCCCAAAACCAATGTTTTGGAGTTAACTCATCAAGTTTTTGGCATCGGGAAAAATGACATCTTTTCTAATTACTAAAACCGGGCACATCAATTAAGTTTTTGATATCCAAAGTGTATTACCATTATTAGTTTTCCTATCCAAAAGTAATTAATTTTTCGGAGTGTTTCATTCAATTCGATCATATTCCTTTTTTTTTTTATAAAAGAACCACCAAACTTTCAATATGTGCTACAATATATGTTGTCCCGTAGCAACGTGCATGCACCCCACTAGTACTACATTATAAAGAAGGAGGCATGGGCAAATATGTCCAAATTATCCAAAGTTAAGATGGTATACCAAGGGTTTCTTTACAATTTCCTAAATTTTATTACTTTCTTTCCTAAATGCCCCTAGAAGATAATCTCGCTACCTGTACCGATTATGTTCATTCGTGTGTTAAAGTCCATCTTACCCTTGTTCACAATTAATCCCCCACCCATTCTTCAATTGCATCTATCAAACCGTCACCTCTTCCCTTTCTTTCTTTATGGCTATAATTTCCATGTACAAGGACAATTGATTTACCCTAAAAGCACCGAAGATACATCGTCTCTCTCAATTCCCCATCGAAGAAAACATAATCTCTCTAAAAAAACCCTAGCGCTTCTATTTTCATTTAGTGGCGACAGTTTGTGGTGGCAACGAGTGGTGGTGTCGTTTCAGGCAACGACAGTGTGTGGTGGTGACAGAGACGACTTCATGGTGGGGTTTTGATGGTAGCAGGTTGGAGGAGCGGCGGTGTGGATTCTTCCGACTAGGAGAGTAGCGTTGGTGTTCAGGCGACGCTAATCGAAAAAGGAGTGAAATTGAAACAGTTTTGTTTCTATCTGAATTTTCTTGATTTTTAGGTTTTGTTCAGATTCACGTGTCTTTTAATCTTATTTTCATTTTTGTTTGCTGCTCTTTCTAATTTTTGTTCATATCAATTTCCAATCCACCTAAAAAGGAACATAAATTGAAGCAATTTCGTGAAAAGCTCGGTATCCATTTGAGGTAAAGTGTGTACATAAAAAAGAATATATTATTGGATTGTATTAAGTTGAATTACATAGTTGGCAACGTCTTCTTCAAGCTTGGTGAGGTCCTGCTGGAGCTGTTATAACTTTGTTGAAGATAGGGAAGAATGTGTGTGGTGAGTTTTTATTTAAGTTATAACTTAAAAATACACTGAAGGATTTGGGTTATCCGTGACTATATGCTCTTGTGAGCCATTGTGTTAACATTTATAAATCTGTTACTCAACGGCAACAACACACCACGAATATCCTTCAACCGTTGGAGCAAGTCTGGTGATGAAGGCTATGGAAACTATGTTCGAATTTGCTCTCTTAGTTCTTCCTTTCTTGAGCAGGTTCTTGTTAGGGTATTCAATTGCAAATGTAGACTACTATTTCATTGACTAGGTTCTGTAACTTATGTATATTAATTGTTTCTTGATAATTTTCTTGGTTAAAATAGACAGTATAATATTCTTTTATTGATTTCACAGAGAGCGACATCGAAACTAAACGCTCTCTGGAATCACCCTACTAGTCACAAAACCAATGAGTCGTTTCTTTTGAATCATTTTTGTTTTCAATTTTAATCATGATAATTACATGAAATTAGGCTCCATAGATTTTATTAGTTGATTAATTTTTAGGCGTTTTATGATAGATTGATGATATGATATACGTGTCGTTCATAAGGTATTGGTTAAAGGATTGCCTGTTTGTTTAGAAAATGTAAGGTTGGTTTAGTCTTTCATTGATCTACTTTGGCAGGAGAAATTCCATGGTCAGAAAATTATTCTTTGTTCTTGATGATTCAGTCTATGTGAACAACTCATCTTCACCAGTGAAACATACTCCAATTACCAAAAAAAATGTCTAATCGATCATTGTCTTGGATTACAAACTTGTAGATAATAATTAGTTTGGAAATAGTAAAAAAAATCTCAAAAGTGTATTTTTTTAATGAACAAAAGTACAAAACCATATATACTACACCAATTATTAACAAAAATGTTTCTAATATACTTGACCGACCAATTTCAACATGTATGCTAACACCTTATGGCCTCTTAACATCTCTTAAAGATGTTATAAGGATACCAACTCCCCCCCTCTCTCTCTCTCTATATATATATATATATATATATATATATACTCTTTTGTTTCAATTTTATTCCAAATTAGAGAAATAATAAGTGTTGGAGGTAGAGAATTCAATGGGAGGCAAGAACCAAGGTAAAATTTCAATGACCTTTATCAGTTAATTTGTTCATCTATTTTCAGTTTGAAGTTCATATTTTGTGTTAAAAATGAAGAAAAGGAAGCAAACCTGAAGTAACTCAGAAAGAGTTTGTTATTTAAGGCAAACCCAATGCCAAGCTTCTACCATGAGGGTTCACCGCCAAAGGTTGCGCAAAGAAGGTAATTAATAAATCTTTTAGCTTCTAATGGTTTGTTAACACATATATTTTTGTCACTACAAAGTATTGATTATATTCATACAAGATCAATGTGTTCTATTTAACTAAACAATTCTAACGAGCAGAAAGTCTCCCAAAGTCTTATCTCCAGTTCATGCAATCTCACTAAGAAAATAATCCACTATTAGCTTTATGAGGGTGTTTGGATGTGCTATTTTCCATGTTATTATCTGATTATTTGATTTTGGGTATTTAATATAACAATATCACTTTTGCAAATACATATATGAGCGGTCCTTAAATGTTCAAATTTCTAAGTGTTATTGTGGAAACATCCTAACTGGAGCCTTAGCTAGAGGAGTGGCGGCTGGGGATACGTAGCTAGAGGTTGACCCTATAATTGATGGATTATCTACCAGCATGTAACTTTCGAGCTGTAAGTAATTACCTTTCATTTGAAAGGTACTATGATATGTAGCTATAGGCTGACCCTATAACTTCTTTTATTATAATTGACACATTAATAATAGTAATTAGTGTGCACCCTATACACAATGGGTTCATTTGTTACCAAGATGCAAGGGGTAAAGGCGTCGTTTGACCCATAATAAATCATAACTACGACTTGGCTATTTGCTCATATATGTATATTTATTTCTATTCAAATTGAGGTTATCCTTTTCATTTCTTTATAATGTTTGTCTTCCTATTCAAGATTTCCATGGTTTCAACATTGAAGCACAAAAATCCTGTTGAGCTGTGTGGAAGGAAATACACGTGTCTTGGCTTATGAATTTGCATCCTCGGGATCTCTATATGACATATTGCACATTACATGAACACGTGTTTGCACTTTTGTTTTCATGTTTAAATTAACGGTTATATAACTTGAAATATAATTGGTGTTGGGTTTAAAATCTATATAATATGCATATATTCATGCAGGTAGGAAGGGTCTGCAAGGAGCAAAACCGGGGCCGTGCTTGATTGGGTGCAACGGGTAAAGATTTTTGTGAGGTGAAGAAGTTGAAGAATCAGAAAGCGGTGGTATATGGGAGTATGAAAATGGTGATGGGTTATATGGGGGTGGTTCGTAGGGAGGTAATTGTGGAGGAGGTTCATATGAAGGTGAATATGGAGAAGGTTCACAAGAGTAAGAATTATGACTGTCAAAAGTGGGAAGACAAGGAGAGAGGTATTATTCGCATATGTGAAGGTAAGAAGGTCCACCACAATAGCTACATGGAAGAACCCAAAATAGGTAGTCTTCACAACTGTGGGGAAAAGGAGGTCCACTACAATAGTCATATCCTTGTTGAACATAGCGGCCATTTTCTACAACTCGATGATCCATCCTGCAAAATAAAGAAAACTAGACAAACGGGTTATATTAGAAACTTAAAACCTTTCTAACATCTACTTTAATGTTAGTTTGAATATGTTTGATGAAGATCCAAGACTGAAACCACTGTTTCCGTTCCAGAGGGTGGTTTTCCACCACCCTCTTGGTCATGACGAAACTGTTCTAGAAAACTACCCAAGGAGGGCACAGGGTGTTCTAGGTTATCTTCAAAATGGTGAATGTTTTATTTTTGAGCTCATTCGGATTGGGACGTGATAAAGTTGCGCAACGGACGGAAATGTGCTTCGTTGAAGGGGTTAAGGTTCTCATCGGGGGACCTATTGATACCAATCAGTGGGTGTTCCTGAGGTTTATTATTGATGATGGGTCGTTTGTGTACCTCAACCTTTATAAGTCGATGCATCTGTTCACCCAAAGATCAACGATCATGAGTTTAACTGACCCAAAATCTGATTTCCCCAACTTGCTAGGTTGAAAGATAACATTGTTTACTACCTTTTGCATTTCTTTTATTTTTTTTTATTTTATGCTAACAGTGTCATCCTTTACTAGCTTGGAAGAAGGTGGATGTGGCCGTTTGATGTTTAACGTTGTTTTGGAGAAGTTCAACTGTCATGAGTTCAAAGACAAACACTCTTTTGTGGATTTTGTTATCAATGTTGGTGACGTTGATATTCTCGGGAAATCCATCAATATTTCATCAATGGTTCTGAATTTTTCTAGAGAGTTGTTGTTTTTAGATCCGGTGGGCGTTATCCCCTCCTCTGATGCATTAGTGCTTGCTGAACATTCCAAAATGACGTTTGTCCAATCAATTCGGCCGTACGGCAGCCCGGAGGGCACCGATCAGTGGTACTTGGGTTGCAACCAACAGATTGTATGTTCAAGCCACTATCCTCCGTATGAAGAGTCCAAACTGCATAAGTATGAAGAAGCAAGTGAATAACTAAGAAACTATTTTGCTGCTTAGGAGGAGAAAGCCTGGACGCAGTTGGAAGACGGCTCCCGAAAAAAAAATTAGCTTGGATATGTTGGTTAATCTTTAATAGGACTCGATTTAATAATCGTAGTTAATCTTTAATAGTAATTTGAATGTAATAATTAGTATTAACCCAATATGCTAAAATTAATGAAATTGGATTTTGATTGTTGAAATTATAGATCTTAAAAATTATCAAATGTGAGTTGTGGGGAGAAAATATACATAATATGTATAAATAGAAATGCTTGAGGTACAACCATATGATCCAAGACAAAAATGTAAGAAAAAGTTAAACTAGACAAGTTACATTCCAACTCATATACCATTTCCATATAGATTAATCTATTTTACACAAAAGGTAACTAGGCAAGTTACATTACAACTCATATTCTCAGTCCACTGTGAAAATAGTAGTTTCTTTAATTTAACTTTTCAACCATTGTCGCTTATTTTAAAAAAATCATACCCACTCTTCCACATCACATAATATAACATACATTCATACATACGTTGAAGATGAGTGTGATAAGTGCATTAATTATGAAATAAGGAGAGAGAGAGATAGAGAGAGATAGAGAGAGATGCGACAAAAAGTACAACCCTCCCACCACCACACCACCACTCATCATCATGTACCATCAAAATTTCCGATTTTGGACATTTCTTAGTGAACAAGGGTAAATTTCCGGTTTCAGTATGGATTTTACAACTTCAAATATGGGTGTTTATTCACTCTTTCATTTGCACACAACAAAATCATTAAAAATAATAGATAATCTTTAATACTAATTTGAATGTAATAATTGGTATTAGCCCAATATGCTAAGATTAATGAAACTGGATTTTGGTTGTTGAAATTATATATCTTAACAATTATCAAATGTGAGTTGTGGGGAGAAAATATAAAAAATATGTATAAATAGAAACGCTTGAGGTACAACCATATGATGCAAGACAAAAAGGTAAGAAAAGTTAAACTAGACAAGTTATATTACAACTCATATTCTCAGTCTACTGTGAAAATAGTAGTTTCTTTAATCTGATTTTTCAACCATTGTCGTTTATTTTAAAAAATCATACCCAATATTCCATATAACATAATATAACATAATATAACATAAATTCATACATACATTGGAGGTGAGCGTCATAAGGGCATTAATTGTGAATCAAGAGAGAGAGAGAGAGAGAGAAACGCGATAACAAGTACAACACTCCCACCGCCACACCACCACTCACCATCGTGTACCATCAAAATTTCCGATTTTGGACCCTTCTTAGTGAACAAAGGTAAATTTCCTAATTTGGTATGGAATTTACAACTTCAAATATGGGTGTTTATTCACTCTTTCATTTGCACGCAACAAAATCATTAAAACTCCACATTAAAAACCATGTTGAATATGGTCTTAGCATCTGTTTACATGAAACGATCATCATCCTCCCTTCTCTCCATCCGTCATTACTCTAACTACGATCACCAAGGAGTGTACAGGGAACTAAAACACATTGAGGATGCTGCTAAGTTTTTCCCAGAAAAGTACAAGACCCTCACCATGGGTTAGGATAATTTCGGATTGGCGAAACTACTCGTTAATTTTCTGGACTCAAACTCAAACCTGTGTGCAACATCACAGTATTCAAGAAGTAAGGAACTTTATATTGTTTTGTTTTGTTTTTATGTTACAAATCAATAAACTATTGCATCATGTTATGTTACTGATGCAGTATCTGAGGTTAAAAGGAATGGGCTGGAGGACAACCTGAACGCGATTAAAGGCGCTAACATCTACTTTAATGTTAGTTTAGATATGTTTGATGAAGATCCAAGATTGATACTACTGTTTCCGTTCCAGAGGGTGGTTTTCCACCGCCCTCTTGGTCGTGACGAAACTGTTCTAGAAAACTACATGAGGAGGGCATATGGTGTTCTTGGTTATTTTCAAAATAGTGAATGTTTTATTTTTGACAGAAAGGGTGGAACTCATTCGGATTGGGACGTGATAAAAGTTGTGCAGAGGACGGGAATGTGCTTCGTTGAAGCGGTTAAGGTTCCCATTGTGTTCCATCAAAATTTCCGATCTCTGCTTATCACTAGGACCAAGTATAAAGACTGTACCGGCCCTAAGTGAGATTTTGATAGTAGAGGATTAAGCCACAAAGTGTGATTGTTTCTAAACACAAATGGGCCAATCACTACACGTGGAATTAGGTTAGCTTACAAGTGCGTGGGTTGTTACACACAACGGGTACACTCATAAGTCCATCCACTTCCTATCAAAACACCCATAAGACCAAATACTATATGATTGATTAGTTAATTCATCAAAAAAAAAGTTAGAGTAGAAAGAATTAAATGAAAACACAAAACATCACTCAATTATAAATATAAACTATATAATCCATACCAAGATAGTCTTCACCCTAGCAACACTCTATAATCCTAGCCAAGGAATGGCATTACAATAAGCTCACTAGATAGGTTTTCATAAGAAAACATGGTGAGGGTTGCTAAAGAATTTAGAGGGTTTTTGGATGACTTTATGTGGTTTCTCTCAAAGCTCACACTTTCTAAGTGTTTATGGAGTGATCCTAAGCTCCAAGGGTCACTTACAAGACCCTAAGATAGCAGAAATGTGGGAGAGATTCGGGTGGGATGGGATGCCAAAATGATGAGTGAAGGTCTCATCTTTTAGAGCTGTCAGGGGGTGCACGCCCGTGCTCAAAGGTGGTCACGCCCGTGCTCAACAATCCAGTATTGTCCATTGGTATTGGAAGTCCTTCTGAGCAGACTTTGTCTGTTGCACGCCCGTGCTCTTTAGTATCGCATGAATGCATGTCAGTCTTGGTCTGTTGGAGTCTTGGGGAGCACGTATCAGCAAGCACGCCCGTGCACCTTGATTTTCTCATCTGGGTGGCTGAAAATGTTGACTGGTTGACTTTGGGCAGGAGCACGGCCGTGCACACTCTGCATCGGTTTTCAAATTCATTCCCATTGTGCCAGTTTCCGCTCCTTTTTGCTTGCTTGCCTCCAAATACCTGCAATTAACTCAAAAGAACGATTTAGCTCTGTTTTGCAAAGATAAAGGCACAAATACATACAAAAAGAATGTGAAAGTCTATTACAAACTTACAAATCATATTGGTCGGTTACAGTAACATACCTTTGGGTTATTAAGATTTGTTCAATAATGAGTACATGGTTTTTGTAGTGAACATTTCTTTTCTTTTCTTTCTACAAATACTTGTTAAAACATAGTGTGCACATTTCTATTCTTTTTGCGTAATTTGCGGTAAAAAAACCTAAGCATCCGCAGCAACGCGTGAGCGTTCCCGCTAGTATGGTATAAAGCTAATGTGATTGACAAATAGTAGAAATTTATGATTATTTAAAACTTATTCTTCTTTTTCTTAACAGCTAGTGGTTCATAACTCCTACCTCCTATTAAGTTACACTGAATTATCATCTTGCTTGTAGTAAACTTAAAAACTCTCTCTAAAAGACAAGAACTTCTATCAAACGCTAACGCCACATTAGCTAATTATACTTGATAATATCTTTATCTATTAATTATCTTTTTAAGAAAAAAAAATAGGTAGTCTTGTTATAGATTGAACATATAACCTGATGACAAGTCACTTCATAAACAATAAGCTAATCAGATAATTATAAGGTGTTTCTAAATGTATTATAAAACTTGGATCTTATCCTTATAATCATTAAAATCTATATATATATATATATATATATATATAGGGGAAAGGGATAATGGAAACCTTCTAAAATGAGAAAACCATGGAAACCTAACTAGTGGCCAAGATTAATCCACCTCAACCTCTATTATTTTAATAAAAAGGGTAATCTAGTAAAATTACCCTTCCCCCTCTTTTTCTAATTTGAATTTTCCTTCTCCCCCTCCTATATAAACAACTCCCTCTCTCTCTCTCTCTTCACCTCTCTTCCATTATCTTCAAGATTAATCCCACCACCACCACCCCCACCGCCACCTCCACTGTCACCACCGCCACCGCCACCACCACCACCACCTCCACCTCCACCACCACGTATATACAATAATACCATTTTTATCCTTCTGATGGATGGCTGCTATTTGAACACGCATTCGTCAGGTTTGTTTATTTTGTCTCTCCATTTTCAATTGAAAGATGATAGACTCTCGTCTTGTCACCACAAACACCCTACCTTGTAGGCAACTTATTTTCATGCAAACTTCTCTTTCTCATTTAACATGTTCTATATCAAATTTAAAATGAAATAGAGATTAATTATATTATATACCAAAAATATGTTATAATCATATATATATATTTTTGGTTGGGTGATTGATTATGTTAAACATTGAAAAAGATTTTTTGGTTGGGGGGTTAGATGGTTTAATATTTTTTTTTTTGGTTGGGGGGTTAGATGGTTTAATATTTTTTTGGTTGGGTGATTGATTATGTTAAACATTGAAAAAGATTTTTCGTTTTGTGTTTTATGTTCGTAGTATCTTTATGTTTAGTTTGGGTGTTTTTATCGTCTATATTTTTGTATGATCTTTGTGTTTAGTTAGGCTGTTACATGTGCAGCACATCTGTTTTTATCGTCTATATTTTTCTTATATAGGATTACGAATCAGAGGATGATGGGCTTGGAGGTGGTTTAATATATATCTTTTTTTTGTGTTTCTAGTTTTTTTTTTTGTGGGGGGGGGGGGGGGAGGGTTGGGGGGTTAGGTGGTTTAATATTTTATTTTTTTTAAGTTGGAAATAATTGTTGTTTTTTTGTGTGTTACTAGCATCTCTTTTTTTTGGGTGATTTATTATGTTAAACCATGTAAAATGATTTTTTGTTTTGTGTTTTATGTTCGTAGTATTTTTGTGTTTAGTTAGGGTGTTTTTATCGTCTATATTTTCGTATAATCTTTTGTGTTTAGTTAGCCTGTTACGTGTGTAGCATATCTATTTTTTGCAGTCAAATTATGTTTTCTGTTTTCTAGCATATCAAATTCTGTTCTATGTTTACTGCAGACTACATAAGTGTTGTCTGTGTTTTTCCTGTTACACATGTAAATAATTGTTGTTTTCTTGTAAATAATTGTTGTTTCACATGTACATAAGTATTGTCTGTATTATGTTAAACATCGAAAATGATTTTTCGTTTTGGGTTTTTATGTTTGTAGTATCTTGTTGTTTAGTTAGGGTGTTTTTATCGTCTATATTTCCATATAATCTTTGTGTTATGTTAGACTGTTTACGTGTGTAGCATATATGTTTTTTGCAGTCAGATTATTTTCTATGCAACAATATGTCTGCTTTTGTTTAATATGTTTTTTTAATCAAAATTGGTGAATTTTAATGTCTGTTAACATATGCAACAATATGTCTGCTTTTGTTTTTTACCAGTATGTGCATGTTTGTATGAGTATTATAATGTGTGGAATGTATGTTTGCATCTGTTTCCTATATTTTTGCACATGTTTCGTATGTAACAACAAAACTATGGTATAAATTAGTTTCTGTTTCGTATGTAACAGCAGAACTAAGTTGTTATAAATTAGCTTCTGATTTTTTTACCATATATTGATTAAAACAAAAGTCACTAATCATTGGATCAAATCTATGTTTGCGTCTGTTTCGTATGTAACAGCAGAACTAAGTTGCTATCAGTTTCGTATGTTTGATAATCTTTGATAACTAAATGTATAAAACAATGTTTTTTTGTATCAGTTTCGTATGTTTTGTTGTAATCCAGTTGGTTAACATACGTTAAGCGGGGGGGGGGGGGGTCTTTTACATGTAAATTGATGATTTTTATTTTATTTTTGCAGGTGAGCATATTTTTTTGCATTAAAGATGAAGATGATTATCAAGAATGAAGTGTAGACATTTTTTTTATTTATGATACTTTTTTTTAGCATTTGTTGATTTGTAATGACCGTTTTGTTTGTTTTTTAGCATTTTGTAAGAAACAATTCTTGTGTACATTTGAATGTTTTTTGATCAATAAAGTTTTTAGCACTTTGTAATGACCGTTTTGTTTGGTTTTAGCACTTTTGTAAGTAACAAAATGCCTATAACCATATTAATTATCGTTACGTATGCAACAATTCTGGTGCTGGTACAATAAAACGAAAAAAAAAAACATGGTATAATAAAAAAAAAATCAGCATTTTTTAAATAATATACACTGGCAACTCAGTTTTAACCTACGTAACACAACACATGTTACATATGTAACACGGGTATCTGGCAGATTTAGGACAATGGTCACAAAAGTATGAGAGAGATGATGTGACATGTGTGGGGTCCACTTGTCATATCTGCTTTTTCAGAAAAATGGCATTTGACCATTGTGCCCTTTTTTTGTCCTTTACCTTAATAAATATATTAAAATAATATAGAATGAATCTAGACCATTGATCACTTTAGATCAATGGCTACAAATGAGTTTACATGGTTTACTCATTTTGGAGGGTTTTTATTATAACCCTCCCCTATATATATATATATATATAACTAAAGAAAGCCTCGCATGGCGTTTAATGATGCCATCCCCCCCCCCCCCCCCTATTTCCCTCAAAAAGTATTTTTCTCTCACATATTTCCGCCCATAATTTTTAAACGTTAATAACTTTTATATACGACATTTAAAGAAAAAAATTACACCAAATTAACGAGTGTTTTATTAACTTTCCGACGAGTACCATAGTGCTATACAAAAAACGGAAAAAAAAAACTTTTTTGTGGGTTTTTGTTTATATGGGAAAAAAACACAATGTATTCAGATAATTCATTAATCATGCTTAAGCAAGTCACTAATCATGTTCAAACCCGTAAATAGGAATTATATTTTCATCCAAAGCAGAATAGGTTAAAACCACTCCTTTCTAAAAAAAAGGCCACACTTTCAAGACCATCGCATCAATCACGCCCTGCAATGGTTGCTTCTGGCTCTACTCCTCATCCAATCGTACATCTTCCTTTTAATATACATTTTCATTCTTATTCACATGGTTAAAATTGTTGTTTTCTCATACATTTTCGTACATCTAAAAAAAATTTGTGGGTTTTTGTTTATATGGGAAAAAAACACAATGTATTCAAATAATTCATTAATCATGCTTAAGCAAGTCACTAATCATGTTCAAACCCGTAAATAG
The DNA here is from genome assembly GCA_028751855.1 of Ambrosia trifida. Classification (NCBI taxonomy): domain Eukaryota; kingdom Viridiplantae; phylum Streptophyta; class Magnoliopsida; order Asterales; family Asteraceae; genus Ambrosia; species Ambrosia trifida. The sequence continues at coordinate 32,493,228 of CM054123.1, read as the reverse complement.
GAATTATATTTTCATCCAAAGCAGAATAGGTTAAAACCACTCCTTTTTAGAAAAAAGGCCACACTTTCAAGACCATCGCATCAATCACGCCCTGCTATGGTTGCTTCTGGCTCTGCTCCTCATCCAATCGTACATCTTCCTTGTAATATACATTTTCATTCTTATTCACATGGTTAAAATTGTTGTTTTCTCATATTGTAGTGCACTCATTTTTATTTTACATCATAACACATATTTTAACACTTCATATTATATTTGTATATCCCGAAAAGCTTTTGGGATAAAATCTAATCTAATTATAAAATGTAACAAAACTAACTAAAATCACCACACATCCAATTTCTTATCTTTATAAATTATCCATATATTTTTATAGAAAACTAAAGTGAATTATTATATTTAAGAAAACCTAAAGTAAAACCTTATATTTTTATGTTAAAGAATGGGATGTGGGAGATTTCTAAAAAATAAGAGATAAATTTATGAAATAATGTTTTTTAGTTAAATTGTACATCAAAGTTTATTTTTTTAAATACACATGTTAACGACTAATGTGTTTACTGATTACACAAAACTTATTCAACCCATATAAGGCATGTGTTTATTCAGCTTATACAATGACAAGTTTTTTTAAATATAACTTTTTTATTACTCAGTATATAAAATTATATTTATTCATTCCGCATAATACACGGGATTCTGACCTAGTTACTTTATAAAAGGATACTGCTAATTAAATATCAATGTGTATGCTTAAATTGAGAACCATCAATTTATGCATACACATTAATTTTCAATTAACATTATCCCTTTATAAAATAGGGTTGGGTTATCTACAAAAGCTACAAAAAAATAGAAGGGTGAGAAGCCACTGGAAATGACATGTGTCCAAATGATTAAACAAGTGGGAGGGGTAATTTTGTCAATAAAATATGCACATGCAAGTCACATGCCATTTCCACATTCATTTTTAAATGCCCGTAACTTTTTTATACGTCATCTTTTTTTTAAAAAAATTATACCATAAAATTGAGCGTCTTTTTATCTTTAATATGAGTACTATATTGTTATACTTTAAAAAAAAGTCAAAAACCCACTTGTGTAAGACACAATGAGCACCAATTTAATATAGGGTATAAAACATAATCAACAATCTAACAAAATACAATGGACGACATACTAAAGACACAATGAATAGAAGACTAAAACACAATGAATACTTTTGAAAAAAAAGTTGAAAATCCAGTTGCGTAAGACACAATGGATGACATACTAAAGACACAATGAACAGAAGACTAAAACACAATGAATACTTTTGAAAAAAAAAGTCAAAAACCCAGTTGCGTAAAACACAATGGACGACATAATAAGGACACAATGAACAGAAGACTAAAACACAATGAATACTTTTGAAAAAAAAAAGTTTAAAACCAAGTTGCGTAAGACACAGTGGAGATAACGTAAAACACAATGAGTATCAATTAAATATTCAATTATCAATATGGTATAAAACACAATGAACAGTCTAATAAAACACAGTGAACGACATACTAAAGACACAATGAACAAAAGACTAAAACACAATGAATGATAAACTTAAACACAATAAACAACATAATAAAACACAATGTACACCTAAATACAAAACTCATATGCGTAAAACACAATGAAAAGCATAATAAAAACACAATGAACAAAGTTAAATCATGTGTAGAGTAAAAAAACATAAATAACATATTTATAAAGCACACGTGCCTACTATAACACAATGAACGAGCAGAAGACACAACGGAGAAGAAAACCAATTTAACACGAATTTCTTTTCTTCAATTTTAATGTAGCAATGTGGTACTCATATTAAAGATAAAAAACGCTTGTTAATATGGTGAAATTTTTTTGAAAAAAAAATATCGTATGAAAAGGTTATAGACGGTTTAAAATGATGAGCGGAATTGACACATGCATTGCATGTGGAGAGAGAAAGTCAACAAATGTGGTTTTCCTTTTATGTCATTCCTCTAATTTATTATTTGGAGAGAATTACAAAGATTATCCTTTAATTATTAGAAAAATTGCATGTTCTGTCCTTTATGGAAATTTTTCACTCATTCTATCTTTTATTTTCTCAATTTGCTACACTCTCTGTCCTTTAGCCTAACTTAGTTAAAAAAAACTTTGTTAACTTTATTTTCTAAGTTTACACTTTTAGCCCATATAGTTTTGATCAAACCCTAACCCTTGATTGACCTCGAATTCGACCACGGCAATAGGGATGCTATAGAATATCAAATTCCGATCAAAACCATGTATAATAATCGTACTAACCTGGTCGTTTTTTAGGCTAAACTGAACGATTAAAATTGCGACTGTTTGATCTTGTTCTTCAAATTGCGAACGATTTGGTGGGTGTTTATAGTACATTTTTTTGCACAGAAACGATCGACTAAGGCATAAGATGTTATAATAGGTTTCAATTTATGGTATAGAGGCTCGGTTTGCAAGTGGGTTTTTAAACGTTTAAAGACCTTTATTTTCTCAAAATACATTTTTAAACGTTTATGGAATGTGCTAAACATCTTATGCCTTAGTCGACCATTTCTGTGCAAAAATATATCATAAACACCCACCAAATCGTTCGCAATTTGAAGAACAAGAACAACCAGTCGCAATTTTAATCGTTCTATTTAGCCTCGAAAACGATCAGGTCAGTACGATTATTATATATGGTTTTGATCGGAATTTGATGTTCTATAATAGCCCTATGATTTCGTTAATTACCGTGGTCGAATTCAAGGCCAATCAAGGGTTAGGGTTCGATCAAAACTATAAGGGCTAAAAGTGTAAACTTAGAAAATAAAGTTAACAAAGTTTTTTTTTAACTAAGTTAGGCTAAATGACAGAATGTGTAGCAAATTGAGAAAATAAATGACAGAATGAGTGAAAATTTTCCATAAAGGACAGAACGTGCAATTTTTATAATAATTAAATGACATTCTTTGTAATTCTCTCTATTATTTATTGTTTCAAACAAATTAATCTCAACCCTTCAAATATATGATCAATGGATCATAATCCTTCTCACCCTTCTTAAAAAAAGTGTCTTCTGTATTTGATCATAACCCTATAAAATAATTAAAGAATTAGGGTTAGGATCAAATACACAAGACACTATTTCTAGGAAGGGTGAGAAGGATTGTGATCCATTGATCATATATTTGAAGGGTTGAGATTAGTTTGTTTGAAAAAATTAAACAATGAGTTAGAGGAAGGGCATAGAAGGAAAACCACATTTGTTGACTTTCTCTCTCCACATGTAATGCATATGTCAATTCCCTCCATCATTTTAAGACGTCTATAACTTTTTCATACGATATTTTTTTTCAAAAAAATTTCACCATATTAACGAGCATTTTTTTATCTTTAATATGAGTACCACATTGCTACATTAAAATTGAAAAAAAAAAATCGTGCTAAATGGGTTTTCTTCTCCGTTGTGTCTTCTGCTTGTTCATTGTGTTATAGTATGCATGTGTGCTTCATAAATATGTTATTTATGTTTTTTTAGTGTACACATGATTTAACTTTGTCCATTGTGTTTTTAGTATGCTTTTCATTGTGTTTTACGCAAATGAGTTTTGTATTTAGGTGTACATTGTGTTTTACTATGTTGTTCATTGTGTTTAAGTCTATTATTCAATGTGTTTTAGTCTTCTATTCATTGTGTCTTTTATATGTCGTCCATTGTGTTTTATTAGACTGTTCATTGTGTTTTATACCTTATTGTTCATTGCATATTTAATTGGTACTCATTATGTTTTACGTTATCTCCATTGTGTCTTACGCAATTGGGTTTTCAACTTTTTTTCCAAAAGTATTCATTGTGTTTTAATCTTTTGTTCATTGTGTCCTTATTATGTCGTCCATTGTGTTTTACACAATTGGGTTTTTAACTTTTTTTTTTTCAAAAGTATTCATTGTGTTTTAGTCTTCTGTTCATTGTGCCTTTCGTATGTCATCCATTGTGTCTTACGCAACTGGGTTTTCAACTTTTTTTTTCAAAAGTATTCATTGTGTTGTAGTCTTCTATTCATTGTGTCTTTAGTATGTCGTCCACTGTGTTTTACTAGACTCTTGATTGTGTTTTATACCCTATATTTAATTGGTGTTCATTGTGTTTTACACTCCATTGTGTTTTACGCAAGTGGGTTTTGAATTTTTTTTTCAAAAGTATAATAATATGGTACTCATATTAAAGATAAAAGGACGCTCAATTTTATGGTGTAATTTTTTTTTAAAAAAGGATGACGTATAAAAAAGTTACGGGCATTTAAAAATGAAGGTGGAAATGGCATGTGACTTGCATGTGCATATGTTTTTGACAAAATTACCCCTCCCACTTGCTAATCCTTTGGACACATGTCATTTTCTAGTCGCTTCTCACCCTTCTCATTTTTTGTAGCCAAGGCCGGCCTTAAGGGGGTGCGGGGAGGACTCCCGGCCCGGGCCTAATTTCTAAAGGGGCACTTTGAGCGGCGACAAGTGTTTTCTTTCTGTAATTATTTTCTTTCTGTTTTCGAACAAAAAAAAAGATCTCATCTTGAACATCACTGGTTATAAACGCAAGAAGGTGAAGAGTAGATAAGGAAGAAAATGAGTCATACATGATAAATTAGATTGGAAGGATACGACAAAATTTTTTTTTAAAAAAAGTTGAAGTGTGTTATTTGAGATTTATGTTGTGGTACAGTAATTGTGATGCCTTTATAGTAAATTTTAATATATAGTAGTACTACAAAACAATAATTATCTCACGCTTTTGCACATGATGCAAATCAAATTCATTTTATTAAAAAACTTTTGAAATCTAAACATAAAATAATGGCCAATTATTATGGAATTTTAAGAAATGGTGGTTTTTTTTATGAGCCAATTAGCCAAACATATTAATTTTTATAATTATTACGACACTTTCAGTTATATATTCGGTTCAACCGATCTGACTAGGGAACACTAAGGACACCGGTTCAACGTCCGCTTCAGTTATGATAGCATTGCTTAAAAGACCTAAGACTAAGGGGCACATATTTCACGGCTCGGCCCAGGCACGTGAATTTTCAGGACCGGCCCTGTTTGTAGCCTTTGTAGAATAACCCAACCCTAAAGAATTATTATATGTTTCTTTAAAAAAATTGTCACTTCTATGCGAAATTAATCTTTAATATAATGACTAAGACGTATTTAGAATAATACAACAAGTTTGAATTTATTAAACAACAAATTATTAGAAGTGATATCTCATTTATGGCTTTTGGGTCTTATATAACATAAATGTGTGAATTAGTCCATTAGGCCACGCTTGACCTTTTCATACATGCTTGCGTAAAAAATGTTAATTGCAAGATGAGCCCGTAGAGAATTATGATATTCATGGCATTACATGAAAATAGCACATAAAAATGGATTTAGGTTTGGTCTAAACGTGATTGAATCGAATTTCTAAATACATTTAGCTGATTGGGTTGTGTTTGGATATAAATGTGGTGGGTTTGTGACTCGACATGTAACCTGTTTATGATTTATAACTTATTAAAAGAAATTATGTAATGCTTAAAGTGAATGTCTATTTATACTAAAAAAAAAAACTATAATAAAAAAATAAAGTAAAAAGATTTTACAGTCTAAACATAACTATTTAATTTTAGATTATTAATATGCAAAAATGTAAACTAACTTGAAATTTTCGGGCTAAAGGAGTTGTGTTCTTGTCAACCCATAAATACTCGTCACGTTTGGGTTATTATTGTTTGACATAATTGTTTAGGTTTCGTTTCATGTTAATGGATTTGTATCAAAATTTGGGTTATTATTTATAGTTTTGAAATAACCAAAAATAGGTTGGCATTGTCTGTTTTGATGGGAACTTGTTAAATGTTCTAGGTTAACTAAGTTCTTCGTCACTAATCTTCCCGATCAATGTAGCGGTGCGGATGTAGCAGCAGCGCTTAGAGGTATTGGTACTATATTCGATATATACATTGCCCGTAAGAGAGACAAGGACGGGAAAAGGTTTGGATTTATTTCTTTTTTGGATGTAAAGGATCGTAAAGAGACGCTCACTGTGCTATCGGCGGTTCGTATGGGGGAGTTTAAACTCAAGTTTAATATCGCTAGATTTGTTCTCGAGGAAGGTGAGATTAATCAGCAAAAGAAGGATTTTCAACATGCACGTAACTTCTCGACGAATGGGATGGGACCAAAGAAGATGAACTCTGATTTCAAAAGACCAGGGGTTAATAATCTATCCTTTAAAGAGGTGTCTACTGGTGCGTTCATTGGCAAGACTATTACAGTTGATGATGGAGTGGATTCGTTTAAGGATTTGCATGGGAAAAGTATTTATGTTCGATTGAAGTCCATTTCTATCCTACAAAATATTTTTTATATTTTAAAGGAGATGAAGTTAGGGGAGGGTAAGGTTAGATGTTTGGGAGGCCTTTCGGTTTTGATTGAGTTCTCTTCTAAGGAGCATGCTCTCATGGTAAAGGATGAGCTTGCAGGCAGAAAGGACCTGTTTGATTGTCCTCTAATATGGGAAGGTGAGCCTTTTGACTTTGAAAGGGTGGCTTGGCTCATAGTTAGAGGTGTTCCCTTGTGTGTCTCAGATGGAAAAGTAGTGAATGATATTGGGGGTCTCTTCGGGGTCGTGGTGAAAGAAGCTCAAGTCGATCGACAGGCTCTTGACAACTCGTTTCATTACGTTGGAGTTTTGGTGAAGCATGGTAAAATGATCAATGAGGAGGCTTGTATACGGTGGAGAGGGAAAACGTTCAAGGTATGGGTGTCTGAGGTTAACAAAGATTGGATTGGTGATTTTGTTCACGAAATGAGTGTAGATGATGAGTTCTCAAGGGAGTTTGATGGTTTGGGACGCTCGCCGGAGAAGTCACCGGATTTGTCTAAATCACCAGAAAAATCATCGTCATTGGTTAAGTCAACGGGAGATCAGTTACGATCTCCGATCAAGGAAGGTGTTAATGGCATTAATAATGGGGGATCAGTTTCCAAAAACGTTGGTAATAGTCAAGGAAATGTGGAGGAATTTTTGGTTGGAGTTAATGTCAATGAGTTTTCATACATTAAGTCATTAAAACGTAAAAAATTTAAAAACTTTGTGAATGTGGGCCCTAATTACTCAGGTGGATCTTCTAGGAGGTATCCGAGGCCTACTAAAGAGCCCAAACACTTGGAGGATGATATTTTTGGCTTGGACCCAATTATTTGGGCTATAGATGATGTGGAAGGAAAAAACGTTGAACGTGATCTAGTTTGTACCAGCAACAACTTTTCTGTTTTGGGGGACATGGTAATCCGAAAGATAATGAGATACAACAGAACCAACCAGATAATAATATTGAAGGGGTTACGTCAACAATGGAAGAGGTTCAGGAAGAAGGATCTGATCGGGATATTATTCATAACAATGAAGGTGAGGACACGGCGATTACTTGTTCTGAGTCGGTCACAGTCAAGATGCCTTTGGAGAATGAGGTATCTTCTACAGTCACGTAGGGTCGGAAATTGGGAGTACAGTTACAGAACTTTCAAGATCTGATTCGGGAGACTATCTCAAAGGAAGGTTTACAAGAGGTTAGAAAATGAATTTATTAAGTGTTAATATTAGAGGTATGGGTGTTGATGGTAAAGAAGTTTGGGTTAAAAAACTTAGAAGTCAGAATGACGTGGGGTTTTTGGTGATGCAAGAGACGAAATGTCAGGGGTTGGAAGTTTCCACTATAGATCGGTTTTGGGGTAGGGGTAATTTTGATTTTGAATTTGTTGATCCGACGGGGCTTTCGGGTGGTTTGGTCTCGGTGTCGGATAAGGGATGTTTTGAGAAAGATTATGTTATAAAGAACAAGAACTTTTTGGTGATTGGAGGGTGGTTGAATGAGGGCAATTTGAAGATGAATGTCATAAATGTTTATGGCCCTAAGTCTAGAGCACAAAAACAGGTGGTTTGGCAATCTTTAAAAAGTATTATGGAGGTAAAAGAGGGGATGTGGTGTATTTTGGGTGATTTCAATACATTAAGAGGCAAGGATGAAAGAAAAAACACAACGTTCAATGAAGCTATGGCCAAGGATTTTAATGAGTTCATTGATGAATTGGGTTTGATAGAGTATCCTATGCTAGGAAGAAAGTTTATGTTTCTTGTAGGGAAAGGTAGAGGTGACAAGCAAAGCAAGATTGATAGAGTGTTGGTTTGTGGAGATACTTTTAACAAATGGCCTAATGCTTCTCTAAGAGCACTTCCTAGAGGTTATTCTGATCACTGCCCTTTGTTTCTTAATATGGTGAGCAAGAATTTTGGACAAAAACCCTTTAGATGGTTTAACTCGTGGATCAAAAGAGAGGGATGTTTACTTTTCTTCTAGTGGGAATCCAAGGCCCACTAAAGAGCCCAAACACTTGGAGGATGATATTTTTGGCTTGGACCCAATTATTTGGGCTGTAAATGATGTGGAAGGAAAAAACGTTGAACGTGATCCAGTTTATACCAGCAACAACTTTTCTGTTTTGGGGGACATGGGTAATCCGGAAGATAATGAGATACAACATAACCAACCAGATAATAATATTGAAGGGGTTACGTCAACAATGGAAGAGGTTCAGGAAGAAGGATCTGATCGGGATATTATTCATAACAATGAAGGTGAGTACACGGCGATTACTTGTTCTGAGTCGGTCACAGTCAGGATGCCTTTGGAGAATGAGGTATATTCTACAGTCACGTTGGGTCGGAAATTGGGAGTACAGTTACAAAACTTTCAAGATCTGATTCGGGAGACTATCTCAAAGGAAGGTTTACAAGAGGTTAGAAAATGAATTTATTAAGTGTTAATATTAGAGGTATGGGTGTTGATGGTAAAGAAGGTTAGGTTAAAAAACTTAGAAGTCAGAATGACGTGGGGTTTTTGGTGATGCAAGAGACGAAATGTCAGGGGTTGGAAGTTTCCACTATAGATCGGTTTTGGGGTAGGGGTAATTTTGATTTTAAATTTGTTGATCCGACGGGGCTTTCGAGTGGTTTGGTCTCGGTGTCGGATAAGGGATGTTTTAAGAAAGATTATGTTATAAAGAACAGGAACTTTTTGGTGATTGGAGAGTGGTTGAAGGAAGGCAATTTGAAGATGAATGTCATAAATGTTTATGGTTCTAAGTCTAGAGCACAAAAACAGGTGGTTTGGCAATCATTAAAAAGTATTATGGAGGTAAATGAGGGGATGTGGTGTATTTTGGGTGATTTCAATACAGTAAGAATCAAGGATGAATGAAAAAACACAACGTTCAATGAAGCTATGGCCAAGGATTTTAATGAGTTCATTGATGAATTGGGTTTGATAGAATATCCTATGCTAGGAAGAAAGTTTACGTTTCTTGCAGAGAAAGGTAGAGGTGACAAGCAAAGCAAGATTGATAGAGTGTTTGTTTGTGGAGATACTTTTAACAAATGGCCTAATGCTTCTCTAAGAGCACTTCCTAGAGGTTATTCTGATCACTTCCCTTTGTTTCTTAATATGGTGAGCAAGAATTTTGGACAAAAACCCTTTAGATGATTTAACTCGTGGATCAAAAGAGAGGGATGTTTACGTTTCTTCTAGTGGGAATCCAAGGCCCACTAAAGAGCCCAAACACTTGAAGGATGATATTTTTGGCTTGGACCCAATTATTTGGGCTGTAAATGATGTGGTAGGAAAAAACGTTGAACGTGATCCAGTTTATACCAGCAACAACTTTTCTAGTTTGGGGGACATGGGTAATCCGGAAGATAATGAGATACAACATAACCAACCAGATAATAATATTGAAGGGGTTACGTCAACAATGGAAGAGGTTTAGGAAAAAGGATCTGATCGGGATATGATTCATAACAATGAAGGTGAGGACACGGCGATTACTTGTTCTGAGTCGGTCACAGTCAGGATGCCTTTGGAGAATGAGGTATCTTCTACAGTCACGTTGGGTCGGAAATTGGGAGTACAGTTACAGAACTTTCAAGATCTAATTCGGGAGACTATCTCAAAGGAAGGTTTACAAGAGGTTAGAAAATGAATTTATTAAGTGTTAATATTAGAGGTATGGATGTTGATGGTAAAGAAGGTTGGGTTAAAAAACTTAGAAGTCAGAATGACGTTGGGTTTTTGGTGATGCAAGAGACGAAATGTCAGGGGTTGGAAGTTTCCACTATAGATCGGTTTTGGGGTAGGGGTAATTTTGATTTTGAATTTGTTGATCCGACGGGGCTTTCGGGTGGTTTGGTCTCGATGTCAGATAAGGGATGTTTTGAGAAAGATTATGTTATAAAGAACATGAACTTTTTGGTGATTGGATGGTGGTTAAAGGAGGGCAATTTGAAGATAAATGTCATCAATGTTTATGGCCTTAAGTCTAGAGCACAAAAACAGGTGGTTTGGCAATCTTTAAAAAGTATTATGGAGGTAAAAGCGGGGATGTGGTGTATTTTGGGTGATTTAAATACAGTAAGAAGCAAGGATGAAAGAAAAAACACAACGTTCAATGAAGCTATGGCCAAGGTATTTAATGAGTTCATTGATGAATTGGGTTTGATAGAGTATCCTATGCTAGGAAGAAAGTTTACGTTTCTTGCAGGGAAAGGTAGAGGTGACAAGCAAAGCAAGATTCATAGAGTATTTGTTTGTGGAGATACTTTTATCAAATGGCCTAATGCTTCTCTAAGAGCACTTCCTAGAGGTTATTCTGATCACTTCCCTTTGTTTCATAATATGGTGAGCAAGAATTTTGGACAAAACCCCTTTAGATGGTTTAACTCGTGGATCAAAAGAGAGGGATGTTTACGTTTCTTCTAGTGGGAATCCAAGGCCCACAAAAGAGCCCATACACTTGGAGGATGATATTTTTGGCTTGGACCCAATTATTTGGGCTGTAAATGATGTGGAAGGAAAAAACGTTGAATGTGATCCAGTTTATACCAGCAACAACTTTTCTGTTTTGGGGGACATGGGTAATCCGGAAGATAATGAGATACAACATAACCAACCAGATAATAATATTGAAGGGGTTACGTCAACAATGGAAGAGGTTCAGGAAGAAGGATCTGATCGGGATATTATTCATAACAATGAAGGTGAGGACACGGCGATTACTTTTTCTGAGTCGGTCACAGTCAGGATGCCTTTGGAGAATGAGGTATCTTCTACAGTCACGTTGGGTCGGAAATGAGGAGTACAGTTACAGAACTTTCAAGATCTGATTCGGGAGACTATCTCAAAGGAAGGTTTACTAGAGGTTAGAAAATGAATTTATTAAGTGTTAATATTAGAGGTATGGGTGTTGATGGTAAAGAAGGTTGGGTTAAAAAACATAGAAGTCAGAATGTAACATCACACAAATTTTCTTAATATATATATATATATATATAGAACTCCATCGTTTATTCATCCGATTCATGTTTACAGTATCTTTACCATCCATTTTGTTAATTTTTTTTGTTTAAATAATGACGTATAATTAATATTAAATTGGATTGTATTAAAAATTCTGATTTAAAAACGTTAAAAAAAAAATGTTTGCCTGTGCCAGGATTCGAACCCGAGTCCCTGGCGGGCTAAACCTTAACCACACCACACAAACCACTACACCATTTGGTGTTTTGTGATGTTAATTAAAACCAATTAAACTTAAACCCTTTCAAGGTCCCTTAGTCAAACCTGAAAAGTCAAACGTAGTCTCCTAGTCAAGTCAAGTCAAAGTGTCAGTAAATATGGTCTCCTAGTCAAGTCAAAGTGTTAGTAAATATGGTCTTCTAGTCAAGTCAAAGTTGTTCCTAAATTCTAGCCTAGTCAAAGTAGCCCCTAATTACAACTCCAAATTTTACACTATAAATACACTAGCCTACCATTCAACTCTTTGTACCATTCAAAAAAAAAAACATTATTATCCCATCTCCCATATACTAAAGTTTTCATCCGTCATTATCTCCTCTAGCTAGTTTCGAGTTTTCCAAGGCATTATTACTAAGTGTTTGCACGCTCAATAAAACGCACGAACTTATTATGCACCTAAGGTGAGTTTACATAGCCCCTTTTTCTGTTTTACATTTTTGGGGTGAAACATGTTTAAACATTTTATACACTATCATTTACTCATTCTTACATTGTTGAAACTTATGATTCAATTACACTATCATTTACTCATTCTATCATTTGACTGTAACAAAAAGACACAGTGCAATCATTAACAATGATCAAGCCGCCTGTTTAGATTATAGCGCTATAGGTCTGACAAACCCATCCCCCGCATAAATTCAGGGATGATCGATAACAGTAACAACATTTAACTAACTTGCGAGTTAGGTCTCAGTCGAAACAAGGTTTGATTGTACAAAAGACGCATTGTTACATGTCGGACTCATACTCTTACATTATACAACTATGATTGTTGTACAAACTATTGTTATCTATTACATTCAAAAACCTATGTAATTCTCACCAACTTTTGTTGACCCAAAATATTTTCAAACTTAACATGTTTTAGGTTATAGCTTGCTCGAAGATTAGAGTTAATGCTTGAAGATGCGTAGCTAGTATTTTTTTTTTTTTTTTTTGTCTTGATGTACAAATTCTTAGAACAATTGTATGTAATTAATTTAAATCATATATTGAAACTTATTATTTACCATGAGCTACTGAACAATCATCAATACGTGACATCTCGATGTTTCCGCCATCGGTTGGGGTGTTACAGATTGGTATCAGAGCCATGGTTATAGGGAATTAGGTTATTAGAAAAAAAATAATCTAGTCTATAACCATAGGATTTTAACCAGTACTTGCTCCTTTTACTTGCAACCTTACTTGTCTCTATTCTCTATCCTACTTCTTATCCTTACTTTAGTCCCTACATGAAGAGTGCTCTCCATCACAAGATCTACTCTTAGACTAATATGACAAATCCTCAGGTTTAGCCTGAACCACCTTGAAGATCTCTTCGAAGTTCTAGATTTTAATAACGAACACGTGCAATCTGGAAGGGTGAACGCCTGTATTCTGAGTTTTCTGTCTAGGACTGGCATTGCGCATAAATCCCAATCAGATGAGGGACCCGGATGCCTACCTGGGAATTCTCGGGATGAGTGTTCACTTATAGGCTAATGCATGTCTTCACTATGTTATTAGAATCTAGAAGTTTTGATAAGTCAACGTTTTCGTTTATTCGTTTTAATTAATGAATAAATGATTACATTCACTTTCCTTAAACTAAGCTCTAAAATCTCAAAATTTTACAGCTTAAATCAATCTCATTTCATAACCGTCTATGGATTTCACAATCACACTTCACCTTACCATCTTAGCCACTTTTTAAATATTCAACACCCTACCCAAATCATATTATTTCATTTCTCCACATGTTACTTATTTTTAAAAACTATAACCTCATACCTTAGCACAAACTAAAGATTTCTAAATCCTGTTGTATTTTCATTACCTAGTAACTTTACAAAGTACATATTTTTGTCAAAAGATGTCCTCGAACTTAAATTCAATTGTTTATTTATTGACGTAACAAACAATTTTCTATATAATGCTTTAAACTATTAAAAAATCACTTAATAGAACCTTGATCTTCAAAACCTAATGTCATGTTTGAAATCTCCAACTAACGAGAATATTTTAATCAAAGCCCACTTAGCTTGTACTATTTAACAACTTTTGCTTTATGTATAAAACCAATTTTGAAAATAAGATTTTTTTTTTATCCATAGGAATAATATCTAGTCTCTAAATTCTCCATCGACACTCACTCATTTTCAACTTGTTCAAATTTTTACAATATTTTGGCATATACCACAATCATGTTTTCTTATACACTTGATTATAACCTTTGATACAAACCCCAAAATTTACACTGCTACATAATCTCCTTACTATAAAATAAACTCTTTATCAACTATCTTCACATTCACTATCTCTCACAACCTTGATTCTGCTTCAAGATTTTTCATCATCCTCTCAAGAATTAAATTCATATCCTTCACCTTCTCACACATGAGCTAGTTACCCATGATAACCAAACTATTGAAACTTGATTGTGTGTTGCATTAAACATAATCCTTAGTTATACATGAGGATTCGACTATCTACCATATTTGAACATTTGAAACTAGAATTCATGGAATATAAACTATTTGCTATAGACACACCTAGAGTCATTAACCTTGTCTAGGGCAACTCTATTACAACTCGTATGCTATACTTGATACTTTATTGCTTACATGTACATATTATCAATTTGCAATTCATGTGTGTAATAATTGGTACACTTAATCAAACAACTGATAGAGGATGAAGTACTTGCTCAACAGTTAGTAGAGTACCAAATAACCTACTCAACGATTGGTAGAGGTCATCATGCCTGCTCAACAGTCGGTAGAGGCCCTACAACCTGCTCAACGACTGGTAGAGGCTATCGCACCTGCTCAACAATCGGTAGAGGTTCTTACTCACTGACTGGTAGAGGTCTTTTTCCTGCTCAACAGTTGGAGTTATTTTTTGGATACATTGTATACGATTCAATCACAAGGCTATTTTGCATTACTTACATGTGTGTTTAGAGTCATAGAAGGACACAAAACCCTAATGTAAGGTAAATTGGTGATTGCGGTCTGGAACGTAATCATGAATTTACAGATACATTAAGGCAGTTTGAAATTCTATTAAGGTTTTAGGAGATACCCCGTATGTTTTCGAAGTATCAGAGGTGTGATGGGTTAGCTGCGGTACACCCTATATATAAACACTAATGATACGTGGAAAGGGATACTGTAGGGTCAGACCAATAACAAACCCTAGTTATTTGGTAGTCCATCTAGCATTTATGGTTATCTTATACATTCCTTAAACTCTTACCCTACTCTGAACCATAGTCACCCTAACTATCCTCAACGCTATTCAAATGTTTCTTCTTAAAATAAACTTCGGGACGAAGTTCCTAAAAGTAGGGGAGACTGTAACATCACACAAATTTTCTTAATATATATATATATATATATATAGAACTCCATCGTTTATTCATCCGATTCATGTTTACAGTATCTTTACCATCCATTTTGTTAATTTTTTTTGTTTAAATAATGACGTATAATTAATATTAAATTGGATTGTATTAAAAATTCTGATTTAAAAACGTTAAAAAAAAAAATGTTTGCCTGTGCCAGGATTCGAACCCGAGTCCCTGGCGGGCTAAACCTTAACCACACCACACAAACCACTACACCATTTGGTGTTTTGTGATGTTAATTAAAACCAATTAAACTTAAACCCTTTCAAGGTCCCTTAGTCAAACCTGAAAAGTCAAACGTAGTCTCCTAGTCAAGTCAAGTCAAAGTGTCAGTAAATATGGTCTCCTAGTCAAGTCAAAGTGTTAGTAAATATGGTCTTCTAGTCAAGTCAAAGTTGTTCCTAAATTCTAGCCTAGTCAAAGTAGCCCCTAATTACAACTCCAAATTTTACACTATAAATACACTAGCCTACCATTCAACTCTTTGTACCATTCAAAAAAAAAAAAAAAAAACATTATTATCCCATCTCCCATATACTAAAGTTTTCATCCGTCATTATCTCCTCTAGCTAGTTTCGAGTTTTCCAAGGCATTATTACTAAGTGTTTGCACGCTCAATAAAACGCACGAACTCATTATGCACCTAAGGTGAGTTTACATAGCCCCTTTTTCTGTTTTACATTTTTGGGGTGAAACATGTTTAAACATTTTATACACTATCATTTACTCATTCTTACATTGTTGAAACTTATGATTCAATTACACTATCATTTACTCATTCTATCATTTGACTGTAACAAAAAGACACAGTGCAATCATTAACAATGATCAAGCCGCCTGTTTAGATTATAGCGCTATAGGTCTGACAAACCCATCCCCCGCATAAATTCAGGGATGATCGATAACAGTAACAACATTTAACTAACTTGCGAGTTAGGTCTCAGTCGACACAAGGTTTGATTGTACAAAAGACGCATTGTTACATGTCGGACTCATACTCTTACATTATACAACTATGATTGTTGTACAAACTATTGTTATCTATTACATTCAAAAACCTATGTAATTCTCACCAACTTTTGTTGACCCAAAATATTTTCAAACTTAACATGTTTTAGGTTATAGCTTGCTCGAAGATTAGAGTTAATGCTTGAAGATGCGTAGCTAGTATCTTTTTTTTGTCTTGATGTACAAATTCTTAGAACAATTGTATGTAATTTATTTAAATCATATATTGAAACTTATTATTTACCATGAGCTACTGAACAATCATCAATACGTGACATCCCGATGTTTCCGACATCGGTTGGGGTGTTACACAGAATACGTGGGTTTTTGGTGATGCAAGAGACGAAATGTCAGGGGTTGGAAGTTTCCACTATAGATCGGTTTTGGGGTAGGGGTAAATTTGATTTTGAATTTGTTGATCCGACGGGGCTTTCGGGTGGTTTGGTCTCGGTGTGGGATAAGGGATGTTTTGAGAAAGATTATGTTATAAAGAACAGGAACTTTTTGGTGATTGGAAGGTGGTTGAAGGAGGGCAATTTGAAGATAAATGTCATCAATGTTTATGGCCTTAAGTCTAGAGCACAAAAACAGGTGGTTTGGCAATCTTTAAAAAGTATTATGGAGGTAAAAGAGGGGATGTGGTGTATTTTGGGTGATTTCAATACAGTAAGAAGCAAGGATGAAAGAAAAAACACAACGTTCAATGAAGCTATGGCCAAGGATTTTAATGAGTTCATTGATGAATTGGGTTTGATAGAGTATCCTATGCTAGGAAGAAAGTTTATGTTTCTTGCAGGGAGAGGTAGAGGTGACAAGCAAAGCAAGATTGATAGAGTGTTTGTTTGTGGAGATACTTTTAACAAATGGCCTAATGCTTCTCTAAGAGCACTTCCTAGAGGTTATTCTGATCACTTCCCTTTGTTTCTTAATATGGTGAGCAAGAATTTTGGACAAAAACCCTTTAGATGGTTTAACTCGTGGATCAAAAGAGAGGGATGTTTACGTTTCTTCTAGTGGGAATCCAAGGCCCACTAAAGAGCCCATACACTTGGAGGATGATATTTTTGGCTTGGACCCAATTATTTGGGCTTGGGGCCAATTATTTGGGCTTGGACCCAATTATTTGGGCTGTAAATGATGTGGAAGGAAAAAACGTTGAACGTGATCCAGTTTATACCAGCAACAACCTTTATGTTTTGGGGGACATGGGTAATCCGGAAGATAATGAGATACAACATAACCAACCAGATAATAATATTGAAGGGGTTACGTCAACAATGGAAGAGGTTCAGGAAGAAGGATCTGATCGGGATATTATTCATAACAATGAAGGTGAGGACACGGCGATTACTTGTTCTGAGTCGGTCACAGTCAGGATGCCTTTGGAGAATGAGGTTTCTTCTACAGTCACGTTGGGTCAGAAATTGGGAGTACAGTTACAGAACTTTCAAGATCTGATTCGGGAGACTATCTCAAAGGAAGGTTTACAAGAGGTTAGAAAATGAATTTATTAAGTGTTAATATTAGCGGTATGGGTGTTGATGGTAAAGAAGGTTGGGTTAAAAAACTTAGAAGTCAGAATGACGTGGGGTTTTTGGTGATGCAAGAGACGAAATGTCAGGGGTTGGAAGTTTCCACTATAGATCGGTTTTGAGGTAGGGGTAATTTTGATTTTGAATTTGTTGATCCGACGAGGCTTTCGGGTGGTTTGGTCTCGGTGTCGGATAAGGGATGTTTTGAGAAAGATTATGTTATAAAGAACAGGAACTTTTTGGTGATTGGAGGGTGGTTGAAGGAGGGCAATTTGAAGATGAATGTCATAAATGTTTATGGCCCTAAGTCTAGAGCACAAAAACAGGTGGTTTGGCAATCTTTAAAAAGTATTATGGAGGTAAAAGAGGGGATGTGGTGTATTTTGGGTGATTTCAATACAGGTAGAAGCAAGGATGAAAGAAAAAACACAACGTTCAACGAAGCTATGGCCAAGGATTTTAATGAGTTCATTGATGAATTGGGTTTGATAGAGTATCCTATGCTAGGAATAAAGTTTACGTTTCTTGCAGGGAAAGGTAAAGGTGACAAGCAAAGCAAGATTGATAGAGCGTTGGTTTGTGGAGATACTTTTAACAAATGGCCTAATGCTTCTCTAAGAGCACTTCCTAGAGGTTATTCTGATCACTGCCCTTTGTTTCTCAATATGGTGATCAAGAATTTTGGACAAAAACCCTTAAGATGGTTTAACTCGTGGATCAAAAGAGAGGGATGTGTTGATTTGGTGCGAAGTATTTTGGGTAAGGAGGGTAATACTTAAAAAAATATAACCGATGTTGTTCAGTTGGGTTTTAGTTTGTTCTGGTATGATTGTGGCATGGTATCTGTTACCAATAAAATTTGTATCACAATGTCAATAGATCAATATTCATCATTGGTTTTGGTTCGGTATAATAGCTCTACGGTAACCATTTCAATTAAACTTATCTCGAATGTTGGAAAAAGAAACATACTTGCGGAGTTTGATTAAAAATGGATACCATGCTATGATTGCGGCATGGTATCTGTTACCATTTTCAGTACAACAGCGGCATGGTATCCATTTTTAATAAAACTTAACTCGAATGTTTGAAAAGAAACATACTTGCGGAGTTTGATTTTGTATAAAAAAATTTAGCGTATGCAAGTTATTAGGAACAAAAATCAAACTAAATGATTTGTTTTGGTATGATTGCGGCATGATGTCTGTTACCAATAAAATTTGTATCACATTGTTAATAAATCACTATTCATCATCGGTTTTGGTTCACTACAATAGCTGCACAGTAACCATTTTCAATAAAACTTATATCGTAATTGTTAAAAAAAAAAAAGAGAGAGAGACATACTTGCAGAGTTGATTTTTTTTAAATAGCGTACTTAAGTTATTAGGAAAAAAATCAAATTAAATGAAGAATAAAATATTTTTAAATAATTAAAACAAATAGTTAATAAAAATAACCGATTTTGTTCAGTCAGCTTCACTTCAGTATGGTATGATAGCGGCACAGTATTCGTTTTCAATAGAGTGTGTATCATGATGTTGAATAAAATAAACATAGAATGCAAGTTATTATAAAAATCAAATTAAATGATGAATGCAATAGTTTTATAATTAAATAAATACTTAAAAATAATAAATTATCATTCACCGACGGTTTCGGTTCAGTTTAGTAGACATAGCGGGTAGGGTATCCATTTTCAATAAAACTTATATCCATTTTCAATAAAACTAAAAAGTTTCCATCCTTTGCAATTTAACCTCTTGATTTACTTTTAACCCAAAGTTTTCATCTTTTTGCATTTTAACGCCAACACTTTTTAACTTTCAACTTTAATCCCCCATGCTTTTCATTTTTTCGCAAGTATTTCGTTTTATGTTTTGTTCTAAATTTCGAGTTAACACGCCGCAACGTGTGTTTGGGGTTCAATGTTTTGTCATCTATTTTTTCATGTTTAACAGGTCCGTCGCAACGCCTCTATTTTCTATGTTTGATATGCTTGTCGCAACACATAGGTCCTAGATTGACTTAGTTACTCTTTTCGATATTTTACATAAAGACTTACGGGGCAACACTTACATTCAAAATACTAGTTATATATCAACAAGGTGATTATTTACATTCTCGTTGTAAAGATGCTCATACTAACCTATTGAAATAAAGTTTTTTGTTACAAAGGGCCTACCGACCCAAAAGAGTCTAATGGGCTCTGAAGTTGACAAATCTCCTGTCCCTGATTAGAGTCATTAGACCCAAAGGCTGGTCCACGAAACATGAAAAGGTCATTTAGAACCTTTTTAGTTTTGATCTTGGCTCTTAATAATGTGGATACCATTTAGTCATGTGTTCCTTTCTCGAGCCCACAAATTGTAAATGACTCACCCGAAAGGACATTGTCTATCCAAGAAATGGATATAAAGTTGCAATGGCAACATCAATCATGTTATTTTGACACTAGTTCAGCAGTAAAAAGCATCTACATGGTTCCATTAAGTTTTTAACCATTCAACTTATAAGACTACTCGGAGTGGTGGTTGGGGGGGGGGGGGGGGGGGGGGGGGGGGGAGGATTGTGGGGAGTGGAAGGGGGGAAGTGACATGTAGCACTTGCTTTTACATTTTTTTTATTTTCTTTTTTAATAAATAAAAAAACACAATTTTATAAAAACTTAAATATAAATTCATTTAATAAACTACAAAGTAAATAAAAAAATACATGAACTAACAAAAAATACATGAAAATTAAAAAACATAAAGGCACTTTAGTTATCGCTATCGTTATCATCAGATGGGTAATCTCTTGGTATACTCCAAATGTGATCAACCAGATCCGCTCGAAGGTTGTGATGTGTTTGGCTATTCTTGATTTCAGAGTTGTTGACGTTTCTTTCTTCATCAGTAATGTTTTCTTGACTTTGTTGCGTTTCCTCCCCAAAGTACTCGCATATTGCACGTCCTTCATCCTCCAAAATCATGTTATGTAAAATAATGCATGCGTACATCACATTTCTTATTTGGGGTTTTTCATACAGTCTACATGGCATGGACAAAAATGCGCCATCTTTTTTGCAACACACCAAAAGCACGCTCAACATCTTTCCGTACAGCCATTTGAGCTTTGTTAAACTTTTTTCTCTTAGGGTCTAACGTAGTCCTCCGTGTAAACGATTTTACGAACACGGCCCAATCAGGGTAAATTCCATCTGTTAGAAGATACCCGTACTTATATTCTACCCCGTTTAAAAAAAAGTTCCTTTTGGTGCAACATCGTTTACAAGATCGTTGAAGATTGGGGATTGATTAAGAATATTTCTATCGTTCAACGAACCGGGCACACCAAAAAAACGCATGCCAAATCCAAAAATCTTGTGACGCAACCGCTTCAAGCATCATACACGGCTTTTTATGAAAACCGCTCGCGTGTTGGCCTTGCCACTCTGTTGGACAAACTTCCCACTCCCATTTCATACAATCTAAACTACCGAGCATACCGGGAAAACCATGTTTTTCTTCGTGAAACTCTAAAAGTTGGTGCACGTCACTAAATGTAGGTTTTCTCAAATATATTTTTAAATATAATTCAACAACGCCCACACAAAAAAACTGAGTACTTTCTCTAGTCGTTCGCTCGGCCATCTTTAGATAGTCATCCATTATGTCGGAACTGGTTCCGTAAGCCAAGTATCTAAGCGCGGCTGTGACCTTTTGCATCGCGGTAAATCCCATCTGACCACGTGCATCGGGCCTTTGTTTGAAATATTCATAATTATTTTCTAAATCATTTGTTATTCTTAAAAATAAATTACGACTCATAGAAAACGCCGCCTAAAACTTTTTTCATCGTATGTTGATTCGGGTGAGAAGTAATCACGTACCAATGACTCATTTGCGGTTTGTAGTTCACGGACTATATACTTTCTACACTTGGGTGGTTCGGAGGTCCCTTCGTCGTCCGCTATAGCTTGAACGACTTTCTGAACGCTCGCCATTAACAACTCTGCGGCACCTTCGCCCAAGTCATCCAAAGCGAGTTGATCAAACATATCATCTGAACTCGAAGAGTCGTCCGACATCTTGCAATTTTTTTAAAAAAAATATAATAGTTTGGAGAGGATTTTATGAAAAAAAAAAAAAAAAAAAAAAAGAGGGTGTGTTTGTGTAGAAGAGGGTATTGTTATATATATATATATAGGTAGAGGATCCGGTAAGAAAATTGTTTTGTGTAGGAAGTGTAGGAAGAGTTTTCAACCGTTGGATCAAATCTGATTAAATATTTAGATCAATGGCATAATAGACTTTTTAGTCATTTTATTAATTATCAAAACCCACAAATTTAGCAACAAAATTATGGATTTTAATGAGATTCAATTATCTAAAATAACTAATTCTTCCACACAATATTCAATCCCTTAACAATCAATCGGTTCTTCATTTTTTTACAATTAATCGATGATGGCAGAAGTTTTTCAAGATCTTTCGAATGGTAAGTCTTGTTTTATTTTTTTAGATCATTTTGATTTGTATGAGGTTTATTCAGATTTGATAAAAAGTCTACATTTTTTTTATTATTATCAGATTTGAAGTCGTATAGATCGATTCCATCTGTATAGGAAGTTTTTTATGTTTTTTTGATTTTATTTAAAACACTACAATAAAAACACCATCTACAAAATTATCTAAAACCAAAAACTTAGATGTTCTAACGAGTAAACACTGAATAAAACACTATTTTAAAACACTACTATAAAAACACCATCTACAAAATTATCTAAAACCCAAAACTTAGCTGTTTTAATGAGGAAACAAACGTATAATGTTTCATATTATATAAACACTGCATAAAACACTGCATAAAACACTATTATAAAAGAACACTATAGATATTAGGTTTATTTGATTTGTTGTTAGTGATAAGAAAAAAGAAGATAGTAAAAGACCTTCGTTGATATTGACAGAGAGATAGAGAGAGGGGTGAGTAAAAATATGATATATTTATTAATTATGCTTGAATTAAGGAGTGGTTAGTAGATATATAAATTAAAATGACTTTTCTACCCTCTTTTAAAACACTAATTAGACCATCCTACCCCTAACCATTAATTTATAATTAGTATAATATTAACTAACCTAAACTTTTAATCTAAACCATCAATTTCTAGATCAAACGGTTGAAAACACTTCATACTCTTCCTACACAAAACAATTTTCTTACCAGAACCCTACCCTATATATATATATATATATATATATATATATATATATATATATATGTATGTATAATAAAAATTATTTTTTTTATAACCGTTACACCCAACGGTAACTTTAATTTTTTTTTTAAACGGTCAAAAAGCTCCCCCAATAATTTCACGCCACGTGTCCCCAAAGAATTGCCCCACGCCAGCGAATTCCCCCCCCCCCCCCCCCCTCAACCCCTTGACTCCCGCCCCTCCCACGCCACCTTGGCGGCGGTGTTACCCCCCTTTCCGCCCCACTCCGAGCAGTCTAAAGGGTGTTGAACCATTTAGACCATTTTAATAATTCAGTACTTAAATGAAGGGAGGCCCACAAGGCTCCTAGACCAAATATTACTGGTAAGTCATAGCTATAATTTAATACAATATAATAGCTTAACTTCTATATTATTTTAAAATGTTTTTTTTTTCTAAAAAAGTTGAACCCTGAAAACTACAAACGATGGCCATTAAACCGTTATGAAATATCTATCGGCACAAGTTCTCTTTGTATCTTTGAGAGCAGTCTCAACCTTGAATCAAACATATGTTTGATTTAACATAGGGACTATGTGTATTAGAGATGGGAAAACGAGCAAAAATTAACAAATAATTTAATGTAGAGGTTAAAACATGTTGGGTCAACCTAGAACTCAAATCATTATCCTAAATATTTTTAAACTGTTACAAATAACAAGTATGTCAAATATGATTCCATGATCATCACAATAATGTTCCTTTATTTATGAAATGATTCATAACTTATGCACTTATGAAATATAACCCTGTCTCCTATAAATGGATGAATCTCTTTCAATTTTGGATGCAAAGGGAAAACCTACAAAACTTCGAATATAATAATTTAGATATATTTTCAATCTAAAATTAAAACAAATAAATATGAGAAAGTTTACAGTACAAAGTACATAAGCGTACAAACTGTAAGAACCAACTAGAACTCGCCACGTGCAGACGGTTTTTTTTGTAGTCTGCAATTAAGTACGCCAGTCAAAGGGTAATATAGTCTTTTTATATATCCCTGCAATCACGTTGCAATCCTTTATCAAAATATAACTGCATGATCACGTTCAAATTCAAAATAATAATAAACCTAATTCGACGTTTAATCAATCGGCAATTTTCAATAACAATATCCAAAGTTCTTAAGTTGCATTAACAACTGAAGATTCATACATCGTGTTTGGTAAATAATAGTCGAAGATTAATATATAATGTTTGCGTGATTAATCTATACTTGATCATCGTCCAATTGATGTTTAATTTATATGAATTGTGCTGAATTTTACTTGTTTTTTACAGATTTGAATGAAATTCCAGACATTAACGTCAATGTTGATGGAGATTTTGAAAGTAATGTGTTAATTTACTCATTATATAGCTCGATCTGTTTTTGATATATGATTCAGTTGTTTTTGTTTTCAGACATTGTACCTAATGATCCTAATAACGAAGGTCAAGTGAATTCAATCGAGGATTTCAATTTTATTGAAGAACATCGAAGAGTTCAAGGTTTTGTCATTAAATTTAATATACAGTCATTTGTGTTTGTATATTTCAATGTTTTTTTTTTGTAGATCTAGTATGTATTGTTTATAGCTGATTGAATTGTGTTTTGATTTGTGAATTTTCGTTGGATGTTAACATTTGCGTTTAATTATAAGTAATTGCGTGTAAATGTCGTTTTTAAGTGTGTGATGCATGGTAATGTCAAGTTTTATGTATTTTATGTAATTTATTAACAGTTTGAATATTTGCGTTTTATTTATTATTGTTAGGACAAAAAGGATTGGTGAAACCACTTTTGCAAACCTTAGTCTAATTCACTTCTGTCAAAATATTCTAAGTATAGAACTGCTGAAGAAGAAGGATCAAACTGCTGAAGAAGAGATTCAGAAGTACTGAAGAAGAAAGTCATCAGAAGTTCTAAAGTTCAAACCAGACACTTCTACTGAAGAACTACTGAAGACAAACTACTCATCAGTAGTTTGTCATTCATCAGTACTACATGAAGATCTTTTCCACCGCCTTTGTATATCAGTAGTTTATTACTTTAATGTTTCTTTTGCTTTATGTACAAGTTCCAAGACTGCAACTTGTTGCAACTTGTTTCTGAACTTGCTTTTGGCAAGGTTCATGTATTTGTAAAGTCTATAAATAGAAGGGTTCATCCCTCTGTTTTAGACATTGATTTTAATACAAGAAATCCTTCAACACTTATTATTGTTATTTCCATTTCGTGTTTACTGAGAATCTGTCAAAGTGTTTCATTCTCATTCAATACTTAGATTCTCAATAAACACTTATCATTTATTAGTTCTTGAATCCAGGGGGAGTAATAACTCCTGTTGATAAGTGTAGCTTTAAACTTATAAACATTCCGCTGTGCTATCACTCACCAAGAACTTGCTAAACACTTAAGTGTCAACTAGCAAGTTCTAACAAAAGAGCAATATACTGATCCAACAATTGGTATCAGAGCACTAGTTTATCTGATCACATATCAATCTAACACATTGAGAATCAGACACAGGCTCTTATTGATATTCAATAAAGGATTATAAGCTCACTTTTATCAACATCCATCACTTTAAGAGATATTTGACAAATCAATACTCTTTAAAATGGATCCTCATAATACTGGTTCTGCCACTAAACCTGCCATGCTTGTAAGAAATGAATATAACATATGGCAAAAGAGAATGGCACATACCTTGTCACAGACCAACACAGGTTGTTGGAGATCTGTGATATATGGTCCTCATAAACCAGTAAATATAAATCTCAAAAACCAGGATAGTAGAAGAAACACTGAATGTCAAGTTCAATGAGTCAAAACACACTCTCATTCCAGCACATCCTGCTGAACTCTTTGACCTTGACAACTTCCATTTTGAACCTGAAAAGACTGTCACTTCATTCAAACCTACTTATTATGGTGATCAAAGGTTTGATGATGAGGATCCAGCACCATGGTCTCCTCAAACAGTCATTAAGTCAACTTCAAAACCATCAGAAGTTTCACAAACTTCTGATTCAATAAATACTGAAGGACAAACTCAAACATCTGCTTCAGCACCTGAAACTACTGAAGACACTAAAACTGTTGAACCAGATATAATAGACCTCGGTAGTTTGTTTGAAGAACATGAGCCACCAACACCTGTCAGTGGTTTACAACAACTGATCGAACACAAAGACCATCTACTTGATCAAATCATGGGTGATATTGCATCAGGTGTTCTTACAAGAAACCAGCTTTCCAACTTTTGTCTATTCTCAGCATTTATTTCACAGTTGGAACCAAAGAAGTACCAGGAAGCCCTCAAAGATAACAATTGGGTCCAGGCAATGCAAGATGAATTGCTTCAATTCAACAAGCAACAGGTTTGGGAAATCTGTCCCTTACCACCAAACAAGCAACCAATTGGGACAAGATGGGTTTTCAGGAACAAACAAGATGAAGCTGGTATTATAATAAAGAACAAGGCAAGACTGGTAGTACAAGGTTACTCTCAAGAAGAAGGCATTGACTATGATGAAACCTTTGCTCCAGTTGCAAGGCTTGAAGCCATCAGGTTATTTCTGGCCTATGCCATTTCCAACAAAATAAAAGTTTATCAAATGGATGTCAAGAGTGCATTTTTGTATGGAAAGATAAAAGAGGAAGTGTATGTTTGTCAGCCACCTGGGTTTGAGGATCCTTTTCATCCTGAGTGGGTGTACAAACTAGACAAAGCTCTTTATGGGCTCAAACAGGCTCCAAGAGCCTGGTATGATACACTTTCAACCTTTTTACTCAAAAATAACTTCACAAGAGGTGCCATTGATAAAACTCTTTTCATAAAACATGTTGGAAATCATGTCTTACTTGTTCAAATATATGTTGATGATATCATTTTTGGTTCAACAAACACAAAATTGTGTGATGAATTTAAGAAACTCATGCAATCAAAATTTGAGATGAGTACAATGGGGGAACTGCAGTACTTTTTGGGACTGCAGATTAAATAACAAACAAATGGAACTTTTATACATAAATCAAAATATGTTAAAGAATTATTAAACAAATTTTCTTTACAAGACTTTTAATCATGTTCCACTCCCATGACACCAACCACACAAGTTGAACCAGATGATCAAGGAAAACAGGTTGATCAAACCATGTATAGATGTATGATAGGTTCCCTTTTATATCTAACTGCTTCTAGACCAGATATTATGTTTTCAACATGTGTCTGTGCTAGATATCAATCAGCTCCTAGGGAATCACACCTTATTGCAGTCAAAAGAATTTTCAGATATCTGAAAGGAACTCCCACACTTGGAATTTGGTATCCTGCTTCAAGCAATACCAAGTTATCAGCTTTTTCAGATAGTGACTATGCAGGGTGTAAAATGTCAAGAAAATCAACATCTGGTGGTTGTCAATTCTTGAGAAACTGTCTAGTGTCCTGGCAATCAAAGAAACAAACATCTGTTGCAACTTCAACTGCTGAAGCTGAATACATTGCAGCTGCAAGTTGTACATCACAGATACAATGGCTCCAATATCAACTTCTTGATTATGGAATCAAAGAGACCAAGACACCATTGCTTATAGACAACAAATCTGCCATTAGCATCATTCAAAATCCTGTTCAGTTTTCAAAGACTAAACACATTGAAATCAGGTATCATTTCATAAGAGATTGCTATGAAAAAGGCAAGATTGAGGTGAAACATGTAGCAACAGCTAATCAAATAGCTGACATTTTCACTAAACCCCTTGACACATCAACATTTCAGAAGTTAGTATCCATGCTAGGGATGCT
This sequence comes from Ambrosia trifida, assembly GCA_028751855.1. NCBI lineage: Eukaryota > Viridiplantae > Streptophyta > Magnoliopsida > Asterales > Asteraceae > Ambrosia > Ambrosia trifida. The sequence goes on along the minus strand of CM054123.1, from coordinate 32,465,527 downwards.
AAATTTGTAAGTGTTTCTCTTTATTTTTCTGTACAAATCTTTTATTTTTCACTTACATCTGTTTTCAAAAACTTGAAAAACTTCTGAAAAGAGAGAAACTACTGATGATCAAAACATCAGTATGGGGATATTTTCTAAAAAGTGATTAACTTCTGATAAAACAACCTTCAGAAGTTATGAATAAAGTATTTATAAAGAATTTCTCATCAGCTGTTCAAAACTGCTGAACAGAAAATGGGAACTACTGATGAAGATAATTCTTCATCAGCAGTTTAGTCAAAAAGGGCAAATCTGACTTTTCCCATCATCAGAAGTTTTGACCTAGTCGGTTTAAAACTTCTGATAAAGAGATTTTTAACCTAGGCGGTTTAAAACTTCTAATAAAGAAGATCCAAGCAGTTAAAAACTTCTGATAAATATCTTTTTTCAACACTTAACCATTCAAACACAAAAATTCCCTCCTTCTCTCTCAAGAAAGCTCTCAAACCCCTGAACCTGCAACACAAAACACTGTTCGATTCATACACACACACAAACCACATGGCTTTAGTTCTTAAACAGGGACACAATCTCAGAGCCTACTTAGAAAAACAAGAAGGCTGGTCCCAATACGATGAGATCATTGATCTCGTCGTCAAATCCCAATATTTCACCGCTCTCACAATAGACCCACCAATACATCCTGAAACTCTCAATGAGTTCTGGGCTAATGCTGAGACAGTGATGGTGGATGATGAAGTTATCTCCCTCAACTCAACAATTAAAGGGAGACAAATGGCCATTACACCGGCCATACTTGCAGACAGACTGGGGTTGAATGATGTGAATGCCCCTGAGAAGTTTGACAACTCTGCAATCCACCTAACCATGACTGAGTGTGGTTATCAAGGTACTCTTTCATAAGCTACTATCTTTAAGAAGTATTTTGAACCAAAATATAAACTTTTGTTTCATTATATAATTATGTGCTTGAGTCCTAAAACAGGGTCTTATGACCAGATGCCCTCAACCTTTCAACCAATATTTCATTCTATTGTAAATGAAACAAATTTCAGGGCATCAAAACTTTTCTTTAATGAGTTGGTGTTACATCACAATAACACTAAGAAAAAGTTTTTGTTATATCCAAGGTTCATTATGCAATGCATAATATCTGAACTGGGTAATGAGGTGTTTGTGGGTAAAATTGAAATTTTAAAACCCTTAACCTCACAAGCATACAAGGCACAACAAACAGGCTGCCTGGCCAGAAGATGACCAAGGGGAACCAGAACCAGTCCCCATGGAACCCTCATCTTCCAAACCTACTCCACCAAAGGCCAAGAAACCCAAGATACAAAAACAAAAACCCACCAAACCCAAAAGAAAAGCTGTTCAGGAGGTTGAGATGCCTGAACAACCTATTGTGCAATCTGCACTTCTTAAAGATGTGACTGAAACATCCTCTCAGTCTCATCCATCTCAAACCCCACCAAGAGCACCAATAATAATCCTTTTCAAAAGAAAAAGACTTAAGAAAACTATTCCAATTGACTCTTCTTTTGAAACTGCTGAACCCACTGCCCAAACTACTGAACCAGCACCCCAAATTTCTGAACCAGACATTGAAATAGCCAAACTTCTCTCTGGGCTAAAAGAGAAAGTCCCATCTACACATGTCAGTCCCCATCAACCACATAAAACAGGGGACATAGCCTCAGAAATTGACATGGATGTGGACACTCAAAGCCCTAACCAAAGAGATGAGGATGAACCAGAGTCTCTAAGCCCAAACTTAGAAACTTTTGGTACTTTTGAGGCTGCTGCTACTCATTTACCACCCAGTGGTGGACCTGAGGACAGAAGTAACATAGCTAAGACCTCAACTGTGGCAACTACTGATGAAGGCTTAATGCCTGAGGTAGGAAATCCTCTGACCCAAGAACAAGAGGTACATGAGACAACTGAGTTGGGCTCAGCTCATGATGTAACTGATACAGTCCTCATTGAGGATGTAATCAGGGATTCAGATGATTCCATTGACTTGGATGATGTTTCAAAACACCTAACTACTGAATTGACGGCTACAAGTGAAGGTCCTGCACCTGGTGTCTCTAAGCTCAAGAAGCTAGTCACACCATCTCAGGTTAAAGCTCACTCAATCCATGATTCCCCTAGAGTGGCATCTTCTGTACAACAAGAAGATCAACCAAAAACACACCCCTCACTACAAATGCCTACCCAATTCCCTGGGCAAACAAGCATAGACATGAACCAGCTATGCAGCCCAGATGGTCCCCTGTACCACATGATGAACACTCTCATCAAGAATCACTTCCAAACATACACAGCTAACTTGGAGCTGTCAATCAAAAACCAATTTGGAGTGATCAAGACCAAGATGAACGATCTGTCCAACAAGATTGAATTCAACAGCAGACAGATTGCTACTCTTACAGGTCAATTCTCCCAACCCTCAACTTCCAAACTTGATGAATCCAAAAAGGGGGAGAAAATTAGGGAACCTAAGGAGTCATTCGAAGCCAGGATAAGGGCAAGAGTGGCTATCCTTGAAAGAGATCAGAAGAATCAAGCCAGAAAAGAAAAACTGGCCCAACAATTTGGTGTCTCTATTCAAGAAATAGAAGATGCTGAAAAGTCTGATGAATCCCAAGGGCACAATGAAGAAACTTCTGATGGCCAAAGTTCTGATGAAGAATCAGAAAGTACTGAAGACAATCCTTCAGTAGTTGACAAACCTTCAGAAGTTGTCAACCCATCAGAAGTTAACACTTCCAAAACTCAAACTGCTGACCCTTCCAGATCAACTGCTCCTATTCAACCAACTTCTGCTCCTACTAGGCCTACTACAACAGTTACCACAATGACTGTGCTAAACCCTTCTCCAATCTCTCAATCTGCAGAACTACTTGAGAAGAGTTTAGTGGCAGCCCAAAAGAAGGCCAGAGAAGATCAGATCTGGAAAACACTGGAAGAAAGGGATGACTTAGATCTAAGCCATGAAGAAAAACTTCAGGCTTATGAAGCTGAACTCCAAAGGCAGGCTAGCCTAGATCAGATTGCTGAAGAAGACAAAAGACATCAACTGATGTCTTACATTATAAAGAACAGCAAAATCAAAGCCCACACATTGAAGAGACTCTCTGTGGAAGAGCTGACAAGAAGAGCTCAACTTATTGCAGATAAACTTGCAACAAGTAAAGACACAAAGGCCAAGAGAGCTCAGATGATAGAAGAACTGGTAGCTAATGGTTATGGTTCAAAAGCCTCAGTGTCCAAATGGAAAGAAGAAAGATTGGTGGACATATATAGAAAATATAAGGCTGCAAGGGCTGCTAATCCAAAGAAGTTTCAAACTGCTGAAGCTTCAACTTCAGTAGTTAGAACTTCTGGTGTTCAAAGAAGACCAGCTACACAAAGAAAGAAATCAAAGGAGAAAGTAAAGACTGATTTCAGAATGGTACTACTAGAAGGTAGTACAGTAGTCCATTCTGATTTTGACATAGAAGAAAAGCCTCTGATCACACAATTCAGGGATCCTTCCACCTTTGCATATCAAATCCAGAAGACAATCACAGACAAACTGCACACCAAGGTAGTAATTGAACATCATTTGCCAACATTTCAGATACCTAATGTGATGGAACAACAGCAGGGAAGTGAATCCCACCTGAGAGTCACTGAAGTTGAAAACATTCAACACTCAGGAGAAACCCAGGGTACCACCATGGTTCCCTACACTGCAGACTTTGACAAGTCTAAAGTACCAATCATCAGATGGTCCTTTACTGATAACAACTCAGTACTTGTGACAAGAAGAGATCAAACAAGCAGGGCATATAGGTCGATGAATGAACTGAAGAAACTATCAACCAAAGACCTGCTTACAATCCAACACTTAGAACCACAGAAAGGGTCTCTTACTGATGATCAACTAAACCAGCTCAAGAATTCCATGTTCAAAGGAATATGGAAAATTGTGAAGGACAGAAAAGAACAATAAGGAATTAGTAGGGTTTTGGCTTCATCAATCCAGGGGGAGATTGTTAGGACAAAAAGGATTGGTGAAACCACTTTTGCAAACCTTAGTCTAATTCACTTCTGTCAAAATATTCTAAGTATAGAACTGCTGAAGAAGAAGGATCAAACTGCTGAAGAAGAGATTCAGAAGTACTGAAGAAGAAAGTCATCAGAAGTTCTGAAGTTCAAACCAGACACTTCTACTGAAGAACTACTGAAGACAAACTACTCATCAGTAGTTGGTCATTCATCAGTACTACATGAAGATCTTTTCCACCGCCTTTGTATATCAGTAGTTTATTACTTTAATGTTTCTTTTGCTTTATGTACAAGTTCCAAGACTGCAACTTGTTGCAACTTGTTTCTGAACTTGCTTTTAGCAAGGTTCATGTATTTGTAAAGTCTATAAATAGAAGGGTTCATCCCTCTATTTTAGACATTGATTTTAATACAAGAAATCCTTCAACACTTATTATTGTTATTTCCATTTCGTGTTTACTGAGAATCTGTCAAAGTGTTTCATTCTCATTCAATACTTAGATTCTCAATAAACACTTATCATTTATTAGTTCTTGAATCAAGGGGGAGTAATAACTCCTGTTGATAATTGTAGCTTTAAACTTATAAACATTCCGCTGTGCTATCACTCACCAAGAACTTGCTAAACACTTAAGTGTCAACTAGCAAGTTCTAACAAAAGAGCAATATACTGATCCAACAATTATTAATTGCGTTTTAAAAGTTTGTTTAATTTTAAGGTGCTGTTATTATATTTTTTTTTTTATATAATGATGTACTAGATTTAGGTTTTTTGATATATGTGTAATGGAATTCTTTTTGTATTTAGTTTTTTTATTTCTTTTGCTAAACTTTGTTGTTCTTGTTTTTTTTTATGTTTTAATTTGTATTTTTATGCATGATAATTTAAGTTCTTAATCATTAACTTATTTGCGTTTGTTTTTTGATCAAGTTGCGTTTAAATGTAATTTTTGTAGAATTGTGTGTAAAAGTGGTTGTAGAAGAAGTACAACAGATTTTTAACCCAAAAGTTGAAGGAATTCCCAAGCCAGAAGTTGGAATGGAGTTCGACAGTCTAGAACAAGCGTACGAGTTTTATAAGGAGTATGCAAGAAAGTTTTTGTGCCAGGAAGAGCACTCAAACTGTTGTTGGGAATATTATCACTAATAAGTATTTTACATGTTACAAAGAGGGATTTAAGAAAGGCAGTAGTGATGATTTAGTTATTCATGGCGATAGTTCTAAAAAAAGTTTAAAAGACCGAGGAAAAGACCGTCTATTCGTACGGGATGCCTAGCACATATTTGTTGTGCTTCTAAGGATGGAAAGAAGTACAAGATTTATAAGTTTGTTAAAGGCCACAATCACCCTTTTGTGTCACAGTCTGATATGCATTTGTTAGCAGCTAATAGGCACTTAACATATGTGACAACCGCTCCTTTTATTAAATACGTTTTAGTCAGTTAAATATATAAGAATTCGTATTACTCATTTTTTTTCTCTAACGTATAAACTAAACATTTTTTAGTTCTTAGTAAAAAAAAGTATAAATAATAATAATATCAATATTATATATTGAAAAAAAAATTTCATGATTTTGGTAAAATGCATATGTAGTGTTTCAAAAAAAAAATTAATTATTATTCAATAATTTACAAAAGAATGAACACAATTTGAATCGAAATCAGTGAGGTTTAAAGTTAATTAATTATTTATTTCTCACATAAAGAATATACTCATGTAATTAATGAGTTTAATTTTCCATCGTTTTGTTTTCGTGTGAAACCGTCCTCCGCCTTTTCAGTTTGTAACTACCTTTTCTTCTTTAAACTCCTTCAAACCGACGAGCAAGAAAACGACCAGTGTAATAAGCATCAAGATTCAACACAACTTATTACAAGAAACCAAACTTAAGTCCTCTCTGTTTTCCGACGTCTTTTCGTTCACTACCAAAGTCATCAACACCACTACACCCATCGTTCCCTACCGCCGAGTCTTTTAACTATCGTTTTACTTCGCCGTTGTTTGGTATCGCGGTTGCAACGTTTCAATCATATTTCGTGCCCGTCGACAGTCACCTTTTACCATCACCACTACTCATCACCAACACATATTTTTTTCGTCAACCTTTCGCTATCTTAACTTATTGTCCGTCTCAAGTTTCAGGCAAATCCACAAACTCATATATTTTATTCATGCTTATAACTAATCCATAAATTAGTAACCAGAAAATGGCATTATGTGATCTTTGTATTTCAAATGAAGAAGATAACGTATTCATATTTGATATTTTATTTTTAAGTCATCTCTGACGTAATATCTTTGACTATATTAAAAACCTTGACACTTAAATTTCCCATTATATCCAATTTATAATTTCTCTAGTGATTTAACAAAACATTAAAAATAAATTATGATATTTTATCCGGTAGATAAAATCAAAAGTAATATACTATGCACGAATGTTATGGCTATATATATATGCTAAAAACATCACTTTTAATTAGGTGTGAGCATAATTCGTTGATTCCCATTAAATTCTAGCAAGTGCATCACAAAAAGGTGAATATATCTTTTCCCCTTTTCATTTTACTTTTGGGGCTACTCATGTACATATTATCAAGTTTCTATTTCTTTTTACTAAAATAACAATTCTCATGTGTGTTTGCTTGTATTAATTTGTGTGTCTATGACTTGTCAAAATCATTAACCTTTGAGGGCCTGACATTTCAATGAATAGTACTATGGTATATACCCTTGTGACTCTGTTGAGAGACAAGTGTTGAGAGTCCTTGTCATTGCTATGTATTTCATTACTACTAGCGCATACTATATATATTTCCTTTCATTTCATAGGGTTGATTTTGAACGGATATTACTTATTACATAATTGCAAACAGTATATAACACGTGAATTGCGAAACATTTTTCTACTATATGTATTCAAACAGGGTATGCTCACCAATTCATTTTGTATTGACCAAATTATTTTTGTACATGTTTCAGGTTATCTATGAGATGACTTTTAAGCTTTTGGAATTTTTACTTAGATGTTGGGTTATTGTATTTCAGTTTTAGTTGTCACTTTAGAATTTTGTATATTGTAATTTCTTTCAATGTAATAAACTATTCAATACAATCTATTTCAAATTTACACTTTAGTACCATGAGCTATTGAGCAATCGTCACTACGTGACACCTCGATGTTTCCGCCATCGGTTGGGGTGTTACAACATATGTTCAAGAAGAAATGATTTGTGATCTTTCTGCATTGAACCTTGGTCCGGTGAAAGCATTCAATATTATGCGGACAAAATACTAAGGATTTGAACATGTGGGGCAACTGCTGTTGATTGTAAAAATTTCAAAAGTGGGTTAAACAGTTTCATTGGTGAATATGATGTTGATATGATTGTTTCTAAATTGAATGACAAGAAAAAGTATCTTCCGGACTATTCATTTGAGTATTCCATTGATTCTAATAATGTCCTTTCTGCGTTATTCTGGGCTGATGCTTTATGCAAGAAGAACTACATAGAGTTTGGAGATGTCATTTCATTTGATGCGACATTTAACACCAACAAGTAGGCCAATATATATATATATGCATGTTGTGTATATTTTTTCTTCTTTTATCTTATATTGATTTTATGGTTTTTTTTTTTAGATACAAGATGGTATTTGTCCCCTTTACTGGTATCGACAACCATTGTCGCAAATGTAACCCTTGGTGCTGGCTTGTTGTCTTCTGAAACTACAGAATCATACAAGTGGCTACTGGAAATGCTTGTTAAATCATTTGGAAAACATCCAAAAGTAGTCGTTACTGATCAGGACGCCGCGATGAAGAATGCTATACAGTGTGTATTTCATTCTAGCAGACATAGACTCTACATGTGGCATATAATGAAAAAAGTTTCTGATAAGGTAACTTTTTAGATTTATATTATACTTGCGTCCTTTTTAATATTTCATTTGCGTTTAAAGCTTATCACCCATATAACAGTTGCGTCCAAACTACTACAAAGTTGCATATTATTTTATTTTTTTATCATTTTTTTATGTTCTAATATTTGTTTTTTTTTTGTTGAAACCTTTTTTTTTAGGTTGGACCTGCGTTATGTAGTGATGATGAGTTCAAATGTCGCATATTTAGTATAGTTTGGACATATTCAATTAGCCCGGAGAATTTTGATTTCGAGTGGGGTGTTATAATGACTACTTACCATCTAGATGACAATAACTGGCTCACTGATATGTTTGAGATGAGATCAATGTGGATTCTAGCCTTCTATCGTGATGAGCCTATGTCTGGTCTTATGCGTACAACTTCAAGATCAAAGAGCGAGAACCACTTTTTCTGTCAAGTTGCTAATTCTCAACTAACACTTGTTGAGTTTTTAAATCATTTTGAAACATCAATGGAGGCCCAAAGGTTTACCCATAGGAAGAATGATCATGACTCTAGGCACACTAAGACTGACCTTTGGACCGACAATCCACTTGAGGCATAAGCAGCCAAGATAGTCACACGAACCATTTTTTATGACATTCAAGATGAAATATATGTTGCCAATGATTTGATAAATGTCCAAACAAAGAAACACAATGGAGGTTTTTTGAAGAATTTTGTTGATGATCCCAAGGCACGTGGAGAGGGTTTGTTGCAGGTAAAGTTTGTAAAATTTATTGATGTTTGCTGTTTGTAAAATTTATTGTTTGCGTCTTATCATTTACTATTTGCGTCTAAATTAAAAAACACAGGTTTTGTTCAAGAAGGAAGAGAATAATCCTGAAGGTGCAATTGGCATATGCACATGCAAAAGATTTGAACAATATGGATTGTTATGCAGACACATTTTCATTGTGTTCAAGTTGTATAGAGTCAAAATTGTCCCAAATCGATATGTATTGAAACGCCGGACGCATGAGGTTGTTCCTAATGAGATCAGCCATGCGTTTGATGCTGCTGATTTTAGGGATGATAAAATCAAGCGGGCTAAACAACTTGCGAGAGAAATTGTTTTTGCTGGTGAGTATCTTGCCAACAATCTAATACATGATGTGGATGAGCTTCAAAAGGTCAGGGATCAGATTATTGAGATTTAGGATAAGATTGAGGAGGTGAGGGCAAGTAAATCCGGGCAGACCAAATATGATAGATATGCGAGTTTGCTTGGATACAACAAACCGTTGGAGGCAACTGTCAGATTACCCAATGGTATAAAGAATAAAGGTCGAGGTAAACAAAAGAGGGTTATGTCACAGAAAGAGAAGGCTATAAGTCGCAGCGGCAAAAAGCAACGCGCATGCAAGATTTGTGGCGAAATAGGGCATGACAGACGTAAGCATGCGAAGGAGCAAACTGGTCAGAATCTCGAGCTTGTCGATGAACCTGATGAAGATGTTGAAGTTAATGATGCAGATGAGTTTGAAGAGGACCAGGTGATGGACGATGTGCATGGTGAATAATTTTTGTTTTGTGATTTTGTAAAACATGTGTAGGGTGAATTGTGTCATTGATGTGTAAACATTACCTTACATTACAGTTTTAACATTATAATTTATATTTGCGTTTTAATATAAAATCTTATTGCGTTTTAGTGTTATTCAAATACTGTTGATATTATTTTTTTCAACATGTTAATTTGGTACATTTGCGTTTAAAAATAAAAACCTTTTTGCGTTTTATCAACAATCTAAAACTAATAGTGTTATCTATATTACAACTGTTTCATAAAATTGTATTTGCGTATTATTCACTAATATGATTGCGTCTAAAAACATATAACTTTCTATATATCATCCTGTCTATATTTATTTACAACTGTTTTCAAAAAATTGTACTTGCGTATTATTCACTAATATGATTGCGTCTAAAAAAACCATATAAATTTCTAAATGTCATCCTGTCTTTTCTTTAATTTTTCGTACAAGTTAGCCATCATTGTCCCTTTGGTTGGCACTTTCTGAAAGTTCTTCGCGTCATCAACTACTTCGGCTCGTATCAAGTTGTAGTAAGACATTATAATCTTTGCTACGTATCTTAGTCGTAACATAGTTAACTGCTTTTTTTGAAACTCACCTTCGTTTGCCAGTTCACATGTCCAATCTTGTTCTGCATTGTATGTATCCATATGCCGCATTGCAAACACTCCGCAATCTACTGCGTTTTCTGTCGTCCGCCAGCTCATTTCTCTTTGTTTTATTGGTACAATGGCGAGGTTTTCGATGTTGTTGCCTCTATTGCCTACAGTCTTCAAGCAAAGATACAACGTATGGTGCTACAAACAAAGTGCAAGATAATAAATTTATTACGTACATTAATATATCATTGTTTAATTTTTTTTTTACTATTTTGTTACCAGCACTTGTGGCACTCCTTTGTATCGTTCATCAAAATCTGTTTCATCGTTTGAGTTGTCCAATAGCTCTACAATGGCATTCCGAATGTTGAAGCCCACCACGTAGTAATGCAGGTCTATAAGCATTGGCACCATGATTATGTCAAATCCTTGTAGGCTTTGCAGTTTTAATTTCCTCATTAGATCTAACATATTGCTTGTGAAGAATGAATGCCTTTTTTCCCAACTCTCTTCCTTTGTATAATATTCATTTGGCTTCAGTTTTATGTGGAACATATGTAAGACACGTTAATTATTTGCTTAATTTATATATTTTTTTAATACAACTTACCATCATGTTTGTTGGGCAAAACAATCTCTTCAACGAACCTTTGTTTTTCTTTTTTTTCTTCGATATTCAGGACTTCAGTCCATGCGTCAATGAGAGGTGTGTTTAACCATATACTAGGATACATACTTTCAAACATTATTTTTGGAGTATATGTTCCCAACTCTGAACGGAATACTATTTTGCTGCACATATTTTCAAACAATGTTATCATTTTGTTTTTTTACTTTTTGTTTTGGTAATATTTGCATAAATAAATATACAAAGACAGTTGCTTACTACTTCTCTGGTATTGGAGACATAATGTACTGGTATATTTTGAGTTCATGGTCCGTAACTCTTTCAGTCATGTTGACAACTCTGTCAACAAATGGTGTTTTCATTGTTGGAGAATTATGATCCTGTCTTTCAGGCATGCCATTTTTTTCTTGCTTAATTTTTTTCATAGCATAAAGACAGTGATCGACTGTATGTAGTTGATTTATTGCTGGGTCAGTTATTTCATCACTATTAGTCATTGGTTCTACAATTCCTTCATTAGCATTTGCAGGTATATTGTTTGTAGTAACCACGTCCTCATATACCTCTTCAATTCTTAAACCTTGTTCATTTTCTCTCCCTTTGTTTAAACGAACAACAATCTCCTTTGTGTCATCATACTCCTCAGTCTTGTCATCATTACTTGCTTCCCCTACACGTAATTTTTTACTTTTAAATGATTCCCACTTTCCACATCTTTCCATCAACTCAGTACACCAAAGGTACTTTGTTTTTATTTCTTCTACCATTTCATCCATATCTTCCTCAATTTCCTTGTGCGATCTCATCTTGTTATCCATTTCATCCATCCATACCTAATTAATAGAATTTAATAAAATAATATTTAAAAAAAATACAGTTTGCGTTTAAATAAAAGTATTTTGTGTTTTATATAACTAATAACTTGCGTTTTATAAAAATAAACTTGCGTTTATTTATAAAAATAACATCTTCATATGTAAATATTACCTTTTTTTGCTTTCTGTTTTTTTCATACTCTTCTTTGTCGTATTCAACAACGGTCACCGGATATTGAGTTACGTAGTATTCAAGCATTTCTTGCGTTTGTGTTCCCAAATTTTCTAGCTCATCGACATCTTCCCAATAGATGTTATACTGTTCATTACTTTCAATGTTTTCTTCAATATCTAGCTCATCGACATCTTCCCAACACATGTTATACTGTTCATCACTTTCAATGTTTTCTTCAATATCAACACTTTTTTTAGTGAATGGTGTGCACACCTCGGGTAACATGTAGTCTTCATCAGTGTAGTTTTCCAGATTATCAATATCTTCTTCCTTCATTATTTCAGTTTCATTACCCTTTTAATTATGAACTGTTTGTAAGTTGCACTCTTCCCCGTCATTCACAACAGTTGTTTCTTTATTCAACTCATTATCTACCGTTATGTCTTCAACTTCAATGCGTTTCCCCTTTGCCTTTTCTATTTCTTAATCTACTTTATTTAAATATTCTTCAATAAATGCATCATAATCATTCATTTGTTCTATTGCAGGTTGCTCTTTTGCCAATTCACATACGTCTTTAGCTTCATCATCATCCGTCAGAAGCTGTGAAGGCATATACGTTATAGCTCTAAAAATGTCATCTGCGCTTTCATAGCTACATGTGTTGGTAATGATTTTTTTTCTTTTATTATCATCACCACTGTCCTTTATTCTACGCTGACTCAATGGAACATTGTTACGCAGGTACGATTGCATATCGTCTAATGAGTTGTTTGTGATGTAAGAGATTGCTGGTATTTTTATCCCGAGTCCTCTACGATGTCTTTATTGTAATCATGCAGGTACAATATCTAGTAGTTTAAAAAATACAGTTAACATTTTAAAACAACTTGCGTCTAAAAACAAATAACATTTGCGTTATATTTTAAAATAGTTTGAAATTTGTACTCACATTCAATAATGCAATTGGCCCGTTATAATGGTCTTTATCCCCAAGCCATCTAGCTTTAGTTCTCCTCAAACATTCAAGCATATACCCACACCAGTTCATCATTGGAATTTCAGATTCATTATCAATACCCAATAAAAATTTCTGGTTCACTATTGTTGTTTTTGTGATTTCTTCGAATATTGTATTCCATGCAACCAGAAAGTTCAACTTGAATAGTCTTCCACCATCTACATTATCTCCAATTAGTGTCAGAACCCTTCCAACACTTATTCGTGTATTATCAAACTGATTTTTAAATTCATCTATTGTAGTATCAGCACCCTTCCTTGGCATATTTTTTTTCTAGAACAGGTATCTTTCCATTAGGAATTCCGAAAACCTCATGTACTGATGATGATGTTATTTTGATATTATGATCACCCAAATTTAATATGCTTGTTTCATCATCATAGTTTACAGAGCCGGCTTTGGCCCAAGCCAGGGAGTCCATCCGGCTTGGGCCCATGTTTATCGGGGCACAATTTCTTTTATAAAATTCATATATATGTGTGTGTATTTTTAAAATAGAAAACTCATTTAACACTCAAACATTGGGCCCAACAATAATCAATTTAAAACTTAAATATTATTAACTCAAAGCCAATAACATTTATAAGCCCAATACCCATTTATCTACTAAATAAAAAAAATATTTTTTTGTTCAGAGTTAATCTTATTTAACACATCACAAAAATTTAACAACCCTATATATGTTTTGGAGCATATGAAAGAAGAATGTTATTTCCCAAATACGTGCATTGCATATAGAATGTTATTGACCATTCCAGTCATGATGGCATCCGCGAAAGAAGCTTTTCAAAATTAAAGTTGTTGAAATCATACCTACGATCAATAATGTCTGAAGCAAGACTTGGCGTGTTAGCGATGATAGTTATCAAGAACGATATAATCGATTATATAAAGTGCAAAGAAGAGTTGATCCACCAATTTCCTAGCAAAAATACTAGGAGAGCTTAACGAATCGTCGGTTAGATACTAGTCTATTACGTTATGTAATTTCACTCATTTTAATACTATTATTTTACAATGTTATGTTTATTGCTGTCACACCCCGACAGCGCACAGCGGAAAGCAAGTCGTGAGGTGACGGAAGTTGTTACCACAAGGTTTAGCGGATCACATAAAGTTACGTGTGGACATCTTGCTAACACCCTCTAGTGAAACATTGTTTTATTTTCGTAGTAAACGAACATTGTTAAAAACAAGTTTTACCAAGTTGAAGTGAAAATTTAAGTTAATATTGTATTACGAAACACAAATAAAAACATAGTTTTAGATAGAATTATTAAGTATTTAGGTCCCAACATCATGTCCACCGTAGTGCCCAGCCAAACCACTCTCAATTAACCTATGCATCAGTACCTGAAAAACATGCTTAAAACATCAACAATATGTTGGCAAGTTCACAGGTTTATGAGTAATAATAAACTTTCAAGTTTAATAATAACGTATGATCGATCAGTACTATAATAGAATCAAGTAGAGTCGCGAAAGTCTACAAGTATGATGTATCCTAAGGCTCCTAATCAAACCATAACTTTGTTCCCGTGGTGACCTCTCCGTGAGAGGAGCATTTTGGAGGTTATGTTCATTTTCCAAGCAGATTTCAGACCCAATTAAATCATGAAAACGAGGGCGTCAACCCAATAGATCTACAACATAAACAACGGCCCTAGCCAAGGGCTAATGATAAAGATGTGCTGGGAGAGTGAGTGGCAACCTGCCGGTTGACACTGGTGTCACGTTATAACAAACGTACCCACCGGTGCACAAACCTAAGGGCATCAAATATTCTATATTTATAGTCTATCGCATTATACAAGCATGTTAATCCCCCGCTTTGTAAATCGTACAAAAACATTTAAAAGTAAAGGGCCGTGAACTCGCCTTAGTGCAACAATCCTGTGAAATTTCCAATCTTGATTACAATCCTTCACCTAAATCACCTCCCATATTGTAGGTCGGTTTAGTAACCATACTAAGTCTAATTAAGTTATTCACCAAATTATTCCGACTTAGCAAACCAATAATCCCGGATTTTAATTGTCCCTTACCCTATTAACCCCATTGGTGACACGTGACGAGAGTCCAAGTCTAACCATCGTATGGTTTATCTAACATTTTAGTCTTCACATATTGTCACACCCCGACTTTTCCCTCGTCGGTTGTGACGTTTGGTAGCTTAGCCACGCAGCGGAAAGTTGCATCTAAGACCTTTTATTTCCAGAACGCCAATTCTACCCTCTAGGATCCCCGATCCCAAGATGTCGCCCACTCCAACCGTGCCGTTACCAAAGTTTAAACCTGAAAGACATACTTAAAAAGTCAACATAAAGCTAGTGAGTTCATAAGTTTTCTTTTATAAAAGAGTTGTTGTAAGTTCGGAAAGATCATATCTGTTACTACTATGTTATGAGAACGTTAGCTAGACATTAAGTGTTTTTACTACTACGGTTGGGAACCCATTACTAAACCGGTATAAGTGTTGAAGCCAGCCCAGACGGACGGGATTACCGATGCCTCGGCAACCCCAAAGTGTTAGAGACAATATGCACCCGCCCGGCTCCCAGCCGTCGAGTGGGGTTTGTAAGGCCCAATAGATCTATCCACATTTCCCTCGTTGTGCATCCCCGCACATTCATGGTTTCCCCCTGGGACTTTCCGTAAAAGCCGTATAGTAACATAAAGTGCCCATAGTATAACATGATCTTTAAAACAATGTAAGTAGTACGCATGTTTCTTCCCCGAATGTAAAACCAGTAAAAGCAGGGCCGTGACACTCACGCACCCATTTCATTTTTCAAAAACTTGTTCGTTTGGAATTCCTCAGGTTTTCATAAAAGAAGCATGTCTTCCACCCCGAAAACATTTATAGAACAGTAAAAAGTGGGGTCATGAACTCACCTTAATTTCCATGCTAAGCTAGCAAACAAGCCCGAAGCTTGACCGACCTCATCGTGCCCTATAACCAACAAAGGACACCTTAAAGTCTAACACATATAAACCTAGCCTATTATCCGGCTAAAAGATAGTTTATCCAACTATCTAGACTCGTGTGTATTAACTCGAGTACTAATATGCTTTAACTCGACGAACCGATCGTGACTTATCTTACTTATGCGTTAACACACGACATAGTACCCAAGTTGCGCACTTGTCACTATTCGTGTGTACACCACGTTGGACCAATGTCTCGAAATGTATAACTTATCCTGAGCCGTAGCTCGTCTCGTTAGTCGGATAAATGCATTTGTCTTGTACGTTTACTTTTAGGAAAATACACTTTGCAAAATATAATTCTTATTGTTATTAATTTCCAATTAATAATAAATGCTACATTAATTCCCAAAATCCGACATTTAAAGTATTCAAAACTTTGTTTTGCATAAAGCTTTCCCAAGTAAATACGACGCTTATATATTTTTGAATACGAACAATAAACATAGTTTCGTTGTCGAAAACCTTTCAAAAGATCGTCATACTTGATGATTGGCAAAACTATATATATATATATTTGTTTCAAAATATTGTCCGGGATTCACTTATTATTGTTACAAATATCTTTGTCAAAGCGTCGCGATTTTACATAAATACCTTTATTAAGACGCTTGGAAATTCATTTATAAGAACATACACAACGGTATTAACTTAGTCGCGCTTTGGATTTTATAAAATTTCGGCAGAGTCTCCTCTGTTTTTGTACGAACCAGACAACGCAAGTTGTCTAAAAATTCCCAAAATCAACTTCAAAACACAAGACAAGCAAATCTATTTATCCACAATTCCCAATCAACGAGATTTATACGTTTCGACGCTTTTATATAAACCACGCTTATTTGTATAAATACACAAAGCAATATATATATTATAGTCCAACCAATTTAGTCCGATATCGATTTTATAAGTCACGCCTTCTAGCCATTATTACCAATCGTCCGATTTAATATATAGTTACCGTTTATTATTATTATTCGGTCCGTTCGCGAGTCAAAACTATTTTATGAATATCAATATATTTATAAATATATATAATATCCACATCAATAATAACAATTACGAATTAAAGTATACCGATTCGTACGCGCGTAACCCGGAGCCACCTCGAACCGAACCAGATTTGACCCGACCGAATCTGGCGAACAACGAATCCGGCTCACCCTCTTGCCTTGCTCACCCGAAACCTGGCTTGACCGGGTCTGACCCGAGTTGTCCAGACCCAAAACGAAACTGTATGACCCGTGACCCGAAACCCAAGCCGACCAGATCTGACCCGGAGCATAAGAATCTGACCCGAGACACTTGACCCGAACAAGACCGTGGTACCCGACGAGCTCCAGCTTGAACTCGAGAACCTTGGCCAACAAATCGGAACTCAAAACCCACTAAAAACCGGACCCGATCTGACCTGTCTGCATCGACACCACGAACCATCACATGGAACCACCTCGACAGGAACCACCAAGCTACCACCCGTCACCAAGCTCAATCTCCTGCCAAAACCCTCTCCAAACCGTCACCATCTGCCACCGTACGAACCACCACAACAGCCATCAGCTTCCATAATCTAACCGGAAACCACCACAACCGACCACCCAACCCGGCGAACCACCACACAATAACCCGACCTGTGACCAGCTCCCCTAAACCCAACCCAGACCACGGACTTAACACCACCACAGTCACCATCGGCCACCTCCACCCCTAAACCCGACCAGATACACCACCACCGGGACCATTACAGCCTATTTCCTTTGGCTGGAGGCTTCACGCCGCCGCCACCTGCACTCGTGGTGGTGGCCGGTGCTTTAACAGGAGGAGGGAGAGAGACGAGGGAGGGAGAGGTGGTAGGGAGAGAGAGAGACCTGCGAGAGAGAGGGAGAGAGACGCGAGGAGAAAGAGTAGAGAGAGAGGGTTGGCGGCTGCTAAAAAAATGAGAGGGCGGAGGAAGAAGAGGCCCTTTTATAGTTAGGGTTTAGATTAGGTAGGTGTGCACCGCGTATCGAACCCGTTTTAACGTAAAATGCCTCGGTTTCTATTTAGGCTCCATAATTAATTATAAAAATTTGTCGGTTTCGTTCGAAATTAAAAATAATAATAAACCGAGCAAAAATATAAATATTTTCGTTACCCGATGCGTGCTTTCAGTTCACGCGTTTAAATCGCGTTAATTAAATCGGTCGCAGTTTCGATTGTAAAAACGGCCAGTAAACTTCCGAAACTTAATAATTAACACTATTTGTAATAAATATTTATTTTTAATCATAAAAATCACGTCAGTGTAGATCGGAAGTTGCCGGGTGTCACACATATGGTATTTTAACAACTAACCCTCAACATGCAATTCAATCCTAAGCGCTGATTGCATACTAGAGCTTACTTGCACGTATTTCGTATTACTTACTTACTCATATTTCATATCATCTTATTATTCTTCTATAGCTTCTATTTAGGTCATAAAGCAAGTATATAATCCATGTAACAACATTATTCTAGTTGCTCTAATCTTGCTATATTACGTTAATATTTTATGCCTTATAATCACGTTTCAGGGCATAGTTTCGCACTGTAAGCGTCCCTTATCAAGGTAAACATGTAATATACCTTGATTAGTGATTTTTATACAACATTTTGCACTTATGTATACATTTTACATCAGATCTACCTGCATGCAATTCAAGTATACATATTCATCAATATTATGCATTTTAACGCGTCTTTTGCCATTATTCTTAAGTATTTGCCTTAAGTCTTTCGTGTTAACCTTATAATACCTTATTTATCACCAAAATAAGTTATAAAAACCTGTTCTAAATCAGTTTTAGAAAATCAGCATTCAAAGCTTAGTTTTTGGCATTTTAAGCCGAAAAATGGGTTCCGATCGTACATGCAAGGTTTCCCAATCATGTAGATCCTATGAAAGCTTGTTTTGCACTAATTTAGGTTTATAAAATCCATTGTAACTTTATTATAATCAGATCTGAGTTTATACGTATAATCATCCCAAATCTACATCACAACAATGTCCATTTCAAGTCCATAAGAGTCCATAAGTCATCTTCCACTTAGTTTATCCAAGAACTCATTTATCTAAGTTAGTAATTTCTCTAATGTTTGGTTATTTTTCAGATTTCTTATCACCCTTTTAATCCTCTTGCATGTGTCTAAATATGAAGGATCTTAACATTTTAACCATCAAAACATCAAAACAATTACCCTAAACACACACACACACACCCGAACACACACACGCACACACACACGGTCACACACACACATACATACAATACATACTTACACCTTCTCCTTTCATTTTCCCTTTAGTTTTAGTTTGAAAAACCTTAGTTTATTTGGTGAATACTTATATAAATACCAAGAATTATGAAATAGTTTTAGTTTTGTACTCACCTTTGTATCAAACTTGTGGGTTTTCCTTCTAAACTT
Source organism: Ambrosia trifida (assembly GCA_028751855.1). Taxonomy (NCBI): domain Eukaryota; kingdom Viridiplantae; phylum Streptophyta; class Magnoliopsida; order Asterales; family Asteraceae; genus Ambrosia; species Ambrosia trifida. The sequence continues at coordinate 32,446,331 of CM054123.1, read as the reverse complement.
CTAGTTCTTGAATCTTTAACCTCCTAATCACCAATGGTGTTTAGATCTTCATATGTTCATGCTTCTTATGATGATAACATGATTTAAATCGGTTGAAGGAGGGGAAGAAGAGGGGAGATGGATGTTTTTTATAAGAGAGAGCGAGAGAGATGGAGTGTAGTGGAGGTGTGTTGTTTCTTGGGATGGAACATCCCTTTTAATAGGCAATCATTAATAATAATAATAATAATAATAATAATAATAATAATAATATATAGAGGGGGAGGGGGCGAACCGTAGGGGGGGTTGGGTATATTATTTTTCTTTTTTTATAAAAACCTTCACATAATATACATAATCCTACCTTTTATAAAACCTACAAACCTTAATTATCTAAGGTTTTCACCCCTTAATCCACTAATAATAATCACATCCATCCATAAAATATCTTGACATGTCAGATCACATATTACGATTTAACTAGACTTTCTACCATTAGTCGGGTCGTCACCAAGGCTTAATACGGTAATTTATCACTATGTGATACAGGATCACTAAAATCCCCATAATATTTCGAACAATATTAATTCCCAATAACATCCCTTCAGTTATTGCCAAAACAAATCTAATACATCATATGCAATCATATTTACAGTCATTATATTCGTACGGATAGTACCTGGATTTTTACCGGTTGTCACAATTGCTATATTATTGATCCACAAAACACTTAGTTTAATTATTTAATTTATTAAAGATTAAGGGGCATATTTTTTAATGGTTCGGATAGGGCACGTAAATTTTTGGGGACGTCTCTTATAGTTTATCAACAACAAGTATCCCAATACCGTAGCAGTTGACTCGTATTCCATTGATAGTATGCTACCAAATCCCATCCCTCTAACACCAGTCTTTTGTGCTTCTGTTAAGTAATTTATAGTCGCCATAAAATCAGCGGGAGAATATCTCATTTTAAGTCTCTTGTGACTGTACTGCACGAACTCTTTTGAATTAACCTTTCTTTCATTCTTTAACTTCTTTTTCGGTGTTTCAAAATCATTGTCTGAGTCAAGTGTATTGTTTTCAATTCGTTTTATACGACTATTTTTTTGTAAACTATCCAAAGGGGTTTGGAAGTCATCATCTGGATCTACAACACAACAATTATACTATAATTAATTAAACGCAATCACATAAATTTTTATGCGCAACAACAAATTTATTTAAACGCAAAAACTTAAAATTTATACGCTAGTACTGACCAACTTCATGCAACTGAAAATCATAGTTGTATATGAAACAGCAAGTTATCCATGCAGATCTATAACTACATTTAAAAAAATTGATAAACGTACCTTCATTAACATTTGTCGTAATTTTGTCATGCAGTTTTTTGTATGCTCGTTCATTTAATTCTCTTTCAACTATTCATCATAATCAATCAGTATTATTTAGTTAATTTCAGAATTTTTCGATAATACCTAATATAATGGTAAAAAATTACGTTACCTTTCTTCATCTACTTTGTCGACCTTCTTTTCTGGTTTTGTGTTGTGAGTTGGTCGTCTCTCGATTAACCCTAATTGTCAGTGTGTTTTGATTTGTAACGATTTTTACGTAATTGTAATTTGGAATGCCGCCCTTTGTTTGATTTTATTATTTTTTGAATCCAGTTTTATTCACAATTCCTAATTTGCCATTTGACAAAACTTTCGTGGAATTTAATGACGCATAGTTTATTACCATCGTGCCCCTCTTACTCCACCTAATCCAATGGTCCGCATTACTTCTTACATTATGTACGCTAACATGTTTTTTATGTTAGCATCTCCCAATAAATATTCCATCATTTTCAACTATTTTTTTTCTAACGTATACAAAAATAAATTAAAAATAATCGGCATTCCTTTGTCATTCTTATTTATCTATAATCTATAATACATTATAAAGGAAGAGTGATGTACAAGATGGTGATTTGCATTTCCGTACAACTTAAGAAGCAACATGTACAATATATTTAAGCAAGAAATTTAAGGGTATTATGGGGATAGTTGTTGATGACCGTCTGTCGTCAAGGGTCATACAAAACCTAAATAACCTAGGTAGCTAGGGTAAGTAGGGAATATCGAATCCACGAGGAGCATGTGGTTAATATCACATAACTTATTTGTTCGTCTAATCTACTTAACAAATAAATATAAAAATACAATTATGAAGTTTGCTAGTTTTATCTTTTTGTTTGTTTTATAAAAATGTTTAAATGATAACAAAATAATCTAAATAAATAATAAAGATAAATGTAACTTCCACCCGGGATCCTATTTGTATAATCTTGCAACCTATTCGATTTAACTACAAGAACACCACATAGACATGGCCTTGGTTATCCTGTCACAATAACTAGCTATCCTGTCACAATAACTATTCAGATTGAAATAATAACTATGGACACGTTTTCAACGTAAACCGTACGCCTAATTATCCCTATACAAATATCAACCAACCTCCCTATGATGCCAGAAATCACAGTTAATCGATAAATTGATTCAAATATAAGCAAGGTTTATTCAATCCAACACAAGTAGTAAAAATACTTGTTCATACATAATCAAAACGAGTTCAGAATACAAAATTAATACAAAGATTCACCCGGAGGAAAGTTACAAATAACTTAACCGCTCATCTTCAAGATCCAATCGTCCCCCTCTTTATGCGTGACCTAATCATTAGCAAAGAAGGCTGCGCCTTCTGTTTTTCTTTCGTGCCCCCCTCAAACGTTGTCAGCTGCCCCTCTTATAATTGTATAGATGCGCGTACCCTCTGGCCCAATGCTCCAATGATGCCAAGGCTTATAGTCTACCATAATATCTAAATGGCAATTTAAAATACTTGAAGCCCACTATCAGCCCAATAATTTATAAGTTTATTCCACCTCATGAACTTATGGAGTTTTAGGATTGTGCCATCCGATTTGATTGCTGCACAAAACAAAAGTCAAAATATTAATTGGAATGTGAATGTCTAGAATTATATATTCATTTTTCGTTCATCAAGAGCACCACAGAACATTTAATTCTTAAATTGCAATTAATAATTTTAACTTTCCACATTATAAGCTCTTACATTTCATTTTTGTTATAAATTCCTTACTTTAAAACCATTTTCTTTATAATCTACTTGATACAAATGGAACTGAAAATATATATTTTATGTCCATATCAATGTACTTATATAATAATTAATATAAAATAAAGTGCACTTAAAATGCACCGATCAGTTGTGACAATTAACACACTTAGGAGGGTAATGTAGACATTTCACCCACCTCATCCTTTACAATATCAAAACACTTTTACAATACTACCCTCTTTTTCCATCCCTACCCTCACAAACATTCATTGCCTTATGGTTTTCCTTCTTCATCATCAATGTTACCAATGAATGATTCATTCAAGAAGATGTTAGAAATTACAAAAATTTAATAATATGATGAATGGAATTTAATTGATTTTAATGAAATTATTAAGGAGACTCTTGAGTAGAGTTCTTTATTTCACTTTATTAGAGTTTATGGCTCTAATTAAGTTAGTCTCTACACTCATCCTTAGGTCTTGTATACATAGAAGGCTTTGTGCCTCATTTGAAAGACTAAAAAAAATACAAGAAAAATAAAGAAGAGGATCCATAAAAGAATTCTTGAAGAAGAAGGAAAACTTGACCCATATGTTCATATGTTGGGAACCTGTAGAGATAAGTTTTTCTATACTTGATTCCACCACATTTCTATTATTATTTGTTCCACAAGTTTTAACACTATAATTTTATCCGGTGCAACCTTGGGCGTGTAGCCTTCTCCGCCACTACAGACTGCTTCGGCTGTTGTACCATGTGAAACAGACGCGTTATCTTGAGTAGATGCACGAAATTTGTTTTAAGGGAAACATGTTAAACACGTGCCTTAGTCACAACCGTCAACATTATTTTTTGTTAATTCTTGCAACCAAGAAGGATCATACAAAAGGACGCGGTTCAAGTCTTCGTTAAAGACGAAGAAGAAATCATATAAGAAGACGCGGTTCAAGCTCTTGATGAAATCTTCGGTTTGAATCAATTTATGTTGTATTTTATGTTATTTTCGTTTGGATTTGTACTCAGTACGGGTACTACAATTTCTCATAGTTGTATAAAGGTATCCTTTTAATTTTTATTAATATTATTTTAATAAAATCGTGACCCATGTAACACCTACAATATTACCTCAACCATTAAACCTATCTTAATAACCAAGTTTATTAGGACATGGGGTTATAGAATTGGCTCAATAATATAATCACCCTTTTCGATCATCATCTTCTTCTTTAACCCACCGCCTACGGTTAACCCAAATTATTTCTAATTTGTTTTTTTTTTCATTGATTTTGCTTTTAACACACGGAGGAGGTACTTGTTGCTCATAATCGTTGTATTTTGTTGTTTGTTTATGAATTTGTGACAGTATAATAATTGATTATGATTCGTGCAAACATTTCCTTAATCCAATTGTTGATTAAGATGTCGTTTTTTTTTTTTTTTGCAATGCCAAGGTTTATGTATTCAAAGGTGCTGCTTCTTTATTTTATGAAATATCTCTATATCTATTCAATATTCGACTTTTATATTGCACTAATGTATTGTAAGTTGCATCCACATTATCTAACTTACTGTAAATTCTTGAACAATTGGATATGACCTCCTTACATCACCAAGATGGTTGCTATTTGGAGTGAAGAAATGCATAAGAATGAAGATGTGAAGGACTACATAAGAAAGCTGGGAGTTTTATGCACAGCTTTTGAAGAATTACATAAAAATATCAAAGCATTTGAACTATGTCAAGTATTTCATTTTGGGTAGGTATGTATACGTATATTTTATAATTATTGTGCATTTTGGGTATCTTCTTATGATTATCTATACTTCATTATAAAGGGGATGCATGAGCGAATATGTCCATATTGTCAAAGTTAATATGGCATCCCAAGAGTCTAAAGTGTAATCCCCAATTTTTTATACCATTTCTTCCATTTATACCCTTGTATATCATCTTTGATAGCAATTGTACAAAATAACAATGCAAAACAGTTAAAACGGGTCAAAATGGTTTGGCCAGGACGGGTAATTTGTGAGTTAAATTCCTTTTTTCTTGAGTTTTAAAAATCCCCAAATTTTTACACCATTTCTTCCATTTATACCCTTGTGTATCATCTTTGATAGCAATTGTATAAAATAATAATGCAAAACGGGTCAAAACGGTTTGGTCAGGACGGGTAATTTGTAAGGAGTTAAATTCCTTTTTTCTTGAGTTTTAAAAATAATTAATGTATAAAATATCATTAAAATATAATTAGTCCGAATAAAGCGATTTAAGAGGTTATAAGTACTTCCAACACCATTTTCTTGTTAAAAAGCATATTATTTCAACTCCAATCTATTCATAAAATTGTTAGACCGGTTTTTCTACACTTTGTGGTTTAGATTTATACATTAATATGATACGGTAAAGTTGTACGATTTATAATAAATAGTTATAATTTTGTTTTATATTTCTTAGATTTTTAGGAAATTAATTCTTTAATTAATTCATGAATAACCGTTACTTATGAGTAATAAAATAACTCAAAAGTTCATATTCTTTATAATACAATTCTTAAAAATATGTGCACATTTATATCTTTTCTTTCAGAGTTATGCATCATTTATACATTTTTTCTTTCAGAGTTATGCATCAATTCTTTATCTAAGAATTCCTCTTGGATTCCGGATGATTTTTCGTGGAAAAGATATCCAGGATTCAAATGTGATATCTTTATTAAGTTTGTTACTTATGTATTATTTTAAATTTTATAATCATCTTTTATGTATTTTAATCAACATATATTGCGAGATAATCGCGTGGTTGGTCCCTGTGGTTTACGAATATTGCACTCTTGGTCCTTATGGTTCAATAATTACATAGTTGGCCCTGAGTGTTATAAACTTATTACTAACATGGTTCATATGTAATAATTTTGTAACCGTGTTGATCCTTGCCTCTAACGATGGTTAAAATTCTCTGTTAAATATATATAAAATACCTATTTTGCCCTTGTAAAAAACAAATATAAAGAATATTTCTAATACGTAGTAAACTAGACCCGAGCCGACCGACTGACGAGCAACCCGCAAGCAAAGAACCATGTCTGACCCAACCGGACTTGACGAAACCCGCAGCCGACCCATCTGAACCGGAACCAAACCTGACCCGGCTCTAACCCGGCCACCGCTGAGACGAACGGACCACCCGACCAGAACCCAAAACCCATACCACAACCCGGTCACCACCTTCTAACCACCAAACCCATCACCCGCAACCACCATCGGCCGCCATCAACAACTCACCCTCACCGCCGCCGCCGCCTCAGCTCCGACAACCACCCCCGAACCCAAACCTGCAGTGCCGGACCACCATCAGTCACCACCGGACTTGACGAAACCCGCAGCCGACCCATCTGAACCGGAACCAAACCTGACCCGGCTCTAACCCGGCCACCGCTGAGACGAACTGACCACCCGACCAGAACCCAAAACCCATACCACAACCCGGTCACCACCTTCTAACCACCAAACCCATCACCCGCAACCACCATCGGCCGCCATCAACAACTCACCCTCACCGCCGCCGCCGCCTCAGCTCCGACAACCACCCCCGAACCCAAACCTGCAGTGCCGGACCACCATCAGTCACCACCGGACCTGCACAACCAAACGAACCACCACCACCGGACCTGACCACCACTACCCCCGTCGTTCTTCACCCTGCACTGCCACCATAACCCTACCTCAACAACCTACGCGAGCCCCCTGGTCAGGCCAAAACCACCACCTCTCGCCGACTTTCCCGTCAGATCTGTGGAGGCGAGCCACCCAAACAGCCCCTGTACCTGCCTTCGGGCTCCCCCCGACCACCACATCGCCGCCGCCACCAATGGAGGTGGCCGGCCGGCTCATATCCAGCAGAGAGAGAGAGAGGGACGGGTGGAAAGAGAAAGAGAGTGTAGAAAGAGAGAGAGAATCCGGTTTTAGAGAGAGAGAGAGGTTAGGGTTTGTGTGTTGGGTGAAAAATAATTTAGTCGATTTAGTTCGAAATTAAAAATAATAATAAACCGAGCAAAATTGTAAATATTTTCGTTACCCGATGCGTGCTTTCAGTTCGCGCGTTTAAATCGCGTTAATTAAATCGGTCGCAGTTTCGATTGTGAAAACGGTCAGTAAACTTCCGAAACTTAATAATTAACAATATTTAAAATAAATATTTAATTTTAATAATAAAAATCACATCAGTATAGATCGGAAATTGCCGGTTGTCACACAGATAACTTTCCATAACGATGACCTACATGTTCATTAAGCAACCTGAAAGTTCTAAACTGAAGGGTAAGAACACTTAGTCTGTAAGTCAATAAGATCCATGTACGTATGGGTTGATGCAAGCATAAAATGTGTTGGAATCATAATGAAATTACTCTTCATCAAGAACTAAGTGGATTAAAGAACCTACCTCAAGATGAGTGGGAGCAACTAATGAAAACTTGTCCTTACATAGACAACGTTTCTCTTGACAAGTATATGTTACCTAAGTCAAAGCATTATTCATGCATACTTTTGACATGATGAACATCGAGGATTCTTCTTACATAATAGGAATCAAAATATACCGAGATAGACCCAACAGGATATTAGTTTCATCCCATAAGTTTTACTCTAAGCGGGTCCTTAAGTATGTAACATACAACATTGCTCTCTTTTAGAGGATAATAGGATAATTTGAGATTATCACCTTATGCTTCATTAATTAGAAGACTGATGTAAACTTAAGTCTATGCTTGTTTATGATATTGTTCATATTGCTTGATACTAGACTTGTCTAGATTGATAAAAAGCATCTAATGGAACATTACAATATTTTTAAGAAACAAAAGACTATAATCTAAAGAAGAAGTGAGAACCTAAAGTGATGTCAATTTCGGGGTATATCATAACGTTAGCAAACATAACTATCTCATGGAAGAGTCATAAGGAACTATTAACAACAACCTAAGTTATCATGACATAATGTGTTGCTGATCACAACATAATGGTCATTAAATGTTGTTGGTAAATTTATCAGATGACTCATAACTTATTAACTCCATGTAAATACTAAGTTGAAGACTTACTGTGATAAATTCAGCTGCCCTAATTTCTCGAACATTAACAGTTTGAGAGGAGCTGCATTAGAGTTCAGTACGAAATTATTGTTCGCTTATGATTAAGAACAAATAGAGGAAATCAGAATTTTGTATCGAATGCATTCATGATATGCTTATGGATCCAATAACTAAAGGTCTATCACCCATAAGTCTCACTAACGGGCCAACTAAGAGAAAAGGGTATTACTAATGACCATGTACAACTGCATATCGTATTATGAATGACTTATGACTAATGACTAATGATCAATTTTCCTCATTATAATTTGTTTGTCTATTAGTATGCTAAGCTAGCATAATGGCATAAAGACAATAATATAACAAATCAACTAAGGGCATAACGTTAATTGATCCTAATGTTAAGTTTTAAATTTGGGTGTAGTATGATTAATGGGGGTCCTAAGTCGAATAAAGACTTAACGGTTGTATTTCTCTACTACATTTTGGGTTTAGAACTAAAATGAGTATTAATCTCTGCAGACTTACGTAATACTCATAATAAATGATTACTCGGCTAAGTGGGAGAATGTTGGAATAAATATACCTAACGTTTGTATATTTATCGATAGCCATTATAATCATTTATATAATGATGATCAATTATTAAGATTATCCTAAGCCCAATAACAGATATGTCTTTGATGGGCGGACTATCATTAGATGGGTCTTATTAGGGTGTCCCCTGGGTATGTATAAATAGAGAGGTTATTATGAGATTAGGGTTGAGACACATTCATAACACCATTAGCCATCCCCTATCTCTCTCTCTCTCTCTCTCTCTCTCTCTCTCTCTCTCTCTCTCTCTCTCTCTCTCTCTCTCTCTCTCTCAATGTGTTCATAACTCAAGAACACACAAACCATCAGAACTGCATACCCTAAAGGGAACCCGATCAAGATGATGGTGTCTTCCATTACTGAGGTTCCTGAACGGTTAAGCATATCAGGTAAATCTTATGTTTATTCCTTATGTTCTCATTAATATAATCAACAGACCCCATACATTTGCGATCGTAGACAACGCTGCGTAGCCTAGACCTACCATCTTCAGTTCCAAGAAAAACTTGCCGGCTGAAGGCCATTTGGGCAATAGAATTATAAGACGTAACCTATGGGGTTATAATCCAAACATGTATATGCCTATGGTGATTAATAATTATCATATATGTCAATGGTGATTAATATCCTTATTAAAAAGACACAAAAACAAACCCTAATTGTACAAAAATAATGTCAAAATTAACCAATTTCTAGGAAACTCACCACATGCATGAACTTTATAATGAAAATTAAACACTAGTGATATGTTAATATCAATTATCGAATTTTACACCAATGGAAACCGTCTATAGGTTCAAAAATTGATTTCTTACATTACATAGGGTTGCAACACATGGTTTTGGCTGTTTATATTCCTTGCTAGCATGGGCGGATACATGGGTTTTAGGAGGTTCCCAAGAACCCCATCGGTTTGGAAAAAAATTGAAAAATTTAGTGGAAAATTTTGAACAATTAGTGAAAATTAGTGAAAATCTACGAAAGGAACACACATCAATGTATGGTTGTGCCACTATGCGACAACTAAGGTTTGAAGTTGTGGTCGACCGATTAAGAACGACAAGGGACGAGAGAGTCACGAGTGTGGGAAAGGACATAATGCTCTGGTCTGGGGATCGGTCACACGCTAAGGTGCCCAGGATTGTAAGTGCCGCGGATGATCACATTACTAAATTTTTAAGAACTAAAGATATCATTTTTAGCCTATATATATAATCATGGAGCAGAATTAAAAAAAAAAAAAAAAATCAAAGGATGATCACAATCTATGATTTTTATCATCCATTTTGATGTGATAGTCCAAAAGTTATATATTTCATAGTCGTTGAAATTCCCTAAGATTTGAAAGGGGACTAGTTCTTGGCTTCTTTCCAATGATAAACAAAAAAAAAATAGTTTATATAAATAGAAACATCAGAAATTATGAAGCAAAATATGCTATAAACACAGAGCACATATAAAGAAAGCATCAGTCCTCCACATAGGGACCAGTGACCCAAGAGAACTTATTTCATATACCTAGTAGAATCTTAACTCCAACACATATGTGGTTAGAAACAACCTTGCTTTCTTATTTTCATCACTGCTATTATTGTAACTAGTATTTAACCCCGCGCTTCGCTGCGGTATTATAATTTACGGGGTAGTGTTGTAATTTGCCGTAAACGATAATACAATAGGAGTGTTAAAATTCCTAATGTAATAATTAAAATAAGAGCCGATGAAGCCTAGCTCAATTGGTGAAAATTGGGGGAGCTAGAGTGGAGGTCGTGTGGAGATTGAGGGTTCGATTCTTTTCGGAGCCATATTTACCACATGTAGAGTTCCACCTGGGGAGATCCCCAATCCAGGTGGAATGGGTAATCTGACCCAAGGTGTTAGTCGGCGCTCCATCGATTGCACTGCTTGCCATTCTAAAAAAACTATAAAAAAGTAATTAAAATAAGAAAGAAACGAAACTTGAACATCCTTATAAAATTATGAAAACGTGAAGTTTTCAAATTTGGTAAAAGTAAAGAAAGAAAAGAGAATAAAAATGGTTGGGCTTAAAGAATCATAAATGCACACAAGAACCAATGTCAAATTTTAGTCGTCCAACATTTTTTAGAGGACAACTTTGACTATTGGGATTATTTATCACCGTAAAAAAGAACCAATCTAGATTTAGAACTGTTCACCATTTATTTTGTTAGTATATAGAATAACTTTTTTTTTTTTTTTTGAAGGCGAATTTCATTAAAAGACAAGACCGGGAGATCACCAAGACGGAGAAACCCCCAAGCCAAAAATTACATTACATCAAAAAGAAAATACTTTCCAACCCTTCCAATCCACCTCTCCAATAGTACCCCTACTACGAAACCATAAGTAAGTCATGGATTTAACATCGGAAACTATGTCTACCACATTCCTATTCGTCTGAGAGAACACCTTTTCATTCCTAGCTTTCCACAGGCGCCAACAAGCCACTATAAGGACCCCATATACTATCTCTTTTTTCGTCTTGGACCACCTCGAACTATTCACCACTTCCACAATATCGGCTATAGAGAATAACAAGAGTGGATGCAACCGAAGCCAACTCGCAATACCATGCCACAATTCGTTTGCCATCCTACAACCCGTAAACACATGATCCACACTCTCTTCCTCCTCGCTACAAAAAGCACAAAAGCAATCTCCATGAACAATATTTCTTCTACGCAACGCCACTTTAGTAGGAATCCTATCCATCACCATTCGCCACATAAACACATTACATTTTAAGGGAACCCACTTGCACCATTCAAAATTATTTATATTGGCTATGTCTTGCACCCCTAACCTTCCATTCTGGATCCACCTCTTAGCTTCTTTAACTGAGAACTCCACTGGCCCATCCTCATGCCAAGCCCATTTGTCACCATTTACTCCCAAGTTTTGGCCCACCAACACTCGATAACAATCTATCAACTCGTTAACCTCTATAGCTGTTGCAGGATAATTATTCCAAGACCATATAACCGGACCGGTGTCATGGAACTCCCCAAGTTTATCCGCCACTAAACACCACTTAAACTTTTCTAGCCGAAACAAGTTAGGAAATAACACCTTCAAAGGAACATTAGCAACCCAAGGGTCCATCCAAAACTTGATTCCCAACCCATCCCCAAGAACACCACGTATCATATTAATCCCAACCTTGCCATTTACTTTTAGTCTAGCACAATTATTAACAATCTTGGACCACGTACCTGAAAAAATCGATCTAGCCGGATACATCTCCCACCGTCTCGTCGACCCATGGATAGCATCAATCACTCTACGCCACATAGTAGTCGGCTCACTACGATATCTCCACAACCATTTTAGTAAAAAGGCGTTATTAGAATCTCCAAGTCTACTCACTCCCAACCCCCCTTGCTTCTTTGGTCTAGTAACCGTATCCCAAGCCACCCAATGAACTTTTTTATTATCTGCATCTCCACCCCATAAAAATCTCTTAATCAAGGACTCCAACGTATTAATAACTGCGATCGGCGCCTTATATAAAGCAAAGTAATACGACGGAATACTTTCCAAAACCGACTTAATTAAAGTTAGGCGACCACCAATTGAGAGGGCCTTCGACTTCCATTTGGATAACCTCGTTTTGAACACCTTGACCACAGGGTCCCAGTTACTAATCTGGCTCATGTTAGCACCCACCTTAATACCGAGGTAAGAAAACGGCGTCTCACCTGGGCAACAACCCAACGTACTCGCCATAACACTAACCTCTTCCATCCCCTTCCCTACCCCAAAGAGAGTAGATTTATGAATATTTATCCGAAGGCCGGAGCACAAATGAAACACTCTAAGCAACCGTCTAAGAGTATCAAAATTTCTGCCAGACCACTCCCCCATAATCATCGCATCATCCGCATATAATAAATGAGAGAGAACAACACTATCATTAGGAAATCGAACTCCACAAAACGATCCCACAGCACAAGCTTTCCTCATCAACCCAGCGAAAGCCTCCATAACCATGATGAACAAAAAAGGAGAAATGGGGTCACCTTGTCTCATACCTTTTTCACAAGAAAACTCATACGTAGGGGAGCCATTCACCAAAACAGATGACCTGGCCGATGACAAAATACCTTTTATCCATGTACACCACAACTCTGGAAACCTCATCTGTCTCATAATGGACACCACAAACTCCCAATTAACGTTATCATAAGCCTTGGCAAAATCAATTTTAAACATAAATAATTCCTTCCCACTTCTCCTAGCCCAAGACAAGAGTTCACTAATAATAAGCGGGCCATCTAAAATATACCTCCCCGCTATAAACGCCGACTGAGTTTCAGAGATAAGACCGTCTATCACCTTCTTTAGGCGGTTTGCTAGCACTTTAGAAATGACCTTGCTGACAACTCCAATTAAATTTATTGGCCTGTACTCGCCCAGCTCCACCGGGTCCTTGACTTTAGGCACCAACGTAATAAACGAGGAACCCACTCCCCTACTAATTACTCCCGTCTCTGCAAAATCTTTAAAGATCTCCATTAAATCACCTGAAAAAAAAAACCAATATTTTTTTATGAAACGAAAATTAAATCCATCCGGACCCGGCGCCTTGTCGCTCCCACACTCGAAGACCGCATCTTTTATTTCTTTCTCTAAAAAAGGAGCCACAAGCCCCTCTGCAGCTTCCGAATCCAACGTCTTGATGTCATACACATTAAGCCGAGGCCGAATCTTTATCTCTTCTACAAATTTATCTCTAAAAAAACGGTGCACCTCCTTCTTCACATCCTTCGGCTTCGTGACCCATTCACCATTGATAGATAAGCCCGGAATAGAGTTGGACACCCTACGAGAATTAATCACGCCATGAAAAAAGCGAGAGTTCTCATCTCCCTCCTTCGCCCATTTCACCCTAGCCTTTTGTTTCAAGTCTCTAACTTTAAACGCCTCTAATTCCTTCAACCTCTTAGACGCCTCCTCAAAAACCCAAACTTCGGCTTCAGTAAGATCACGTTTTTCCAACTCCAATTCCAAATCTTTTATCTCAGCTCGAAGACTAGTTTCCTCCTCATTTTCAACCACAGCCAAATTACAATGCCAACTTTTAATATTTCTTCTTAATGTTCTAAACTTGGCTAGTAATCTCTTATCAGGTCGCTCCAATACCTTACCCTGCAACATCGAATCCTCTACCACCTTGTCCAACCCTTCCCTATTAAGCCACGAATTATAGAATCTAAAAGGTTTGGCTCCATAATCTCGCGACTCAATCTTCAACAACAACGGGAAATGATCGGATTCAACCCGGTCTAAAACTCTATACTCCGCATTGCACCACTTGTTAAAAAACGACCAAGACACAAAAATGCGATCAATTCGACTAAGTTTATTACCAGCCATATACGTGAACCTCCTTCCCCGTAACGAGTACTCATACAACCCGGACTCATCCAGAAAATCATTAAACTCTCTAGACGCCCCGACCTTGAACTTAGAGTTCCTTCTTTCCGACCGATCCCTAACACAATTAAAATCACCCGCTACAATCCATTGATCGTCATTGTCCATAACACACGACCGAATCTCATCCCACACCACCCTTTTATCAACTAGTTTTTGAGGACAGTATACGTTAATAAAGGAGACTCTCTGACCATCATTCTTCAAATACCCCGACACCACTAGCGAATACCTCCTTTTAACAACCGCACTCTTCACAAAAAACTTCTTATCCCATATCGAAAGTAAACCACCAGACCTTCCCACAGCTTCCACGGACTCGTAATCAAAATCACCAACTCCCCAATACCTACTCGCATCCATTCCTTCAATCGATTGAAATTGTGTTTCTTGCAACATGATAAACCCAACCTCATTAGCTACCTTAAGCTTTCTAACCAACGATCTTTTGCCATCGGACCCCAACCCTCTAATATTCCACGAAAGACAATTCATTGATACACATGTTGAAAGCCTTCTTCACTTACCAATTTCTTGACACACTCCTCATAGCTATGAATGTTTTCTGCTCCCAAGTTCATGCCTAACGCCACTGTTTCTTGTACCTCTCCAACTAAAACATCCACACTACCTTGTACATTATCTACCACATTCCCATTCTCATTCAAGTGGGCCGAAGGAACAACCATCTCCTTGAACCCACCATTTTCTTCAACCTGCAAGTTATCTTCTTGTAAGTTAAAAATGAAGCGATCAATATCATACGGGTCATCGCCATCTCTAGCACGCTTCTTAGGTCTCTCACTACCCGACGGTGACGGAGATTTTTCTACCCTTGACTTCTTCCTAAAACACCCACGCTTCTTTTTTTTACTACCACGGTTCACCTCCGCCTCCGGCATTTGAATACATAACTCCTCTACAGCCCCCAACGGCCCTACGTGAGGATTCGGCTCTACCACCTCCTCCGTATTCCCTTCAAAACTGTCCACCTTCGGTAGACCTTCGTTCCCTTCTACCGTCTCCATACAAGTATCGGACTGCTTTTCGCTTCCTTCAATATTATTAACCGTAAAATCATCTTCAGGTGAACCATCCAAACTCTCCAAATCATCAGCCTCTAAACAATCTGGGATCCAATCCCCAAGTTCTTCCTCCACCATAATATTATAATTCTCATTCCTCCACTTAAGCTTAATCTCACAATTGATCCTCTTAAGCGAGCTACAAAGTACCCCTATTAAGACATAAGAATAATCATCCAACTGCTCATCAATGTTTGCCGGCTGAATTAACGTGCCGAACCTAGCACCAATATTATTAATCACACTATTATCCAATAAACACAACGGGACCCCAAGGATTTTCACCCATGCAATTCGTTCAAACCTTAGCCTCTGCCCTTCCCATCTCTCTAAAGAAACAAACACCGGGTTCCAAACGTCTTCCGTATTCAAAAATTCCATCATACTCTCCTTATCTACGAACACCAAACAAACCGAAAGACCGCCCACATATCTAATCCCAACCTTACCTAGTCGGATAGAGCGTAGCCATTCCTTCAAGGTCGTCAACTCTTTGAGTCCTTTTACCGTACCGATCACAGCCAACTCCTTCCAATGTATGCTCCCTTGAAACCCATCATCCAGCACTATGTCCTCCTGATACACCTCCGGTTCTTTACCAACCAACGTATCTCTGAACGACTGACCATTGGACGATGTAGACCCTAAACGGACACCCACATCAACCTGAACTGATTCATCACCATTGACATCCTTTTTCTTCTCATCCATCGGCACCCATTTTTTCTCCTCTTTCCAATTAATCTTCTCACCATCTACAAACCTTGCTAATACAATATACAACTTGTATGATCCTATCCACACATCTTGCAAATCCTTCTCTAGGTTCAACGGATCTTTAATATTAGCAAACGAAACGAAACCAAACCTTTTACCCAACCTGTCGTACTTCCTTGCAATATACGTCCCATGAATCCTCCCGTAGCCTTTTAACACCTCGTATAAGTCAGACGAGGCACAACCTTTGGGAAGATTAGATACGAAAAACTTTGTAATCGGCGGCCTATTCTTCATCGCTTCCACATCATCTTTCAGTTTTCTACCCTTCCTTGATGGTGCATCGTACCATGTATTAACCTTATACTTGTCCCTGCCCTTCATGTTTTCTGAATCCTATTCGTCGATCGCCGTTTTTCACCTCCTAGTTTTACGGAGGTTTAGGGTTTTTTTTCAATCGTATATAGAATAACTACCCCACCACTACCCCTACCTTCAGGGCCGGCCCTGAAAATTCAAGTGTTCGGGCCGAGCTATAAAAATTGTGCCCCTTAGTCTTAGTTTTATGCTTTAACGAAATAAATAATGTAAACTATTTTTTAAGTTACGATTAAAGTAATATCAAATTGATTGATCAAATTTTATTTCTCACATAGGTTGTAGTCTAACGGTAGAAGGCACAAACCCTCTGTGGGAGGTTGGGAGTTCGAATCCCACAAAGTATGAAAATATAAATGGGTGAATGTTTGGAAATAAAAAAAAATATTTCATAACAAAAATAAAAGTTAAAAAGGAAGTCAAAACCAACCGGTAAAAAGCAAAAACAACTAAATATTAGCCCTCTTCATTTCGTCTTCTTCATCTTCTCTAGTCCTACACTCCTTAATAACCTGCAATTTTTTTTCTCAAACCATTTCATTTACTTCTTTAATTATTACCCTCTCTCAACATTTCTTTAATTTCTGTTTTATATGAACTGCCCTTCACTTTGATTAATATTTGATTAACAATTTTGGGGCTCAAACATAAAAAAAAAATCAACCAAATTAAGAATATCACTGTTGAGAAAACTTGAATTGCCAGATAGTCAATGTGCCCTCGAGAAATTGGGCCCGGGCCGGGAGTCCTCCCCGCACCCCTTAAGGGCCGGCCCTGCCTACCTTTACTTCTTCCCCACATCTTCACCTCCACCTCCACACATGGAAATAAAAGTAATAGTAAATGCTCCACATTGATCATCCTGTTATACAAAAAAGTCGTACACGAGATCTAGAAACAACAATCGGCGTAAACATTCAACTCCAGTGGTAATACCAAAAGGGTCGGGTCCTTTTTAAAGCAACAAATAACGTGAATCAATGGATTCAAAAGTCCACAGGAGGTAAGTCTTGAATGAAGCAATTAATAATTTTAAAATGATCAGGGACCAACCACCCATTGCCCCCCGCCACCTCCACCTCCACCTCCACCACCCCTACACCACACCTTTACAGTTAAACATCCCACCATCAGCTTCAAATCTCATCACTGCCTACAACCAGATCTACCCACCAAACCACCATACTCCGATCCATAAACAAAAGCCGGTGTTAGATTATGGATCCCGGAGTTCAACTATGTGGCCGGCTCCCTGAGTTTTGAGTTTAGATCGATGGCATAAGGGGTCGGTAGCTTGAGCTGGATGGAGGTGGTGACAGCTCGGTTTGAGCCAGAGGTAGTGACGATCGTATGGTGTGAGGAGAGAGAGAGAGAGAGAGAGAGAGAGAGGGAGAGAGGGAGTTGATAGGTGGAGGTGGTGGTGTTGTGGAAGAGATAAGGAATGGATGATGATATGGGTAAAGTGAAAGAAAGAAAGAAAACAGGGGGTGAAGGTTTGGGAGAGAGAAAGAGAGAGGAAATGAGGAAGAAGATGTGGGGTAGAAGTGGGGCCCAGTGGATTTTTTTTTATTTTTTATATTCTTTTCTTTTTCTGTTCAGGGGCAAACATGTAATTTTACACTTATTTAACGAAAAATTTAACGACGTTAGCTACTCGGGATCATACGAGTGCAAATTTGTTAAACTTAAGTATCAATTGTGTAATTAGTAAAGTCTTAGGAGCAAGACTGCAATATCTATAAACCACAAGGACCAACCATGCGATTCTCTCTATAGTTGCAGTTGTTACTATGGGATTCGTCGAGGATGCGAAAGCTGATATCGACGTTCAAGGATACAATGTTAATCATAGAAACCGACTCATTAAGGTTTGAATGCTATTTACATGGTGATCCTTGAGACATTTTGTAACCATTTTGGAGACTTTGGAATGTTGTATCATATGCAAACAATTTGAATTTGTCATGTTAATTAGTTTCATAGTTGACCATAAAAGTCAAATTATTTTGATCTTTTACCCGCCACAACACACGGTGGGAAAACTGCAACGCGCGGGTAAACCCACTAGTTAGACACAATATGAGAGGGGTGAAAAAAGATATTTCTACCTTCACGGGTCTTGCGGCAATTGATCCATATACTAATTAGTATTGTTAGACTTTTATCAAGAAGAGCGGCTTATAAATTTATTTTTTATTATCTGGGTAAAGATTTCCTAAAACTCTGTTCATTGACATCCCTACTTTGATTGAAATATTGCATTAATATTAACATCGTTCAAATATTTCTTGAACTTTGTGGTGTTACAAGATGGATTATAGCTAGGATTATTTGCAAACATACAAGATTATGTAAGTGACAACTGGAGTTAGGCCATGGGGTATACTCTAACCATCTTTAACTCCACCTAGATTCCACATCCTTCATTTTGTCTCTTTTCACACTAGCTCACTTCAAGGAAATGGTTTAACACCCCTTAACTCTACCTCATCCCTTAACTTTCTCTCTTTTAAGTCATGTTAACATGTTAACTTAGTGACAATTTAATGCTCCTTAACATGGGAAGGGAGTGGTGCACAATAAAAGTTAACATGCCATGTCACCGTTAATTCTTTTGGTGTGAAGGTATACCCCATGGCCTTAAAGAAAACTGTATTAGATAAATTTTTTTTAAGATGTAAAGATTTATAATTTGAAGTTCCTGAAATAAAGTATTAATGGTCGTTTAGAAATTATTAATTTGGGTGTTTTAAGAAGACTTGAAAATGTATAGTCGTAGTCATGAATCATGTGTAACAATTCATAATGAAAGTAGGATTTCATGACTCACGTGTATAGCAACTTGTAATTAAAATATTGCTTAATATATTCTACTCCCTTCGTCCCAATTGAGATGTCATTGGGCCTACAAACACACAAATTAAGAAATTCTTGTTTGTATATTGTAAAATGACAATAATATCTTCAAGTTATTATTTCAAATGTTTGATTGTCTTTTGTCTTTTATGAGCAAAACTGAAAATTGTTTAGAAATTAACATTTAATTTGGGACAACAAAAAGTGCAAAAATGAACATCTAAATTAGGACGGAAGGAGTATTTAGATTGGTTGGTATTTCATAGTATGATTATCACTTACTTGAATAGTATGTACCATTTAGTTTTTAGTGGGCTTCATAGCCTCTTGTTATGGGACGTTATAACTCCTCATAGCATCGAGCATACCGCCCCAGGAACGCTAGGGACGACAATTAGTGACACGACCTGAACCTGACACGGAAAAAAACAGGTTTGGGTCAAGTAACACGACCCGTTTAAAAAAACGGGTCGGGTTCGGGTCGACCCGTATTAAAAATGGGTCGGGTTCGGGTTGACATATATATATAAAATGGGTTGACCTGTTAACCCGTTTAAGTATTTAGAAAAAAAATCTATTATATTTTTATGTTTATTTTTTTATTTATGTTTACATGGTTAGCTATAATTGTGTTATTTTTGACACATTATATTATTTATTTATCACACTTATATACTAACCATTAAACATTTTATTGATAACCCATTTACAACCCAACAACCCGCTTATAACTCATGAACATGTATGACTCATTTAAAAATATGGGTTAAACGGGTCGTCTTCTGGTTGACCCGGATTTTATGTGGGTCGGGTTAGGGTTGAAATATTTGACACGAATAATAATAGGGTCGGGTTTGGGTTGCACATTTCAACCCATCAACCCGCCAACCCGCAACCCGTAAACCCGCCAACCCATCAACCCGACACAATTGACACCCCTAAGGAAAGCTATGGGGATGTTTTGGCTTGGAGGGTTATACACATAACGAGAACGAAAGCTGAAAAAGTGAATGTTTAAATTAAAATATGATCATTGAACGGTTGTTTTTTTTTTAAATTCATTTAAATATAAATCAACTATTATAAATATCAAACAAACAAACCATCATCCACTAAAAAAACCTCCCACCACTACACATATTTCTTCTCCACTATAAAAAAAAAAACCCACATTTTTTTAACATCTCTAAAAAATGACACCATGGACTAATAATGAGGAGATCGCGTTGTTGACGGTCTGGATCAATGTCAACCATAATTAGCTTGATAATAGGTCTTCTTTTTGGCCCAATGTGTTGGAGGAACTCAATCGAATAAGCCAAACAAACGACTGCAACATCTCTTCTAAGTGGCGGGATGTACACTTGAAGTGTACGAGATGGAACACCCTCTTTCAAACCACGACAGAGGCGCACCCTGGTATTAACCAACAAATGAGAGTCCAACTCACACAAGACATCTATCGGGAGCAGCACGAAACTGACTTCACCCTCACCCATCTTCTGTCATGGCAATTGTTCCGTTTTTTTAATGTGTAATGTTTAGTGTTTAATGTTTAGTGTTTTTTTAGTATTTAATGTTTAATGTTTAGTTTTAATGTTTAATGTTTTAGATTAATGTTTAATGTTAGTTTAGAAACTCATAATTAAAAAGATTACATAAACTTTAATTAAAGCATTACATAAGCTTTATTACATAAAACATTACATACTCCTACATTAAACATTAATTAAAACATTACATAATCTAAATTAAAACATTTACTATTAAACCTAAATTACTTAAACACACCTACGGAGAGTAGTTATCCCAATCCTCCAATGTATACTCTGGCGACGACACAAAACGATCGCTATCACGATCGTCCGACCTAGCATCCAAGCAAATGCAGCCAAAGTTAGGATATAAAGTCCGATACGGAAGATGATACGGTTCATCTTTCATATTCACATACTCCGAGCCAATGTCAGGTTCCTCATTTGGAACCGAAGCAGGAGGGTTTGGGGTTATGTTTGTTTGTCTCTCCCCAAGTTGTAGCTGGCCCAACCCAGCACAGCCATCGTGTAGTCATGCGCCCAAATACATTCCTCATCTGTTAGAGGAACATCTGGATCCATAGCCGCATGACTTGGTAATGGAGGAACATAAATTACTGGAGGAGTGTACACTGGTTGACTAGGAGGAGTGTACATTGGATTAGCAGAAGGAGTGTACACTTTAGGAGGAGGAGGAAATGACATTGATTGAGAAGGAGGAGGAGGGGACACTGGTTGATGACGTCTGCGACGAGAATATCGCCGGAGATTGGAAGGTCTGGCAGGTTCGTTATGATAACCACCACCCATATCTTTGAGTGTTTGAGTGATAATTGTGAATGATAATTGGTTTTGTGTCTTGTATTTATAGGGTTAGAAAACTAGCCGTTAGAATAGTAACCGTTTGAATATTATTTTTTAATTTAATAAATTTTCTTTTTATATTATTATTACTATTATTATTAATCTTTTTTAAATATTTGTTATTTAAATAAAAACAATAATTAAGCAATGATTACTCAATGATTTATAAAGCCCCATAAAGCCCACACCCATTACACACCTATTTTCCCATAAAGCCCCTTCTAATACTTTATAATTTTTTATTCTCATAAAACCCCATGAAGCCCCCCACTACACATGCCCTTATTTAAATATTTAAATAGTACGATTATTATGTATATGAAAGGCAAATGTGTTATAAATGAGTTATAATATCATGAAAAATGTATATAGAACTTTCTAATAAAGGTTTGAAGTTATTCGATATCATAATTACGTTTCAAATTTTTTTTTTTTTTTTTTTTGAAACTTAACTTTCATTAAAAAAACGCCAACACGTAAACCCACCTATTCCCAATACGGGAATAAGGAGGCTAAAAACCACAATTTACATTACAAGAAAAGAAATCCACCTATCCCAATCAACTACACCACCTTTGAACCTATGCTTATACCATAAAATCCTAAGGGCCTTAATATACGCCATCAAATCCACAACCTTCGGAGCTTTACATGGAAAAATAGTATCATTTCTCGCCTTTCAAATCCGCCAACAAGCAATTATGATGATCCCATGCAACACCTTCTTCTTAGTTTGGGACGTGTCACAATGCTCGTGCCATTTCGCCACATCATTAACATGAAACAAGAATGTACCTGGAATACGTTTCAATTAGTATTAAGATTTCTTACTAGCAGAAAACTATGTACGCACTTAATGTTATGGATGTGATCACGACACAACACACTAGCATCACACTTAATGTCACGTTAACCTTTAAGGTAATATACAAATATTATGTAGACATAGTAGGTAGGCTTTGAGTTACACATCTATAAAACTCATTAACAACCTTTATCCATAAGACTGGAGCATAGTCATTTTGAGTTAAAAGAGGGAGGGAGGGTGATGACGTGGGTCCTAAAACGACCACGTCTAAACCCTTGTCAAGAAAATAAAGCAAAGTAAAAAGTATTAAGGTTTGTTGGACTTCTTGGAGCTGAACAGCGAACATAAGGCAGCATGGCTGCCATACGGTAGCTATGCAGCAGAAAGTAAACAGTAAAAACATTGAAAATATAAAAAGGTGCTTTGGCTTGTTACTATTGGCATAAAACAAAACATCACACAGCTCCAAGCCTGCCTAGGAAATAGTAAAAGCTGAAAATGCACTAAAAGGGCAAAGTCTCACTACTGGCAGCATAAAGAGAGTCAACCATGGCCAGGTATAGTAAGGATGCTACCGTAAGGGAGCTCCTGGGCAGATTTCTATTGCCTATATAAGGAGACCATTGGGTATGCATTCCACACACACTTCTCACTACTCCTTTTACTCTCATACTCTCTACTTTATCACTCCCAAAGAATACATACTTATTCTCACGCCAGAGTCCAAACGCAGGAGACCCCCTCCTGCGTTAAGGCTAACGGTGTCTGTTACCTTGTGCAGGTCCATTTCAGGAGCTAGAGGATCCCCTAAATCATAACCTTAACCTAACATACCTTCAACATATTAACCTAAACATCTCATAACCTAATTCTGGTCATTTTCTTTGTTGTGGCAACAGAGAGGGAGATGGATCACCTTATTGAACCACTCTTTCCGTGATAACTCATTGGTCATGGAACCATCAAATAGAACCGAGATTGAAGCTAAAGAAAGCCAATCTTTAATTAATATATAGCATCCTTTTGACAGAAAACTTATATGGCCTGTAATATTCATAAGAAAGGCTCAATTCACGCTATGAGTTGTTTTTACACAATTGGTTCTAAACAAGTGGAATTTTATTTTTAGTTTCATGTTTTTTTTTTTTTTTTTTTTTTTTTTTTTTTTTTTTTTTTTTGTAAAGCAAAACTTCAATCAAAAAACCACGAAAGTCCTCGAAGCAAGGACTAACGGGCAACAAAACCGATTACGCCATATCCAACGGATTATTACACCATAAACTCCAATCTACATTATTAATTCTATTTCTATGTCGGTACCAAAAAAACGATGTCGCCTTAATGTTTACCAAAAGCTCAACCGGTCTTCTCCTTTTGTCATTAAAAATTTGATTGTTGCGTTCAAGCCATATCAACCAAAACGTCGTGTAACAAATACCTTTGAGAATACGAGTCTTACGCTTTGACAACCTCTGACTTTCAACGTACCGAATAACGTCTTGCACATCGAAAGCGAAAAAAGGACTTAAACTGCACCACATAGAAATCCTGCTCCAAATCTCCATTGAAAACATGCAGCCTGTAAATAAATGTAACGCCGATTCGTTATCCGCCTGACAAAAAACACAATCTAAACACTGCAGTTGCATTCCCCTCTTAGATAACTCTAAACGAGTGGGAAGACGATCCCTGACGGCTCTCCAGACCATAAGCTTGCATTTAAGCGGAGTCCAAGTTTTCCAGTCAACACTAGGCCCGGAAACAGACGGATAATCCTCGTATAGGAGCTGTTTAGCGGAACAAACAGAAAAAACACCACTGCTGTCCGCTTTCCATGACCATTCATCCCTTCCTCCGCGAAAATGGAACCCGAACAGATCTTGTAACAGGAGAAAAATCTCCGAAATTTCGTCATTCAAAACAGGATTGCGCCTCCAGTTCCAGTTAACCAGAATCGAGCCATTTGCAACCTTTAGCCGATCAGAAACAGAAGCCCATTTGCTGCACTCAATTCTGAATAAATTCGGGTATAGTAACCTGAGGGGAGTATCTTTCAACCACGTGTCACACCAAAAAGAAACTGTGTCGCCATTACCAATCGAACAAGAAAAATAGCTCTGCAAAGGATTTCCGTTAGCCAATCTTTTTTCTCCAATCTTAACAATCGATTTCCAAGCCCCTCTAGCTGACGACAAACAAGGGAGATGAGACCAAGACCGAGAAGAGCCGTGGCAGCCTCTTATAATCTTTTTCCATAATTTATCGCCATCCTCTTTAAAACGCTAAGTCCACTTAAGAAGTAACGCTTCATTTACCGCTTGAATTTTCGATACCCCAAGACCACCTCCCTTTTTAGAAGTAGTAATTACATCCCAAGCAATCCAAGAAATTTTTTTCTCCACTTTAGAACCCGACCAAAGAAAGTGTCGCATAATTGATTCAATGTTTTCTACCACCGTCTTTGGAGCTTTATATAATGAGAGATAATATATGGGCAAACTCTCAAGCACCGATTTTTAGTTTCATGTTAGGTCGGAAGAATCTATGTTGATTGTTGAATATATGCAAAATCTACATATACACTATATAATAAAAGAAAACACATGAGGGACACATGACATTCCCTCATGAGTTCTTTAATTTTACTAATTAATATAATAAATTTAAATATAATTATATTAATTGATTTGCAAAATCATAAGATAAATACATTAATAATCATAGTTGTAACAGAAATCATTAAAAACAGATTTAATAATTTCTGTTATTAATATAAATACTAACCGAATTAAAAATTATTTAAACATTAGTGATTCTTTTTTATATAGCATATTTATATGTTATTACCTTTAAATTTAAATCATGTACCTTAAATAAACCTATTTATAAAATTTTGATCTTTTATTCTACATTTAAAACTATGTTTGTTATGATGTTTGACAAATGATTATTAAGTTTTTTTATTATTTTGGTCATTGTTTTAGATGTTAAATATGCTCAGCAAGTACATACTAATTCTAGATGTTGAAAAGAGTTCAAAAGTCAAATAAGCAAATTAATACACAATGTAATTGGTTAAGCTTTTTTGTTTGACTTTCATATTGTTCTAAACAAATAAATAAAGTAAACCAATCAACATTAATCTATTGCTATCTATACTAATAAAAGACAACACATGAAATACTAAGAACTCCCTCATAAAGCCTCTCATTTTCTTATTTAAAATAATACATTTATTTTAATTTATTTCTTTATTTAAAAATAATTATTTTTAATTTTATTACTTACAACTATAACTATTAATTTAATTATCAAAATTTAGTTCAATATATATATATATATATATATATATATACTATGTCTTTGTAAATTAATTAATATGATTATATTTTAATACAAAATTAGAAATAAATTACTAGACATGATTTGAAAATGTTTATTAGCTAATAGAAGTAATTATTATTAAAAAAAAACATTTTTTTTAAGATAGCGTATTTATATGTTACTAAATTTAAATTCAAATCGTGAACGTTAATTAACCTATTTTTTAATATGTGATCTTTCACTCTAAGTTTAAAACTATATTTCTTATAGTGTTCTGAACAAACAAAATAAAACAAATCAATCCACATTAATTAAATATTTGATTAATTAAAACTAAATATGCTTAGCTATTTTCATATTATAATAGCTTGATATATAAAATACATTTTATATATGAACAATAATTATTTGAAATTTTCATTGACTGTGTTGTTTCAAGTTACTTCAATAGAGAAATACATTAATATCTAAGTGGCAACAGTGTTTTCATTAGTAATTCGTTTTAGCTTCATTTTCACGCTATTAAATCACAAAATCTTTTTTTTATAATTACAGTCATATTGAACCAATAAATGGCATTATGTTTAAGGACCTTGATGTTAGAAAAAAAAAATAATTATACACTCAAGGTTAGAAATATTTTGGCTTTGCAAGAAACTTGATGTCAAATCCAAATTAACGATACTAAATTGGGATGGTTTAACGGATGAGGAGATATTTTTAAATTAATTTCATTTTTTATATCTTAGCGTAAACAAATTTATCTTATTACTTTTGATATTTTTTTGTTGTACCTGCAGTCTACAAGGTAATAACCACAATATGAAAGATATATGTTGAAAAGTTTGAAAATAGTTTTATGTGAATATGAATGTCTTTACAAGAAATTATTTAGGGGGTGATGAATATTTAATATTCTTCGGTTGTAAAGACAATTTTATTTATTTTAAATATAACATGTAATCTAAGTTTTCTTAATTATATTTTTAATTTTATATATAATATATATAATTTAAATTGTTCAATCCGTGTATCACACGGGTACATAACCTAGTATTTAATATCGAACGGGCCCCAATATAATGATTAACATGATAGGCCCAAAATCTATAAGCCCAAACTTTCAACATAGGCTCTTGGGAGTTGGGAATTTGGGATTACTTTAATAATTGGTATCAATACGAACCGATAGTGACTCACCTCTTGTGGTGTGGTGGTAAGGGTGTTGATATTTCAAATGGGGATTGGGAGTTCAAGCTTCATAAGAGGCAAAAAGGGGTGTAAAAATAGCGAAGAAATTAACCGTTCAAAAAAAAAAACCAACTTGTAGTCGTGTAAACCAGACGAGTACATGATCACTCAAAACTAGTTAAAAAAATATCTGAAATGAATAAACTTTAAACGAGCTTGATATTTACATAAATCTTTCTAGTATTCTATCTTTAATATCTAGGCTATTTTGATTGATCTTTCTAGGCCTTTCAAGGCTGTTTTGCTGGATGTTTTTCTCTCTCTATGCTTCTAGGCTGGTCTAGGACAACCTAGAATGTTCCAGAACACTGCACCCTAGTGCAGTCTAAAACGTCGTTTTTTATTAGAAAATTCAACATATTGAGCTGATTTATATGCAGGTCGTGACATTGAGCACGAGTTTTATATGAGTTTGACTAGACTCAAAAGTGGTGGTGGAACCAAGGCTTCATGTAGATAATATACATGTGTACAACCGTACATAAGAAAACCAAAAATTTTAATATATGAACCACTGATTAAAAAAAAAGACATAAAAATTACATTTGTTTTTTTTTTTCAATAATTTAAGTAGTGTTCGTTTCATAGAATGTGATAGAACTGAAATTAGAATATGTGTAACACCCCAACCGATGGCGGAATCATCGAGGTGTCACGTAGTGACGATTGTTCAAAAGCACATGGTACTAAAATGTAAATATATTATAGAATAATTTAAATTGTCTTACATAGATGAAATGGAAAAAAAATACAAAAGTCTGAACGAAACATGAAATTTGAAATAACTTATTAAAAGCAAGCACTAAAGTCCAATGCTATAGTACTAAGATCAAACTGCACCTGAAACATGTACAAAATAAATTTTGTCAACATATTAAATGTTGGTGAGCATTCCTAGATTTAATACATATAGTAAGTTGGAAAATGTTATACAATTCAAGTGCAAAGCTACAGTGCAATTGTGTAAACTATGTAACATACAAATGAGCGAAATCAATCTTGTGACTGTATAATGTACTGAATGAACGGCAGTGTACTTATCCAATAAATGGATAATAACTTAACAATGACCACGGATTCTCCGATGAAAAAGGGGGAGAATCAACCTAGGCGGGTTGTCAATCCAATAGCGCTATCCAATGTTAAGGTCGGCTTGTACAATGTTAATGATTTCACTAAGTACAAATGTATTCTACATGTAATGTCTAAGCATAAAGCACGTTTGTAAACAAATGCACATAGTACTAGAATTGTATTGTAAAAATGTGAACTTGTATTTGTAATTTGTATAAGTGTACATGTAACACCCCAAAAATAAATAAAAGCAAAAATGGGATAGGAAATACTCACATTCGCCAAATGACTAGATGACTAAGCGAGCGTGAAAATGCGAGCAATCCAAAGGTTCAACAACGAAACTAGTCCAATTTATAAGAAAAGAAACCGAATACGAAAAAATATCAAGCTTCCAATTCGCCAATTACAAGAGCTTATAATCAAAGCTTCAAATGTAGAAGTAATATACTCTAGAAGAAAGGTATGAGGGAGAGTTTAATCGAATTGAAACAATTGAATTAGAGGTGCAAAGTGTAATGGGTCATAGGTGGGTTTTTATACTAGTTTTGGATTCAATTAGCCATTAAAATTGGTCAACACCATAAAGTAAGGTTTTATGATGAATTGAATATTTGATTATGACTTTGACTGTTTGACTAAGACTTTGACTAGGACATTGACTGGGACTTTGACTGAGACTTTGACTGGGACTTTGACTGAGACTGTCTTAGCGGACCGCGAGGGCTAATAAAAAAATAATTTTTCTAATTTAATCAATTTTAAGTTATAGACTTGTTTCATTCTGTTTCTAAGTTGTTTTAGGACCGAAAATTAAGGGCTTTGAGTATCAAGGTCTGAAACATACGTGCTCGGGTGTAGATGTGAGTATAAAACGTGCATACTTTTACTTATAAAAATTATAAGTTTTATTAAATTGTGAATTTTGGTCCTATTAAAATACAAGCATTAAAAATGAAAATTTTGAAATAGTTGAGGAACCAATTATACACATTTATGAAGAGTGAAGGGTGCTGGTTGTCACAATATGCAAAGTAGTTGGAATTTAAGGGTATTGGATTTAAAATTTAAACAATCCATTAGGAATTGGAATCTCAATTTATCCATAATGTGTTCGGTTAACAAATGAATTCCAATGTACTGATGTTGGCCCACCGATCGGATTGTCGATATGGGTTGGCGACGCTCGGGTCAGGTGGAGACGTTTCGGGTCGGCGTTGAGATGTTTCGGTTCGGTGTGCGGGTTGGCGTCAAGTCTAGATGTAGTGGGTCGTTAACTGGCAACGACGGTTAAAGACATTTGGGCCAGTAACTAGTAGAGTTGGTTCGATACATTTTGGGTCAGTAACAGTTGGATTAGTTTGATACATTTTGGGTCGGTAAGGTCGGGTCGGTTTGAGACGTTATAGGTCGGGTTGAGACGTTTCGATTCGGTAACAAACCGTATCGGTTCGAAATGTTTCGCGTCGTTGCCAACCAAGTTGTTTCAAGACGTTTCGGGTCGACAATGAGTCGACACGTTGCGGACCGACGTGGGCTAATCGTATTGAATTGTTGCAGGTTGGTGATGGGGCGAGTCGGATCTAGGCGTGCAGGTCGGTGGCACACCAATTTGGGTTGAGGCGGTTTCGACTTCACAGGTTGAGACATTTTATTCCCTCAAAATCATTTAATATGCTCCCCCTATTTTTTTCATTCAATTCCTTATTTCACCCATTATTAACAACACCACAACCCACCACCGTCGTCACAGCCACTTACCACCGCCACTCATCATCAATTTTATTCATTTGTTTAGCCTGCTCACCGATCAACAGAAAGTAATGATTCCATGGTAACCAAACAGATGATCCATTTCATTACCCTAGCCAAATAGACCCTTAGTTAAAGGAATTTGAAAGAAATTCTTTTTCAATTTTAATTCTAATTCATTTGCCAACCAAACATAATCAAGAATGGAAATAAGATTTTTATTCCTTCTTTTGTTGAAATCAACAACATAATGAATAGAATTTAAATTCTAACTCTATTCAGATTCCATTCCACTATATTGACTTTCTAATTTTACAATTCGATAAAACCAAATTACATTAAGGTGGTAGGGAAGCAGGCAACAAGCTGCGCCACCACCCCAATCTGGACAGCAAACCATATTTTACTGAAAACATATTCGTGGCCATTCAGAGCCGATTCGTTGATGCGAACAACCTTACGAACCTGATCCAAGAAGCACACAACTTCAGGGGCTAAGGAACCAAAAGTGTCAAATGCAAAAGGAACAAACACGTGTTGACTCTCGAAGCAAGCTTTATTATGTTTGTCCACATTCTTCATCTCAACCTTCATAACAGCTTGCCCAACCGTAAACCTATTACCCCGGAGATCCAAAAGGGGGGACACACTAGTGAGGTCCACACAAGCATGTTTCCCCTACCCATCCAAAAACCAAAACATCAGCGAGATGCAGGGAGGACGTCCCCTCAGCAGGGTCTAGAAGGAAATTTACCGGATCTTTCTTCTTTTCCTTCTTCGCCCAAATCCCCGCCTTCTTAAATGAATAATAGTGTTTTGTAATGATTTTCACACTATATTTGTCATATTATTATACACAAAACTGTTATAGAAATATTCGTTTTCATAAATTACAATTACTTAACCATATATACAATAACATTTAAATTTTTTTTTTTTTGAAAGGTAACTTTTATTAACACAAAAATGACAAGCCTCTATGACTCCGAGGAGGAGACATAAAGCCGTCTCACCAAAACAATTACATCAACTCGAAATTACACCAAGAATCCCAATCTACCGTACCCTTATTGTGTCTACACCTAAACCAAAGAAAACTTAAAATCTTGATCTCCGACATAACCTCTAACACTTTCAATTTCTTATCCGAGAAAATACGCTCGTTTCTAGCTCTCCATATACTCCATCCATATAGCTGTGAACATAATCCCTTGAAGAGATTTTGACAATAACATTTAAATAGGTAACACATGACTTATTCCAAATCAAGTTCGAGTTTGAAAACTTCTTAACAAACTGAACTCAAACTTCTAAACTAGAGTTCTAAACAAGCCAAACTTAAAACTTAAAATTATAAACTCAAAACACCCTTAATTAATTAGATCTCCATCTTTAAAATAATTGTTACCCTTTTGATAAGTATTTAAACGAATAAAAAAAAGTTTAAAAAAAAAAAAAGTCAAGTAGACATGATATAATAGCACGAATACAAATGTCTTACAAAAAGCGCCATAACATTAAGGCACGTTTCTTGTTTTGTTTCAACCCATGACAGTTGCACATGGCGGGGAAGTATTTGCCTATCAGAAACTGATTCCGATCACTTCCAACTGTTTACTCTTTTTTTTTATTATTATTAAAAATATTCTGATCGCACATTTTAAAAAGTTCGGTTAAATCCTCCGTTTGCTTGCAACCCAGAAAATAAACCCCGGGTCGGTCTACAACTGTACTGATCTCTGTTTTGTTGGCATACATTTGCACATTTCATAAGATTGTTAGCATTTGAGATAGAAAGATGTGGAGGCGTGTTAGTTCACTGTCAAAGCTTGTTTCCGTTGCTAAACCGTCTCTGCTTCATCAGGTGCAGAAATATTGTTATGATTAGTTGTGAGAGTGCTAATTGCTTTATTTATTTATTTTTTTTTTATTGTTATGGGTTTTAGTCATTTTTTTATTTTTTTAAAATAAGAGTATATTTGATAAGTTATGTAAGATTTATTGATCATGTTAATGAGGGTAAGGATAATGTGGAACAGTGGAAACCCACTCTTAGAGTGAAAACTCTGACTTCCTAATTTTATTTTTTGTGAAAAAATTAGGGCATGTAATATACATCATTTTAAGCATTTTGAGCCAAAAAAAAAATCAAAAAAGCGCCGAGAACTTTTTTTAAAATAAAAAATAAAATTTCGACTAACACGAAGACGGTTTTTATCAAAATAACACGTGTTACCCATTTGTTACCCGAAGACGGTTTTTATTTAAAAAAAAACGGCTTGGCGGTTTTTCGATTTTTTTTGCCCAAAATCATTTATGTTACATACCCTAAAGTTTTCATAAAAAAAAAAAAAAAAAAAAAAAAAAAAAAAAAAAAAAAAAAAGTCGGGAAGTTAGAGTTTCCAAGGTTTTCACTATAACAAGGGTTTCCAATATAACCTTATACCATGTTAATGAAATGTTATTGTTATTTATTTTGTATGTATTGTTTGGGAGATTAATCTGCATTGCATTGGAAATGTGTGCTTTGTGAGCACAATACTAGATTTGTGTTTTGTTTTTTTTTTTACTAGATTTATTTTTTAGCACTCGTACGCGTACCAAATAGGTAAGTTGGTACGTGCACTAAATAGGTAAAATCGGTACGAGTATCAATATGATGCCGGTACCAAATAAGTAAAATTGATACGAGTATAATAAATAACATAATGTGAAATAAAGCATAATTCCAAATTCATTATATATATATATATATATATATATATATATATATATATATATATAATTCATTACAAGTTCACTTCCTTGGTTTTAAAAAGCGCACCTAGGCGCAAGGCACACAAGGCATCGCCTTAGGTGACATGAGGCGTACATAGTACATAAAGCGCAGGTGAGGCGCGCTTTTTAGCAAAAGTGGCTTGAGGCGCAGCCGAGGCGCGCGCCTCATGCACACGGCTCTTATTTTTGCAGCGCAATGTTGTACCACAACCTTTTTAGGGGATGCTAAAAACCTTTGAAATATATGTAAAAAACGATATAATCAATTTGCGCTTCGCATACAAAAAGCGCACCGCTTTTGCGCTTTGCGCCTCGTTTTTAGACCCTGGTGCCTCGGTGCGCTTCTCGCTTTTTCAAACCAAGTTCACTTCCTAAGATACCTACATATGTTGCAATTGATTTGAATCAAATTATTTGCATGGATTTGGATTAGGTAATGATTCTTTTACATAAACTGGTTATATCCTTCTTAATCTGACATTGAGTGTTGCAATGCCAAAGGTGGCATACGGATTGAATATTCTCAAAACATTCAGCACAGAGGTCCTGAATCTGGTATGTAACTATGCAGTATACGTTTGAACAGTCATTCATTTTTCGCACATGAACTTTGCTTATGAAGAAGACAGATTATTTATATTATGCTATTTCCTTCTTTGGATGTAGGCCGATGCTGGAATCCTGTCAAAGGCGAGGTCCCCAACCATTAACTTTGTATTAGGTGTACATTGTTTGTAAAATATGATACTTTAATCATTCGTTGTGATTATCGGTTTGGATGCTTACTCTTGATATATGATGCTAATATTAGGAGGCCCTGGTGTTGGTAAAGGTACACAATGTAAAAGAATCGCTGACGCTTATGGATTCACACACCTAAGCGTTGGAGATTTGCTTAGAAATGAAATCTCTTCCAACGGTGAATATGGGTATGGATCCCTAACTTCAGTTTTTTATCCGATACATAAAAACTAGATATGGAAATATGGGCGGGTTGGGATGGATAAAAATGGGTTCGGTTTTTTTTTTTTTTTTTTAATTTAAGTGTGGGTCAAATGGGTCGGTTTTGGTTGTCTGCCTGCCAACGCTTTTTTTTTTACATTTTGAAAATTTTTGTTTTATTTTAAGTATTAAAAAAATTAAGAAAAAACTATACGCGAAAACAGTAATGACGTAATATCAGTTTTATCCGTTTGAGCCGTTATTAAATAAATACAAACCAAGCTGACATATTTTCATATAAGTGGCATGAAATTATCACCTCTACTAAGACCACCTGGTGATGTTAATTTATGCTTTCAGTGATATGATACTGGAGACGATCGCAAAAGGAAAAATTGTTTCTTCGGAAGTCACAGTCAAATTGCTCAAAAGCGCTATTGAATCTGGTGACAATGATAGATTTTTAATTGATGGTTTCCCAAGAAGTGAGGAGAACCGCGTGGCTTATGAACAAATCGTGAGTTTCATTCTCTGTATTGTTACTTAAATACCTGTTCGGTTAACTCTCTAGACTGCATCCAGATCATTTGGTATTTGAGTAAAGTTACAGCAAACAATTTATACAAGTATGTTTAACTACTGATATATCATGGTTTGCATGCGTGTACAGATCGGAATAGAACCTGAAATTGTACTTTTCTTTGATTGCAATGAAGAGGAGATGATGAAACGAGTACTACATCGTAATCAGGTGTGTTACTGTGTTAGTCTCCTTTAATAATCTTTTTTATTTACCCCCCCCCCCCCCCCCCCAGTGTTAAAAAGTTTAAACTCTGTAGGGGCGGGTTGATGATAACATCGTTACAACTAAGGAACGCCTTCGAGTGTTTGAAGCTTATAGTCAACCTGTTATTAGATACTACTCTCAGAAAGGGAAGCTGCATAAGGTTTACTTCAAACTGATGACCCACATTTTTTCTTAATCATTATAATGCATTTCAACATATTTAATATCGTAATTTGTGCTTATTATGGATGACAAATTTTGCAGATCAATGCCATAGGAACAGAAGACGAGATCTTTGAACGACTGCGCCCTATTTTCGCCAAATAGTTTGGCTTTGGTTCTTTTAAATGTTTCGGAATTCGAATTTGAGTTTGAGTTTTAAGTTTTAACTGAATCTATCCATATATAAAACTCAAAACTTGTACATCATATCTCTGTTTCTCCAATAATTTACACTTTAAACAACATATGTACAAAAATAACAAAAAAATGCAACCATCTCCGAATCCAAAACATCGCTCTTTAGTCTTTACCCTTCAATGGGCCGCTTGCCACGAGGATCTGCTATCGAATTAACATAACTTGAACTTGAATTTTTATGATGAGCATTTGAAGTTGAACCGGCAAAAGCCCACGTGCCAGCGGTACCACCAGTGGCCATGGTGGTGGACCTAGAAGAAACGGAATTTGTCCGACTGGAAACCCCTATTGATGAAGATGAACTAGAGGGTCTACTTGGTCTTCTAGTTTTTGTACCCTGGTACCCTGGCTTGGTTGGTTCGTCTAGTGCGCCGCCCTTGGATAGCATCACTGTCACTTGGCGCATGGTGGGACGTAGCTTAGGGTCAGATTGGGTGCATAGCAATCCGATTTGTGTACAAGTCGCCACCTGATTAGGGTCAGCTGATGTGGCTAGCGTCGGATCCATGATTTCTGCGGATTTTCCCTTCTCATATAGCTTAAATGCCTGCAAAAATCAAAAGTTATTGTAGTTGACTTTAAAAGTCAAACAGACTTCACTTTGACTTACAATTTGACGCGATTAATAGTACGTGTAAACAGAATATGTGATAATAACAGTAGGCTTTTAAGCAACTAACATCAAGAGACTAGTTTGAAAGTTAAATTTATGAAAGCATCTAGATAAGGTTGAGTTTCATAAGTATGACATTTGACTTAAAAAGTCAAAGTATACATAAACAGATGAATTCTTACCCAATCAAGTAGATTTTGACACTCCGGATCCAGGTTGAATGTAGAGTTCTTGTGACCGCTAATGAGCTCTAGAACCACTACACCGTAACTATATACATCTGCCTTCACTGATAAATTACCATGCATCGCATACTCTGGTGCCATATATCCACTGTTTAATCAAAAGAAAAAATAAGAAGAGATCCTCAAAAACTTTGAAACGATATTCTATTCATATAAAAAAATATACATAATAATAACAGAAACTTACTTGGTTCCGGCTACACGGGTGTTGACATGAGTTTTGTCTTCAGGGTAGAGCCTGGCCATGCCAAAATCAGCAATCTTGGGTCTCCATTTTTTATCTAATAAGATATTGCTGGCCTTTATATCTCTGTGAATGATACGCTCATACGAGTCTTCATGAAGATAAAGTAAGCCTTGCGCTACACCATCAATTATGGAATATCTTCGTTTCCAGTCAAGTACATCCCGCTTTGCGGATTCTACAACAAAATACAATTATCTATCAGGATACCCATAAAAACATACATATTTTTTGGGCGCGTGGATAATGTCCTAGTCGAAAATATTGGATCCACCGCCTACTTAACTAGGTACATGGGGTTGAAACATACTAACTAGTGGTCAAATGTCTAAAATAAGAACATCGACCCAAGCCCAAATCCTTGACAAACATCACAAGTTGAACTTCTTTATTTGTCAAGTCTATAACCACTCAACAACCTAAAGGGTATACTTGTAAAAAATCTTGGATTCGCCACTAACTTATCTAGGTGTGCCGGGTTAACATATACTCGGCTAATGGTCAAATATCTAAGATAACCTTTTGTAGTAACATATAAGATCATAGGTTGAAGCCGAAATCGCCGAAATGTGTCACAAAACGAACCCTATCTATGTCATGGTTGTCAAAAGCGTGCCTAGGCGCACCAAGTGCGCTGCGCCCTGTGAGGCGCGCGCCTATGCACTAAGGCGCACTATCGGGGCTGTTTTCAGGCCGATTTCTGGCCAAATTCACGCTAAAAGTTGCCTAAACCTCTAAAACATCCTAAATGAGTTATGAACAAGTCCTAAACAACCCTAAAACATCCTAATGTAGCCCTAAACAAGCCTAAAACATCTCTAAAATCCCTAAAAAATGTACTTTATACTATGCGCCTAATTATAAAAAGCCCTCGTTTTTTATGCGCCTTGTGCCTAGGCTCCAGGCTCGGCCTATGCGCCTTGAGTGCGCCTAGGCGCTTTGACAACTATGATCTATGTCAAGTTCATAACATGCCCAACACACTAAAGGGCATACTTGTTGAATTCTTGGAACCGCCACTAACTTAACCAAGTACATGGGATTGAAACTTACTCAAGTAATCGTCAAATGTCTAAAGTAACCTTGTGTGGTAACGAACGACACCATGGAACCAAACCCAACTCACTAACTAGTGTCATAAAATAAACCTCTATTTGTCAAGTCCATAACCCTCTCAATACACTAAAGGGCATACTCGTCGAAAATCTAGGATCCACCATTGACTTAACTTGGTAAAAGGGGTTAGAAACATGCTCGACTAACGGTCTAGTGTCTAAAATAACCTTCAATGTAACAAACAAAACCATGGATCCAAACCCACATCACCAACACGCGTAACAAAACAAAAGATAAGAGAACATACTAAAAAGAAGCTTATCGAGGCTCTCGTTAACCACATATTCATACACCAAAATCTTCTCCGGGACAGCACAATACCCCAACAAACTCACAACATTACGATGTTGTATGCACGCCAGTAACCGCGCCTCATTCATAAACTCCCTCTTTCCTTGTTTTGAAGTCTCTGAAAGCTTCTTCACAGCAATCTCCCTCCCATCCTGCAACTTCCCCTACATATTCAAACAACCAATTCAATACATTAATCAAACATCAACCATTTATTTGATCATCATCAGAATTTAATATTAAAATCAATAAAAATACCCAATTCACTACAAAAAAAAAACAAA
Organism: Ambrosia trifida; assembly: GCA_028751855.1. Lineage (NCBI taxonomy): Eukaryota > Viridiplantae > Streptophyta > Magnoliopsida > Asterales > Asteraceae > Ambrosia > Ambrosia trifida. Next base: position 32,408,709 of record CM054123.1, on the reverse strand, counting down.
AAACAAAAAACAAAAAATCTTTTTTTGGACTAGGGTCCAATTGGTTATACATAGTAATGTCTCGACTCGGGGGGGGGGGGGGGGGGGGGCAAGGGTTTGTTTTCAGTAGACTGGGGTTCGCTATACAGAAAGGGGTGGCGGCGCAGCTTGTTGCCCGTCTACCCGCTATTTTGATGTAATGTTCGTTCTTATGAAATAAAACAAGTATCAAGCAAATAAAAAAAAATCCCAATTTTGTTTTTGATCAAACAGTTGTATTAAATCCTAAAATTGCAGATTAATATTAAGTTTTAACTTTTTATATATAAGCAAAATATAAAAATACTTTTTACAGTAAATGACAGGCAAACGGGCAACATGCTATGCTGGTTTTCTCATGTCTGCAACTATTAACTCAAACATTCACAAACCCGATACCGAAACGAATAAAAAAACAAGAATCAAACCTTAAAAACAGGGCCAAAACCACCTTGACCAAGCTTATGTTCAAAATTGTTAGTAGCAGAAATCAATGATTCAACTGTAAAAATCTTCTGTTCTTGAGGTACAACAACCTTTTCCTTATCTTCTGATTCACCTAAATTCAATACCAAATAGCAAAATTAACCCAAATTAATAAAAAAGATGCAGAATTTGATGCATTAGTGAAATGGGTATTAAAGATTTTGTGTGTTACCTGTGCAGGGTGTAAAGAGCTGACAAAAGAGTTTATTAATTTTAACCATTCTGTAAAATAAGTTGAAAAAACATAAATTATGGGATTAATATTTTGGAAAAAGATTGTGAATTTGTGTGATTGATTTGATCTTTAGAATTAGAAGCGTGTTGTTAGTTTCTTGACGAATGAGGGGATGGGGTAGTTCATAGTTGACCTTTATAAATGCCAGCGTCTTTAGAATGTTAACAGATTTGACAATTTAATAATAATCAAAACATGAAGCTTTGACTTGGTATTTTTTTTACTTTTGTGTACGTGAGATAATTCATGGTTAGGCTGTGGTGTGGACATTAATCAACAAAAGTCCCTTCTGAATTTCTGAATGGATAAGTGTTGTCCCATAAAAGATCTGAATGGTTAAAATTTCTTGTCCCACATTTGTATGTGATATGAAGCTGCAGGGATCTAATTGTAAAAAGATTATAAGACGAGGGACCATAGTTGTAATAATAAAAGATAAAGGACTAGTATTGTAAAATGGTAGTTAGTTGTATGTTAGCTGTTAAATACTGTTAATGGTAGTTGAATGAAAGCAGTTAATGGTTGAGATAATTCTTGTGTTTTCTCTCTATTCTCTTCTTCCTCTTTCCCCTGTTCTTCCCCGATCAATTCATCACCACATCACCACCATTATCCATCACTAACCACCATCTAAAATCAGTCCTTAACATTAGTATCAGAGCTTCCAATCCATCGGAGCTCAAATTCCAGGCATTATCGTTCTAATCAGCGTTTCTTTTCAATCAATCATCTTCGTTGCTCTGTTTTCTGTTCTTCCTTTTCCTTGATTCATTCTACCAATTCTTTCATTTCTGTTCGTTGGAGTGATCATTGTTGATCAATCCACTCCATAACAGGGTCAATTTGTGATCTTGTTATTCATATTCATTCAATTCATCATTTCTTTTTTTGAGTCAACTCTTGATAACCGCCATTAATGACCTTGACCTGCAATATAAAAATAATAATAGTATCACTTTAAAAAATCAAATTCATTACAATCATATCATAATAATAATAATAATATCTTCACAATCACTATAACCATGACTACAAGAAGCCAATCTAAAATTGAAAAACAGATTCAAAACCATACCACTTCCCTGTTAAAATTCGAGCCATTTATGGAGAAAACTAATAGATGTTTCTCTGAATTAAAACAAAAGCAAGAAAAGACTGATAGACCTTTTTTCTGAGTTAAAACAGCTTTTAGACAAACTTACCTTCAACCACACCAATCAAAAAAATATTAATACCCAATCATCCAGTAATTCTACTGAAAATTCTAACAGTCTAAATGTAAGAACTGAGAGGCTGTATCGGTTGGGAAAGATTGAGTTTCCAAAATTTGATGGTAATGAAGTTGAGGAATGGGTGTGTAAATGTGATCATTTCTTCGATGTGGATGACACCCCGGACATCTTCAAGGTGAGATATGCTGCAATTAACCTCGAAGGGAAGGCTATGAAGTGGCATTCTACCTATTTGAAATCATTAACCAAACCCATAACACAAGTTTCGTGGTTTGAATATACTGCAAATATCATTGATAGGTTTTCTACAAATCAATACAATGATGCTATGGGACTTTTAACATCCACTATGCAGACTGGTTCCTTAGAAGATTTCTGTGAAAAGTTTGATGAAAATTTGTTAAGGGTAACCATTTGTGAAGAATATGTTGTAAGCATATTCTTGAACAATATGAAACCTGAGTTATCTGGGTCTGTTAGAATGTTTGAGCCTAAGACAATGAAAGAGGCTTACAAATATTCCAAGAAACAAGATATGATTAACAAATCTTTACTGAACAAACCAAAAACTTATTCCAATCAAGTGGGTAAGTTTGATCCAAACCCAACACCAGTTTCTTCCTATAAACCTACCAATTCTACTGTCAAACCACCCATCAATACTAATCACTTACCATTGCTACCTACCCCTCTTGCTAACCAAAGACTTAACTACAACAAGAATAGACTGAACCTACCCACTAAAGAAATGGAGGCTAAAAGAATAAGGGGGAATGTTTTTGGTGCCCAGAGAAGTTTTCCTCTACCCATAAATGTCCTAATAAGCAATTGTATGTGTTGGAAATTGAAGATGATGAGAATGATGACATGTCCAACATTCAAGAACCTGAACCCATGATTGATACCACTAACCAAGATCCTCTAATATCCTTTCATGCTTTAACTGGTGTCCCATCATTCTCAACCATGCAAGTGGTGGGAAATATTGGCACTAAAACACTACATATCCTGTCAGATTCAGGTTCGACACACAATTTCTTTGATGAGAAATTGGCTTTAAAATTGAATTGTAAATTAGAGGATATTGGTGCTATGAGGGTAGGAGTAGAAAATGGGGTACCATTGTTATGTAAAAAGATTTGTAGGAATTTGAATGGCAGATGCATGGCCTGTGGTTTAAGGTTGATGTCCTAGTCATACCACTGGCCAGTTATGACATGGTATTGGGAGTGAAATGGTTACTACCATTAGGGGATATTGTGTGGAATTTTAAAGACCTTACAATGCAGTTTAAAGTTGGTAATAAGTCCTATCTGTTAAAGGGTTGTCAGAACAACAAATTGTCATTGTATAGAAAAACTAAAAGGCCAGATAGTTCAAGGGCAGTTATTCAGTCTAAAGGTAGATGAAACTAAAGATCAATTTCAACACAAGACTGTGGTGTCTAATAAGGTAAACATTCAGTCTATTGATCTATTGTTAAAGGAGTATGATGATGTCTTTGAAACTCCTAAGACTTTACCACCTCACAAGGTATATGACCACAAAATTGTTTTAACAGATGAATCAGTTACCCTGTCCCAGAAACCTTATAGGTATCAACTTTCCCAAAAAGACATCATTGAGAAAATGACTAACGAATTAATGGATTCAGAGGTCATTAGGGGTAGCACTAGTCCATTTGCTGCTCATGTGGTTTTAGTTAAGAAAAAGGATGGAAGTTGGAGGATGCGTGTGGATTATAGGAGGCTTAATGATGCTACTATCAAAAATGGTTTCCCTATTCCATTAATTGAAGATTTGATGGATGAAGTAGGGGGCGCAACAATTTTTTCTAAGCTGGATTTAAGGTCAGGATATCATCAGATCAGAATGTTTCCTGATGATATCCATAAAACAGCATTCAAGACACATGAGGGTCACTTTGAATTTCTTGTAATGCCTTTTGGGCTTACAAATGCCCCTGCCACTTTTCAGGCCCTTATGAACCACACCTTTAAACCATTATTAAGGAAGTCTATTTTAGTCTTCTTTGATGAAATTTTGGTTTATAGTAAAACAATTGAACAACATGTGGGTCATTTGAAGGAAGTGTTAGAGATTTTAAGAAAAACTCAGTTATTTGCTAAGATGTCTAAGTGTTCATTTGGTGGAGAAAGTGTGGAATACTTAGGACATATTATATCCAGCAAAGGGGTAGCAACATATCCAAAGAAAATTGAGGCAATAGGGAACTGGCCTATTCCTACCAATGTTAAACAACTTAGGGGATTTTTGGGTTTGTCAGGGTATTATAGGAGGTTTATCAGGTCCTATGGCATCTTGGCAAAACCTCTTACCAACTTATTAAGAAAGGATGGTTTTAAATGGTCAGAAGAAGCCACTGCAGCCTTTCAAATCCTCAAAAAAAAGCCCTATGTTCACCACCTGTACTTGCTTTACCTGATTTTTAAAGATATTTATCTTAGAAACTGATGCCTCAGCTTTAGGTATTGGTGCTGTTTTGATGCAAGAAGGGCATCCCTTAGCTTTTATAAGCAAAGCATTATCACCAAGACAACAAGTTCTTTCTGTGTATGAGAAAGAACTTTTGGCCATACTCTTTGCAGTAAAACAGTGGCAACACTACTTATTATCTAGACATTTCATTATCAAAACAGATCAGAAAAGCTTGAAATATTTGCTGGAACAGAAGTTGACTACTCCTCTACAACATGCTTGGTTATCTAAGTTGTTGGGGTTTGATTATGAAATCATTTACAAGAAAGGGGTGGAAAACAAAGTGGCTGATACCTTATCCAGGGTGCAGGGTCCAGTCTTGTGTGCTATGTCTTATCAACAATGGATCCTACATTGTTGACAAGACTAAAAGTTTCTTGGTCATAAGATCATGATATTCTTCCTATTTTGCAAAGACTGCAAACAGGGGAGTCTATTCCTAAGTACAATTGGAATGGCACTTTGTTAACTAAGAATGATAAAGTTTTGGTGGGCAAAGATGGGCAGTTACAAGAAGACATTATTCTGATGTGTCATGATTCAGCCATGGGATGTCACTAAGGGGTCCATGCTACTGTTCAAAGGATTAGAAGTTTATTCAGGTGGAAGGGCATGCACAAACAAGTTAGGCAACTCATCAGACAGTGCCATATCTGTCAGAAGTCTAAAAATGAAAATGTGGCCTACCCAGGACTTCTACAACCTCTACCAATCCCTAAACACATTTTTTCTGATATTTCCATGGATTTTATCAGTGGATTTCCTAAGGTGCAAGGTAAAAATTCTATTCTAGTGGTAGTGGACAGGTTCACTAAATATGGTCATTTTATCCCCATTGCCCATCCATATACAGCTGAATCAGTAGCCCAGCTGTTCATGTATCATGTTTTCAAACTACATGTATGGCCACAGACCATTGTTCCTGGTAGAGACCCTGTTTTTATCAGTCAGTTTTGGAGAGAATTCACTAAACTTCATGGAATTCAACTGACTATGTCTACATCCTATCATCCTCAGTCTGATGGCCAAACTGAGGTTGTGAATAGGTGTATTGAGTCTTATCTGAGGTGTATGACTCTAAACATCAGAATAATTGGTTAAAATGGATCACTCTTTCTGAATGGTGGTATAATACAAATTATCACACAGCCCTCAAGATGACACCTTTCCAGGCCCTTTATGGCTATCCTCCACCTATTTTCATTCCCTACATACCTAAAGATTGTCCTATTGAGTCTATAGATCAATTGTTAAGTGAAAGGGAGCAAGTTATTTAAAGCTTAAGGTCTGCTCTTACTACTGCTTAGAACAGGATGAAGCAACAAGCAGACAAGAACAGAATTGATAGAGAGTTTAAGGCAGGAGACTATGTTTATCTCAAATTGCATCCCTATTGTCAGAATTCACTAAGGCAGTCAAAGTATAATAAGCTAAACCCAAAGTTTTATGGACCCTTCTTAATTACTGAGAAAGTGGGGAAGGTTGCTTACAGGTTAGATCTTCCAGATGAAGCTCAGATACACCCAGTCTCTCATGTCTCTTTGTTGAAGTTAGCTAGGGGTCCTCATTTAAAAATCATTCCTTTACCCTCTCAGCCAAGGTTTTTGTTTGTTCCTTTGGCAGTATTAGACAGAAGAGTTATTAAGAAGCAAAACAGGGTTGGAATGGAAATGTTGATAAAGTGGAAGGATTTACCTTTACATGAAGCTTCATGGGAGGACATTGAAGAAATGCAGTTGAGATTCCCCAATTTTGACTTTGGAATTTTGGGTCAAATTTCTTAAAGGGGGGAGTATTTATACGGAGCTGCAGGGATCTAATTGTAAAAAGATAATAAGACAAGGGACCATAGTTGTAATAATAAAAGATAAAGGACTAGTATTGTAAAATGGTAGTTAGTTGTATGTTAGCTGTTAAATACTGTTAATGGTAGTTGAATGAAAGCAGTTAACGGTTGAGATAATTCTTGTGTGTTCTCTCTATTCTCTTCTTCCTCTTTCCCCTGTTCTTCTCCGATGAATTCATCACCACATCACCACCATTATCCATCACTAACCACCATCTAAAATCAGTCCTTAACACCATGGAATGTAAAAATGGATTGGTATATATATGAAAACCACTTGGAAGTATTAAATAATATGTCTTACATTTTACTTGGGAACCTACCCGCGCGCATGGAGGTGCAAAAACGGGTTTCCAGTTGTGATTCCATCGTGTCGCCTACGAACACGAATGCCCCTCGTCTATTCATCTGAGTGAATCAGACTTGAACGTCTGACTAGCCTCAGTCAGACATAAACAAACAAGGCCTAACAACCTTTAAAGCTATACCTTTAGCTAAATTGTTGTATAATATATCTCGTCTAGTTATTTTCTATTCATTTTTCAAAATCTTAGTTTTTCAATTTAATTTAATTAATTCTTTTATTTTAAAATATTTATTACAAAGCAAGAAAAAAAACATTGAAACAAAAATCAAAATAAGTTTAAAAACTTACAAATGAAATAAAAAAATACAAACGAAATAAAAAATTAGTAAAATAAAAATAGTCTATATTGCAATATCTAACTCTGATTTTTTTTTTCTTGCCAACATTCAAAAAATCGCCTGGTCCCACAACGAGATATGCAAGAGGTCTTTCTCGAGGAAGGCGGAATTTTTTTTTCTATTCGCAATTTCAGTTGCAGTTTTTTATGTTGAACTTCTTGTTTTGTGATTAAGAGGAATGGGGAGATTTTGTCTTCAAAACTTTCAACGTGCGATTTCACCTCAGGATACATTGTAGATGTAGACGAGGAGGAGCTTGCTCAGCCTCAGCCTCTCGATGTTGCCTTGCTTTTATCTATACCAGGCGGGCATGGAAATTCTTGCGATTCTTCAAAATCAAAGTCACCGGTGCTTTCATTTAGGTTTATTTGGGAAGACACGTCTGACGCGCCTTGAGACGTATTTGGTTTCGGTGTGCCCAACGTTGTCTTGGACCATTTAAATGACTGACCTGGTGGTACAAGATACCACTTTGGTGATTTTTCAAGTAGCTCCCAAGAATCGTATATGTTAAACGGGACAGCGTGCCGGGCTCTAAATAGATTATCGGATTCTGTATTGATGTTGGTGTCGCTTGAACTACTTGCTCTTGTACGATTGTTCACAAGGTGGTTGTAAATGTTATTGAAATTGCTTATTTTTGTATGCATCGACATTCACTTCTTGGAAAACGAATCGTTAATACGGTATTCATCATGGTCCATACCAGCGAAAAACTCTTCACAAATACATTTCCAAAATATTCTTGACTCTTGTTTGGTACCTATTTAAAAAAATATAAATAAAAAAATAAATTAGTTGACGAAAAATATTATCCGGTTTACGAAAAATAATTATAATTTGTGAATAAAAGATCTGTACCGATGATGGGATCTACGATGTCTATTGTTGTTTGTAGTCGGTTGGGTTTCGGGTACACTTTGCAACATTGGTGAGTTTCGTAAAAGTTGTGGATTTGAGAGCATTGTGGAGTTTAAGAGAATTTTGGAACTTGAGAGAATTGTGGGTTTGGAAAAAGTAATGACATTACCGGTTGATTGATATAATACGAGTTTGTATCTTCATCAATCGGTTAACGGTTTACAAAGCGCAGGTGGTTTGGATCGTGTGACACCCTACGAAATTTCAGGTCAAATCCGTACACATATTTAAACATGTTCTATTTTATTTTATTTCATGCAATAGACTTAACTTTATATTTGCTGATCATCTGGTCTATCGCTCCTTTTGAGAGTGACATAAGCCTTTCCCCTGCAGTGAAGTTTCTTCCTTCCCTGACTTACTTGAAAAAAGGCTTTTCTTTTCCTCCGCTCGTAGGAAGCTAGGCACAAGACGCAGCCGATCAGACGAAAAATGAGATGATACCTATTCCCTGGTTGAATTCAAGGATTCCAATCAGCTCAAGGATTAGAATCAGTTCAACACTGTAGTCCATGTGAGGCTAGATCTTCAAAGAGGGTCATCTCTGGCTAGCGCTCAAGATCGACTCAATTCCATTCAAAATCTCGAGTATCGAGCAGATCATGTAAACCACCCTTATAATCAGAAGCACACGCCTGAAAAGGGCCTCGAACACTCATTTTAAACAACTCTTTCTTGAGACAGCAAAGCCTATTTCAACACATGAATTTATAGTTAGTAGCCTTAGTGGTTACTGTCTACACACGATTAACTCGTTGTCATGAGCGTTGATGATTAATATTCAATACCAAAATAACTATTATGTCAACATAGTTATATAGGGATACGATTATATTACTACACGCGACTGTTCGGGAGTAATTATTCTAGATCTCGACTACCTTTGTGTGTGTATATATATATATATATAGGGTAGGGTTCAAATAGGAACCATACCTTAAGTAGGAACCATAGGAACCAATCTTAGCCATTGATCTCTAATGACATGATTGTAAATAAGTAAAACATTAATTAAATATTTAATTAAATCAAAGGGCAATGTGGTAATTGTATATTGAGTATTAATAACACATGTTTAATTAGTTTCCTTTATAATCCCATTATTTTAGGAAAGTATTTATTTTTCCCCATGGTAATCATTCTTCATCAATATGTGCAGTACATGATGTTATATAGTTTTGGATAATATACGTTGGTGTATATTATATGGAAAAGGTAATCGATCGATAACGAGGTCAAATGTATCAATATACACCGATGTATAATTATGCACTGGTAAGAATGGTAGTATTAAATACATATATTATACATTGATGTATAATTATACACTGGTGTATAAATAGTAGTGCTAATCAAATGTATCAATATACACTGATGTATAATTATACACCGGTGTATAACAACTAACAAACAACTTGAATCAAACCTTTTGTGAAAACAAATCTTGAATCAAATATGAAATCAATTTGGACACCCATATACATTGGTGTATATCTTTGTAGAAAATGTAAGTTAAATACATCAGTGTACACCATAAATAGATGTTGAGGTTTCTTCCTTTTTGTATATGAACGAAATATACATTGGTGTATATCTGGCTGGAATCTATATGAAACTGAATACACTTGTGTATACATTGGTGTATATATGGGCTGGAACCTATATGAAACTGAATACACCTGTGCATACAACAAATAAGTATTAGTAACCATCCAATGCCTTTTACACACAATCCATGGCTTAGAATCCAGATCCACTTCAAAAAGTATCCACCAATAACAACATAACTCTATCCTTAAGTCTATCTCCTGAACACATTTCATTAACCAACAAAAACCATCCGTACAAACACACAACAATATATAACTTCTCAAACACACATTTCAAAGAGTATCCACCGAACAGTGTATAACTTTTCAAAGAATGAACATAGGGTTATTAAAAAAGATCAAAACAAACAAACAAAAAAAACCCAATTGGTGCCGCCCCGGGGGCTGCAACGACGGTAAGACGACAAGAAGTCATTGGAATTTGTCTTAAAAAAATAAAATGTGTCGGTGATTTTTGTGTGGTTAAAAACCATGGCTGGAAGGAGATAAATTATTTTCTATGAAAATAATAATTGAACTTTTGGGTAAATGTTAGTGGTGCTTCATGGATTGGTCGATTGATCAATCTCACATTGTTTATGCGTGAAAAACAAGAAGAGCAAACAATGGCTTCCAACGAAAGCAACGTGACTACGGTTTTTGCTTGGTGGAGACGATTAAAGATGGGTATGGGGTGTTGTTGAAGATGACGCCGCCGTGTGTTCCGCCACTGCTCCTCCAGGAGCTCCGTCATCTTTCTCTCTCTATTTTCTCTCACTGTAGTGTTTATGTGTGTGTGAGTTTTGTAATATAATGGTAGATATGGTTATATAGTAATGAGGTGAATTCGGGTTTTGATTAAGATAGAATTTGATTTAAAAGATTTGATTGTTATTTTACAATTTTACCCTTATGGTCAAGATTGAAGATGGATGGTCAGGATTGGTTCCTAAGTTCCTAACTAGGGTGGTGTCCTATTTGATCTTTTTCCTATATATATATATATAGGAAAAAGATCAAATAGGAACCAAGGGACTAGTTAGGAACTTAGGAACCAATCTGAGCCCTTCATCTTTAATCATGATCTAGGGGGTAGTTAGGTAATTAAACAATTATCTATTATATTTTAATTTAAAATAAAAGTTTTATTAATGGAAGTTAATAAAACTTCCCCCGAATAACATTCAATTACCTTCCTCAAATTTATCAATTAATTAATTGGTTAATTTAAATTGTTTATTCATCCAAGTGATTGAAAAAACTTGCGATTCATATAAAAAGCGGACTACCGAAAAGCCTAACAAAAATAATTAAATAAGTAGAAAATACTTTTTTTTTTGCATGTTACGTTGTTTTTTAAAGTTTTAATTTTATCATTTGTAACATAAATAACATATATTACGCCTTTAATATTTAAACTAGCAGTTTGATTTTTCTCTTTTGACTTTCGGTTGCCAGTTTTTTTCTTAAACAACATTTGCAAGTTGGACGAACAGTAAACCAAGTAAAAACGGATATACACCATTGTATATCTATGTCGATGATGATGATAAATGAAAAAAAGAAAAAAGAAAATGATATACACCATTGTATATCTATGTCGATGATGATGATAAATGAAAAAAAGAAAAAAAGAAAATGATATACACCATTGTATATATGTGTTGATTGTATATATGTGTCGATGATGATAATAAATGAAAAAAAAGAAACTGATATACACCAATGTATATCTGTGTTGGTGATGACGATGAATGAAAAAACAAAAAGGAAACCGATATACATTAATGTATATCACCAATGTATATCTGTGTTGGTGATGATATGATTGAAAAAACAAAAAAGAAACTGGTATACACCAACGTATATCTGTGTCGATAATGATGATAAATGAAAAAAAAGAAACTGATATACACCAACCAATGTACGCCTATGTATATATGTGTTGTACATCTATGTATCTAAGTATGTTTTTATCCGGCTCATAGATTTGTATGTTAATGTTTATATACTAAGATAAAATAACACGATGTAATGCCTATATTACCTAAAGCGTGTGAATATTTTCAATATACACCTATGTATATATGTTTGTACATCTAGGTATATTTTTATCCAACACATAGATTTGTATATTAATGTGTATGTACTGGGATAAAAAAAAAAACCACATACACATGTATATGGCCAATATACATATGTGCATATAAGACATGTAGTTGTAAATTTTTTGGTCACGTATATAAATGCCTTCCATAATTCATTATGTCAAAAGCATAGCTCAAACATACTATATATACACATGTGAACATTTAATTAGTTTACAAAATCAGTTTTTACTAATAAGCCCATTTTTCATTTAATTTTGCCTAAAATATAGGAACTAAATATGGTGTGTAGTGTATATAACCAAAAAAACACACAATTAATTACTGAACATGCGATTAATGTGGACTTGTAGTTTCATAAATTAAAAAAGGAAACGTAATATTTCTTGGTTATAGAACCATACACCAAAATACCACATTGCCCCTAATTTAAAATAAACAATGAAATCAACTTGCATTTATTTACCATCTTGCCATTAATGATCAATGGCCGAAAATGGTTCCTAAGGTTCTTAAACAACCTATGGTTCCTATTTGAACCATACCCTATATATATATATATAGGGAAAGTATATTCAGGAAATCCACTCCAATTAAAGAAACTTTGAAAACCCATTGAATGGTTCAGGTTTTGCCACATCTTATTTTTAATATAAAATTACAAGGGTGTTTTTATCAATTACTTTCATATCTTTTCTCTCATTTATGACATAGTGTCAGCTCAAAAAGTTAAAGTCTCTTTCAATGTTTTCTCTCTCACTCTTCTTTCACCCACCACACAAATCTTCATGTCTACCTAACACTCTCATGGTTGTGTAATTTTCTTGCAGATCTGATGTTACAACTACAAAGGAAGTTGAGTTCTTTACATTAAGTGATGTCTGGGACCAGTTCGATGAGTGGAGTGCTTATGGTGCCGGTGTTCCAGTCAACGTCGGTACCGGAGAAGATGATGAAATGATTGTTCAATATTATGTTCCGTACTTGTCTGCTATCCCAATCTATACAATTGATTCGACTTTAAACTATTTGAGGTAACAATAAGTGATTAAATCAGTAGTAATATTAGTTATTAACTTGTTATTGCATTATTTGTTTATATAAAGTAATCTAATTGGTGTGTGTTTTTCTTTTTTAATAATCTGGGTATTAATCCACACGCTAAAATTGTTTTTTTTAAGATATTTTTGTGTTCAAGTACAATAATCGAGAAATAATAATTCTTTCTTTTTATGTCTGAAAGATGTTTTTTATTTTTACCTTTTTGTTTATTAAAAGTAGTATGTTTTATTAGTTTACTTAAAAGAAAAAAATTTAACACATGGCTTTTGAAATTCATCAATGAAATATTATTATAGGAAATTAATGAAAATTAATTTCAAGTTGAAATTGAGGTAACAACGTAATGTTTTCTAATGTTAATAGTATGTTTATAAGTGTAATTTGTGAAGGTCCGATCTATAACACAAACTCATTTTCAAGGTTGACTACTTTTTTATGTTGCTTTTACATAATGCTTTTACATATTTTTTTGGTAAATTCATATTATTTTTATGTTGCTTTTTACATAAATAAAATGAATTAAACATAAAAATTTGTAACAGGATTAAAATTTTTTTATTGGAATCTTGTTATATTTTTTTATTTATTATAAAATTTTAATTATTTGTATTATTATTTGTTATTTCTGTAGATAGGTTTTTGATCAAAGCGGAGAAGAACATGAAGATGGTTTGTTACAATGAACATTTTCAGTTGGGACATGCTATTTTTTTTTTATTCTTTGTCACAAATGTATACTCCTTGTCACAAAGGATTTTTTTTTGTTACAGAAGTAAGCTCGCTTGTTACGGAAAAACGTTTTGTAACTTTCTAATAAAGTTGGGTTTATTTATGATTGAAATATTGTTTTATATTTAACATTTTAGTCATTAACATATTTGTTTTGAATCTAATGTTTTTTTTATTTCTTTGAATCCATAACATTATGGTATAAGTTGTAACACAGTAACAAAAAGCTATAGCATACTAGAAGTATAAGTTGTAACACATTTTCAAAAGCTGTAACATTGTCGTTACAGTTACCATGTTAAGTTTACATGTTATGTTATAAAATAATTTGAATATGTAACTAGAAAAATATAAAGAACACTCTATGGATGTAATATATTTGTAACACAATATAATATGGTCATAATAATAAGCTGAAGATTTTATAATAATACGAAAATGAAAATATGATAAAAAGGTAACTCAGAAAAGCTTAATAGTTTATATATTATGTATTTAGAAAAAAAAAAGATAATTATTTTAATAAAAGTGTTATTAAAAAAAAGAAAAAAAAGATAATGGGTAAATTCTGGAAAAAGGTGAAAACAAAAGATCTGAATTATTTGTACTTGTCACATATTATGTAGGATGTATATTGATAATTATGCCCTTTTCTGTCCTTTTCACCAATAAAAAAATGGTTGTTTATTTCAATAAAGTTACATGTAATCTAAACCATTGATTGTCAAGATTTATGGCTAAAATTGAGTTTCCAAAGTTTCTTTAACTCAAGGGGGTTTTCAATTTATCCTCCCCTATATATATATATATATATATATATATATATATATATATATATATATATATATATTTAACTCATAGATCAAGTTGTACATAAAAAAATAATATGACAATCAAGTATTAAACATTTAATAAAATTAAACTTTTTAGAACGTATATGTGTATACGAGTGTATGTTTAATATATATATATATATATATATATATATATATATATATATAGGATTTGGATCATTTGAGAACCACTATTTAGGGAGAGAACCAAAGAACCAAGTGTGAACACAAAAACCCCTTCACCAAAAAATAATAAAAAAATTATATAACCTAAAAAAATAAAAAAATAAAAAAAGTAAAAACACCAAAATGTTTTTTTAGTGTTAATCTTTCTGAAAAAAAAAATAAAAAAATACAAAAAAAATAAAAAAAAAACAAAAAAATGGCCTTTTTACGTCATATACCGTATGCACATGTGCATTTCACTATTAGAGCATACTTTTGAATAAATTATCAATTGCCATAATGAAATGATCATTTAAATGGACGTGATATGATATATAAGGTGGAAAAAAATTTATTCAATGATCTTTAAATAAACGCGAAGTGCATTTCACTATTATAGTTAGGTTTTTTTTCATGGGTTTAGCTTTAGGGTTTAGTTTTTAGGTATGATGGGAATGGGGTTAGGTTTTTTGGGGTTGTTGGTGAATAAACTTAAAAAAACCCTATATAAAACTATAAAATAAGATAATTGTACTACATGCACATGTGCATTTCACTATTATAGTTAAGTTTTTTAATGGGTTTAGCTTTAGGGTTTAGTTTTTTGGAATGGTGGAAGAGGGGGTATCTTTTTGGGGGGGATGGGATGGAGCGTTTTGGTTTTTGGGGGGTGTGGGGTTAGCTGCACATGTGCATTTCACAATTGGGGGGGGGGGGGGGGGGGTTGGGGCGGTGTGGGGGATGGGGGGTTTAGGTTTTTAGGGAGTGAGGTGGGTGGGTTTAGGTTTTTAGGGGGTGAAGGTGGGGTTTTTAGGTTTTTTTTTGTTTGTGTTGACAATGGTTCTCTGGTTCTCTCCCTAAAGTTGGTTCTCGTATGATCCCTACCCTATATATATATATATATATATATAGGGTCAAGATCGTGTACAAAGTGTTGTTTTTGTGAGAAGTGTGAGAAGGATTAAAAATGGATACTTAGACATCATTTTTTGAACTTAGTCGTGATGTTTTGGATTGTTTTGCCTATAAAAACACCAAACATAACAATTAAAAACCGAAAACAATGTATTTTAGGCTTAAAACTTAAAACACCATGTTAAGAACATTAGCAGTGTGTTTTCAGCGTTAAGTAGTGTGTTTTAGCTGTTTTTTTTAATTTAATGACTATAATATATTGTATTGTGTTTTAGATTGTTGTGTTTGGTGTTTTTCTAGTTAAAACAGCCTAAAACATCATTCCTAAATCCAACACATGATGTCTACATGTCAATCCTTAGTCCTTCTCACACTTCTCACGAAATATGTCCTTTGTACAGGATCCTAAACATATATATATATATATATATATATATATATATATATATATATTTTGAGAACACCTATATTTCGTGCGAACCGTGAGAACGGCATCTAAAACCATTCAAATTCAAAATTTCTTTTTACACTTGTCTTTATTACTAAAATACAATCCCCAAAACACAATTTACGCGTAAAAATTCAAACGTATACGAAAATAATTTGTTTTTACACATGTGTAAATTTGCTGTTTATACATGTGTAAACTGTTTCATTTACACATGTGTAAAAAGTTAATTTGAAAGTGTTTTTGCAAAAAAAGATGGATTATTTGAAAAGAAAATTCATTTATTAATGTTGTATTTTGATCATAATGGGATTTGTATTAAAAAAATTTGATTTTGATTGATTTTTGTACTTGTTCTCACGGTTCTCACAATATTTAGCCTTCTCAAGATAACTCTCCCCTATATATATATATATATAGGGGAAAGTTAATTTGAGAACACCTATATTTCGCGCGAACCGCGAGAACGCCATCTAAAACCAATCAAATCAAAATTTTCTTTTTACACTTATCTTTATTACTAAAATACAATCCCAAAAACACAATTTACACGTAAAAATTTAAACGTATACGGAAATAAATTGTTTTTACACATGTGTAAATTTACTGTTTGTACATGTGTAAACTGTTTCATTTACACATGTGTAAAAAGTTAATTTGAAAGTGTTTTTGCAAGAAAAGATGAATTATTTGGAAAGAAAATTCGTTTTTTAATGTTGTATTTTGATTATAATTAGGTTTGTATTGAAAAAAAATGATTTTGATTGGTTTTCTCATTTGTTCTCACGGTTCTCGCGATATTTAGCGTTCTCAAAATAACCCTCCCCTATATATATATATATATATATATATATATATATATATATATATATGGTAGGGTTCAAATAGGAACCAACCCTTAAGTAAGAACTATTGGAACCAATCTGAGCCATCCATCTTCAATGGCATGATTGTAAATAAGTAAAACTTTAATTAATTGTTATTTTAATAAAGGGGTATTAATGTCTTTTGTTCAATATCATTTATTAGGTAATTAATAAAAAACTCATGTATATTTGGAAACAGCAAATTAGTGTTTATGGTATACCTAAACGTATTTATTGTATATACTATTAAAATTATATCTCGGTATATATACAACAGTGTACATTGGTGTATATTCATTTTTTCATTCATCATCACCAACACAAGATATACATTGGTGTATATTCGTTTTTTCATTCATCATCATTCAACATCATCAACACAAATATACATTGGTGTATATTGGTTTTTTCATTTATCATCATCAACACAGATATACATTGGTGTATATTCGTTTTTTCACTCATCATCAACACAGATATACATTGGTGTATATTCGTTTTTGAAGTGTATATTGGTGTATATCAGTTTTTTTTTTGTTCATTCATCATCATCATCAAACACATATATACAACGATGTACATCAGTTATACATTGATGTATATCATTTTTTTTTCAATTCATTCAACATCATCAACACAGATATACATTATGATAAGAAACTCATAATTTTCATACATTATGATAGCTTCATCCAACGTTCTAAACTTGGCACCTACAAATGGTTTAATATCGTCTGGTACAACAGGCATCCAATATCTCGTCCCACCGGGAGACTCATATACGTTGCTCGACGAGGAACCTACAATAAAAAAATGTAAACTTAAAAATGAATTTTACAATATTTAAAAAATATAGTTAGACATGCTACAACTCATATACGGTACACCTGTGTATATTGAGTAACACACAGGCTGTGTCATACTGCACATTCCATTTTTTATAATGAATATACACTTGTGTATATTTAACGTCAAACAAAATACTATCAGTTTATTATAACGTCTTTTACCACCTATAATACACTTGTGTATATAATTAATAGATTTGTTGTTATACACTATGTATAACAACTAAGAAACTAAGAACAAATCTTATTGTATCTATACAACCCCAATAACTATATATGATACACCAGTGTATAACTCTTTACTAATTCCAATTCTGTGCGTAAAATATGACTTACAGAATACAAAACAACTATTTTGCAAATCAATAATAAACCACACTATAAGGCTAATCCAAATAGAAATCACAAAAAAACGTGATTCTCGCACGAAAAACAATTAAAAAAAAATAAAAACATACATAAATACCTTGATTTTCAACACTATTTAGAAACAAAGCTTGTGATTCAATGTTTTCATGTATAGAATTATTATCTATAACTTGGAAATCTAAATCGTTGGCCGATTTTAGATTCTTTTAAATCAAAAGTTTTTTCAATTCAATCAATTTAAATCTTCTGAATTCGACTGGAAGTTATTTCAATTCAATCAAATTCAATCGAACGTGTTTTTTTTATTTGGGATTAGAGATGATAATAGCTTGAGAGATTTAAGAAAAGTCAAAAAAAAACTTGCATATTAATTGCAGGAAGATAATTAACTGTCATATATAAAACTTTTAAATAAATTAAAATATAATATTTAATTGTCTAATTACATAACTACCCCCTAGATCAAGATAAAAGATGAATGGCTCAGATTGGTACCTAAGTTCCTAACTAGGCTCTTGGTTCCTATTTGATCTTTTTCCTAGGGTAGGGTTCAAATAGGAATCAACCCTTAAGTAAGAACTATAGGAACCAATCTGAGCCATCCATCTTCAATGGCATGATTGTAAATAAGTAAAACTTTAATTAATTGTTATTTTAATAAAGGGGTATTAATGTCTTTCGTTCAATATCATTTATTAGGTAATTAATAAAAAACTCATGTATATTTGGAAACAACAAATTAGTGTTTATGGTATACCTAAACATATTTATTGTATATACTATTAAAATTATATCTCGGTATATATACAACAGTGTACATTGGTGTATATTCGTTTTTTCATTCATCATCATCACCAACACAAGATATACATTGGTGTATATTCGTTTTTTCATTCATCATCATTCAACATCATTAACACATATATACATTGGTGTATATTGGTTTTTTCATTTATCATCATCAACACAGATATACATTGGTGTATATTCGTTTTTTCACTCATCATCAACACAGATATACATTGATGTACACAGATATACATTGGTGTATATTCGTTTTTGAAATGTAGATTGGTGTATATCAGTTTTTTTTGTTCATTCATCATCATCATCAAACACATATATACAACGGTGTACATCAGTTATACATTGATGTATATCATTTTTTTTCAATTCATTCAACATCACCAACACAGATATACATTATGATAAGAAACTCATCATTTTCATAAATTATGATAGCTTCATCCAACGTTCTAAGCTTGGCACCTACAAATGGTTTAATATCGTCTGGTACAACAGGCATCCAATATCTCGTCCCACCGGGAGACTCATATACGTTGCTCGACGAGGAACCTACAATAAAAAAATGTAAAATTAAAAATGATTTTTACAATATTCAAAAAATATAGTTAGACATGCTACAACTCATATACGGTACACCTGTGTATATTGAGTAACACACAGGCTGTGTCATACTGCACATTCCATTTTTTATAATGAATATACACCTGTGTATATTTAACGTCAAACAAAATACTATCAGTTTATTATAACGTCTTTTATCACCTATAATACACTTGTGTATAATAATTAATAGATTTGTTGTTATACACTGGTGTATAACAACTAAGAAACTAAGAACAAATCTTATTGTATCTGTACAACCCCAATAACTATATATGATACACCAGTGTATAACTCTTTACTCATTCCAATTCTGTGCGTAAAATATGACTTACAGAATACAAAACAACTATTTTGCAAATCAATAATAAACCACACTATAAGGCTAATCCAAATAGAAATCACAAAAAAAACGTGATTCTCGCAAGAAAAACAATTAAAAAAAATAAAAACAATACATAAATACCTTGATTTTCAACACTATTTAGAAACAAAGCTTGTGATTCAATGTTTTCATGTATAGAATTATTATCTATAACTTGGAAATCTAAATCGTTGGCCGATTTTAGATTCTTTTAAATCGAAAGTTTTTTCAATTCAATTAATTTAAATCTTCTGAATTCGACTGGAAGTTATTTCGATTCAATCGAATTCAATCGAATGTGTTTTTTTTATTTGGGATTAGAGATGATAATAGGTTGAGAGATTTATGGAAAGTAAAAAATAAAAACTTGCATATTAATTGCAGGAAGATAATTAACTGCCATATATAAAAATTTTAAATAAATTAAAATATAATATTTAATTGTCTAATTACATAACTACCCCCTAGATCAAGATCAAAGATGAATGGCTCAGATTGGTTCCTAAGTTCCTAACTAGGCTCTTGGTTCCTATTTGATCTTTTTCCTATATATATATCCTTCCACCACACATGCATGCGTGAGTGCATGTGTGTTAATGAACTCCCACCAAGATTACTTGCATACATACATGATTAACACCTCTAATAAAAACAAGGCATGATCATAACCTTTCATTAATGAGGAAACTTGCTTTAGTAAACCTTAAACCCATACAAGTTGGAATAACCACATCAAGCCTCATACAACCTCCCAAATATCAATCCAGTCTTCCCCAAACATAACCATATATGGTCACTTGTCAAGACAATGGAGTTTTAATAATATGGCAGCAAGCCTTTTAGCCTACACTAACCCATAATAGTTGACCACATGCTAGTAACCCCGTCACCTTCACCCTTTTTGGCCCCATGCTCCAAGAAAAGTGACCCATCAAAAACCTTACACTTATTTAGCAACCAACTTTAAGCACTCAAGGATTAAGAAGGGTTAACTATCCAATTTATCCAACCCCTGCTCTACCCCCCCCCCCTCCCCTTCACCCCCCTCTCCCTCCCTCCCTCTCTCTTTCTCTCTCTCTCGGCCAATATATTGGCCGAACCCCCTTGGTCTTCCATACACCCACCACCTTAACATTTTACAAACTATCAAGCCAAAATCCTTTAACACTCAAACTGACAAACCCTCCTACCCAACCCCATACCCTCCCGGCTCCACACCAACACCCCACACCACCCACTTGCAAGCTAGAAACCACCACCCTAAGATCAAATCTTCAAGGAGCACTAGGTGATTAGGAGCTTATTCTCGGCTTGAACATTCGGAATTTCTTTTCTTTTCTTTCGACTAACTCGACACCTAGATTTGGCTATACATTAACTTACTAATGTTCACTCAAAATAATGTTTTCACACTAACACTCTAAGATTAATGAACTCACAAGTTGAAATGGTATATGTATGTATGTGTCAAAACATATATTATTTACAAATTACACATAAAAAGTACATGCGAGTGTGTGTATGGGTAGATATTTGTACATGTGTGAGTGTGTATGCGTGTGTATGTACATGGGTGTTTTGTGTGAGTTGTGTGTATGATATGCGTGTATGTGTGTGTATTACAAATATATGTATACGAGTGTGTGTGATATGCATGTGTGTTACAGATATATGTATGTGAATGTGTATGTGTTGAACGTTAAGAATATACGTGTAATGTATTGCGGCGATGTAGCATGACAACTTAGTTATAATATTCCTAGAAATCATGACAAGTCCAAATATATTTTTCTAAGAACAAATATTTTACAACACCTTTATTTAAACACAAAAGTCGCTAACGGTTCATCAAGTTAATAAGTTTTTCCTAAAAATAAGAATGTTTAAAGGCAAGTTTCATAATTTGGGTTAACAACTTACATAATGAACAATCGAGTTTAGACTTAAGATGTCCTTTGTACATAGGACATTTAGGTCGGATCACGAGTACTTCGAGCTTATTACTAGGGATGTAAATGACACGTAGCGGCTCGAGAGCTACCCGGGATCGGCTCGGTAAAAAGCTCGAACGAGCCGAGCCTTAACGAGCCCAAGCTCGAGCTCGAGCCTGAAATATGGTTCGTTTAGTTATCGAGCCCGAGCTCGAGCCCTAGATACAAAGCTCGATTGGGCTCGCGAGCCTAAACGAGCCCAAACATAATTATAAGTTATTTATATATCTCTTATAATTTATAGCCCACATCTCCAAAGCCCAAGTCCTTATTTCATAGGCCCATTTAATAACACTCGCGAGCCGAGCTTTTGCGATCTCAAGCCGAGCTTTGAGCTCGTTTGAGATTGTTCTCAAATCACCTCGAGCCGAGCTGAGCCGAGCTCGAGCTTTTGATTTTGCTAGCGAGCCAAGCTCGAGCTCAAGATTGTAGGCTCGAACCGAGCTGAGCTCGAGCTTCATAAAACCATAACGAGCCGAGCTTGAGCCCAGTCAGGCTCGGGCTTGGCTCGGCTCGTTTACACCCCTACTTATTACTTTGCTAGCTTGCACAGATTTGCAGTGACTTTCACGGCCCCTTTACTGTTTCCGTACCTTAGGGGGAAAACATGCCATGATTGTTTCATTTACGATATATCTAGAGTGAATACTAGTAGACCACTATGTGTGCATGAGAAAATTGGTTCAGAGTACTCATAAAGTCCTCGTGTTATTTAATTATACGTAACCATTAGCTACGCACTTGGTTAGTCGCTCTAACCGGTTGCATATAAGGAGTGCTAGTATTTCACAACGATATATACATTGTCTTTAGTGTACAATGTACGAGGTAGTACAACACGTAAAAGGTTTGATTATGGGTTCATGTTGGTCACATATTGTCTTGGCTAGACATTGATCGGCCACTCACGAATTTCACTAACTTTATGTTTTCTTGAGTCTTTAGACATGTGACTCACCGACTTTATGTTGACAAATTTTATGCATGCTTTTTCTGGTAATTAATTTTCATGAATGGAACTTGGGATTTAAAGCTTGCATCTTGAGATACCACTTTTGTGAGATTTTCTGCTTAATTCTCATCTAAGTGGGACTTAAATGTAAAATCTTGGATTTTTAAAACAATTCATCTTGGTGATGTAAACATTTGACATTTTGGTATCTAAACTTATGTTTTATTTAGATGTTTGCTTGAATCATATGTTTGAAAACCTTTCATGTTACATCCTGATATTCCGCCTTGGTGGGTGTGACATATCAAATGTGCTTAAGTTATTGTTTAGAAACATGTTGAAAATTTTGAATTTTGAGAGAATGATCATAGTTTGAAAGAAGAAATGGTGTGGTAAAAAATATTGTAGGTTAAGATATATTTATATATTGAAAAAACAAAAAAAAAAAATTCTTGATCCGTTGTTTAACGGTTGAAAAAGAAAAGAAGAAGGGCCTTCCTTTTCAAACCTTGGTGCCCGCTAAAGGCTTGGGGACAGCCATGATAATGCCCTCTATTGGGGGTGGGGGTACCACCCAGCTTGTGTTGCTGGGAGTGTTACCCCCACACCCAAGCATTAGACCTAATATCAAATATAAAGTTTTGAGCCTTGCGGGAAGGCTCTTGGCCTTACATGGTGATGTGGCAAAGAAGAAAAAGCATATGGAGGGGCATTTTTTATTTGGCAATCTGTTTTTATGTATTTGAAGAACTAAAACCTTAGTCGATTTGGCTAGACTTTAGGATTAGTGAGTCAACCACCGTGAGGGTGGTGGAACCTGAAACTACCCTTGGTTTCACCAATTACTCATTGTCAACTCACTTATATCTTAAACTACCCTAAAACACTTTATTTGGTGGTAACTCTACCCTAAACAACGAGTCCCACCATTTTACACTCGCTACTCACTACTTCCTCTCTCTATCTCTCACTTACACACACAAACACCACCAACCGCAAACACTACTCTTTGGCTTCTAACACCCGCGACACCCGGAATGAGTAGCCGATCGGGCACCACTAGGGCTGTTCAAATCGCTCACCGCTCGTGGATCGCTCGCCGCTCGTTCGGAAAATGCTCGAAAAACGCTCGCTCGATCGTCCGCTCGGTTGTAAATGAGCCGATCGGCTCGGTTCGGTTTGTAAACGAGCCAAGCATGAGCAAAGGTATGCTTGGCTCGGTTCGGCTCGAATAAATTATTATTTATTTATTATATATATATACCCACAAATCATAGTAATATTTTTATAGATTTATACACAACATTTGGCCCAATATATGCAAATAAAATATGACTATCCTGTTTTATCAATTAAAAATTTAATACTAAGTTTAGTAATAAAACTTTAAGTCGTAACATGACAACCTTGACTTCTTTATGCTATTAGTCGTCCATTCCTAGTCATCGCTTGATATCACCCTATGTCACAAAGCGACAGGTGTTCTCTGTAGTATGCTCATTGCCTCAACCTAAGCCTCATTCTTGGACACTCGGACCTCAATATTAGTGTCCTCATCGGACATTTCCACCTTAGCTGTCACTCGACAACGAAAATATTGAAGCTAACACCCCAATTTCATGATTGTCCAAATTACTCTTCGCTCATTTCTCGCTCGACGCTCGCTCGAAAAAATTTACGCTCGAACAATGCTCGTTCGCTTTTCAGCTCGATTGTAAACGAGCCGCTTAGCTCGGTTCGGTTTGTAAATGAGCCAAGCATGAGCAAAGGTCCGTTCGGTTCGGCTCGGCTCGTGAACAGCCCTAGGCACCACGTGCCTGAGAGGGTACCCGATGACTACGCCGTGCTTCCTAACTATCTGTTATCAACTGTTTTTATGATATATATATATATATATATATATATATACACACACAAATAAAATTGTTCCCTTTTTATATTTTTAACGTTTTGTTTTATTTTTAGTTTATTTAAATCACCAATGTTTTTAACTATCATTTTTTTCTAAAGCGGTACACATTACATTTTAATTTCCCAAATGTTAAATTTTTTATATTGAAAGTTTTTTTAACCAGGTTTTAAAAAAATATTTTAATGTATAATTATTATTATTAACATAAACTCAATCAATCAAATCATTTTCCACCATGACTTCCTCCTAGTCAAAGATGTTTCATCTTCCACCATGATTTCCTCCTAGTCAAAAATGTTTTATATTTCCTTTTAATATGATTTGTATATTTTAGCAAATGAGAGATATTCTCTCCCTTAATTTTATAACATTTCTAGTACTTATACTTGTACATGTGTGTAATAGAAGATGATTAAGGAATTACCATTGTAATAATTATCTTTTATAATATTTATTTATTTACTTGTAACAAAGTTATAAGTTACTTGTAATATAAAAAAATGTACTTTGAGGTGGGAGAGTGGACCCACTCAGGTTATCTTTCCATCGGTTTTTGTCCATAGAGATGGACTTTGTGTATCATAGACTTATAAATCTCCACTTGATGATGCACATTAACACTTTGTTTAAGTTGATTGTTGTGTAGGGGCGGCTTATAGTTTATTTTGGGTCTGAAAAAAAAAAAACTCAATGTTGGAAGACTTTTTAACATGTAAAGCAACTATCATAATTGACCAATCCATTGCTAATTTTTCCTTGTTGGTTTTCCAAATGGAATATTTTAAGTTTTAACGCTGTAAACAATTCGAACGTTTAGCGAACTAATAAACTGTTTATGAATCGTCCGGGTGGTAAGTTCATTTACGTCCTTTTGTTTAATAAACGAACGAATTTGAACAAGGTGTTTTGTTGGAATAACAAATAAACTAACAAGAACAAGGGTTGCGTTCATCCATTTAGATTTATCTGAATGTCGGTAATGTGCTCTTTCGTTTATGTTCATTCATGGTCACTTGTTTATTTTTGTTAGTCGAAGACTTTTTATATCTTATATTCTTTTAAATTTATTATTCCAGACATTTAAACTTTTCATAGTGTTGTAATCTGTTTTACCAACTTAACTTTTATACCAACCCTAAATTCACTTTTCCATACCTTCGCCACTCTAGTTCTTTTTTTTTTTTTAATGGTAAATGTTACATCTCCTATACTATTACACCAATAATCAAAATTACACCTTTGTCAGGGATTGAATCTTGGACCTCCTCTCTAATGGGCATATGCATCTACCAATTGAGCTAACCCCACATTGGCACATAAGCATCCATAGGTGATGTTTTGGCCTTGAAGTTTAATGGCCCATTTTATCAAGGTATTCGGTTGTGCGCAGGATTGGGCTCAACAGGGAAGTTTCGGCTCAAGGAAGAAACAGTTTGGGCCGATTAATATGGAGTGAAGATGGTTGATCAAGCATAAGAAGACGGAATAAAATTTGTGATTGGTGTCGAATTCTGCCGTTCATTACATTAGAATTCAGGGACATTCTAAATGCACATAAAATCAGCGGGATTGGGAGCGTCAAGAAGAAGATTATCAAGGCAATTATCCTAACAACGATTTGGGCAATCTGGACAACAACGAACAAGAAAATATTCGCAGGGAAACGACCGAGTTTGGATCAATGCTTAGGCGAAATCAAGTCACTTTCCTACAACTGGGCAACCAATAGAGCAAAGCAAGTTTCAAAGGACTGAAATAAATGGGCTGTCTTCGACCTCACTGTGTAATGTTTTGATAGGTTTGGCTGTTTTGTATTGTATATCTACTTAGCATCTTGCTATGGGATATTCATGTAAATATTTAGGTATGGTAATAAAAGTTTGTTTGCCTTTTAAAAAAAAAAGCATAAGAAGACGGAAAAGGTTTCTTTTTCTTTTAGTTTTGGCCTTGGTTGCTTTACTTTCTTAATTTCACCTCTTCAAGTTTAGTATTAATATTAGGGCTTTATCATTGTTTAGGTGGTGGATTATTTCTATAAAAAAAATGTATAACTTTTTAGTTTGATATATGAATCTTTCAATTAAATTTGTTCAAATAGAATCATTGGTGATTTGAGACATTTGGATATGCTTTCGTAATTGCATCAAGTGCTATTAGAGCTTTGGTTTAATTGAATCACATATCACAAGGTTCAAGAAACCACCCAAGGTCCGCCATCTTATACATGAGGATCATGGGAAGGATGAGCATCTTGAAGTTGGCAACTTCTTGACACAAACGAGTTTTGATAGTTACCCTAATGAATGGTGGGTCTCAACAACGGGGGCTCAACGTAATTTGAGCTCAAAAGTTTTAATAAAGTCCATTTTACAAAAAGAAACTTACTACGAAATAAATGTGGTGGGTAATACGGGGTTTGACTGGTTCGTGGCATGATTTTGTGGGTTTGTATCGGGTCCCTTTGGTCGAGAGGGGAGGATTTCTATAGGCCAGATATGAGTCTGTTTGGTGGTTTGGAGGTGATCACGTTAACCCTGATCTTCATCCTTTGGGTTACATGGTGATCTTGGTTGGAATGTCGCGAATATATCTACTCCGGGATGGTGGAATTTCAACAAGAACACATTTGTTGTACCATCTTGAGTAAACCAGTGGTTTACCGATCACATGGTTTTGGTCATATTAGGTTATTCTTTTTGTGTTGAGTTAGAGGATAAGGATGTCTGTTTGTGTTGCATTTGTTGTCATGACTATCAACATTAACAAGGAGCCATCGTCAATGTTTCACACCATGTTAGTTGGCTCGTCTAGTTTAGGCCACTTGATTTGGATTGGATTATTGTTATTAGGCCTGCAATAGACGATGGTGGACTACAAGCTAAGTCGGTCGAGGATCCTCATATGTGTCACACCCTCAAATTCCACTTGCGGGGTTTTGCCGCGAGGCGCGTGACATACCAGGATCCAAGTTAACGGTCACAATAAACAACAACTATATGATATGAAAATAACGTAATAAGACCAACCACGCAGTTTTAAAAGTTCCATAATACCAAAGACATCAGCGGAAGCGAAATAAGTTTACAAAACCAAAGTTCAAAAGTATGTAGTTTAACCAAACAAGGTTCAAAACATGCATGACAAGATGAGACGCAGTGAGACCCCAGTGCGCCTAAACTCACTGTTACCTTAGCGACCTGAGAAAACATGCAATGTTAGTCAATACATACAGTGCCGGTGAGTCACAGAGATAAAGTTTGTAAAAGTTTGTAACGTTTGTAAACCAGACCCAACAATCCTTACATCTATACCTGATGCTAGCTAGACATCGTTACATGATACTATAGTGTCGTGAACCACTGCTAAACGTTAGAATGCCTCAATACCCATTACCCTTCATCACCCGGTGCCGTAATATTTGATAGGACAAATATGCACCCGTGCCGACCTCCAATCGACCCGAGTGGGGCTTGCCGGGCCCAATATATCTATTCACACTTTCCCCGCTATGTATCCACATATTAATGGTTCACTAAATGTTAGGAGGACTTTAATGATGAAGAATGTCACTAAGTATCCATGTGATATAATGTAATATGTTGGTCTAAATGTTCGTAAGTTTGTACCGCATGTTTCTCCCTCATATATGAAAACAGTAAAGAATGGGGTTGTGACACTCACCTTAGTTTGCGTCTTCTATAAAAAGAATCATCAACATAATCAGATAGTCCCAAATACCGGCGATCTATCATAAAAGTTTGTATATGTGTTTTGACTAATAACCCGTAGGTTAGCTAGTCCCTAATTGTCTAGATCATGACTAAGTATGTTTGAAAATGTGTTTGAACGTTGACCCGACACACCAGACAGACCCGACATTCCGTTGGTGACCTATTACACAAATTAATCAAGTACATATAGTTTACACACAAGGTTCAAGCACAAAACACTTAGTTTGCATCAAAAATTGCATTTAAGAAGTCGTAGGGTCGAATCAGTCAAGAACCAGCTTGGTTCGACCTATCTCTGGGTCAAATGAGTTAGAAAGATGTTCATTCGACCTTCATTCAACTGGTTCGACCTACCGAAGGTGCGAACCAGTTTCTCGTTCGACCCAACTGCTGCAAAAACTCATAAAACGCACAAAATCGCATCAAAACAGTCCAAAAACATCACGAAACATCATAAATCACAGAAGTTGATTACTTCTAACCTATATCCATAAAACCCTACCAATTATATCCCGAAATCCATCCGTTTCATAAAGAAATCGCAACTTACCCAAAATAGCAAATTATGGAAATGTCACATCAATGCATGTGATCTTTACCCAAAATTGAAACTTGCCAAATCTACCTTATAAGCATATTATTATGCTTAGATTATCATGTATATGAAAACCCCTAATCATATCATCAACAATATCATCATGAACAAACCCTAGATCTAGCATAAAACCCCCAAAATGGGTAAAACATCATCAATCATCAATTACACCCTATAATAATCATAAATCATCATCTAAAATAGTCATAGATCATTATCCTATCATCTATTCATCATTCAAACATCTAACCATACATAACATCTCATTTAACATCATTAACACATGTATTTTTGTATGAAAACTCATTATAAATGAAAAGGTTTTGTTTAGAAAGGTGTTAGAAATTTTTTTATCCATAAAAACTTCCTTAAATCGGACCTGGACACTTAGAATTTGATAAAAATGAATGAAAAATGAGTAAAAAGGTTTTAGATCAAGAACACGCCTTGAATCTTCTCTTGTTTATGATGTAGAAGGTATTTTTATGTTAGGATCTGAAAAACGAGGTCAAAAACTCCTCCCTACAGGTTTGGGGTTGAGAGAGAGCACTTGGGGGCGGTTAGGGTTTGTTAAATGATGAAAAAGTTGCAAAATATGGTATTTATAGTGTTAGTTGGTTCACACCTTCTTAGGGTCGAATGAACTATCAAGTACTTGGTTCGAACCCCCTTAAGGTCGAACCAGAATGTTGAAATCCAATTCTCAACGGTTTTGTCGTTTTAACCTGTTTTAACACATATTAACACAATCTAACACATTAACATGCAATCCTAACATATGTTAAGCATATCTAATCATATAAACACCATTTAACACATAATTACACATTGCACAACGTATATGGAACAATTCACGCTTATTACTTAATTCAATTCATGTAATTTCACCAACAACGAGACTCAAGACTCGTGTGTGCGTATGATACCCCCAATGATCCTCCGAATCATTGAACCCTGGACAATACGTAATGTAAACCGACTCAACTGACCTAGTTAAGTTCGTTAGATAAATGTTTTTCGCTAAGGTAAACTTATATGTTTGTAAAAGTATTAACCTGAATATATCGGGTGTCACAATATGCATAACTAGAGGACGAGTCTTTTTCAAAATCGAGAGGTAAGATGCACCAACATCCATTGTTTTAGTCATGGCATTGGAGTTTAAAGAGCCACTTGGTTCGGATATCTGCTTGTGCTTGAGAATGGGCTCATGTGGGGAAAACTTTGCGCTCAAGGAAGAAGCAATTTGTGCCGATTGGTACAGATTGAAAATGGCAAATCAAACACAAGAAGAAAAAAATAATAATTTATTTACGTTTATCATTTAGTTTACTATTATCTTATCTGGTATTGATTTAGTTTCTTATCTTTATCTATTTAAGTTTAATATAAATATTAAGGTTTTACATTATTTAAGTAGGTTGATTATTTTGATAAAAAAAAATTGTAAAGCTTTTTAAATTGATATTTGAACTCCCGCTTCATATTTTTTTTTAATATAATCATTAGTATTTTGAGCCATTTGAATTTATTCCGTGATTGCATCAATTCCAAGCCTCCGGCAAACCCTCTGATCAGGGCCTTCAACCTTCGATTAGACTGAGGGGTGTGGTCCCGAAGGTCCCCCACCACCGAAGCATACTCATCATAGAAAGAAAGAGGAGAGAGAGAGGAATGAAGAGAGAGATAGAGAGGAGGGGACGGGGAGAGCGGGAGAAATCTCCCGAGCACACCGAACATGGAGCGGGGAGGGGGGGGGGGGGGGGGTGTTCCCCTTCAGAGAAGGGATCCAGCTCAGCTCCCTGATCTTCTTTCTCAAGCCACACCCCCTAGTCTTAGAGTTCTTGACACTCTCCAAAACAAAATGAAAAAACATATAATAAGGATCACAAATGGAAAAAAGAATTATTGTGAATTCGTGTGATTGAATTGAATTAATATTTTGGAAGCGTGTTCTTACTTCCTTGCTCACTAATGGGCAGTTCATAGTTGACTTCTACAAATGGCAGCGTCTTTAGAATGTTACATATTTTAAGTATTTAAAAATCAAAACAAGTCTACTTGACTTCCAGTATTAAAGTTTTGTGTACGCCCCATGATTCATAATATTTTTTTTTATAAATTGTTATTTTATTAGCTATGTTATTTTATATTCGCAAACTTTCTTAAATAATGATTGTGACCCAGTTACGTATCATGGCACGTTTATTTTTTTTAACGACAAAACGAAGGTATATAAATAAAAAGTTGATAGTTTGGGGGGAAGGGGCACTATGATGAATTGTTTTTCAGTTCACTAACTTTAACTAATCTTGCACTGTCATATCAATTTACTGATTTACTTCACTGAATCACCTTTTTAAAGGCTGCTTCCACTAATTCTTTACAAACAATAAATTATTTTTACACATAATAATAATAATATTAAATATATATTACATATTTAAACACTTAAATTTAAAAATAAATATATATTTTTACACATAATAAATTTAAACACTTACCTATAATTAAAAAAAATAATAACAAAACAATCTCTAAAAGTGTGGCAT
Source organism: Ambrosia trifida (assembly GCA_028751855.1). Taxonomy (NCBI): domain Eukaryota; kingdom Viridiplantae; phylum Streptophyta; class Magnoliopsida; order Asterales; family Asteraceae; genus Ambrosia; species Ambrosia trifida. The sequence continues at coordinate 32,377,331 of CM054123.1, read as the reverse complement.
GTGAAAGGAAAAAACAAAATTGCTTTATTCTCATTGCTTTCGTCTTTTCTCGAGATAAACAATATTATATTTATTATAAAAAGATAAAAGGTGCACGTATTATCACCTTCTTCTCCAGCAAGCTTCAATCCAAATAACCGAAACCAAAAAATTTGCTAGAGCCGCAGGTAACCGACTTATTTTTAACTCGATCAATAAAAAACCGTCTAGAAAATCTTTGAATATTAGTGATTTGACAGGGGAAGAGAGAAAAATCAGGTGTTATGAGCACGGTAACTAAAACCCGAATTTGATTCATGGGACCACTACCTGCATGGGTGGCAGCGGTGTTACCTGCTGGTAGTGGGGTACCCGTGACCAAATCGGTAGGCGCCCCGTCCCCCTTAGAAAAGGCTAACTAAACAACTATTAACTAATTTTTAACTTTTAAATAAAAACTAAGATGGGTGCCATGGCCCCGCGTTGTGGCGGCGACGCCTAAGTTGTTTATAAGTGGCGGCACGTCATGTGATGCGTTAACCGTTAATCATCTGGAAATGTACAATAACTCAATTTTACACCATCGAATGAAAACATTTTATATTTGAGTCGACTGTTTGTATCCAAACATAGTTTACGTCAGAAACGTAGGTAACTCGAATTTTTGATGTCTAACTAAAACGTTTTATATGGATCCAACCCGTTTTCAAACAAAATTTACGTCAAAATTGTAGACCAACCGATATCATACGTAAAAATACGAATGAAAATGTTTTATATTTGACAAAAGTCGTTTAAGAAAAATAACCCTACGTCGAAACGTGAATTTATTATTGTTTACGTTGAAGCATGAATTTATACCATCATGTACAACAAAACGTATACCAGCCGAAAACGTACATAAAAATAAATTTACGTCGAAAAGTGAATTTATACCGATACATACACAATAACAACCACGCGAGAAAACACTTTTTTCGTTTAACGTAAATAATGAAAATACGGGGGGTAAATTTGAAAAGTTGGAACTCAAGGGGTGAAAATAACATTTTATAAAGTTTTTAGAAAGTGTAGGGGCGTAAATATCAATTTCTAAAGTTAAAGGGTTGTTTGTGTATTTTATCAGAAACGTAAGTAACTCAAATTTTTACTATCGAATCAAAACATATTATATTCGACCTGACTCGTTTTCAAGGACATTTAACTCGATTTTATACCGAGACATCTATAAAACTAAAACGTAAGAAAGTAGGTTTTACGGTAAGCTTCAAACTTTACAAACTTGGGGGGGGGGGGGGGGGGGGGATCAAAGTGACATTTGCAAAGCTAATGGATTACTTTTTACATTATAATGAAGTTTGGGGATAGAATGTGTTATATGTCAAGGGTGAGTACTTAAAAAGCATGGTTCGCCAACCATCATATTGTTTTTGGTTATCTTACATTTACAATAGATGTGCACAAATCGATGTTTTTCCAATACCCGATTTCGGATATGGAACCGCTTTTGGGTAGGGTCGGGTCAAGTATCACTTTGAACGGGTATTGAAAGAACCGGTTTCAGTTCCGGTTCCCAGCATAAAAAACATACCGCGGTATACCTGGTTCCGGTTTTTCAATACCCGGTTTCAGATATGGAACTGGTTCTGGATATACCGGGTATTGAAAAAAACCGGGTACACATCGTATTAAAAAAACCGGATATATCATGTACTGAATTCTTTTTATACAATCACGTGAATTTGAAAGTGTAGTAGAATTATATTGAACTTCATTCTAATTACCCAACCATTATAGTTTTAAATTAAACGTTTTTTGAACTAGGAGAAGAAAATTAATTTTGCTAAATACTTAAATAGTTATCGTTTATAATATTTTGTTTAGTAAAAACAAAAGTTAACTTTTTAATTTTTATAAAGCAAAGGTGGGACTCACTCCTATCCCTGTCCATAGACTTTAAAGACGGACTTTATTTCTTTCTCTCTAGTGGGTGGTCTGGTCCATGACTCCAATGGACTAGTGCTGTTTTAGCCTTTTAGGTGCAGAAGGTCTGGTCAATGGTGCTGGAAATTTAAAATAAATTGCTCGGATCACATACACTTTAAGAAAAAATTGTTTAAGCCATTTCCACTTAATAAAAAGATTGTTGGGATTTGGAAAGATACTTTTTTTTGAACGATCAACAAAATTTTTATTTCACCAAGCTAGCGGGGTGCTAGCAAACACCTTACAAACCATTATTCAAAACAAGAAATCAAAACGTTACCACCCTACATTTGAAAGATTGAACCTACACCAATTATGCCAATCTAAAGAAGGTTTGTTCGCCCTCGCCTTAAACCCAAAATAAACTAAAAGTCTTGATATCGCCAAAAACCGTGATGAGGTTTGGTTGTCTTTGGTTGAAAACGGCTTCGTTCCTACATTTCCATATACACCAAATTGTTGTTAACACTATCGCATAAAACGCCTTCCTTTTTTTCTCGGACCCACCAATATGTAAATGTAGTTCAAGAAGATCTCTGAAGTGGAACAAGATCGGCGTCCCCATATTGCACCATTGAGCGACCAAGGACCATAATGCTTGAGAGAATCCGCACGACACGAACAAATGCTCCGTAGTTTCCGCGTAATCACCACATAGTCGGCAAATCTCTGACCCCACATGAATGTTCTTTCTAGCAAGAGCGCATTTTGTAGGGAGCCTATCTAATTCGGCTCTCCACGCAAGCACTAACACTTTTAGCGGCACCCAAGAGTTCCTTTTTACCACGAAATCAGCTTGAGCAAACCTTGACCCATGCAGCCTACACTTCAATTCAGCAACAGAGAAGGCTCCGCTGCTGCCCAGATTCCACTCCCATCTATCAGCTTCTATCCGCAACACAGGAACCTCGAACAGCTCCAAAAAGTAATCCAGTTCAGCCTGTTCTGCGGTGGAAAGCGACGTCCGCAGCCAATCCCAACCCCACCCAGATCCCCCCTGTAAAACTCGATCAGCAACCGTGGCCATCTTATTCCTTTCCAGCGCAAATAGAGCCGGAAAAACAGCAGCTAGCGGCCTATCTGTTAACCAAACATCAAGCCAGAAATAAACGCCCAACCCGTTACCCACCAGCCCGTGTATTGCCCAGCCCACATCCACCCCAATATTTTTTATCAACCCCATAGAAGTATGCACTTGCTTCCAAGGACCGGAAATCGCCAACCTAGTCGGTATCGGATTCCAATCCCTAGAAGAGCTATGTATTGCCCAAACAACATTTCGCCAAAGAGCATTAGAATCAATTTTGAAACGCCACCACCACTTAGCTAACATAGACAAATTCGCATCTTGGAGAGAGCCGAAACCGAGACCACCCAATTCAACCGGGGCACTAACCCTTTGCCACGCGACCCAGTTCATTTTTGCCTTTTCTTCCGAACCACCCCAAAAGAAAATCCTCCTCAACTTCTCAAGTTCATCAATTACCTTCCCGGGAGCTTTAAAAAGAGTGAAATAGTACGTAGGTAACGCATTGAGGACCGATTTAATAAGCGTAACGCGGCCCCCAAAAGATAACGTCTTTGCCTTCCAAATCGATAACTTATTTTTAAACACATCTACCACCGGCTTCCAGTTTTTTATCAAGTTCATGTTCGCCCCCACCTGTAGGCCAAGATATGTGAACGGGAACGATCCGGGCTTACACACTAGAACATCCGCCATACTATGAACCTCACTATTCTCCACCCCTAGACCAAACACGCAACACTTCCGGAGGTTAGCCTTGAGGCCCGACACCAAATAAAAGCATCTAAGTATCCGTTTCAGATTACTTGCATTCTGCGTTGACCATTCACCTAAGAAAATCACATCATCCGCATATAACAAATGTGTTAATTCCAATCCACCCGCCCCACACACCAAACCCCTAAACATCCCCACCTCATTTGCTCTTCGCATAACACCGGAAAGAGCCTCCATAGCAATTAGGAACAAAAAAGGCGAGAGCGGGTCTCCTTGTCTTAGACCGCGCGAACACACAAACTCATGTGTTGGCGACCCATTGACCAAGACCGACGCTCTAGCCGATCTGACGACTGCCATCACCCAACTACACCATTTAGACGGAAAATTCATTTGAACCATAATGGACTCTAAAAAGTCCCAATTCAATGAGTCATAGGCCTTTTCGATATCCACTTTAAAAATCATACCTTGCCTACGCGACTTTTTCATCCAACCAACCACTTCATTAAGCATAAGTGGCCCATCAGTAATATTCCTACCCGCAAGAAAAGCCGTCTGTTCTGGAGAAATGAGTTTCCCAATCACCGTCTTCAATCTCGCAACAAGAACCTTTGACAAAACCTTGTTCAACACTCCCACCAAGCTAATCGGTCTAAAATCCTGAAAACCAATGGGGTTGTTCTTTTTCGGAATAAGAGTGATGAAGGATGAAGCGCATCCTACACCAATATTACCCCCGGAATGAAAGTCATGGAAAAAGCGCACAAAATCCGCTTCGAAACCGGACCAACATCTTTTGAGGAACTTGAAGTTAAAACCATCCGGCCCCGGTGCCTTATCGCCACTGCAATCCCACACCGCATCTTTAATTTAACGTAAAGTCAACGGCAAACACAGTAATTCCGCATCCACGTCCGAGACCTTATTCAAGTGAGGGCATACAATTTTTGGTCTCACCGCCATAGGTTCTCGGAATTTTTCCTCAAAAAAGACAAAGGCATTGTCTTTAATAAAGGTTGGAGTCGTTACCCATTCGCCATCGACCATCAAACCATGAATCCTTTTACTCGAGACATTTGCACTTATCACCCCATGGAAATACTTAGTATTTTCATCCCCATCAATAGCCCATTTGACTCGCGCCTTTTGCTTCAAATCTTGTTGTTTGCGCCTATCAAATTCCATAATAAAGGCCCTAGCATTAGTCCTCAAATCCAATTCGTGTGCCAACAAATCCCTCGTCTCAGCTAATGAATCAAGTCTATTTGCTTCCTCTTTCTTTTGAATATACACCCCCTCGGCTCGGATTCTATCCTCCCTAGTCCACTCTTTAATCCGCTTCTTTAGAAATTTCAACTTGGTGATTATGGCTAAATCCGACAGGCCATCAAAGGAGAAACAACCACATAAGTCAGCCACAAAGTCCAAAAAACCCGGACGTGTTAACCATGAATTAAAGAATCGGAAAGGGATATGCCCGAAATCTGCCGGAGTCACCGAAAGGATAACCGGGCTATGATCCGAAGCAAATCTGGACAGAGCCGTGACTGACGCTTCACCCCACTTAGACATAAACTCATTGCACACAAGATACCTATCCAATTTACTTAACTTCATCCCATTATCCGACATATACGTATACTTAAGACCCCCCATATTATACTCACGTAAATCCGCCCGACTAATAAAATTATTAAAGTAGTCCGCATTTGACGCCACAAACTCCGTGTTCCTTCGTTCATGTGGATACCGAACATCATTAAAGTCCCCCATTAGAACCCACATACCGCCTCGTGTTGCCATAGTAGCCAACAATTCATCCCATACTCTACGCCTTAACCCCGGCTCGTTTGGCGCATATACATTCCCCACATTCAATATATCCCCAGAAGCAACTAAAGAGCCTGATGTAATAAGGAAATAACGATTCATAAAAACAGATGTAACCTGAAAAACTGACGGGTCCCACATACTGATGATTCCCCCAGATCTTCCTTCCGCATAATCTTGGTCTGCACCGAACATAGACCTCCCCCAGATAGAATTCAAATGAAACAAGGTACCTTCCTGAAGTTTGGATTCCTGCACCCCAATAAAATGTGACCCATGACACGTTTTCAAACCTCTGATCCAGGATGTCTTCCTATCATCCCTAACCCCCCTAAGATTGATACTCAGAAAATTCATTGGTCCACCATGACATCACCCTCACCATCAATAAGTTCCTTCACCTGTTCTTCAAACTGACCAAGATCTATACCAATTACTTCCCCAGCTTTCACTGTTAACTGAACCTCAGACAGCGGTTCAACCCTACCAGTTGCATTTGGAACCGGCAGGCCAGAACCATCTATCCCTGACCCATTTTCATTGTTATTTTGGAGGTTTGACATATTATCATTATTCAAATTAAGATCTTGATAGGTAATATTATTATTATCATTATAAAGCCCCCCCATCCCATTCAAAACCGGATCCGGCCCATGACCATGAGCCTGGTCCCCAAACTGAGAAGACAAAGCATTCATTGATGTATTATTATTATTATGGATATTATTACTACAGTTTATAATATTATCATTATGCAAAATCCCATCCCCATTCACCTCTTTTGGAAGAGACACATCCTGTGTGTCCATCACCAAAGTGTCCCCACCAGAGTCAACAGTAGGTGCATACATCTCCACCTTCTTGTCTTTTAGTGCATTCACCTTGTCCAAAAAAGCACTCCTCTGGTGGCCCACATCAGAATTGCGAACCACATTCCCCACATCCTCATGGTTTGGGCTCCTAGTGTGCCTGGGCCTTTTCCTGGATTTCTGATTTAAGCCCAAACCATCCCCTTAGCCCACTGAGAAGTTATCCACTGACATATTAGGATCAAAAGACTTTTGTCTCACACCTGGTCCCACACCCGAACGTGCAGCAGCATTAAATGAATTTCCTTTTTCCCCATGTGACCCTATGTATTCCCCATGCAAATTCTTTCCCCCATGGCCATGCACATTGACCGGAGTCTCTTCGTTTCCGGGTTCCTGCACCGCCTGTTCCACCGAAACTTTAGCCGGAGACAACAACATGTGATCCCCATCCCTAAGTTCGCCCTCCTCTATCTCGTCTTCATTGGCCACCGATCGTTCCGATACCGAAGGTGAACCCGCAACCCTTGACGACAGTGCTTCCACTAATTCAGACATAATGCCATCTTCCAACTCCGTAACCCACACCCGTATTGTAACCCCATTCCAAATCACAACCACTTCTTCATCAATACGTTTACCCAAACTGACGCTTACCCAGACACTTCCATCAGTATTATTAGTAGACAACCACGAATAATCTGATTCCTTGACGACTGTCCGTCCCATACAGTTTCCCAATACCGTTAAAAAAGGAGTTATCCCGTAATTGTAACGGCATTCCACGTATCTTCAAACACACGATTCTTTCGAACTCCAGTAGTTTACCATCCCATAGCACCGCGGTATGAAATAGTGATCCCCACAACTCGTCCTTTCTCCCAACAAACTCAAGAGCGGTTCGTTTGTCCCTAAACACCAACATTAGCTTCAGTCCCCCAATAAGACTCACCGGACTTTCCGTGTACCCGCCGGACCTCATCATATTCTTAACATTTGAAATAGCAGTAACATCCTTAGCTTCGGCGATGACTGTCCTCATAATACAATGATCCGGGTACAAAGCCCCCCTCTCATCCACCACAAAGACTTTAGATGACGACGAAGGAGGCTCCGTATTCCTAGCGGTTACACCCACAGGTGGCATCCAAGTAGTTTTGTTAACTGGTACATACCTCTGAGCCGGCGCAGCAGAATACCCCGGTTGGTCCTTGTTTTGTCCAAACTGCATAGGAGGTTGAACTATTCTCCGGTGAAAGATTTCGGGGTGGTAGAGAAAGATTTATCTAGATGTAATCTCTCCTTGGAGTCAAATATAAAAGGCGTTAGTGGGTTCCGGGTCAAAGCATGTTAATTTGGATTGATAATTTATTTAATATAGGGCCTCTCAAAGATCGATTTAAGGAGTTATTAGGCTCGCTAAAGAAAGTGACGGATAAATTTAAAATGGGTAAAAAACGACGATAATTGGACCAAGTCCAAAGTGAAACAAGTTCTTACGTCGATTTGAATGAGGCTTTTTTGGGGCTAGGGTTTCTATTTTGTTTTGGTGTCTAAATAAACAAAGGAGGGGGGGGGGGGGGAGGGGACGTGTATGATGAACGAAATGTCAATTATGTTTTTTTTTTAAGTTTGGATATTAACTGCAGTTGAAGATGTACTCGAAACACTCTTCTAGTCACACATTAAAACATTAAACTGGGTAGCAAAAACTAGGGTCACGCGGACCCGGATTTTTGGAGTTGCATTCGTGTTCGCAGGTCGTGTGGGCATCGCATTGGTTCAAGAATTTCCTCGAACCAGAACCCAATTTTGCACCCCCCCCCCAAGCGCGCACGGGTAGGTGCCCAAGTATACCGTGACTTACATTTTAATCCTTCCAATTTAGTTTCACCTTATAAACTCATTAACTTTTCATCCCACAACCAATGTGGGACAAATTGACATTCACACATAAACTCCAACAAACCCCCACATGAATGAGAGTTATTCTCAGAAACAACCTCATTCCGATTAAATTTCAACAGTTGAGTTTTGCATACGATAGGTAGGTGTGACCCTTTGAACCTTCGCTCATGAAACGCACTTAGCCTACTAGCTCTGAGTAGACAGCGATGTCTTTGACTCGTTTGCCGTTTGTGTAGACGACAATAAGCTTCACACAAGACTCTCCCTGACAACATCAAATCCTCATAGTTGTGTCTGTTATGGTCATGGACACGTGCCTAGTTCTGCGAGAGCTTTTAGGTATTGTGCCCCAACAATACCCTTCGAAGCGACCCCACTTCTCTCTCACATGGGTGATTCACTAGGACTGGTTACCTCAGTCGAATCATTAAAAGCCATAGGCTTAGCCTCAACCATGTCTCTTTTAGGAATGGACTAGGAAGCTTACCAGATTCCTGTGGCAAACTCCCTTTTTCAAAGCGCGGGGTTTCCAACAACTCTCCCCCCACAATGACCTCACATGTTCATACAATTAGGTTGTCCTATTGAACTCAGATCTTGGGATCTCCAGTCAGCTAAGTTAGGTTTCCTTCGCATGAACTTAATTTTTCAAGGGCTTTAGTCCATTCCCATGGGAGACTTCTTAACTAACTCTCTACTTAAGCCTTTTGTTAGCGGATCCGCAATGTTATCATTTGACTTCACATAGTCAACAGTGATAACTCCTATAGAGATTAGTTGTCATATCGTATTCTGCTTACGTCTTATATACCTGTTGTTACTGATACACATTGTGATATGAGCTCTACCAATTGTCGATTGGCTATCACAGTGTATGCATTAGGCCGATGTCGGCTTCGGCCACCTAGGTATATCCTTAACAAATTGACGTAGCCATTCTTCCTATTCATCTTCTTTATCTAAAGCAATGAGTTTTAATTCCATCGTGGATCTAGCAATAACCGTTTACTTAGATGATTTCCACATTATCGCAACAGCTCCAAGTGTGAACACATAACCACTTGTTGCCTTGGAATCATTCATGTCAAATATCCACTTCGCATCACAGTAACCTTCAATAACTGTTGGATATCTCTTATATTGCAGCCCGTAGTCTCGTATGTATCTTAAGTACCGAAGCACCCGTGTCATGCAATTCCAATGAATCGAACTTGGGTTACTCGTGTATCTACTTAGGTTGCTGCTAAGTCTGATCTGGTATAACTTATCAGATACATTAGGCTGCCAATAATTCTTGAGTACTCTAATTGGTTAAGAGGCTCACCTCAATAATTCTTTACTCGTGTCAATGAGAGTTCTAGCCACATTAAAGTCATTTCCATTGAATTTCTTAAGAATTTTTGTCCACATAATAGGACTGACTTATAACAAGTCCATTCTAGGTTCGTGTGATTTCAGATTTGTACTTCCCAAAATCACATCCGTTCATATCAAACCTTATATTTCCAAATGCAAGTCACCTCCACACTTAAGTGTTATTGGATAACTACCAAATGGGGTGATGAAAGTTTCTTCCTTTCATATGTAGTTTGAAAACCTCTCAAGTACCATTTTTACATCCCTACGGGTTGTTTCTTAAATGGCTCCCCCCCCCCCCACATTGCTTGCACTTTGATTATGTTCAAGTAATATCACTCATGATGACATTAGACACCCATGATAAGATAACGACTATCTATCTTTGTGTTATTGAGGTCATCCCATTATATTACTCAACTCATATTTCTCACATGAGCTGTTTTCTGAGCTATATGAGTTCTCCTCATATTAAGCTAAATAGGATCATAACCAATGAACTATATATTCGGTCCTTTCGATTCATCCTTTTTAATGAATTATAGATTTGTTTTTTCAAAATTCATTCTTATATCGTCACATATGTTTGAATGTTCAAGGTTAATTTATTCTCCTTGGAGCATCTAAATTAATAAGTATTAGTCTAGCATGTTTTAGACTACAAATACTTAGCATATGAACAAAAGATGCCTCATTCTGATTCTTCTCAGCCTTAAGAGATAACGCACTATCTCTTCCTAACATTCATGTCTTTGTTTAGACACAAAATGAGATTTGTTTTACCATTCTAAAACCTTAGTTTTAAGAATGTTTCAAACCATAGTTAATTCCATCCATTAGGATCAAAACTCGTTTGCCTTTAATCTCTAAGGCTTCACCATTTGCTCTTTAGGACTTAAACATAAGTCTTAATATGAGTCACTTTGATGAACATGTTCATCATCAACAAGATGAACCGTATAAAATCACTATATCTTGAAATCAAGTCAATTAGATTGATATTCAACGACATGACATTCACATATGCCTAAGTGATATATATATATATATATATTTGTTGAAACTGTGATACCCCGCAATTTCAGGTTCCTGATTCAACTAAACTCTAGTTAATTGCACTTAGATTCCTTGCATCCTACTTAGCTAAGGTTAGCTAGATAAGTCACACGTGCACGCACGAGATGCATACGTACCTAGGGGTTATCATTTAATAAGCATATGATACCTACGAAACAAATACATGTTGATGTCGCCATCCAACTCTCAAGAGACATCCCTATGTCTTAATCTAAAACAACCTATACTAACTCAAAAAAAAAAAAAAAAAAAAAAAAAAAAAAAAAAAAAAAAAACACCTTCTAGACAACAATACTCATAGTCATATATATATTTATGTGTGTATACACACACCATGGCTACTACTATACATAAACAAAATCACACATGTTTAACTCACAACCTATACATATATATATATATGTGCATATAATCGGCCATATCACAAGAAATTCCAAGACAAGTCTTTTTCATAAGCTATACCTATTAAACTAGGCCTAAGAACACAAACATACTACCTCCTTGGAAATCGGCTAATGTATCATCACCATCAAAGACATACATTGCCTTACCTCACACCTATGTCATCTAAGTTACACCAAATTAGCAACTACCTATCCATTACACTAGCGAACTACCCTTACCTCTTCTTGCTTACACCCCCACGGCCAACAAGAAAGAAACAAGGAAGTAACACTAGCACAAAAGACAAGAAGTGACAACCTATGACTCCATGAACTATCACCATCAAGTACAAACTTATACTTTGTCTTTTCCTCTTCTCATATTGCGGCCGAAAGGGACAAGACACTAGCCCATCATTATCAAACATTCTACTAGAAACAATGTGACAACCTGCACCATTCACTTTTCATAAATGTGCATAATTGGTTTCTCAACTATTTCAAAATTTTCATTTTTAACTCTCGTATTTTAATAGGACCAAAATTCACAATTTAATAAAACTTATAATTTTTATAAGTAAAAGTATGCACGTTTTATACTCACATCTACACCCGAGCACGTATGTTTCAGACCTTGATACTCAAAGCCCTTAATTTTCCGGTCCTAAAACAATTTAGAAATCGAAGGAAACAAGTCTATAACTTAAAATTGATTAAATTAGAAAAAATTATTTTTTTTAGCCCTCGCGGTCCGCTAAGACAGTCTCAGTCAAAGTCCCAGTCAAAGTCTCAGTCAAAGTACCAGTCAAAGTCCCAGTCAAAATCTTAGTCAAAGTCCTAGTCAAAGTCTTAGTTAAATAGTCAATTCATCATAAAACCTTACTTTATGGTGTTGACCAATTTTAATGGCTAATTGAATCCAAAACTAGTATAAAAACCCACCCATGACCCATTACAATTTGCACCTCTAAATCGATCGTTTCAATCCGATTAAACTCTCCCTCATACCTTTTTTCTATAGTCTATTACTTCTACAATTGAAGCTTTGATTATAAGCTCTTGTAATTGGCGAATTAGAAGCTTGATATTCTTTCTCTTTCGGTTTTTATTTCTTCAAATTGGACTAGCTACGTTGTGAGTTTTTCTAATTATTTTTTCATGTTATTTCATTCATATTTGTAGATCAATAGTCCTCTGTTTAATTTGTCAATTATAGTCTCTAAGGATTTCAATTGGATAATCTAGGATTTAGGGTGTTCTAGGTGATTTGGGGATTTTTGATTTAAAAGTTAATCGAACCTTATAAATTCATAACTCACTTATTTCTTATTCAAAAATTATGAAACTTGGTAGAAACATGTTTCGCTATGTTAGAATAATTTTCATGTCATTTTTCCTTTATTTTGATTCAGTTTTATATGATATCTCAATTTTATAGAATAAATTAATTTTTAAGCATATAATTTCATTAAAGACTTTTATATAAAATATCTAGTTTGTAAACTCAAGTATTCATTATCTTTCACATCTTATAAATAATCAATATAATTATTTATATTTAATTTAATAAATATGAATAATTATAGTTTAAGATTATTAAATTTATTCCTTTCATCATGACCCTTATTATTTAACTTGGTTTTATTTGTAATATGAACCTAAGTTAGACTCTCGATTTACCTCATGGATTCGTGTATTGAGATTCTAATAAACTATTTAATTGTTTTGGCGCCTCATCCTTATATTAAACTTAAAACCCCCAAATTTAGACTAGACATCCTAGATGCCTTAGATTAGGAACTCTAGACTCTTTTAAGTTTAGACCCTTATTTTGGATACTTGAAACTTTAGGTTGAGTCTTCGGGATTCGCCTCAAATACATTCACAACGCATAGTGGTTTATACAACTTAGTGAATGTGAGTATATCTTTCCCCATTTTTACTGTTTTACTATTTTGGGGTGACTCATGTACTTACTATCAATATTCTATTTCATCTTACTAAAATAGCAATTCTTATGTGTGTTTGCTTATGTCATTTCGTGTATCTATGACATGTCAAATCATTAACCGTTGCGGCCTGGCATTTCAATGAATAGTACTATGGTATATACCCTTGTGGCTCTGTTGAGAGTCCTCGTCATTGCAATGTATTACATTACTACTAGCGCATACTATATATATCTGCTTTTCCTTTCATAGGGTTGATTTGACCCGGATACCACTTATTACATTTTGCAAAATAACACATGAATTGCTAAACACTTTTCTTACTATATGTATTCAAAACAGGGTATGCTCACCAATACATTTTGTATTGACATATACTATTTCGTACATGTTTCAGGTTATTTATGAGATGACGTTTAAGCTTTTGGAATTTTACTTAGATTTTGGATTCATTGTATTTCAGTTTAGTTGACATTTAGAAACGTTGTATTTCATTTCAATGTAATAAACTATTTAATCAATGTATCAATATTTATACTTTTAGTCCATGAGCTATTGAACAATCGTCACTACGTGACACCTCGATGTTTCCGCCATCGGTTGGGGTGTTACAAACAAGTCCACTAAGTACCAAACATATCATCCAAATGGAAAGACCTATGCTAGACCAAGCCTACAACATTGCATACACTTCCCTTTCTAGTCGATAGTGATGTGTGATCAAGGTGAATATGCACAGCTGGAAAACAAGAATGAAAGAGACCTCACCCACATGACAACTTCCTAATCTTTTGTCCATATCCTACAAGCCATGCACTTAGGGACAAGACACTACTTAACTTACACCATAATAGGCCCTACATAGGACTAACCATAGCCTTGGTACCCTTCCCAAAATATGAAGATCCTCCTTGCTTCCTTGACATCGGCCGAACCCCAAAGACACAAGAGCACAAGTCCCTTTCACCTCATTGTCAACTTCTTATACTAATTAGGTTTGCACTGGCCGAAATACAAAGATCAAGGTGAGGAACTTGCCATGGAAATTCACTATATAAAGAGAGCACTAACCATTCCATTCTTCACACCAACATCTTTCTTTCACTCTCAAAAACCTTTGGGTATTATACTCTTGGAGCCGAAGCCACCAAGGGACGAAGGGAGCAACCACAAGGCTCTCTAGCTCGGATCATCCTAGGTAAGGCACATTGCACCTTTAAGCTCTTTCTTTTCCCGATCTACCCCCTTATTAACCCAACCCTCGGACTTAGAAACACCACAATTTAATCACATGACACTTTATAAGAAAATGGGTTACAAAACAATACTTTTCGGATATAAACCTCATGCGCATTATATTAGTTCTAGTGCTTGTTTTTATGATCTTGTCTTGACACTAACAACAATCGACTTTATTATAATCTTGAGTGATCAAGTTGTAGTTTTGAGCCCAAACATAACTTGGGTCACCATGTAATAAATCGGTTTGCACGAGAACAAACTCACTTGGCTTGAGGTCAAAGCTAAGGCTAACAACATAGTGATCAAAGCTTGAAATTGTTGCAAACTCACAAATATGTTGTGTGGTAGCTCTACAAGGCTTGGTTAAGCTTAAAACAATCAAGTTTGATTCATTAGATAATCGGCTTTATCTTTTATACAATAAAAGCAAATCGGCTACCACAAACTAACGTGTGTTATCAAAGCTAGAACATGTGTTCACACTAACTAGGGTAAAACGATGTTCTAAACCCATGTTAACGTGTCTAACTTTATCACAAGTACAAAACCAAGGTTCACATAACTCAATAACCAAGTCCACAAGCGTCGGGTAGACAAATTGTATGATAAAACTTGTGATTTACCATGCTTTAATAAATCATAGGGCAAGTACTGTTCAGGAAATAGTAGCTACGTAATTCGGCTTCACTAAGTCACGAGCTTCTTTATCAGGTGAGTTTCACTACTCTTTTTCTCAAAAGCACACGTCTCGGAAGGGGACAACTTTCTATACTTTTTCGTAGTCCGGTTTGGGACTACTTTTACACATCCCGGGTTTGGGGTGTGATGTGTGAAAATGTGTATTAAATAAATTCGGGTCATGTTTTAAAAATGGATAAACCCGCTAAACCACACACTAACGGTAAGTGCACCGGTCGCAGTGTAGCAGAGCAAGTAAGTCCGGAATATCGATCCGTGGACACAATGTGGCGACTCTCGGTACTAGACCTCTATCGACTCCTAGTCTAATAAATTAAAGTGACGGTGATTTAATTAACTACTAAAAAATATAAAATTAAAGTAAATAAAATGCAAACAACTAAAACAAAGAAAACGAACAAGTAGAACTGGATGAGATCAAATAATGAGAAAATGGCTACCTAGGTAAGAATCAAAGTGACTGACGTATAGCTCTCGGGATTGGATAAATGGGTTTTGGCTACCGGGATCTTAAGATACACTAAACTAGACCAAACTGGAACGCGAATCACGCTCCAACATGTCGCAATACTGAATCTAGGGAAGTGTGTAAACTCACCGGTCTCGGGTTCGGATCACCTCTCGGTCTCTCCAAACTATGCTAAGGTATCCTAAATCTGAATGTCCTCTCGGCCCCCTCAGAAACAATACATCCGGGATGTGTAAGGGATGCAAGGGATAGTTATTCTAACACAGGATGCTAACAAAACAGGCACGCTAGGGGTGACTCACTCTCGTGCAGACCACGGTCCCGAATACCTACCAAGCTAGACACACTGACACCTAATCTCCTCTCGGTCTCAAAGGTGGTAGAATGCTAAATTACCGAATAATTAATTAACTTGTTTCTAGGGTTTACTACGTCTAGCAACCTCAAAATATATCAAAAACACCAAGTCTAAGATACTAACAAAATCCTAGATCAAAAGATACAAAATCAATTAAACTAGAATTAAGCGAAACAAAAATTAATATTCAGATATTAAGCACACATATACAAAAGAAACCTTATTAGAAAACCTTTACCAAAACATTAACCAAAACATTATATCAATCCAACCCGAAAATTATTATTCAATTGTCACCCATCATCAATACTTAGGTAGCACTAAAAGTTTAGCCACTCATAGTCATGGAAAGCGATGAAAACATAGGTTCAACAAAATAATAAAACATAGTATCAAGTAGTTGAAAAACACAAAGTAATCAAAACTCAAAACTAGTGTTTTAGATAAACAAACCCAAGCCTTCCTCTCCTTGAAAATCCCCTCTCCAAAATCCTTGCTAAGCTGTTGTTCGAATTCTGCTCTTTGATAATATGCTCCGCCGCTGAATATTCTCCTCTTCATCGCTGTCCAACGTTTTTATATTAATATATAGTATGTAGGGTTTTTACTTTTTGTTTGTCACGTGCATTAATGCACGATTTTCTTTTCTTTCTTTTTTTATTTTTTTCAAATGGGTTGTTAATATTATTATTATTATTATTATTATTATTATTATTATTATTATTATTATTATTATTATCTCTAAGCTCGCATCTCGGGTGTTCATGGCTCGATCAAAATTCCTCATTTACGTTCCAACGTCCATGAACACCGGCTCTCAAGTGTTGGTGTCTCGAATCAAATTCTTTCATTTTGAGCTCATTTTCTCCAAATACCTGTAAAATAATAAAATAAATAAATACATATTAAAAATGACACGAAACAAATAAAAACTTGACCAAATAAAATACAAAATACATAGGAAATTAGATGTGTTTTGCAACACATCAGGGTGCTATCATTCACTAGGTGGATCTGCTTTCACTAATTCATGCTTTATGTCCTTGATGAACTAAACCAACTCTATCATTGAAGTCCTTCTAAATACCGAATGAGTTGCCGGATGGCAAGCGGGTTACTAGTTGATAGCGCTATTAGGTCTCACAAACCTCACATCATGTGCTGGAGAGCATGGGTGTGAACTATGACTCAACATATTATCATTGTTGATAGACAATGATGCAAGGCACTTTTCTCACTATTGTGGAATCTCGTTGTTTAGCAGTTCGGTATTACCGGTTTTAGTTATCATGAGTGGGCTAGCTACCCCTGGCATGTGAATTGGCATTTACTCGTCAAAACATGGTCTGGAGGACCTACGTATTTACCAAACCTTGTGAACTCACCAACTTTATGTTGACCCACGATTATTATACCTTTTTGCATGACACTAGTTCGAAGCACGAGTAGGGCATGCATCATATAGCATCATGGGGATATGAATAACTATTTATTTTCGAGTGTTAAATTATCTAATATGAATTCAAACGTATTGTCTTGCTCTGATTATTTGAATAACTATAATCTTTAAAATTCGCTTCCGCAACTATTGAAATATTTGAATATCTATGAAACTTGTTTTACAATAACGAACTAAATGGTTTGGGCATTTAGAGTCGTTCATGTGACTTATGGCTATGGAGATCCTGGAACGTCACACGCCTCGCGGTATAAACCCCGCAGTGGGAATTTGAGGGTGTGACAGAAACCATTTATTGGGAGACTCTCCCAAAATATATTACAAATCCTCCGTATAGTTCAACCAACATTGATGGTTTGTAGAGATTCTCCACGTCCATCACTATTATAAGTTTTTTATAATAAATCTCGCAAAATTTATCAAAGACTTATGAATAATAACATATATTTCTATCATATGTTATAGGCATCGAAATCACATTTGTGCATTTCTATGTAAATAATCTCAACATTAGATGACATATCTCGTTTTCGTGTATTTAACCTCAATACACTTGCCACGTTGGTCATGATTCTCTCATGATGTGGTTGTACATTTGATGTATGATTTATGACTAATCACATAGGTCATAATCACAACTCGCTCATTGTATTTATGCAAATCGCTTCTTGCATATATATATCCTTATTAAATTCATCGTCCAGAAAACCATATCGTCTTACAGGGTCAGGATCCTGTACAAAGTGTTATATTTGTGAGAAGTGTGAGAAGGTGTTATAGCCATTAAATCATCTTAATCAATGGTTTAGATTTAATGAGTGACATTTTTGTAAATAGTGTTTGATTATTACTAATTAAAAACAATTCAAAAGGGCAGTATAGTCAATTTCTTATGACATTTAAAGAGCCGGAGGAGATATTGTATGACCCTAACCCGTAATCACGCGATCAACGCCCAAATCATACGGGTTTTGACCTTACTTAAACCACTCCCGATTAAAACCTTGAAATTTGTTATAAGTTAACCCATTAAGATCAAATACATGTTTGATTCACACAATTTTTTTTTTACATTTTAATAGTTAAAACATATTTTACGATGTTGCGTGTTAACGGGAGTTCCTTAGATTCTAGTGCGGAAGCTTGAATGAGTGATCGGGTGTGTTCGGCCCTTATCGCGACTTGATCCTTGCTCCGGGACTTCCATCACATGTTTACCTAGAACCATTACACAAAGAATGGTTAGTGAGTGGTCAAATGAAACATTTAAACTAGTACGATAGTCGTTACACGTCGAAACGGAACGAACCAGGCCAAACGGCCCTTTTTCATGAGAACAAACGGCTGCAACTTATGCGCAGCCGCTGTTTGGATCGCTTTTACCCCTTCTAAAACCCAAAATCCGACTTCAACTTTCAAATGAGAATTGTTCTACGCTCCGAGAGCTTTCCAGGCATATAAAGAACACCTACTAACGATTTTTCTACGATTTTATATGGAATTTTAAAGATCGCGCTGACATGCAAGTCTTTGTGCGCGGCCGGTCGGTCTAAGTGCGCGGCCGCGCACAGCTTCTGATCATTTTTTGATGATTTTTAAGCATGGGAATCATGTCGCAACCGCATTTGATGATTCCCGAAGCCTAAACTTGCCGACTTAATAAACCTTTGTTTGACGGAAATCATTGCCCGGTTTATGTCGCCATGATCCGGTTCTTAGTTTTGAATGTTTATGGCGACTTTTACACAAATCGACCCATTTAGACATTGAACTTAAGCAAAACACCATTCGACCACGCGCAATGCGTATAGTTTATGTTGTCAAGTCATTAGACACTTGATCAACTAGAGTGTTTGTCCGATTTGTTCATTATGACTTTGTTATTAGATTTATCCTTTAGTGAATCTTTATAAATTCCCAAAATACCCCTCCTAGCCAAATCTTTCGATTTAGCCATTCATGGAGACTCTTCTTGATTCAAACCCATTGTTTTGGACTCAATGGCTTGTTTAAAAACTTCTAAGTCCGTACGGACTTAGATTTTCAACATTTCTCAAGATTGTTCTAATGTGGTCGATTCTAAGCGCCTTAGCGCGCATTAGACATAGTTATGGGATTAACTTACCTACTTGGCACCCTCACTTCATGTGAAGCTTTAGCACCCATATTGCTTCGCCCGAAGGCGTTTATTTAACTACGGACTTACCCGGTAGTGTTGACCCATTCTCATGCCTATCAAACCATCCATATGAATCCTTGACATCAAGTGTTCTTTTTTTTTTTTCCTTCAATTTAGTAACCTATGTAAACATCTCATTTCACACACATTAATAGCCCGGGATCCAAATGGCAATCCACCACCAATCGGCCCGTCAACATTATAACGTCTAAATGCTTAGCATAGGAGCATTATGTACCGAGTTCAATTGATGCTCACAACATCATTTGACCCGTTTAACTATTTATTCATACAATCTTCAATCTTCAAGTTTTATTCATGAGTTTTAATGAAAATAACATTTTAACTCATTAGACCCATTTACAAAGATTTTTCCATTATCTAGTTAGGCGTCCCAACCGGACTTACCAATTTTATTTATTTAGGCGATTTTAGCCCATTACAAGCTAGTAACCCATTCTTTACAATCGATATAAGAATTCATGATTCAAGAATGTTTACAAGATCTTCTAGTTTCTAAGAGGCTTATTTAAGATAAGTCACTTACCTTGTCCTCATGTATGCCTTCCATGACCCGCTTAGCTCATTTGATTCGGTTTGTTCCAAGCCTCCACCTAGCTTGACAAGATCACTTCACTATACTCAAGATTAATTCAAGTTAGTCATCATATCAATTAATTAACTTGTGTCATGAGTTTTCACACACCCAATTCATTATACTTGTGTTTAGGTTAGTTTGACTTCTAGAAGTCAAACTACCATTTTTCATGTTCATATGCACTAATCATTAGGCAATAGTCCTAATTATGAACCATCCCTTTTTATTTATCATATCGACTCATTAAGTTTAGTGCACATTTCATCTTTCTAATCATCATTAGACACTCCTATTTTATCAATTACTTTCATTCCTCACATAACATTTTAGTTTGTAAGGCTTTTTCACATATCTTCACATATTTATATCAACTAAGCATTTCATCAAACACCTAGTGTGCGTACTATGTTTTTCATGATTTGTTCCACTTACTAGACATTTAGCAAGTACCAAATTCATGAACTCATCATCAAAAATCATTCTAGCCATTATGTTAAGCTACTTTCAATTTCAACTAACACACATGACTCATGTAATACATATAGAATGCAATTCTTATACATTCCATGCCTTAGACATAGAGTTTCCACTATTTTAGTAACAATAAAGTTACTAATTAAAACTAAAATCACCATCTTTGCATACAAGCAAGTATCTAGCCATTTAACTCATTCCTAAACCATTAAGAATGATCAATATCACTAATAATCAACAATATCACGGATTTAACATGTTTTGTTTAAACCCACGAGTGGGTTTTCGAAACTTATATAAATTATGGATTAGGGTTCTTACCAAAGCTGCAAAACATGTAGAAAACCCTTAATTTGCAACCCATCAAGTCTACCCTCAAAACCCCTTGAATCTTTTCTTCAATTTGGTGTGATTAGGGCTTGTTTGAAGCAATAATGCCCTCTTTGAGGGCTGAATTCGTTTTCCCCAAATGGGGTGTGTTTGGACCTTTTGTTTTGTGTTATATTTACACCACAAGTCCCTCAAGTTTACCCCAAAGCCTTTTATTATCAAAAACTTAACTATGCAAGCTTGTTTCTAGTGTTATTTCCCCATTATAAAGATAATAACACTCACTAGGTTATTTTCATATTAGAACATAACCCGCATTCCCATCATCTAAGCTCCGTATTAATATTTTGTTAATCACGCCTAATGGCGTAGTTAGGCGAACGAATGGTTTTGGGGTGTTACAGATATGTTTTGAGAAACCACTTTATTTTCCTTGATTCTCGCTCCCTCTTTCCAAAAAAACAACCGGACGAATTTTATGCAAGAAATCTCTCATTTATGGAGGATCAACAACGATTTGGGATAATCTACAAACGTGAGTGTTTTTTTTTTTCAAAACCACATTTTCTTTCAGTAAGGTTTAATTTATAGTATCAATGTGTTTTATCTTCAAAACTTATGTACATCACTAAAACACCATGTATAGCAAAATCATATTTTCTTTCAGTAAGGTTTCTATTACAGTATCAATGTGTTTTATCTTCTAAGCTTTCGTTGGAAGGTTTGTATTACAGTATCAATGTGTTTTATATTCAAAGCTTACGACTGGAAGGTTTGTATTATAGTATCAATGTATTTTATCTTCAAAACTTATGTACATCAGTAAAACACCATGTATAGCAAAAACCACATTTTCTTTCAGTAAAACACCATAGAACGTAGCTTAATTAACAAAATAATCGCAATATGTGTTTCAATAAAACACCAATTTGCATAAAAAAACCATATTTTGCATCAGTAAACCTCCTTATAAAAATAACACAAAAGGTGTGTTATACCTTCAAACCTTATGGTATACCAGTAAAACACCATGTGCTCATATCAGTAAAACACAACAATCTGAATGTTGTTTTGATCGATGATAATTCAGTAAATGAATGATGAATGTGCTGAATGTTTTATAAATACTCCATAAATATCCGTTCAATTTGAAACAAAAATCCCTAAGAATGCTCATAATTAATCACGTAATTAATTAGCAATTATCTCCTAAAAATAACATTAGCAATGCAAATTACATTGATACCCTTCTAGATAATAAAATAGGCTGCCATGTGTCACACTAGTATTGGTTCTCACACTTCTCACAAATAATAGGTTTTGTACATGATCCTAAACCTCGTCTTACATATCCTCTTCATATATATATATATATATATATATATATATATATATATATTAATCCACTTGATTATTTAAAAAAAATAATTGATAATCCAAAATAAATATAATATATTACAAATATATTTAAACGGATTCATAAAAGGATATATAAACATCAAATCTCAAAGTGTTATTCTCTTTAACACTTTATCGTTCGACGAAATAATAGCAATTATATCGTCTCGTGCCATGTTTCGAGGTACTCTTTCAATACAATGTTCAAAACAACAAAGTTGTTTATAATTAACTACTCACGAGTAGTCGAACAAGTAAATATGTCCAAAACAACATCAAGTTGTTTTACACTAAATAGTCTCTCAAGACTATTATATGGTTCATGACATCATACTTCTCATACAAGCATCAAACCATATATAGTTTGCAAAAGACATGTTTTATTCCTTCAAAACATTTCTCCTTTTACAAGTGTTTTTTAACCATAAACTATACAAATTTATGTTTTGATTACAAATCAAAACCATAAACTCTAATATAGTTTTGTTCTTCTAAACCATTTCTAACTCACTTGTTATAATATATGGTTTTCATGATTAATTGCTTCTAATTCGCTCATTAGAAAACTATACGTGTACCATATAAACATATACGGTTTCAAAAATTACCATTTCTAACATACTTGTTAGAATACAAACGATTACACGTTTCATCATATAGAGTTTTGGTTATATTAAGTAAACCTTTTTCTAACACACTCATTAGAAATAAACGATTACCCTAAATCGTTTTAAAGGCCATTGGTTTATATTCTCAACTGTTTCTAACCTGCTTGTTAGAAATACATGATTATGACAATCGTTTTAGAACTTATTGGTTTATATATAAAATAAACCGTTTCTAACACGCTCGTTAGAAAATTAAACCATCTACATAAACGGTATTAACTTTGGATTTTCTAAAATACACCCGTTTCAAACTCCCTCATTAGAAACCGTCAAATTTTAACCAAATTGGTTCAATGTTGATTATTTTCCAAAATAATCATTTTAACACGTTTGTGTATTTTGTACAATAATCTTTTCTAACACATTCGTTAGAAAATATAAACATCTTATTTGTCATTACAAAATCCTCAATTTCTAACACGCTCGTTAGATATATCAACATATAAGTTTAAAAATTAAACTTACGATTTTTTAAATAATTATTTCTAATACACTTATTAGAAATATTTCATGACACGTTATTCTTTCAATGCCATCGATTCTAACACGCTTGTTAAGAAATACATGTTTCAAAACCTTACATTTCGAAACCTTTTATTTTCCAATACGCTCACTAGAAAGAAAACTTTAGCTGTATAAACATGTTAATACTTATTAAAAATACATGAACCCGAAAGTTACGCGGACCCGGATTTTTAGAGCCGCATTCATGTCCACAGGCCGTGCGAACGTCGCGTTGAATACGCTCACTAGAAAGAAAACTTTAGCTGTATACACATGTTAATACTTATTAAAAATACATGAACCCAAAAGTTACGCGGACCCGGATTTTAGGAGCCGCATTCGTGTCCGTAGGTCATGCGGACGTCGCGTTGGTTCAAGAATTTCCTCGACCCAGAACCCAATTTTGGGGCCCCCCTGCGCACGCGGGTAGGTGCCCAAGTATAATGTGACTTCACATTTTAATCCTTCCAATTTAGTTTCACCTTATAAACTCATCAACTTTTCATCCCACAACCAATGTGGGACAAACTCACATTCACCCACATAAACTCCAACAAAGTTTTTAATTTTGTATGTGTTTAATATAATACTTTAATAAAATCTATTTTTTAGTTAGATTAATTTAGATTTAAAAATTTACTATCTTATTATAGTTTCAAATTTGAGTAGTAGCTAATAACAAAGAAGTTTAATTGAAAAAAAAAATTGAAAACAAATGAAATGAACCACTTATCCCCCCCCCCCCCCCCAACCCTCAACAATCGCATAAGGGCATAAGGGGTACTCCAGTGAATATGTTTTCACTTCATTGATTTCTACCAATTCTGCACTGCCACATCACTTCACTGAAACACTTTTTTGTAGGCAGCACTCCACTGATTCTTTACCCAACTATCAATTATTTTCACACATAATAATAATAATAATAATAATAATAATAATAATAATAATAATAATAATGGTACATATAAGAAAAAAAGTCATAACTAAAGAGAGTTAAGTCTCGTTAACAAGATAATAATAATAATAATAATAATAATAATAATAATAATAATAATAAAAATAAAAGTAGAGATCTTCGAACTAGCATCAGCACAAGCATTTTGGAGAAGAGATCTTGGAGCTAAACATTAGGTTTTGAAGCACTAGTTTAGCTTGGTTTAGATTTTGGAAATTTATAAGTAAATGTGAGTTTGGTTTGTCCCACATTAGCATGGAGATAAAAAATGGATGAGTTTATAAGGTGAAACCAAATGGAAGAGATTAAATTCTTTGTGTTACATTATACTCTGGCACCTACCCGCGCGCGCAGGGGGGTGCAAAAAATGGGTTCTGGTTCGGGAAAAATTCTTCAACCAACGTGACGCCCGCATCTGCGGACATGAATGCAGCTTGAGAAAACCCGGGTACGCGTGACGTTGGTTTTTGCTGCTGCTTCCCATTTAATTTTAAGGGATAATTTTTTTTATTTTAATTATGGTGTAAATGATAAAAAATAATAAATTGTGTGAAAGTTTGTGCCCACAATCCGTGAACCAGCACGGTAACTACAACAGAATTTGGTTCACGGGACCCCTACCAGCGTGGGTGGCGGCAGTGTTACCGTGCTGGTACTGAGGTACCCGTGATCAATTCTGGTAGCGCCCCGTCCCGCTAACATATATGCCTACATGTACTTGAGATGAAGAAACGATGATACATTCTTTTTTGACAAGGTTATGGAATTTTTAAGTAAGGAACTAGAAGATGCTATTTACATAAATGACATAGCCTGATGGTTTGGTGTCAAGTAAATGTATTTCTAACAATTTAATAATATTGTAAGATGTGCTCCTTTTTGTCTTCTTAGTAAAATAAAACAAAGTTGATGGAGCAATAATATATATATATATATATATATATATATATATATATATATATATAGTGGAAGGATAGGGAGAAAACCCTCCAAAATGAAAAAACTCTAGAAAACCCTCAAAAAAACCTACTTCCCGAGCTTTTTTTTTTTTTTTTTTAAATTAGGGCATGTAATATACATGTTTTTGAGTGTTTTGAGCCAAAAAAATCAAAAAAGCGCCGAAGGGTTTTTTTTAAAAAAAAATAATAAGTTTTGCATCATAACATATGTTACCAGTGCAAAAATAAGCTAACATGTGTTATGATGCAAAACTTATTTTTTTTTTATAAAAAAAAAAACCCTTCGGCGCTTTTTTGATTTTTTTGGCTCAAAACACTTAAAAACATGTATATTACATGCCCTAATTTTTTTAAAAAAAAAAAAGCTCGGGAAGTAGGTTTTTTTGAGGGTTTTCTAGAGTTTTCTCATTATTTAGGGTTTTCTGTGGATCCATCCCCTGTATATATATATATAAAAGAGAAAGCAACAATAAAAAGGATCTAATAGCTGTGCTAGCACTTAATCAATAGATTAATGACCATTTTTCTTTATTCTTCCGAGATTTATACAAAAATATTGGAATTTTTATGCCATTAAAATTTAAAGAAATGTAATTTATACAAATCTATTTATATACCATGAGGTATAAATCATTTATCTAGAATATAGTATAGTAACAATGATATACAAATTTTGGTGGTGCAAAGTTTTTTTTTTTATTTTGTTTGTGTTTGAATTCAAGATTTCAAGATATGTAAATTAGTTATTGGTTCAACCAAAATCAACAGCTTGAAAATGGACTATAGCTTAAAGATATGTGTTTGAAACCAAAATTTCATTTACATCCTGGATGGGCCCTGTAGCCTAAAGATACATTTAAGTTCAACAAGAAAACCAGGGATAGCCCAAAATCTCAAAAGGCTTAAAGCCCAAGATATTTTCATTTGGGAAGATAGAAACTAATATAACAAGCCCAACATGATTATGTAAATTGTACAGAGTAACAGAGATGCACAGGGTATTGAACTGGAACCGGAACCGGAACCGGACCCGGCTAAGGTTTAATCGGGCACAAATGAAATTGGTTAGGAACTAGACCGGGTTCAAGATGTATAGATGGGTACCCAATATAGCCGGTTAGGGTCGGTTCGAGTACGATTCCTACTCGAAAACCGGGTATAACCGGGTATTCTTTAAACAAAAAGGTTTTTCGACCGCTGGAACCGATTTCTAATGGTAATATAGTTGTTTGAAATTGTTTTTTTATACCCATTTAAACCTCCCAATCGGGTATAAATAGGTATTGAAGGTTTAGGTTTGATTACACCACTTCTTTAACTCTAAAACGTAAAACCGCCCAAACCTCTCAACATACAAGTATCAAAACCGATTGAAAACAATAAAGTTGTTTTGGTACACTAAACCAAAATAAACCCCGAGATTTGTAGACTCGTCACTCATCTCCACTAAATCCCAAATGCACCAACGGATGATGTTGATTTGGATGCCGTAACGAGTGTAGAAGAAATTGTAGAATCTAGAAAGTGTAGAATGAGAGTAAACCAAGTGTATTTTTTTGTGTTATTTTGTTTGTTTATGCGTTTTCAAGTTAGGCAATCAACCAAGACATCCCACAACTATTTATACTATTTTTTTTTTTTTTTTTTTTTGGGAGGGGGGGGGGGGGGTTCAAGAATTGGTTCTGATGGTCAAAAAAATTGTAAAAATGACTAAAGAGCTGTTACTAACGGATGGAATCGATTCTAGCGATTTTTGAAACTAGGTAGGGTCCGGTGTTGGGTCAAGTAGGAACTGATTTTTGAAACTATATAAAGAAGTGGGTATAAATGCCACTAGGGGTGTATATGATGCGCAGTAGCTTGAGAGCTACTCGGGATCAGATCAATAAAAAGCTCGAACGGACCGAGCCTTAATGAGCTCGAGCTCGAGCTTTACATGCAAAGCTCGTATAGGCTTACGAGCCTCAACGAGCCCTAACAAACTTCATATTATTTTTTCTATGTATTAAATCTGTCCATTTGAACAGATTTAATTTTAACTAATAACAATGGTGAGTCAAGCTTTGGTTTGTTTAAGCTATAAAGCGTGCTCGAGCTGAGCTTTTAGCTCATTTTTAAATTGTTCTCAAACTATCTCAAGCTGAGCCGAGCCAAGCCGAACTCAAGTTCCTGGGTATTACTTTTGATCCGAGCATGATCTCATAATAGTAGGCTCGAAACAAGCCGAGCTCGAGCTTCATAAAAGCATGACGAGCCAAGCCCAAACCTAGTCGGGCTTCGGCTCACCTCGCCTCGACTCATTTACACCCCTAGATGCCACCGGGTAGGGCCCCCATGTCGAGTCCGCATGATCGGGTTCGGTACCAGTACCGAGTCTAAAATTGTAAAATGAGAGGACCAGTTATGTGTTAAAAAAAGCCCGGTGTGGAAATGGTGTTAAAAAACGGTTTGGATTTCAAACAGGCTCGTAAGTCGATAGATACCATGTGCAAAACCGATATGAACCAAATTCTTTCTAACTCGATCCAACCACCAGTTTGGATATAGGTTCGAGATCACGTCACTACAGCCGGTTTGGACCCGAACCGGTTTGGAAAATGGGTTTAAAAAAACAATTAAACGGTTTTGACAGCTGGGCCTGAAAAAGGGGTTGAGAACCGGTTTGGCCCGAACAAATTAAAAAATATATTAAAAAAGGGGGTTGAGTACCGGTTTGGCCCGAACAAATTTTAATTCAACCCAAACCGATTTGTATAGGGTTCAAATATTTTTATCTATAACCTGTTTTATGACCTCATCTAATTTTGACTCGAACCGATTTTAACCAAAGTGATTTTTTTTTTTAAGACCCTAACCAGTTTTGGAAAAAAAAACCCCGAAATGTACACATCTATGACCATTATAAGTTTATGAGTGCATGAAAAAAAAACAATAAATAATCACACAAAATATTTAACTCTATACAAAATACCATTTTACATACTTACAAATTACACTTGAAGTGATCAAGAATAGGGTCCTTCCCTTTCTTAATACTCCAAAACAAATTCAAAATACTAAAAAAAAAAAAAAAACAAAAAGAAAAATAAATCCTACACCTAACTCCTAAAAGAAACAAACACAAGAGTTCACCATCCACCTTTTCCCCTCAAAAGGTAGAGATGAATTTGCACCAACCCACAAGAAAAAAATGGGCCTATAAAATAAAATAAAATAATAATTTCCCCAAAACAATACTACATGATTAAATAAACTCAAAAAAGAAGAAGAGTTTAGTAGCTTAGCCTTCCAAATATGAGCACTTCATAAGCCAAGTCTCCCCTTTATAACCTGTTTTATGACCCCTATAAAATGACCATAAAAATGATGTTACAAAAGTTAACCTAAGAGAGTACATTGATAATTCCCATCTCATGCTTGTAGGTGACAAACAAGTATAGTTATGGGATTAGTCATAATATAAGCTTGGCTCGTTTACACCCTTAAAAAGTGGTAACACGCGTATAAGATGGAAATTTTCAATCCCGCGATTAGTTTGACGTAATAATAAATTTTTACTATTTACCGTTAGGAGTCTTGAAGATGATTGATCATACTAGAGTCCCATCGGTGAAACTTTTTTCTCGTAGATCCACATTTCTAAGGTCGCGTAAATGTTGTAAGATTTCTTGAAGAAGTTCCATTCCTTTGTCGCCTTTCTTTAATGATCCAATGCAGTGTTTTAAGAACTCTCTATCGGCTTCAAGAGCTTGTAACCTTACGTAAAGTTGATCGACTTCCTCTTCAATGTCGATTCGCTTCTTTTGCAACTCAAATCTCGTGACCGCAACGTCTTCCACCTTGTCCGGATGGAATCCATTTTCGTGCCCGTTTGAGGTGATCACGCCCTCATCGCTCTCGGTTTCGAGTGCATCGAAAAGGGGAAGGAGTCTCTTTCCCGTTGAACCAATATTTCTTCGGTCTTGATAACGCGTCTCAAGAGGTTCCTTTGGGAACCCGTTCGCCATACCGTTGACTTGTTGACCATCGTAATCGTGACTCCCGTTTAAGTGTTTTCCATTCTCTTCAAAGTAATCTTCTATTTGCCTAATGTTCGAAAAGTGTCGATCTTCTTCATCACTCAAAGTGAAAAGCTTCTCCTCTAAAACCTTAAGTTGTTCAAGAATCGACAACCTTTCATCCTCGAAGTCCATAAACGACGAGTCAAGGTTCATTATGGCGTCCACAGGCGTATTGTGATTCCGGCTTTCTTGATTCCCATTACCGATTCCCTCTTCTTTCGGCTCGTGACTTAGATCGACCCACATTCCATCCCCATCCTCGGAATGGCTACACGAAGCCGAACAAGTCCCACTCTTCGTACTCGTCGTCAAAAACCTCATCCTCTCCTTTGTTTCATAATCCAACACTTTCTTTCTATACAACTCCAACTCCTTCTCTTTCTTCACCATAAGCTCATTCAAAAGCTGCAAAGCTTCTTGATCATATTCCGATTGTTCTTCCATCATTCGTTGATAATGCAACGCCTCCATTTGCATTGCAGCCTTCTCTTCTTGAAGACGGTTTATCATAGCCATTGTCTCGCTTGCAGCCACTGCAGACGCGCTTCTCTCTTCTTCTAACTCGCTATACAACTCTTGTAACGCCTTCCTCTCAGCTCTCAAAGCCGATTTAAGCTTCTCGGTTGTGTTAATCGGATCTACACCTTCCATTTCACTTCCATCAAAAGACTCATCTGCCATTGAATCCTTTCTTTCAATCACCATCAATGTTTCCTCTATTTTTTCGTCTTCTCGAGCGTCTTGGAAACCTGTTACATAAAAATAAAACAAAAAATGAAACAACTTGGTCTCATTTTGTTGAAATATAACATTGATAGGTAACAAAAACAGCATTTGATCATATGAAAAGGTTACCAGATTCAAGATTAAAGTCCAAATCATGAGAACTTGATGAAGGTTCTTCTTCATGTGATAAAGTATACAAATTGAAATTATTTTGAGCTTTTATCTCATCACATGAATCCAAAACTGGAATCTCTGTCCCAATTGAAATCTCTGCTTCTTCATGATCTGCATAATTCATTACTTAAACATTAAATGTATAAAAACAAGGCATATTGGATTTAAATAATCCAAACCATAACACATTAGCCGATAATAATCCATACTGACAATGTGACAGACCAATTAAGATGTAACTAAACTATATTCGTCCGATAACTTTCATTTATGTCGTTTCAACAAAATTTACAATGTTCTAACTTAGATAAAAAAAAAAAAAAATCGTCAATAACGCCGCTATTGACAATTAGGTTGTCCGTTGTGGACATGCGAACAGGCCGGCGCGAGCCATTCGCGAGCCACGTGGCTCGCGAACACCACAACAGCCCCACACTAAGGCCCGCGCGAGCACAAGCGACCACGGTCACGGTGCTATTGTGTTGGATTTTGAGTGGGACGCGAACGATGGTCTGGAGCGAGCCACAACACCCCAGGCGAGCAATTGCCAGAGCGATGGTTTGGAGGTGGTTGTGCCCACTCGCTCGCGCACCACAACACACAGTCTTAGCAGCAAATGGGTCATATCCAATTTGCCTAAAATATTTATACTAAATTATTAAAAGTTTATACCTGATTCACTCCCCTCTATTTCTTCAACATCTTTGCTATCAGATGGATCTTGAACTGGTTCCAAAATCACAGGCTTTTCGACCGTAAAATCACATGAATTCACATGAAAAACCAGAGAATTTTCGGTCTCTTCAAATTCCATCGAATCCAGCTCAACAAATTTAGACAATTCATCTCTTTTTTCATCTGCATCCTGAAGAACAGAATACTTTTCTTCCTTCTCCTGCAACAACTCTTCTGTAACTATTTCGGTTTTCGCTTCTAACACATCCTGAGCTTTCTGAAAATCCCCAAATTCTTGTTCTTCATCAACCGATTCAATCGAAACCAACTGATTCCCACTATAATCCAACAAAAACTCTAGATCTTCTCCCTCTGTTTCTTTCTCATTGAATTTAATCAAATCCTCTGTTTCCTCTGTTTTCTCTGTTTCTTTCACATGAAATTTAACTTCATTTACATCTTCAAGATCATCTTTTTCGCCCGATCCAATTACATCTACAACCGAATTCAAATCTTTCCCAAACTTTAACAATTCCCATGAAGAATCAATCACAAAACAAGAACTTTTATTATTATTATTATCATTATCATTATCATTATTATTATTATTAATATCAAGATCAACTCCTTTTCTTATAAACTCAATCCCACAACAAGAACACTTCAAACCCACCTCACAAACATCATCTTTTTCAACAAATTCAATCTTTTTATCAATCTTTTCACCCCAAAACACAAAAAGATTAGATTTTTCACTAACCCCAGATGAGCAATTGTAACACATATCATGTACCTCTGCTAATCTTTCATGGTGTGAACAGAATCCCAGGTCAGAGACTTCTTTACAGTGATGGGTGCAGAGAAGATTTTTGTAAGAAGTGTTGTTTTGGGGGTCAAGGATATGATCAAGACGTGTGCAGAATAAACAGGGGAATTGAAGGCCAAAGAATTGGGCGAATTTGTTGATGAAATAAGAGAAGGTTGAGTTGAGAAGGAGGAGGATTATTAAGGTCCATTCTAAGAGAGTGTAGATTAGAATAAGTGTGATTTTGTTTGTGTGTTTATTCACCATTGATGCGAATTTGTTGGCTGCCATGGTGATTGATGCTCTGTTTTTTTGGTGTGTGCATTTAGAGAGAGAGAGAGAGAGAGAGAGAGAGATTGAGGTTTAAGCAAGCTTTATGAATGGGAAATAGGATAGATTATTGTTAATATACTTAATTAATAGTTCTTAACTATTTAGACCCGGATAACAACTAGACTCACCTTGTTTGAATTCGAGCCAATATGAGTTTTATCCGGTTGATAGGGTTACCTTGGAGACTTATTCCTGCTTGGGCTCTAGGTGTGTCTGTTGACGTATTAAGATACGGTTCTCGTGAAACGCCAAGCCTCATACTGACTAGATGTGGTGGGCCTATGATTAGCAGGTGTGACCAATTGATCCATAAAAAGACGAAGAAGGTCACTGTTAAAAAAAATAGTTCTTAAATATTTATAATATAATTATTTTTATGATATGATAATAAAATAATAATAACTAAGTAATTAGGCTAACAAATCAAGGGGGATTGTTGGATTGTTCTTTATTATTTGTTTTTGTTTTTATATTTTAATAAAATGTTATGTTTCGGTAAAAGGGCGGAAAAGGAAATATATGTCTTTGATTTTGGTTACTTTTATTACTTTTTTGTCGTCATGTTTTTTTGTGAAGACAAAGAAGAATGATTCGTACTATTAACTTCACGGGTAAATTATGTAATTTAGTGGAAAAAAAAATGAAGAATGCTTCGTAGTTCGTACTAACGATAAAATTACCACACTAGCTTTTTACCACACTAGTTGAAGAATAAAACACTTTATCACCAAGTTATACCCTTTATGACAATGATTTGTACTATTAACGTTAGGATACATTCTATAATTTAGAATGGTTTCTTAAGGACATAGTAATAGCCGATATATTTATGGATAATTTGTAATTGATTTGTAATTAATAATGTTTCCTATTTACTTGTAATCATCTCAAAAATATGGGATTATAGTTTCTATATAATGAGAACCACAAGAGGGAAGGATCAAGGATCCATTCATAATACATAGTATAAACGTAAAGGTCTCTACTATAATGGTTCAAATCATGTTAGATACAGATATAAAGGCTCTAGAAGTATGTTTGTTTGCTATTTAAAAAAAATATATATATATATATATATATATATATATATATAAGTTAGAGTAGTTAGAGAAATGTAACTTCTATGTCAAATCGCAAACAGTTATAGTCTTTGAAACGATAAGCCAAACTAGGAGTGAGCATAGTGGTTATGGTTAGGTTTCCATATTAGCCATAAATATGATGGTTTGGTTATTGTAAGATTGTTATGGTTCAATGGATGACCTTTTCATTCCATATAAATTTATAGTACAAGATGGTTGACTATGTTTGGCAACCTCTTATTTACAATACTATGTTTGGTAAACTCTAATCACAATAATTACGATAATAATACACGGTCAACTAATATAATCTATTACACCCCCGTAGTTAAAGCCAGAACTGACCGCAGACTGAGACTGGATCGAAAATCTTCAAACATGACACGAGGAAGTCCTTTGGTGAAGATGTCAGCAACCTGATAACGAGATGGGACATACAGAACTCGAACCTGACCGCGTTGAACCTGTTCTCTCACGAAGTGGATGTCAAGTTCAATGTGTTTCGTACGCTGATGTTGTACTGGGTTCCCTGCCAAGTAGATTGTACTTACATTATCACAATACACAAGAATCGCTTTTGACGGTGGGCCGTGAAGCTCAAGAAGCAGGTTTCGTAGCCAGCAGATTTCAGCTACGACATTTGCGACCCCGCGGTATTCGGCTTCTGCGCTGGAGCGAGATACTATAGGCTGGCGTTTGGAGGACCAGGATAGTAGATTGTCCCCGAAGTAGACACAATATTCACTAGTGGAGCGTCTTGTATCTGGGCACCCGGCCCAATCAGCATCCGTGTAGGCAATAAGTTGTGGATCCCGATGCGGACATAAGGTGAGACCGATAGACAGTGTACCCTGAATGTATCGTATGATGCGTTTTAAGGCATCCCAGTGACCTGTCTTGGGCGCATGCATGTGCATATAGACCTGTTGCACTACATAACTGATGTCTGGCCTAGTGAATGTAAGGTACTGGAGGGCCCCTGCGAGGCTCCTGTAGAGAGTGGGATCATCAAAGTCACCCCCTGACTGGGAACTGAGCGTAGAGTTTGTGTCAACGGGTGTAGCCACTGGCTTGCAGGATGACATACATGCCCGCTCGATGATGTCTGCAACATATGTCTGCTAAGATAGGAACATGGTGTCTTGCTGGCGGGTAACAGATATGCCAAGGAAGAAGCTCAAGGGTCCTAAGTCCTTCATGGCAAATTCCTTGGAGAGGTGTGTCATGAGTTCCTCGCGTAAAGTGGTGGAGGAGGTGACCAGGATGATGTCATCGACATAGAGGAGAAGAAAGGTTGTGTTACCGTTGCTGTTGAAGATAAATAAAGAAGCATCGCACCCGCTGTGACGAAAGCCCAATGAGAGAACATAATCCGTGAACCGTTGATACCAGGCACGGGGGGCTTATTTTAAACCATATAAAGATTTCTTCATTCTACAAACATGATCAGGAAATTGGTGGTTTCTGAATCCCATTAGTTGATGCATGTAGACAGTTTCAGCCAGATTTCCATGAAGGAATGCATTAGTAACATCCAGTTGGTGAACCTGCCAAGAGTTAGATAAAGCAATAGAGAGGACAGTCCGAATAGTGGCGGGTTTGACCACCGGACTGAAAGTTTCGCCACAGTCAATTCTAACTTGTTGAGATCGGCCATCACAAACAAGTCGGGCCTTGTACCTCTCAAGTGTGTCATCGGATTTAAATTTGTGTCTGAACAGCCACATACTTCGTATAATATTCATGCCTGGCTGTTGTAACACCCCAACCGATGGCGGAAACATCGAGGTGTCACGTAGTGATGATTGTTCAATAGCTCATGGTGCTAAATGGAAGTTGAATATTACTAAACAATTTACAATTTGTCATACAATTAAATAAATACATAAACTTGATTTACATAAACTAGGTCCAAAGCTCCTATGTGTTCCAAGACTTGTACAACTTCCAATAGCTAATAAACCTGAAACATGTTAAGTTGGAAAGATGGGGGGGGTCAACTATAAATAGTTGTTGAGAATACATAGGTTTTGCATATAGTTGAAAACAATATATTGTATAGCAATCATAGTTGAAGTATAATAATGAGTAATGATAGAATATGAGTCCGACATGTAACAATGCGTCTTTTGAACAATCAAACCTTGTGTCGACTGAGACCTAACTCGCAAGTTAGTAAAAGTGTAACTGTTTTCGATCATCCCTGAATTTATGCGGGGGGATGGGTTTGTCAGACCTATAGCGCTATAAACTAAACAGGCGGCTTGATCAATGTTAATGATTGTACTGTGTCTTTTTGTTATAGTCAAATGATAGAATGAGTAAATGATAGTGTGATTAAATCACAAGTTTCAACAATGTAAGAATGAGTAAATGATAGTGTATAAAATGTTTAAACATGTTTCACCCCAAAATGTAAAACAGAAAAAGGGGCTATGTAAACTCACCTTAGGTGTATAATGAGTTCGTGCGTTTTATTGAGCGTGCAAACACTTAGTAATAATGCCTTGGAAAACTCGAAACTAGCTAGAGGAGATAATGACGGATGAAAACTTTAGTATATGGGAGATGGGATAATAATGTTTTTTTTTTAATGGTACAAAGAGTTGAATGGTAGGCTAGTGTATTTATAGTGTAAAATTTGGAGTTGTAATTAGGGGGTACTTTGACTAGGCTAGAATTTAGGAACAACTTTGACTTGACTAGAAGACCATATTTACTAACACTATGACTTGACTAGGAGACCATATTTACTAACACTTTGACTTGACTTGACTAGGAGACTACGTTTGACTTTTCAGGTTTGACTAAGGGACCTTGAAAGGGTTTAAGTTTAATTGGTTTTAATTAACATCACAAAACACCAAATAGTGTAGTGGTTTATGTGGTGTGGTTAAGGTTTAGCCCGCCAGGGACTTGGGTTCGAATCCTGGCACAGGCAAACATTTTTTTTAACGTTTTTAAATCAGAATTTTTAATCCAATCCAATTTAATATTTAAACAAAAAAAAATTAACAAAATGGATGGTAAAGGTACTGTAAACATGAATCGGATGAATAAACAAGGGAGTTCTATGTATATATATAAAGAAAATTTGTGTGATGTTACAGTCTCCCCTACTTTTAGGAACTTCGTCCCGAAGTTTATTTTAAGAAGAAACATTTGAATAGTGTTGAGGATAGTTAGGGTGACTATGGTTCAGAGTAGGGTAAGAGTTTAAGGAATGTATAAGATAACCATAAATGCTAGATGGACTACCAAATAACTAGGGTTTGTTATTGGTCTGACCCTACAGTATCCCTTTCCACGTATCATTAGTGTTTATATATAGGGTGTACCGCAGCTAACCCATCACACCTCTGATACTTCGAAAACATACGGGGTATCTCCCAAAACCTTAATAGAATTTCACACTACCTTAATGTACCTGTAAATTCATGATTACGTTCCGGACCGCAATCACCAATTTACCTTACATTAGGGTTTTGTGTCCTTCTATAACTCTAAACACACATGTAAGTAATGCAAAATAGCCTTGTGATTGAATCGTATACAATGTATCCAAAAATAAGTCCAACTATTGAGCAGGAAAAAGACCTCTACCAGTCAGTGAGTAAGAACCTCTACCGATTGTTGAGCAGGTGCGATAGCCTCTACCAGTCGTTGAGCAGGTTGTAGGGCCTCTACCGACTGTTGAGCAGGCATGATGACCTCTACCAATCGTTGAGTAGGTTATTTGGTACTCTACTAACTGTTGAGCAAGTACTTCATCCTCTATCAGTTGTTTGATTAAGTGTACCAATTATTACACACATGAATTGCAAATTGATAATATGTACATGTAAGCAATCAAGTATCAAGTATAGCATACGAGTTGTAATAGAGTTGCCCTAGACAAGGTTAATGACTCTAGGTGTGTCTATAGCAAATAGTTTATATTCCATGAATTCTAGTTTCAAATGTTCAAATATGGTAGATAGTCGAATCCTCATGTATAACTAAGGATTATGTTTGATGCAACACACAATCAAGTTTCAATAGTTTGGTTATCATGGGTAACTAGCTCATGTGTGAGAAGGTGAAGGATATGAATTTAGTTCTTGAGAGGATGATGAAAAATCTTGAAGCAGAATCAAGGTTGTGAGAGATAGTGAATGTGAAGATAGTTGATAAAGAGTTTATTTTATAGTAAGGAGATTATGTAGCAGTGTAAATTTTGGGGTTTGGATCAAAGGTTATAATCAAGTGTATAAGAAAACATGATTGTGGTATATGCCAAGTATTGTAAAAATTTGAACAAGTTGAAAATGAGTGAGTGTCGATGGAGAATTTAGAGACTAGATATTATTCCTATGGATAAAAAAAAAATCTTATTTTCAAAATTGGTTTTATACATAAAGCAAAAGTTGTTAAATAGTACAAGCTAAGTGGGCTTTGATTAAAATATTCCCGTTAGTTGTAGATTTCAAACATGACATTAGGTTTTGAGGATCAAGGTTCTATTAAGTGATTTTTAATAGTTTAAAGCATTATATAGAAAATCGTTTGTTACGTCAATAAATAAACAATTGAATTTAAGTTCTAGGACATCTTTTGACAAAAATATGTACTTTGTAAAGTTACTAGGTAATGAAAATACAACAAGATTTAGAAATCTTTAGTTTGTGCTAAGGTATGAGGTTATAGTTTTTAAAAATAAGTAACATGTGGAGAAATGAAATAATATGATTTGAGTAGGGTGTTGAATATTTAAAAAGTGGCTAAGATGGTAAGGTGAAGTGTGATTGTGAAATCCATAGATGGTTATGAAATGAGTTTGATTTAAGCTGTAAAATTTTAAGATTTTAGAGCTTAGTTTAAGGAAAGTGAGTGTAATCATTTATTCATTAATTAAAACGAATAAACGAAAACGTTGACTTATCAAAACTTCTAGATTCTAATAACATAGTGAAGACATGCTTTAACCTATAAGTGAACACTCATCCCGAGAATTCCCAGGTAGGCATCCGGGTCCCTCGTCTGATTGGGATTTATGCGCAATGCCAGTCCTAGACAGAAAACTCAGAATACAGGCGTTCACCCTTCTAGATTGCACGTGTTCGTTATTAAAATCTAGAACTTCAACGAGATCTTCAAGGTGGTTCAGGCTAAACCTGAGGATTTGTCCTATTAGTCTAATAGTAGATCTTGTGATGGAGAACAATCTTCTTGTTGGGACTAAAGTAGGGATAAAAAGTAGGAGGGAGATAGAGAATATAAACAAGTAGGGTTGCAAGTAAAAGGAGCAAGTACTGATTATAATCATATGGTTATAGACTAGATTATTTTTCTAATAACCTAATTCCCTATAACCTGGCTCTGATACCAATCTGTAACACCCCAACCGATGGCGGAAACATCGAGGTGTCACGTAGTGATGATTGTTCAATAGCTCATGGTACTAAATGGAAGTTGAATATTACTAAACAATTTACAATTTGTCATACAATTAAATAAATACATAAACTTGATTTACATAAACTAGGTCCAAAGCTCCTATGTGTTCCAAGACTTGTACAACTTCCAATAGCTAATAAACCTGAAACATGTTAAGTTGGAAAGATGGGGGGTCAACTATAAATAGTTGGTGAGAATACATAGGTTTTGCATATAGTTGAAAACAATATATTGTATAGCAATCATAGTTGAAGTATAATAATGAGTAATGATAGAATATGAGTCCGACATGTAACAATGCGTCTTTTGTACAATCAAACCTTGTGTCGACTGAGACCTAACTCGCAAGTTAGTAAAAATGTACCTGTTTTCGATCATCTCTGAATTTATGCGGGGGGATGGGTTTGCAAGACCTATAGCGCTATAATCTAAACAGGCGGCTTGATCAATGTTAATGATTGTACAGTGTCTTTTTGTTACAGTCAAATGATAGAATGAGTAAATGATAGTGTGATTAAATCACAAGTTTCAACAATGTAAGAATGAGTAAATGATAGTGTATAAAATGTTTAAACATGTTTCACCCCAAAATGTAAAACAGAAAAAAGGGCTATGTAAACTCACCTTAGGTGTATAATGAGTTCGTGCGTTTTATTGAGCGTGCAAACACTTAGTAATAATACCTTGGAAAACTCGAAACTAGCTAGAGGAGATAATGACGGATGAAAACTTTAGTATATGGGAGATGGGATAATAATGTTTTTTTTTAATGGTACAAAGAGTTGAATGGTATGCTAGTGTATTTATAGTGTAAAATTTGGAGTTGTAATTAGGGTCTACTTTGACTAGGCTAGAATTTAGGAACAACTTTGACTTGACTAGAAGGTCATATTTACTAACACTTTGACTTGACTAGGAGATCATAATTACTAACACTTTGACTTGACTTGACTAGGAGACTACGTTTGACTTTTCAGGTTTGACTAAGGGACCTTGAAAGGGTTTAAGTTTAATTGGTTTTAATTAACATCACAAAACACCAAATGGTGTAGTGGTTTGTGTGGTGTGGTTAAGGTTTAGCCCGCCAGGGACTTGGGTTCGAATCCTGGCACAGGCAAACATTTTTTTAACGTTTTTAAATCAGAATTTTTAATACAATCCAATTTAATATTGATTATACGTCATTATTTAAACAAAAAAAATTAACAAAATGGATGGTAAAGATACTATAAACATGAATCGGATGAATAAACGAGGGAGTTCTATGTATATATATAAAGAAAATTTGTGTGATGTTACAGCTGTTTTGGGACTAACTCCCATGTTTCATTCTTAATAAGAGCATGAAACTCGTTAGTCATGGCAGCGTACCACTCGGGTGAGGACAGGGCTAGGCTCGGATTTTTGGGGATAGGGACTAAGGTGGTAGTATGTAGGTTGAGAAGTTGTTTTGGCTTGTAGATACCGGACATGGATCGGGTGTGCATTGTCCGGGTGGATGCTGTTGGGTGCGGGTTGGACGGGAGTGGGTTGTTGGACTGTGGGAGTGGGTGGATGTGTGGGGTGGCTATGAGGCGGGCTGGGATGGATGTGGGAGTGGGCCGGAGGAGTAGTCATGGGTGGATTCGGATGTTGGGCCGAGGTGTGGGAGGGGCGGGTCGTGTTTGGTGTAGAGGAAGTGGATGTGTTTGGGTGTGGTGGGGTGGATGATGTGGGCTGGAAAGACGTATAGGGCCAAAGGTGGGGTGGGAGTGGGTTGGTGAGGAAGTTGTAGTCAGTGGAGGGAGAGATTTTGTGTAGGTTTTGAAATGGAAAGGTCGTCTCATCAAATAGAACATGACGAGAGATGGTTATTTGTTTGGTTTTGAGGTCATAGCATTTATAACCACAATGAGAGGGGGTAACCCAGAAACACACATGGGTATGAACGGTGTTGAAGCTTGTTAATTGTGGTGGAAGGGATGAGTGGGTAACATAGACACCCAATGTAACATTTTGCATTGAATTCTTTGTACGTTACGTTGATTATTAATAAAACGTCGAATTTCATCATTTATCGTCCTTTTAAAAATATTTCGTGACGCATTTGGACCCCTAGTACTATGCTATAAGTATATATTATATATATATGGTAAATAATTGTCAAAAAAATATTGCCTGGGCCGGGATTCAAACCCGAGCCCATGGCCGGTTCAACATACACCCACAACAAACCAGCTGATCTACACCACATGTTTGGATAGTCTTCAACGCATTTTAATTATATAACATATTTAGAGTCTTAACAGTTGACTTGGAAAGTCAACTGTGAAGACAATTTACCATAATCAATCCATCTAAACGCGTTTAATCCCTGTTATGGAATGATTGGTGATTGAGAAGGATGATTCGCGTCCAATGCACGCTCAATTCACCATAATCAATCCATCTTTAATTTCTGTTAAAAATCACCTCTCAAGCTTCAATTTCTGTTAAAAATCACTTTCCAAGTCAACTGTTAAGACTCTAAATATGTTATATAATTAAAATGCGTTGAAGACTATCCAAACATGTGGTGTAGATCAGCTGGTTTGTTGTGGGTGTATGTTGAACCGGCCATGGGCTCGGGTTCGAATCCCGGCCCAGGCAATATTTTTTTGACAATTATTTACCACATATATATATAATATATACTTATAGCATAGTACTAGGGGTCCAAATGCGTCACGAAATATTTTTAAAAGGACGATAAATGATGAAATTCGACGTTTTATTAATAATCAACGTAACGTACAAAGAATTCAATGCGAACTGTTACAATTTGCTTGATTAGGGCAAGCGCGAAGGATGCCTTGACCTTGAGTAGGGGCGGCCGATGGGTTTGTGGTGGGATAAGGGCATGGTGGCGGTGAGGGAGACCATTGAGGCCATGGTGAGGAGGGTTGAGGTGGTGACCATGGTGAATTGGGTACGGTCCAGGTATAAGTAGTAGGTGATGTCCGTTGGCCGTATGGTGTGGTACCGCGCCCGCGGGGCCAGGAGGAGCGGCCGCGGCCACGTCCCCTG
Source organism: Ambrosia trifida (assembly GCA_028751855.1). Classification (NCBI taxonomy): domain Eukaryota; kingdom Viridiplantae; phylum Streptophyta; class Magnoliopsida; order Asterales; family Asteraceae; genus Ambrosia; species Ambrosia trifida. Next base: position 32,335,675 of record CM054123.1, on the reverse strand, counting down.
GAACGACCGCGACCACGGTTGGTGTAGGTCGAGGGGTCAGGTACGGGTGGTGAGGGTGGGGTTTATGAGGGTGGTTGTTTAGACGAGGAGGCGGTCAAGGCATGAGAGGCTTTTTGGGAAGCATACAAGGCACGTTCGGCCTTTTCATTCTCAACACGACAGAGTTGAGACCGAACCTCATAAAAGGAAGGAAGTGGTTCCTTTTGTTGGAGAATGGTAGAGATACCCTCGTACAAGCCCGTGAGACCCGCAAGAAGGTGTAGTACGAGGCGTTTGTTGTCAAGAGGTGCCCCGACATTGGCTAGTTGGTCGGCTAGGGTTTTCATGGATTGGAAATAGTCTGACATATTTGGAAAATTCTCAAGGCGGGTAGTGGCAAACTTTTGCATGAGTTGGATGGCACGGGCGTTTTTATTGTCGTGAAACGGTCCTTCCAACGTGGTCCATGCATCAAAGGCAGTGTTACCAGGATAGAAGATGGTTTTGAGGAGATCTTTGGAGATAGTGTCATAGATCCATTGTAGAACAATGGCATCTAGTCTATCCCAAAGATCATTGGTAGGGTTTGTAGTGGTAGGGTTTCTAGGTGAAAGATGGTCAACTTGAAACGCACGATAGTGTATGCGAAAAAGTTCACATCAAAGAGGATAAGGACCGGTTTCGCTTTCTAGGGTGACGGGAATAAAATTTTTGATGCTAGAAACGGTTATGGCGGGATGGAGTTTTGGTTTCGGTGGTGGGAGGCGGCAGAGGTTGGGCTGGGAGAGGCGTTGTGACAGCGATCTCATCCGGTTGGGGCTGCTGATCCATGAGAGGGAAAAAGAGGAGACGAGCAGGGGAAGAGATGGTCGGTTAGGGGCTGAGCCGAGGTGGTCAGCGGCGGCGGCAACAAGAAGGTGTGGGGATTTAGGTTAACAATGATACCATGTAAGATTGTTATGGTTCAATGGATGACAATCTCTTCTCATTCCATATAAATTTATAGTACAAGGTGGTTGACTATGTTTGGCAACCTCTTAATTACAATACTATGTTTGGTAAACTCTAATCACAATAATTACGATAATAATACACAGTCAACTAATATAATCTATTAGTTATGAGAGAAGTCATAACCTTAATCGAAATCGACCAATAGTTATGGTTAGATTCTGTTAATCCTCGATCATGGTTGATGGATCAGTTTCGGTCATTGTTTGATTAATGATACTATAATTTGGTTGAAGGCTTTTGCAGCCATTTGTTGAACTAGTTTGCATTGTTAATGGTGGTGAAGAAACTGGAAACAGTGTTGTTAATGGTGTTACAGTTTTGTTTATTATATATAAATACAATTAGCAACTTAACGGAATGAGTAAACGGGGTTACTACGGCTAACGGCAACAACGTCGGCGGTTACACACAACCATTTAAATATACTCGCCACCGCTTTCCAATCCACCCCGACTGCCAACCGTTTGAAGAAGAAAACGAAACTGTTATGAAACAACTTAAAGGAAAACAAATCTGTTCCATCAACGGTTATTGTGGCAACAATATTGAAACTATTAAAAACAAAACCGATTCCATGAATGGTTGCCTCCTTTTATCTCAATTTACAACTGAAGGCAAATTAAATTTTGTCAAAATTGCCGCCTCCACATCGACCATCACAGCTTACCGGAAAAACACGGCCACTAACACCAATGAAGAAAAAGAAATCCGAAATTAGTGACCTTAACCAGTCACCAACGCCAAAATACGAAGCCTGAATGTCTTGGTCGGATGGGTTTGTGCAGGGGCAGATTTAATGAATATTCAGGGGTTTGCAAGACACCCCCTCAAAATTTGTCAACTAACTGATATACTTCAGAAATTAAACACCACTAATTAGCCTTCTAATTTTGTTTTGTTAAGAGGACCCTTACCAGCGACCAGTGAGTGAAGAACAACCGGTATGAGTTCGGTAAGAATATCTGAAGAAGAATTCTTTGTCTTTAGTATAATTTGTTTTCTTTGTTTTGACTTTTGATGGGTTTCTTTTTAAATAATTGATGTTAAAAGATTGAAATTATGCAGAGAAATAATGTTTACGCAAGGCCCAAGGCATGTCTTTATTGCAAAGATATGGATAGTTATGGATAGTTGATGTTTTGTTATCGGTTTTATTTGATTTTATATATTGCTAAAAAAATTTAATATTCTTATGTTTATTACTTTGACTGTGAGGATTTAATTGGCAAGGTTCTCTTTAAAATAAAAGGGGGTGATCATTCATGGTGCCGGTTTTGTTTTTAAACAATTCATACATAGGAGTCATCATAAGTTGATGTAATCAATTTGGTAATCATTTAACGTCTTTATGTTTTTGGTTAATCATTGTTTTTAGTCGCTTAAGTACATGCTTAGTATACTAGGGGTGTATATGTTTTCACATTATAACACAATGGTCGGTTTCTAATTAGCCCAATTAGTCGGAGTTGTTTGACCATTGAACTGATTTGACACTCGCTTTGATAATCGGTCTTTCTTAAATAAAAAAATCCACATTATGCGAACTTAACATGTTTACAAAACAAGTTCCTTCATATTGGTTCATGATTTTAGTTGTTATAGTACTTCTATTCCTACTAGGAATGATCTAAGTTTTCAACTATCGCAAGTGAAAGTAGTTGTAGAAGTTAATGAACTATAAAATTTTAAGTTTTTTTTTTTAATTTTGTTTAGCATATTAGCCAAATATAATGTCATTATTTGGCATGTTTTGACCAATTCACTTAAAGCGCTTTGAACTATTCAATTTTTGGCACCCACTAATAAAACGTATTGGATCTACCACTAGGTGTGTTATGTGTGAGGAGAGCATTGCCTATGTTTATAATAAGTTGGGGTTATTTTCTGGTAGATATTATAGCCTAAAGGATTGATTCAATAAGTTCTTGTGGGTAATCACGTCCACTGAAACATTAAATTAAAAGCTCATACAAAATGAGCACCCAAGTAAAAAATGCCATATACGGATAATGAAGAACCATAATACTGAATTACCTGGGATGCATGTGCCCATACGTGATTCTTGAAACATGTTTGCGACTTGACATATGTAGTGCTAAAAAAGAAAGTATAAGTTCAACTTGTAAATTGAAATTAGACTTCCGTACATAAATATTTTGTTTACATGATTAAGTTTGTATAACCTATGATTTAATTTCCGCGATGAAAACTTGCTTCAATAAACTTTTTTTTAAATTATTGTTTGAATCTTATTTGTACGCCATATTGATGCCTTAACGTGTAAATTGTGATAAGGTTTTTGCATATATTTGAGGTTTGCGTACATATCTTTCATTTTTTTTTTATTAGCTTATAGCAACATCTTCTTTTGTGATATGTTTACAATCAACGCCCCGCTGCAACGCGCGAGTTGACGTTAACTCGTTTTCTTTATTAACAAAGCCGTTACTCAACAATAATATTTAATTTTGTTTACTCACTTCAAGTACATGGTTTCACCCAAATTTCATCTTTCACGACCACACCACGTAGAGGCGGCGTGTCGCATTGTGTCTGTATCCTTGACGTAGACACCCCATCCCTTCACATTCATGGAACATAACAAATAGTTCAATATTCTTAGAATTTACTTTGGTCATAGTCTGGCCAAAGTAGACAACGGGGCTCTGCAATTTAGTGAATACGGTGACTAAACATAAAGAAAGTTGTTGTTCCAAAAAATATAAAGAAAGCTATCTAAGTATATTTAGCTGGTAATTCAAGGAATTATGTGTTTAATTGCAACAAAGTGAAAAAGAAAGAAGTTTAGACCTATTTGATCTAAATTGTCAAATTGAGGAAATTTCTCACCTAAATTTTCAAAAGCTATTTTGAATGGTAAATACCAAGGAAAAGAGTGTTTAAATGAATGGTAATACTGGAAAAATTAAAAAATAGAATTTGATTTAATTTAAGGGTACAACGAGCAATACTAGAATATGTTTTTTCTTTCACTGATTTTAACTAATCCTGCACTGTCACATCATTTCACTGATTTACTTCACTGAATCATTTTTTTGAAGGCAGCACTTAACTGATTCACTTCACTGAAATCTTTATATTTTAGTATTTTTTAAAGAAACATTAATTAAACATATTATTAAACTAATAAAATAAACTTACAATATTAAAACTAAATAAAACATAGAAATGCAAACACGCATTTATAAAACACTACATTGCATAATATTAAAGTAAACGCTACATAAAATAACATCAATCTGTAACATCAAACCATTATTTAAAAACATAAATAAATAGTAGAAACACGACTGTATTAGAAATCGTCCTCTCATAGCTCTCCAAACCTCAACCCTCGGGTAGTTATCATTGTGTATGTTTCGGTATTGGTTACGGGCTTCTTCAATCGCTTCATCTTCATTTAAACCCGGAATGTCGTTCACCGCATTTACGAAGAATTGCTCAAATATTGTGCACTTCGACTTTAAAGATACATACTTTCCATATATCGCGTCCGTTGAACGATTATTTTCACCCATTTGTTCATTGAATCTTGTGACAACCGCTTTCCAAAAACTTTGTGTTCGCTCCATTCCTTCCTCTTGAATAGCAATATAGATATTCACCAAGGCGAGTTCATCCTCCACGTTCCAGATTGGTGGTCGCACACGGTTTAGTGGGGGCGGGATTGGATTTGGATTTGGGTTTTGGTTTGCCATTTTTGATCAACTTGAAGATGGAAAATTGATAATATTTTGATCAACGGTTTAGTGGGGGCGGGATTGGATTTGGATTTGGGTTTTGGTTTGCAATATATATAACGGTCAAAAAATTGTTACCTTTTTATATTAAATTAATTCAAACGGTCAAAAAATAATAAAATAAATACTAAAATTCAACCGTTGCAATTATTATTAATAGTTACCAACCGTTAACTAGAACCAACAATTGATTTACGGGACCCCTACCAACACTGATGGTGGCGGTGCTACCATGCTGATAGTGAGATACCCGTAAGCTTTTCTAGTGACGCCCCGTCCCCCTGAGAAATCTATGTTTATTTGTAGTCGATATAATTAAATGGCGACGTATGACATAGAAGTGGCGAAAGGGTTGTATTTTATAAAAACCTTGTGAAGCATAAGGTATAATTTCTGACTAACTAGTTATTTTATCTGTCACGTGTTACGGCATCATCCAAACGTATTGAATTTATACCGCCACCAAATGAAAACATAAAACATATTACATTTGACCCGACTCGTTTTCATTTTTTTATGTCAAAACATGCAAAATATTGCCGTAAAAAATAACTAAGTTGAAACGATAACAAAACCCACATATTAAAAAAAAACGTCAAAACATGTATTTACCTAGTTACGGCAGCGACAATAACTGGCTCTGGGAACTAGAATTGTGATGGATCTTCTTATTCATCTTTGATGGTTTATGTAATAACCTGGGAAAATGTCATATCAGTTGTGGTAAGAAGAGATTCTTGGTTCATCAGACATGCCTCACCTTAAATATCACCAACGCTTTTTGGGCTCATTGGTTGTGGAGTAGATGAAAACTTCACAGTTAGTGTGCTCACGTATGAATAGTACTAGGATGTGTGATTTACTGGGAAGTCTATAAGGCAACCAAAATAATTCTATAAGTTCCTAGATGAGTAACCCATGAGGGGCAAAATGAACAATATTAATGGTACGAGAAGCCAGATGTTACAAATGGTATCAGGGCCATCACGTGTCATTCGAGATAGAGGGCAAGCCTTATCAAGAATAATGAGTCCCTGGGTATCCAAGAGAACGCCTTTAGCATATCCCACATCCCATATTAGGATGGTTGGGCAAAACCTTATTGAGGACGATGAGTCCATAAGGTGATGATGATTGTAAAACCTTAGGAAAATTTCAAATTGGATGTGTTCAGAGAGGTTTTTGGTTCATAAGACACGCATTGCCTCAAATATCACTGACGCTTTTTGGGCGCATTAGATTAGGAGGAGAAGAAAAGTCCACAATTAGGCATGCTCAGGTAGACTATACTTATAAACACATATGGGTGGTCGGGGTGCTCTCGGAAACTTTGCCGAGCCCAATTCAATCCCAGGTTACCATGTCAAATCCACACCCAAAATTATGAGCAGCTAAGTTTTTGAGGGTAGCTGAGGGGGTGTTGGCGGTGTTTTCCGTGTGGCAACTGGAACCGCATAGCCCTTGCCGAGAGGTTCCCGTCCCCCTATTAGTTATAGTTCACCCTATGACTATGACGTGCCATTCCTATATAAATTTAATAATGGGAAAATGGCCAAAATAGCCCCTTGACCGAGCGTTTTGCGTAAATGGCCCCCTCCACCGTCTTTGGAGAGACGGGACACGGTTTCCAAAAGGACTGAACCGTCTCCCGAGATCCTTTGGATTCCAACCAGTAGCAACCCAACACGTGGCGGTTACGATCCCGATGTCTGCCACCCGGCTCCCGTGGCGGCTTGAGACGTGACAGCGCCGCAAAGCCGTCTCCGGTGGGGTCCATGAGACGGTTCACCAACGGCTCAAGTTAAGCCGTCTTCGGCTCGGCTTAGCCGATTCCGTTTTGGCTGAACCGTCTTCAGCCCCATTAATTAATTTATTTTTTTTTTTCAAATTTTGTTTGGGTATAAATATGTGGGTTTGGTTGAAAAAAAAAACACATCTAAATCAAACCAAATCTTCTCAAATGTTTGTTTCAAGCCCGTTTAGATATTTTACCAAGCCAAAATATTTTACCAAATCAAACAAAATCTTCTCAAATGTTATTTTCAAATTTAGTTTGATTAATCGACGTGTTTTTGAGTTTCAGAATACATTTGGAGCGAAAGGTTGAAGTGATGGATAGGTTTCGGTCGGAGTTAGTGAGAAGTAAAGCGAAAAAGGCTTCTGTTGGATTGCTGTTACATCTACATAATACTACTTGGATTGTTGTTGCATCTACACGTGGGTTAACCCGTGTAATTTGCATCGACGATGTTGTAGTCTACTTTGTTGGCAAGTTCATCCTTTTCCTAAATCTCTATCATGTTCTTCTGGATCATCCGTCTTTTACATGTACAAGACGGTCGGATGTGATATTTAGGAGAGTTTGTTCTTTGACTTGTCCGGGCCGTTGGTAAGCATCTGTCCGTACATATATTTATGTACGTATTTAGGGTGATGAAGATGAAACTGGACAGTGGGTATAAAGTACACTGCGAAAATATATCTTGGCGTTCCAAGCAACGGAAATGTCTCGGTGTTTGACGTGTTGAACCACTTCGTGAATTATAATTGTTTGTATATTGTAATTGTTTTAATACTTTAGTTGTATTTTTATTGGATTCCTATTATTATTTGTTTATGTTAAGTTTGTTTAAGGTCATGTGTTCTCTACTTTTTGGTGTTAAACAAAACACTCCCTTTAAACAATATAAACTTAAAATAAACATTTTTTTTATTATGACTTAAAATAAAAGGAGCATTAAAAGTAAGAAAAAAAAACTAATCCAAAGCCCCGGCGACATCACGAATCATCTGCCACGCCGACAAATGAGTAAAGGGTGGTCGGCCCGAAAACTCGTGCTCAATCTTGGCATGTTCAAGTTTTTCATGGTCTGCAGTGTCTTGTGGGAGTTCACGGATAGCGGTTTGATAAAACCCCTCGAAGAGACGGCACTTGTTTTGCAAGTCCGTCCACTTCCGGTTGAGAGACTCCGTTGACCTGCTTGAACCTCCAACCAAAACTTTGAACTCGTTGAGAACGAGTGGCCAAATGGACCCTCGACGTGGTGGGTTTTCTTTAACAGTTATCCAAGCAGTGCACAGCGCAATTTCTTCTTCTTCTGTCCACGGTTTCGGTGCCATTGTGATTTTGGGTTTGGGTTTCTTATCTGTGACGGTGTACTGACGGTCTGTAATGTCAAACCGTCTACTGGCTTTATATAGGAAGGACATATGCGGGTGGGTTAAGCATTCAATAGGGAATATCAATAGATTTCATAGTAAAAATTACAACATTTTTTAAAACACTAAATAAATTAAAACACTTTATTAATAATAAAACATACATTAAAAAAAGAACATTACATAACATTATTTTTAATAAAACCTAAATTTAAATATAATCACGTAACAAATGCCACGCGGAAAGGTATTCGAATTCTTCGTCGTAGTCCAAAAAGTAGTCGATTTTCGCCAATTCTATGAGCCCTTCCTCGGACTCGTTTGGCGACTCCTCTTTGTTGGAGTTGAAGAACCCTTCGAATACGGTGCACTCCGCCTTGACGTTGTGAAACTTTTCTATAACATCTTGTGTCGTACGGTTTGTCTGACCGCCGACAAGTGTTCGAAACTCGAAAAATACTCTACTCCAAAATGGAGTTGCACGAATTTCTTGACTGGTGTTTGAAACTCGGGTGTTTTCGGCAAAAGTCTGGTAGAAACGAAGTTGAATCATTACAATTTTCGGGGGATGTTGTCTGGCCTGTCACCAATAGTCGCATTGGTCGACATTCAGGGGTAATCGTTTGTATGTTGCTGAGAAATCTTGTTCAAAACATTACATTGACTTGGAGAGAAGGCAGCCTACATGATGCTTGCATGAGATTCAGACGTTTCATGGCAGATGAAATTTATGCTGGTCGTTTTGCACCGTCAAATATTTAAATATTTATCTACCTAGTTTATGTATTGATGTAAAACTTGATATATCGAAGTTATTTGTAAGTTTTATGTTATAAAGATTGTTAAGTAAATAAATTAAAGTAAATAGCACCACTAAAAATCAGCAAGGTTAACAGTCGAACAAGTATTATGAATTACATATTCTGCAAAGTCATCTGCTTCAACGAAAGTGGGGGACGGTGTTTGATGATGATTTTCTTTCTTTGAACCACGCCTAGCAGATTTTGATCGTGAGGCAACAGGAGCTGAACATCGGTCACGATGATGACCGTGAGTTCTACAACGACTGCAATATACAGGCGTAGGTTCCTCGCCTCTCGATAAAATTCGTTTATTTTCACGAGGACGTCCCGACTGTCGTTTTGTGATATGTGGTGGTTGTAGAGGAATCAAATACTCTGGCGTCTCCCATTCAGACCTGTGGGGTAAAGGATAAATGGCCTCTTCATATGTTGTTTTGTATAACTGGTTGCTATACCAAGGTGACGTATAATGACTGCAGTCCTGTTCCTTCAGTAATTTTGATACTGCAATCATGTGGCCACATGGGAAACCAGATATCTGGGGAACACAACAACTGCATGTTTCATTAGACAGATCAACAAAACCATTTTTCCCACCGTCTAGAACTTGAAAAGTGTTAACCCCAACGCCATAAGCCTTCCACGTTCTAGAATATTCAATCTTTTTAATAATTTTTTTACCGCGAAAGGAGTCAGTACGTGTTTATTTTGAATAGCCTCATTTCGGCGTTCGTAATACCATTGTTGAAGTTTTTGTCTAAAAAATTCAACCAAATGGGTGATTGGAACTTTTCGTTCGTCCTTAGATAAGGCGTTGATTGACTCTGCACTGTTAGATGTCATATAATGATATCGTTTCCCCGAACAGTGTGCTCTTGACCACTTATGTAAACCGATACTCAATAGAGTATTCCTAACCCGTGGTAGGGCTGCACACAGCGCGTTAAAACTTTCTTCAAAATCAGACACCCGGTAAGCTTTACAAGTGCTCCACCACAGTGTCTCTAAATCCTTCTTTTTGCTTTTTGGTATCTTTAAGTTCACCATCAAATGTCGACAGCACAACCCGTGAAATGCATTAGGAAAAACCGTCCGAACTGCCAAATCTATTGAGTTGGCTCTGTCAGATATGATCGCCAAATCCGGGTGCTCACCGATACACTCTTTAAGTTTCGATAAGAACCACGTCCAACTCTCACCGTCCTCGGATTTGCCGATACCATATCCAACGGGTAAAATTTGGTTGTTACCATCCATGCCAACAGCAAGGAATAACGTTCCCTTAAACTCACCTTTTAAGTGTGCCGCGTCTATAATAATGACCGGTCTTAAAGACAGAAGAAAACTCCGAATCTGTTTAATAAAATGAAAAACAGATAAATTTTAGACTTCAGTAAACCAAAACATCAATAATTTATTTAAGTTGGTATGAAAATAGGTAAAAATATTTTACTGACCGTTGCACCAATGGCAATAAAAAGCATTTCAAAACGATTGTCTTCATCAGTTTTAATCTCAGTAACAGTCCCTGGATTTGCATTTCGCAAATTATAGCAGTAGAACGGAAGCTCAGAAAACGATTGTTTGCTACTTCCTTGCAAAAGCTCAAGTGCATGACACTTCCCCCGCCAAGCTTGAGTATATGATATATCAACCTTAAATCTTTCTCGAAAATCTTGTACTATTTCGTTTCCACGATAAACACGTCTAGTATCTCGCAATTGGTGCTTCAGTATGCTACCAATTACTTGCGGGTTAGCTTGACGAAGATGGGGATGTGTTTGAGTTTTAGAACATGTGTGGTTGTTGTTAAAAAATGTAACAAAAAACGTGTCTGAAGTTGGGACAGAACGTGACCTAAATTGCCAATCACAATCATCAACTACACATGAAATTTCATACCTCGTTTTAGATGACCTGTCGACTTTATAGGAAAAACGTTCAGACAAACAAAAATTTCCTAACTGCAATTTCAATTCATCTTTGTTACGAAATACGGAACCTTCAGAAAAAACTAAAGAGCTTTTGGTTATATCTGAAAACAATTCAGGACTTGGCTTTCCATAAAATTCTTCTTTTTCAGCTTTCTCATCATCGAAATTTCCAAAACACCCATATGGTGTGTAATGATCAAAATTTTCTATAGACACATTTAGATCAGGGACTTTTGAATCATTTGAAGGTACGTCGTTTAAATGAGCATTACTAGACGAACCCACACCTGGTTCATCTACAACATACAACTTCAATACTTCATGGGGGTTTTGCAAAGCAACTTTAAAAAGAAAAGATACATCACGATCATTAAAAATGTCGATTGCATCATCAAAAGCTGACATTTTATAAGATAACCTTGAAATATTTGGAATCTCACACACATCAGAAACTACATTTAAAAAACTAAGATACGAGATATTTGAATCAATTTCAAAACCACGTCTTTTACAGCTACTATCAACAACGTATTCCATTCGACCGTTGACAACTTCCCACCTGCCTCCACTATAGATTATAAAACTAACCATTTTTAAAAACACAACTTTTTTTTAACACTTGGAAAGAAAAATAAGGAATACAAGAAAAAATTCAAACAAAATTGTTACAAAATTTACTAATTTTATAACAAACGGTTCGTCATGGACGTCACATCACCGAAAACGTCTCCGTCGATGTACGACGTCCGGCATCGAGTCGGTTCAGAAACAGTAAAAAGACGGTACGGGAAGCCGTCTTTTTCGTACCCGCTGACGTCTCAGGAGACGGTTGATAAATTTTAAAAGACGTCTCCGGAGACGGCTTTTTCGTACCCGCTGACGTCTCAGGAGACGGTTGATAAATTTTAAAAGACGTCTCCGGAGACGGCTTTTTCGTACCCGAACCGGCTCAGGAGCCGTCTCCGGTGGGATCGGATATATTATTTTATTATAAGCCGAGCCGAAGACGGCTTAACTTGAGCCGTTGGTGAACCGTCTCATGGACCCCACCGGAGACGGCTTTGCGGCGCTGTCACGTCTCAAGCCGCCACGGGAGCCGGGTGGCAGACATCGGGATCGTAACCGCCACGTGTTGGGTTGCTACTGGTTGGAATCCAAAGGATCTCGGGAGACGGTTCAGTCCTTTTGGAAACCGTGTCCCGTCTCTCCAAAGACGGTGGAGGGGGCCATTTACGCAAAACGCTCGGTCAAGGGGCTATTTTGGCCATTTTCCCTTTAATAATTTTTCGCAGTGCAATACTAAAATGAAGTGATTTAAATATATACTTGTGTAAAATGTGGGGTGAAACGTTTGTTACATGGCCATGTTAGTTGATTTACTACTTAAACGGATTGGTAAGTTTTTTTTTAACTTCTAAATTTTTCTATAAAGTACAATAATGCAAATATATGTAATGATGTAAGTATATGTTGTATGCTCAATTCAAGATTGTGTAAACATAATCTTTCCTCCTATTTAATATCTAGAAAAAGCAAATGCCATAGCTTTCCTAAAACCATATAAAAAAAAGTTTATATCCTTTCCAGTTAAGAGATTTGTGTTGGATTCATCTTGATATTGGATATTTAAAGTAGGGATATGTTAAACCCCAAGTAAGGGATATGATTTGAAATCCTTTTGTTGATGGGCATCAAATGGAGGGACCAAGAAATAACACAACATAAGGAGGTGGACCACATATAAAGCAATACCACCATCGATGGCATATGTTGGACCTAATCATGCATGCCCATGTTTTCTTTTTCTTATGTTTGGTCAATGATCAACCATGGTGTGTGAATACTTTTTCTTCACTTAATTTATATTCTAAAGTTACCGTCTTGCACTTTTTGTTATTAGAATACTCATTTGTATACCCATCTTAAGAATAACCTTGAGATGTCATATGAACTCGAACTAGATGAGGAAACTAAGAACAAACACGTTTGGATTAGACTAGGTTCGGGTATAGAAACCGGTATAAGATTAAATGTCATATTTCATGGACAGAGATTATACAAATGATCCCGAATCTAATCACATGGAATCGATACCAAACTTGTTCACCTCCGCCGTATGTTATACACAATTTAAAATTTAAACAAACATAATAAACACTTAGACCATGTGTAGTCGGGAAGGGAAAAACATAAGGTCCATGTTTCTGATTGGTCCAAGTGGCAGCTGAGTCATTATGGGGCTTGAAGCGAAAATGGGGTGCAGTGGTGGGGAAAAAATTAACGCCCCTAAATAAAATTTTATTATATCTTTTAAATTAAAAAAATAATAAAATAATATGAAAAGGGGAGATGATCTTAGGTGGCAAGTTCTGATTGGGTGATTGTTTTTGTGCACCGGCGTTATATTTATAGAACTATCCCCTCTTTTTTGCACATAGCGTCCCCTATAGTGGTGTTGGGGGCGCTATGTTACTTTTCACGCCCTGAATTACGTTCCACTACACATGGTCTTATGATAAAAAGAATGAATCTTTTTAGTTCCTCATTTGGGCTTTGGGACTTTGGGTTAGATTTTTTATAACTAAATTGTGACCATACTAAGCATATAATATCTATCATATATTGAACTAGTTTTTATCCCGGTAGCGTCCCGGGTTGAAATATATAATATAACATAATAAAATATATTATTATTATTATTATTATTATTATTATTATTTTAAACAAATCTCTGTCATAAGTTATCATATTCAAATATAAAAAAAACGAATCTCTGCGCCGGGGTATAAATCTAGTGCCATTACAAATGAATTCGGAAGTTTGTAATCGATCATTCTAAAAAGAACTAACATGAAATAAGAAAAAAAAAAGTTAATTATTGAAATATCAAACGCATTAGTCTAAGGTTTATGTGATACGTTAAAAATTCATGGGTATATGATCGGGTATGTAGTTCGGGTATTTGGGTATGTTGTTTCGGGTAATCGGGTCGGGTATCACCTAATCCCAGACCCGGCCCAAACCCACAATTTTTTTTAAACTAATCCCAAACCCGACACAATACCTGTCGGGTTACAAAAAATAGTCATTTTTTATCTGATTTTTATATAGCACTATGGTACTCGTTAGAAAGATAATAAAACGCTCGTTAATTTGGTGTAATTTTTTTCTTTTTCTTTAAAAAATCTCGTATATAAAAGATATTAACGTTTAAAAGTTATGGGAGGAAACACGAGAGATAAAATAACAAAGGTTTAATATTTAGATTTAGTAGATTAGGTATTTAATAGATTAAGTTAAAAAATATAATAGATTAGGTTAAATCATATTTATTTCTTTTTTTTAATTGGTTTAGAGTTGTCACATCACATCTTATGTGGCATCTCCTAAAGGAGAGATTGCATAATATTATGACATATAGGATTATTAGCTTTGCAATATATATGTATATAGATATAGATGTGTTGGGTATACTAGGAACTTATTTATAAAAAGTTTGGAACTAATAAAAGTATCTTTGAGTTTGGAGACATTCCAAGTCCATTATGGGATGGGTTTGAGATCAAGTGGCAAGAGTCTCAACGGATAAATGCTGACAGTTTATGATCATATGAGAAGATCCCTCATCCATATATAATCGTTGTGAGAAAATCCCAAACATGATGATGGCTAATGAGTAACTAGGTATTTGGGGATGAGACCAGGTCTATGGCACATCATTTATAACCGGAGAATAACTAGTAATCCCAAAACTAATATCAAACCGGACCTACTATCACCCCCACAATTTTAATATTGAGAATTTATTTTTACACCAGATGTCTATTATATACATGGGTAACTTTGCATAATTGTGATGAAATTTACAAAGTGTTTATAAAGTCACTCAATGTTTTTTTTCTCTAAAATCAGTTAACTTTCATTAGATGTTCCAATACTATGTAATTCTTTTGTAAATGTAGAAAAAAAAAAAAATAAGCGAGAAAAATAAAACATACATAAATCTTGTATGTAAGTTACGCTTCCAACCCCATTTTTTAAAGTTTTAGTTGAAAGCATTTGCGCATAATTATGATCATACCTAAATAAGAAACAATGAAAATTATAATTCGACGAACAAGAAAAAAATGAATACATAAAATTATTTTACTTCACATTAACAAGAACCAAGTAGAACATGTATTTTGTTCAAGAGTTATTAATTAGAGGATGTTGTATAAAAGTTACCCATTCCTTAAAATAATTAAGGAACTAAAGAAAAATGAGAAAATATATAGTTAATGAGAATTATATATATATATATATATATATATATATATATATATATATATATATATATATATATATATATATATATATATAGGGAAAGGGTAAAATAGGAACCACCCTTTCATGCAAGAACCATGAAAACCATTCTAATCCATTGATCTTAGTTGATCCAATGGATGTTATTATGCCACCAAATACTTTTGTCTTTTAGTTCCACTTGTGCAACTTGGTTATCAAAAAAAATAATAAAAAATCTTATGAGGGTATAATGGTAAAAGACTCATTCCTTCTCTCTCTTCTCTTTTATTATTCCCACCTGACAAATTGTCTCTCTCAAACTCTCTCTCACAAATTAATAACATTCAAAAAATTTACTCTGTAACCCTCTTTCTTTCTTACCCAAAATGCCGATTTGATTACCACAAAACCCCACACACACACAACCCGACTGATAACATCAAGCGACTGAGAAAAATCAAGTGACGACGATCGATTGTTATATACTGAAGAATCATTACCACTCATTTTCTGAAAACGATAAAACGGTAATCCAATCGTTTTTTTTTTTTTTACTTTTCTTCATTTTTAGGGTTTTTTTATTTGATTGGTTTTATGTGTGTGGATCTATGAGGGTTTTCTGAATATTTTTATAGTTACTGTTGGGGTTAATGGCTGCAATTGCATTTTTTTTGGGGGGTGTGTTTCGTCATTGTAATAGGTGGTCATTGTATAATGTCTTGGATCACTGTTTGGGTTACTGCTGGAAAAAAATTAGTGTAAGTATATGATTCAGGGTTACGGTCAGTTTTTTAGGGCAGAGGGGTCATTTTGTTTTCATTGGGGTTCCTTGTAAATTGTCTTTGATCACTGTTGGAGTTAGTGTCTGAAAAATTGGTCATTGCATATGGGTATTTTTGTTTTCATCGGGGTCCTTGCACTTGTGTAAAAATGGAAGGTTTGGGTGTTTCAATCATTGTCCGATTTGGTATGCACTGTGTTTTTGCTGTTATATCTACTAAAAAATTGTCTTCTAACACCTGTGTTTTTGGTGTTAAAGTGGTGTTTGGGAAAGGACAACAACGCAAGCGTCAGCTCGTTCTGGGGAGGTGGGTACATTGGTGGGTAAAAAAACGAATAAAGGTGAGGTTACCAACCGAACTTCAGCTTGGGTTTGACGCAGGAGTTTGGCGATTCTCAGGTTGCGGCATGCGGAGCAGATCATTGCAGGGCTGCAGGGGGGAAATGTGGTACATTTTTCTGCGACTTTTCACATCAAACACAATTTTTTTTTACTTAGTTAGTACTTACATCAGTGTAACTTGTGCGTAGCGTCTGCATTGCCCGCGTCGAGTGAATCTGATTTGGTGTCCAGCGACAGGGGAAGTGACATGCCTGGTAACAGTGCAGGGCACCCTGACGCACGCCCGGGTAGGACAAAGGCGGCGGCTGCTCGGTTGCCCCCGGGAAACAGAGATGAAGATCTCAGCATCCGAAACACTGAAAGGGATAGAGCGGTTTGGGAGTACTTGTTCAAGCATACGGATGAGACCCACATCGTGGAAGACACCATTGACCCAACGGACCATTATCCGTAAGTACCCCCCAAACTTCCTGCTTCTTACATTTGTGTAACGCAGCGCGCATACCCTGACTAAGCCACCCGTGACTTATATAACTTGTAGGTACGTCATGTTTGAAACTCGCCACGGCTTGCGCGCAGAAACGCCGTACCTGCATTCATTGGCAGTCATCGATAACATTGTCGCGAGTTTGTGCGTCATCGATAACATTGTCGCGAGGAGGCCCCCAGTGCAAATGGTCGACAACGATGTTTATTCACTTAAAGGGACGCCTTACAAAGTGGTATGCACAAATTTATATTCCTGTAATTTGTTACACCGGTGTATTTGTTAGCTGACATTACCTTAATTGCAGAAACAAATCTTTGTCGACTACCTAAATTTGGTGGGACACCCGAAGGCGAACGCGATGGGTGGGTGCGTGATTCGGCGTCTGGATTTACCATGGGGTACGCACAGCAACGGGACTGACTGCGGTATCTACTTGATGCGCCACATGGAGATGTACATGGGGGTACATATCGCCTTCAGGTGTGGGTTCAATCTAAATGGTCGGCGGAAACAGGCTCAGGTGGACGCTTTGCGGAAGCAGTATGCGGCAAATATTCTCTTGTCGGCCACCAACATTTACAAGAATCGCATTTGGGAGGGCGCGCTAAGTTTGTGATTATGGAAAAAAACCACTTATTTTATGTTATGGTTTGTGCATTAGGTTCAAGAAAACATGGGTAAAAAAAATGTCTAGGCAGGTTTTGGTTTTCAAAACAATTTATGTGGTTGGGCTTTTTTGTTGAACAAACATGAAGACGGTGTGCTTGTGTATTTTACATCGACGTAAACCCCCAAGATATGCTTATGTTTATTGTTTTTGCGGTTTGTACTTTCTTGGATAAAACAGAAATGTAGTTTACACCGACGTTAAAAAAAGAAAAATCAACCTCTCTACTAAAAAAATGATTATCCGAATCGTTCAATTACACTTATGCAGATAACCCCCCCTGGGTTTTTACACTGGGGTTTTTTATACTGACGACGTTTTTTATGGCCACCCCCCTTGTGTATACCTATCGACGACCCACCATGGTTTCAAAAAAAATAACGTACCCGACGACCCACCGTGGTTTTCCATCGGCGTTAAAGAAACAAAGAGTCTGTTATGTTTTTGTGACTTACGCTAGGGTATTTTTCGTATGGTAACTTGTGTAGTCACGTTGTGTTTTTGTGTCGTCACTTGTCTATCCCAGTCGACGACCCCCCCCCCCCCAACATTCTCATAAAAACCCTGGTGTAGACGACCCCCCCCCCCCCATAAAACTGATACACAAAAATGAAAAAAAAACAAACTTATAAAAACACTTATATATTTGCATTAAACCCCCCATTACAAATCCATACATATACTTGTCTAGGAAACATATACTACCCTGCGCAAAACGTAACATCCAAAAAGGATATGCGCGGACCCACAAAACGTAGCTACATGGGACAGGGGGGTAATTTTCCACGAAAGGCACCTACTCTTCTTCGTCTTGGTTCTTCAGCGGGCAGTTCCTTGAGTCGTGGTCGGTTACGTATTCATAGCACGTTTTGCATTGCCGAGGGTGCTTCTTCTTTTTGTTCGCAGCCTTTTCGCCCGGGCCAATTAGCCGGCGCTTTGTCCCACATCCCTTGTTCCTGATTCCTTGGGGATTGCTGCATGACACCTCCAAATTTTCTGGGACCCCTAAAAGATGGCTAATCACTTCAGCCTTCCCCTTGCCTTTCCCACCTGCATCATCTCCAGTTCCAACAACTATTTCCTTCATGGCCTTTACCTGGTCCTTTAACAACTCCATACGATCAGGTGACATACTAGCTCGATCAACACACTGAGAAAACATCTCAAACAACTCATTACGCATAACAGCCCCTTCACTCTTGTCTACCCCATAACGTGCGCTTATTCTAAAAACATTTTTGGGGATCGCTTCACGCCTCCAGCGGTCGAGTATGTACTTCTCCGGGATTGAATGCACCTTGGTGTACCTGAAAACACAGAAAATATGGCGACACAGGTATCCAATACGGGTCCATAGATTGCACGAACAGGTGGTAGTTTCCTCCGCAACATCAACCTTCACCTGCGCAAAAAAAAATAAAAAAGGAAATCCCAACATTAACAAAAAAAAAAAGAAACAGTTATCCAAAAGCGTTGGCATTTCTGTGGGTGGCACGTACCGTGAAATCATTCACCACGTCAGTGTTCTTATCAAGATGTGTGATTGTGTACACATGCAATCCATCGCTTTCATCTCGTTTTGATATAAAGCAGTACAACAAGCCTTTCAGCATTTCTTTTCGAACTTCCTTGAATATAGCTTGCGAATACACCATGGCACATTGCTTTTCGAATGGCATCCCGGTTTTCAACTCAAGGCGCCTGTCTTCTGTTTGAAACTCCGCCAACCGCACGTTATACCTTTGCGCATCCATTGTTGCGTCAAAGCACAACAGGAACTGAACAAGAGTATTGGCCCAACTTGAGTTTATTTTAAACGCTGCATTTGAACTCTCGCATCGCGACGTTGTTTTCATTAGACAGCACATCTGAATCTCGCGGAAATACGCAGGTACCCAAAGCTCTTTTATGCTAAACATGTCCTTAAGCCACTCATTGTCGTTGAGCCCATACTTGTCCAACAACTTCGCCCAGCGACTTTCAAAAGTTGTAGGTTTGATGTAGATGTTCCATACTAGCTTATGTAATGCCGCCCGAACCTCCGAATTATCAACACCGGTTCCTGCAAGCTGTTAAAACATTTTCAAAAACATTGAAAAACATCTCACGCTCTGATACACTTTGTGTGCACACAAAAACACATTAAAAAACAACCCAAAAAAGGGTAAAGAAGAAAGTACTTTAGTTGGTAGTTTCTTCATGATGTGCCACATGCACAGCCGATGTCGAGATTCAGTAAAGACAGTTGCCACAGCTTGCTTCATTGCAGGGTCCTGGTCGGTTAACACCAGGGTAGGTTGCTTGCCATGCGCTGCGAGAAAGTTATGCAACAACCAGCAATACGACTCCACCTTTTCACTGAATATGAGCCCAGCCCCGAAGGTAACGCACCGTTTATTGTTGTCTACACCTGTGAACGGGACAAAGACCATGTTGTACCTGGGAAAAAAGCATGTTTCAGCATAAAAAAAAGGTTTTCAGTTATTAATGTTATTCAAAGGCGTGTGTCGACATACTTGTTGGTTTGGTAAGTTGCATCAAATGCAAGCACGTCGCCAAAAGCTTCGTAGTTGATCTTAGATATCTCATCAGCCCAGAAAAGATACCTAAGTTCGCCATTCACAAGACTGTAGTTGAAAAAGAAATTCGGTAAATTCTTCACTCTGTCATTCAGCTTCTCAATCATCAGTTGTGAGTCTCTCTCACCGATAAACAGCCGAATACTCTTTGCGAAGTTTTTAAAGTCCGCTGGAGTACCCTTCACATTGTGATGCCCCCCTTTTAAACTAACCTGGATTTTGTGCGCCACTGTTGCCCCTACTTTGTTCATGCTAACCCTATGAATAAATTCCTTTGTCGAAAAATCCAACCTCCGACCTAGTTTTGTAAGGTCCCTATTGTAAGTGGGAACAAGCATGTGGTTATGTGCTTCCTCAAAGTGATAGATATTCCATGAAGCAGTTTTCTCACAAAACTTCACCCTAATCGACGCCTTACAATCACAGACCTTGAAAGTTGACTCCCTAACCTTAAGAGACATCTCGTCCATTGAGTCAAAATTCTTAGCCTTCCGGGGTTTGCCAGCCTTAGAACACAGGATGTACCTATGGGTTATACTACCATTCTTCCTCTTCACAGTTCCTAGCCTAGTCGAAAACCCACACTTCTTCGCATATGCCTCATAGAACTCTACAACCTCTTCCCACTGCCTAAAGGTGGTCATCACCTTCGGCTTATCACACTCAGGGACAATTGGTGCCCAGTAACAAGTCCCATTTGGTGTAAACCAGGATGAATATCTACTCTCTACAAAAAAAAAAAAAAAAAAAAAAAACAAAAAAAAAAACAAAAAAAAAACAAAAAAAAAACAAAAAAACAGGTTCTGTACGTGTTTAAAATTTGACTTTACACCAGTGTAAATAACACATGTTTATGGTTTCAAAGCACATAGATAACTACAAAAATTAAACCACAGTTTTGAACGTCTTTTTAATCAACTTTACATAAAAAGCTATTTACAAAAACATCAGCCATACAATTTTTTAAAACATTTCCATGTACAAAGAATCATGCTTTCAAAACCAAGGGGAAAAGATATAAACTCAAAATCTTTGAAAAAAACCTCTCAAACCAAGGGAAAATGAACCTTTCAAACCTAAAAACTTAGAAAAAAATCTTTTCAAACCAAGGGGAAAATGATCCTTTCAACCCTAAAAACTTAAAAAAAATCTTTTCAAACCAAGGGGAAAATGATCCTTTCACCCCTAAATCTTAAAAAAAAAAAAAAAAAAAACACTGTACACCAGTGTAAATAACACATGTTAAACACACACACCACACACACATTAATAGAACAAAAAAAAACCTTACCTTCATCCTCACCAACACCCTCTTCCTCTAGATTGTTAAGATCCGGCACGTGAGATGACCCCACATCAACAACAGTCGATTGCACCTCGTTGGAAGACCCAACTTCATCTACAACTTCCTTCCCCTTTCCCTTAGATGTTCCATGGCTTGGTCTGATCATCGAGAGTGGTTGTGGGTTTTCCAGAAAAGTACGATTCACTATCTCGATATCCTCTGCAGAGAGGAAATCTGTTTGCTCGTTGTTAGGTATGTTCGTGGCCGTTGTGTTACGTTTTCCCCTCATGATTAGGGTTTTTTGGAATTTTGGTTGTAGCTTGAAGATGATCAGAATGGAGCTTTGTGTGTGTGTGTGTGTGTGTATGTAAACGTATATATAATATGTGGAACAATAATAATGCAGAGTGCACCTTTTGGAGGGAAAACTTGGTCTTGGTATACACAAAAAGAAGTCAGTCAATTGTACTTCTCTTATTATAATATAACCCACTTAAATTAATTAAAAATGCTTAGGGGTGAATTACCTTAAATACCCTTATATAATAACAACAAAACAATAACACATGTCATCTTCTTATTGGCTACATGGGGTTCTCTAGTTCTTGCATGAAATGGGGGTTTCTAATAGAACCTAATCCTATATATATATATATATATATATATATATATATATATATATATATATATATATACATATAATATTTAGGAGCAATATGGGACACTTGTCAATCATTTAGGCTCCTAGCATTTAATGGTCATCCCTCATGGCACAATGTGGTAATTTATAAAATTTTCTTTTTTTTTAATCAAAAATCCAGTAAAAATATAAAAGCCCTTCTAAAAGTCACGGACATAACATAACCCTCATTCATCATCGCCGTATCTAACCCAAAACCCTAATCATCAACTTCCAGCGGCGATTCTTCAAATCAAAGGATCTCTTGCCGTGTTCTTCATCAAATCTTCAAGGTATTCTCTCTTCTATTCTTATGTCAATCAATGGTCCTTCATATATGTGTTTTTTCTGATTTTTTTTCGTTTTTCTGCCTGATTTGTTTGTCGATTAATTTTTTTTTTTTGTGTGTTTTGTTTTATTTCAATTATTTACCTTATAATACTTGCGTTTAAGTCTATTATTGGTCAGGTTTATTAATATTTAGTTTTAGGGTTCATGTTTTAGGGTTCGTGTTTTAGGGTTGACGATGGGTTACGGATCTGTGATTAGAGTAATAATAGGGGTTTTGATTACCGGGTATTTTATAGGGTTCAACTGATGATTATTATGGAAAATATGTTTTTGGTCTGTATTTAGCTTTAATGTTTTAGGTTTATGATTCGATTCAGGTTTTATAGAAACCTTAGAATGGATTGTTATGATTTAGTTTTTTATTAGTGGTTTATGTTTTAGGTATCGATTTATGTTTTAAGAAATAGTTTATTGGTTTGATAGTATTTAAGCGTTCTACTGAGATTGATTTTGCATTTATGTTTGAGGTTTGTAGTAAGGTTTAATGTTTTAGGTTTATGAATACGTTTCAATTAATGTTTTAAGGATAGCTAAGAAAGGATTCTTATGATTTAGTTTTTGATCGATTCTTTATGTTTTAGGTCTCGACTTATGGTTATGAATCGTACTTGAATGCTTTGTTATTCTTTAAGCTTTCAACTGAGAATGATTTTGCATTAATATTTTAGGATTCTATTAAGGTTGAATGTTTTAGGTTTATGATTAGGTTTTAATTACCGTTTTACATACATCTAAGAATGGATTGTTAAGATTTTTTTTTTTGATTAGTCGTTTATGTTTGAGGTATCGATTTCCATTTTTTAGGTTTCAACTGATTTTATGAGGTTTCATTCATTGTTTTACATACCTACAAATTGATTCTTAGCTCTGAAAACTTATAATCAAATGGTTTTTAATGTTTCCATTTACTGATTTATGTTTCATACTAACTCAGTTCTTTCTAATACAGATTGGTAACTGCTTGTGTGATAATGACTTACGGTTTTTGGGTACAGTCAGAAGCCAACGATCGTATTTGCTTGGTAATATTTGATTTATTCATTTCATTAAAAAATATTTATAATGTTTATTCATAAATATAAATTTCTTTATGAGTTGTAGGCTTTACCTGAGGAGTACACAGAATGGGTTAAAAAGTATAAGTATCCAACAGGTGATTGTACGATTCATACACTGGATGAAAAAAGATTTCGCGTTAAGGTCATGCATATAGCTGGGAAGTGGTTTATTTGTGACGGATGGAATCACCTAATGACTACATTAAATTACCCGTCCGTTTGCAACTTTGTTTTTCAATACGAATCGGCCATCAACTGTTTCAATATGATTACGTTTCATCAAGACGCTATAACTGCACCTGGTAGATTTTTCTACTGCAAGATTGATGACCCTCAAACTGATGAAGAACGTCTGGTATGTGTTTTGTAATATCATTTAACTACATTATATAACACACTGATCATATAGTAATATGTATTAATTTTTCATTCCATTTGTTGCAACTTATCAGCATGTCAGTTGCTTTGTTATGCATGGATTATACAACCGAACCCTTCCGTTGGAACCAATTATAGTCAACTCATTCCCAGGTCATGTTTTCAACTCCAAATTCCTCATTTAATTTGATATTTATTAAAAGCAAAACATCCATAAAACTGTATTGATTATATAGGTTATAATGCTTTATTTCCATTTGATTCTTTAATCTCTTTTTGAATGATTAAAAGTAATATTAAACGGTGTTTGCTTCAGGTCATGTTTTCCAAATCCAGCTAGAAAACGATGGTGCTGCTACTTACCTAACTCAAGGATGGCGTTATATGAAGGAGATTTTTGAGATAACCAAAGATCATCTGATTGTTTTTGAGATTTACAATGAGGTTTCTTTCTCAATTTGCAAATGTTTATTGTATTACTTTGTATTTGGAAAACATCACAATTAACTCTATACATTATTTTTCATTACTCTCTAAACTTTTGATTTTTGTACTTTGTTACACAAACAGAAAACATATGACTTGACATTTTTTAAGAAAGGGAAGCTTACTCTTCCTCCCGATTTGTGGGAGGACGTTGACAATTCTGAGGATGATCATGGCGAAAAGGTTAATGAAGGAGATGATATGGATCATGAGGATGATCAATCTGCTGCTATCGAGGATGTAGGTTGTTGTGATAATTTCGGTGTTCTGGTTGTTTTCACAGTTGACAATCATTATGTAAGTTTGTAAAATTTAACTAACCGTATATTATAATCATATTTATGCATATGTTAGTTTGTTATTAATTTTGAAAATTATTTGTTATTTTTTAGTTTATGCAGGCCGAATTGGCAAGACAAAATGGTATGAACAGGCAGATGGGTTTGACAATTAAAGATGGTGAGGGTTACAGTTTGGGAGTTTCTGTTGGTGTAGATAGTTCGAGGTCAAGTAAGCGTTACTACATCAAAGGTATGTCAACCTTTGTTGCTTATAAGGATCTGCAGGCAGGTGATCAGATGCATTTCCTTTTTTCCCAGAATCGAGGTTTGTTAAAGCTCTCTAAAGTAGTTAGGGTTGCTGGTAATTAGTTCTGTTAGTTTTGCCAGTTTAGATGGTGAACATAACATTTTTGGTGGGTAACTTTTTGCACCTTAGTGGTGGTAGTTTTTTGAATATGGTTTACGTTTAGTGGTCACATACATTTCCACGTTTTACTGGTTTAGTCAACTGTGGGTTTTTGGGGTTGATGTGTGTTATAAACAGTACTATTATTCTATGGTTTGTTGACAATACATATGATACTTAATATGATGGTCCTGGCAGTAGTCTAATATTCTAAATTTCAATGCAAATTAGTTTGAACTATGTTATCCATGTTTCAAGTTATAGTAATATAGTATAGTTACAAGCACTTTTTATGATGTATTGTTAGTAGTCGTATATATTAATGTTTTTTGGTTGTTTGCTAAACTATTTTTTAAAAAAAAGTTGTTATAAACATTAAGTTTTTAAACATTACAAAGTTTTAGTTTTTGCCGGATTAAGTTTTTAAAAGTAATTAAAGATTTCGCATCTTTGTAATTTATCAATTGTCATTACTATTAATTACTTTGGTATTAACAACAATAAGTTTTATGAATCATTGTTAACAAAGTCAAAATTTAAGAGTATTATTGGTAAATAACAATCCACATAAATGTAATGACTTTCTTTTTTAAATATTAAAAACCGATGAAAGATTAACTAACACCGGTTTTAAAACATTCAACACATTAAAGCATTTAAAACCATTTTAAATATAAATTTAATCTGGTGTTTTTTTTTCGTTTTAAAATCAATGCTTTTCTATGTCATTTAAAGTTGAGTAGACTTTTTAAATTTCCTTAACTGTAAAACTTTAGAAAATTTTGTTCAATTTTATATAATTTATTAAAAACCTATCATGGAAACATGTAAAATCATTTTCATTCTAACTTAAAAATGGAAACATGTAACAATTGAAATTTACGATTTTTATTTAATAAACATTAAACGAAATTTAACTTAATCATGGAAACACTTAAATGTCAAATCATTTTCATTCCAAATATAAATTTACGTTATAATAATTCACTAATCTTTACTAAAATTAAATAAGTCAACACTGCTTATTACATGTTTACGTTACATTATAAATACAAAATTGATTGTTAAATTTTGATTAAGGTTTCGATCAATCAAATCTTCGTCACTTTATCAGGTATCTGTATCACTACTCTTTCTAATTAGAAATTGCACTGTTAATTCATTTATGTTTAAAAAATTAAAGCGTATGTAATACCTACATTGTCAACAAAGTTGCAGCATTATGGATTGAAACAACATCACTTTTTTTTTAAGAAATCACTTTGCGTATGAGTAAATACACGATCAAAGTTAAGGTGCTTAGGCTTTTGAAGCGAGCAAATCGAAAGATTCCCGGAGAAATGATTTCTCATACTATGGTTCTGATGGCTGAACAGGTTATGTTTTTAACATTTTCGGTTTTTATTTTTTTTAAATTACGTTTTATTATTTCTCTTTAAGTATTCGTTTTTTACGTTTTTTTTTTTACGATTTGTTTTTTTATTCAACACAAAATGCAGTGTCTGTGAAGGTTAGTAGTTTAGTTAGTCAATCATGTATTTAGATTAGATTTTAATGTACTTTATTCTAACAATTTCCACATGCCTTTTAATATTGTAGGATTTTGTTGGAGAAAACACTGCTCCAGAATCATCTTGTAGAGTTAGTTTGATTCGTGATGAAGCGGAAGTAAAGCGTAGCTTGGACAAAGTTTATATGAGACGGAAGATGATGAATTGAATCAACAACTAAAGTCTTTAAGTCATGTAAGAAGAAATAAGCTAACAAGTCAGTTGACAAGACACTTTTCATTCTTAAGGTTGAAAACATTTATTTATTGTAAGGATTTTTATTTGATGTGTTTTGAGATTTTCTGATCATTTATGTTTGGTTTGTTTATGAGACAATTTTCATATAAATAAAATGTGTGTTGACATTTGATGTTTGTTTTTTAGTTTTGTAAAATTTGTACATGCTTGAATAGTTTTTTGTTATGCAACATATTTGTTGATACTTTATAATTGGAGAGTTTGATTATAATTTATTACTTTAGATTCAAATTTCGAAATTTAGTATTTTCGGAAAATTCAAATTCCATTTTCACGAAAATATTCAAATTCAAATTATTTGCATTGTTTAATTATGGTAAATCATTAAAAGCATTTTCTATCTGTTTTAATTATACATTTAATACATATGACTCAATGTTGACCACAATTATCTATATAAAAGCCACTAAACTCAATCAAAAAAACATAAAATGCTTACACAACAATCAAACATTCAAGAGAATTCCGGTTTGCTCTTTCGTGCGCGCTTCAGTCTTCTTTTGTACAAGTTCATTGTATGTCATTCTTTTCTTCAATCAGTCCATTTTTTAGTACTTTACATTGTTATTATATCTAATTTTTGTAGATAATGATTGATTATCTATAAAATTTCTAGAAAATCATTGATTATTTCTATGTTATGTTCCTTTACAATTTAGTTCTACTTCATTGTTATTTAGGTTAAATGGGACGTAAAAGATTGTCTACCACCTCAAATGATAAACGAACACAGTTATCTAATATCTCTAACGGTAAACATATGTTTTCATCTTTATGAATCGTATACATAATATCATGCAAACAATTTATTTTTTTTCACAGTTATCTCCAAAGAACAAAAAATTAAGAATGCGGCCGAGTGTCGTAAACTTAGGAAGTTATATCTAGATGCCAAGAGAGGCAAGGTCAATAATCATAATAATGGAATAGAAAATGTACCACCAAGCGTACAATTTAACCGTGAGTCTATTGGACCTTCACACAATTATATGCATCAAAGTTCGTTGGTCCAATCAACTTTCAATTTGTCTACACCAGGTAAAATTTTGTTTCTCCACTCATTATTTTTATATCTTTGTATACCGTTTGAACTATACATGCCTATTAATAATCAGATTTAATAATATGAAATTTTTTTTCTATTTTGTTAAGGTCAAGTGCAACAAACTCCTCTGTCTAACATCTCAACTGGTATCTTTTATAATTTTCATGACATATTTTATGTTACTCGAAATTACTAATTTGGTTATTTTTTTGGGTATAAGACTATTATTATTTAATAAATTTTTTCTATTCTTGAAGTCAAAAGTAACCTTTCCCATGATTGGCGAAATTTTGGAAAATTACAAGTTGATGCTAAGAGACAGAATATTAAGCAATCTGGAAATACTAATCCGTCAACATCCACTAACAATGTATTTTCACTTGATATATCTGCCTTTAGCTCAACCTTCAACACCCCATTTAATGCATCTTTTTCCGGTAATAGCTATCGTTTCCATTCAGTAATTTATAACATTTTATTAACTTTGTATTTTTTTTATCTAATCGTAACTTATTTTTTTACTTATTTATAAACAGGTTCAACCGAACGTACTCCTTTGTCTAATATTACAAACGGTATCATATTCTATGTTGCTTACATTTGTCTTTGTAATGTTATAACACTCTATAACTAAAAGTTTATTTACTATCTAAATATTACAATTTTATTTGTATTCATAGTGTCAGTGCATGATAGTAATAGACCAAATTCTGTCGAGGCTAGAACTTTTAGAAAAGCACAAGTTGATGCTAAAAGACGTAAAGTTAATTCTGTTATAGGATTGCGGAACCAATCCATTGTTACATCTGGTACCTATTTCTTTAAATCCATTACTTATATAAAGTTGCTACTTTTATTAATTTTAAACATTAATTTAAAGTATTATATTTAGGTTCAGGTATTAACTTTGATAGACGCTCAAATGCAACATCTTCTGTTCAGACAACAAGCATGAATACATCAAGTCATAATTCCATGTTACCAGAATCTTCAATTTTAAGTAACTTAGAAAATTGCAGCAATGGATTACGAAGTAATCGACGTTGCATCTCACCTGTTCGCATGGTTAGTTTGTCAGACGAAGAAGATATGAATCCTCAACCCATGTTCAATTATCAATATAAGGGTGTCTCTAAAGATAAATTTTATTTTTAATAAACAAATTACGAATTTATTATTTTTTAATTTAACGTAATATTAGTTCTATTTATTCTATTCACAAGATTATTTGGATCACGGTGATCAAACGGTTGTATGTGAGATGTGTAACGCCAAACTGTGGAAATCGGAAGCCGGCAGATCACTACAAGTTAGTGGTAGAACATGTTACTATCTATGTTGTGGTTATGGAAAGGTGCAACTTCCAGATTTCAAAGAAAGCAGTGTCGATTATCAGAATCTTTTTAAGAACATAGACTTCCGAAGCAAGTATTTCTTAAAGCACATTCGAAGATTCAATTCTATGTTCTGTTTTACTTCACTGGGAGGCAAGGTCGACTCAAATATTAATAAAGGCAAGGCTCCCTTCATATACAGGATAAGTGGTGAAAATTATCATGCCTTGGGTGGTCTTCTTCCTAATGATGGGACAAAACCAAAATTTTCTCAGTTGTATATCTATGACACTGAAAACGAAGTCTCTAACAGGAGTAAAATTTTCAGGTAATATTTTACAGTTTATTAAAATAAATTTTTACTTATAGTTTGTTTTTGCCATATAAAACAACTGTTCAATTTTTGAAATTTTTATCTATTTATTACAGTAAGGAAAAAGGGGAGTCTAACAAAATTGATGAACAACTTGATCTTGAAATCATTCAGTACCTCAAGTCGATGTTAGACTCTAAAAATCAGCTTGTGAAAAGCTATAGGAGTGTACGCGATCGATTTAATGAAAATTCTGAAGTTAACCTTAAGTTACGTCTTATTGGGAGGCGAACTAAAGATGGTCGACTATACAACTTACCAACTTCAAATGAAATCGCTGCACTTATACTTACAGACAATGATGATGAGATTGACAATCGAGATATTGTTTTGGAATCAAGAAAAGAAGGTCTTCAGCGGATAAGTGAACTTCATCCAAAATATTTAGCTCTTCAGTATCCATTGCTTATTCCATTTGGAGAAGATTGTTATAGGGTTGATATATCGCATCGTGAAGAAAGGAAGTCTAAAAAGAAAGTAGACTCAAAGTGTTCAATGAGAGAGTATTTTGCCTATCATATTCAGGACAGAGTTGGTAAGTTCTCTTTGATTTTGAATGCAAGGCGCCTTCTTCAACAGTTTTTGGTTGACGTTTATACTATGATCGAGAGTGAGAGGTTGTTTTATGTACGTTATCAGCAACAAAAACTTAGGTGTGACTCTTATTCCAGTCTTCAAAATTTGCATCAAAATGGACCTACAGATTTGGCAACAATAGGTACACCTATAATACTACCATCTTCTTTTACTGGTGGTGCACGCTACATGAGGGAAAATTATCTTGATGCAATGGCCATTTGTAAAAAGCATGGATACCCTGATTTTTTCATCACAATCACGTGTAATCCGAAATGGCCTGAAGTTAGAAGGTTTCTGAAGGATAAGAAGACAAATCCTGAAGACAGACCAGACATTTTAGCCAGATTATTCAAACTGAAGCTAGACTCACTGATGAAAGATTTACGTGATAAAGCAATATTAGGGAAGACTTCGGCAGGTACCATACATTAATAACTTTGAATCATTCTTTATTACCGTAACAAACTAATAAAGTTAGTGAATATATTTTTTGTTTTATGTTGCACTAACTTTTTTATTTACAAAATTTTAATTTTAATTTTAGTACCATTTATTTTTACAGCTGTTTATACTATCGAGTTCCAAAAGCGTGGTCTTCCTCACGCTCATATCTGTCTCTTTCTTAAAGATGAAAGCAAGCTTCCGACGATTGATCATGTTGATCGTTTAGTTTCTGCTGAAATCCCAGATAAGAATTTAGATCCTGAGTTGTTTAGTCTTGTGAGTGACTTTATGATTCATGGACCATGTGGACCTGAATATCCCAACTGCCCGTGCATGATTGATGGTAAGTGCTCGAAGAAATTTCCAAAGAAGTTTTCTCCGGCATCAATGATAGATTCAAAAGGATATCCGGTTTATAAAAGAAGAGACTCAGGAGTATTTGTTGAAAAAGGAGGTGCTCAGTTAGATAACAAAAATGTGGTTCCTTATAACCCAACACTTTTGAAGCGTTATCAAGCTCATATTAATGTTGAATGGTGCAACCAAGCTGCTTCAATTAAGTATCTATTCAAATACATTAACAAGGGACCGGACAGGGCTAAAATTGCTTTTGTAGAAGATGATGGAGAAGGTCAAGAAGTACAGCAAAGAGATGAAATCAAAAAACATTATGATTGCAGGTTCCTTTCAGCATGTGAAGCTTCATGGAGGATACTTAAACACGAAGTGCATTACAGATACCCTCCAGTGATTAGGCTTCCTTTTCATCTACCTGGTGAGCAAACTGTTGTATACGGTCCAGAAGAGCAACTTCAAAACGTACTCAACAAGCCATCAGTGTCTTCTACAATGTTTCTAAAATGGATGAAACTAAACCAGGATGAACCTGTGGCACGTGAACTGAGCTACATCGAAATCCCAAGTAAATTTGTTTGGAAACCTGATGAAAAAAATGGGATTTTCGAAAAACAGGTAAGGCAATTGGTCGTGTTCATATGGTTAATCCATCAATGGGTGAGGCTTATTTCTTGAGAATTCTTCTTAATAAGGTCAAAGGTCCCAAATCTTTTGCTGAGATAAGAACGGTGAATGGAAAAGTTTTACCAACATATCGAGATGCATGTTACGCTCTTGGCCTGTTGGAAGATGACAAGGAATATATAGAAGCTATTGAGGAAGCTCATTATACCGGTTCGGGATACTGTCTTCGTAATTTGTTCGCGATGATGTTGTTGTCTAACAACTTATCTAGGCCTGACCATGTTTGGGAGAACACATGGAAGCACTTGTCAGACGGTATTATGCGTAGACACGAAGACGTTTTCCAAATTGAAGGTAAAAAAATTTATAATTCAACATTTTATTTATTTTACGTTATTATTAATTCTTTAATTAATAATTACAATCTTTATCGTTATCAGGTTTGTCTCTTCCTGATGATCAAATCAAGAACCTTACGTTGCTTGAAATTGAGAAGCAGTTAATTCGGAATAACTCCAGCCTACGTAGGTTTCCTTCTATGCCTTTTCCTAATAGTGATTCGATTGCATCTGCAAATAACCGTTTAATACTTGATGAACTCAATTATCAAGTAAATACGCTGACTGAGGAATTTCATAGCAACGCACCTTCTTTAACAGATGAGCAGCGTTTAATTTTTGATGAAATAATTGATGCGGTTGATTTTAACAAAGGTGGGCTTTTTTTTGTTTATGGGTTTGGAGGCACTGGTAAAACCTTTTTATGGAAAACGTTGTCTGCTGCCATTAGATGTAAAGGCCAAATTGTTTTGAACGTTGCATCTAGCGGTATTGCTTCTTTGTTGTTATCTGGTGGAAGGACCGCTCATTCTAGGTTTCGTATACCTTTGAATGTTAATGAAGAATCCGTGTGTTCTATTAAGGCGAATAGCGATGAGGCAGATTTATTGAAGCAGACTAAGTTAATTATTTGGGATGAAGCTCCAATGATTCACAAACATGCTTTTGAAGCTCTTGATCGCACGATGAAAGACAACTTGAAATCAAAGGATTCGGTTAATTCAGAGCTGCCTTTCGGAGGTAAGGTTATGGTTTTGGGTGGTGATTTTAGACAGATCCTTCCTGTTGTTCCCAATGGTAGTAAAAGAGATATTATAAGTGCCTCAATAACCTCCTCTAAGATTTGGA
Organism: Ambrosia trifida; assembly: GCA_028751855.1. Lineage (NCBI taxonomy): Eukaryota > Viridiplantae > Streptophyta > Magnoliopsida > Asterales > Asteraceae > Ambrosia > Ambrosia trifida. The sequence goes on along the minus strand of CM054123.1, from coordinate 32,303,204 downwards.
ATACTTGCAAAGTCCGTACGTTAACTAAAAACATGAGGTTAACATTGGGTAACAAGACATCTGAATCAGAAGAAATAAAGGAATTTGCAAACTGGCTTCTACAGTTAGATGAGGGTAAAGTTGGTGCTTCAGTTGATGAAAATGAGGCAGATGTCGACATTCCAGATGATCTTCTTATAAAGCATTCATCAGATCCTATTTGTAGCTTAATTGACTTCGTCTACCCTTCACTTCTTCAGCTTTACAAAGATAAAGATTACTTTGGTGAACGAGCAATACTTGCACCAACAAACGAAGTGGTACATGAAATTAATGACAGGTTGCTTGCATTGTTTCCTGGAGATGAAGTCGAGTATTTGAGCTCTGATAGTATATGCCAGATTGAGAATGGTAATAACCGTTCACAGGAAGATTTATATTCTCCTGATGTGCTTAATGGTTTGAAAATTTCTGGAATTCCTAATCATCGATTAGCACTAAAGATTGGTGTTCCCGTTATGTTGTTGAGAAACATTGATCAACAAAATGGCCTGTGCAACGGCACCAGGTTACGAATCACCAGACTTGCGAAGCGTATTATTGAAGCCGAAATCATATCAGGTGGTAACATTGGTACCAAAACTCTTATTCCTAGAATAAATATGATACCATCTGATAACAAGATTCCAGTCAAGTTCCAAAGACGACAATTCCCAATAAGCGTATGTTTCGCAATGACCATCAATAAAAGCCAAGGACAGTCTCTATCCAAGGTTGGGTTGTATTTAAGAGACCCTGTATTCTCACATGGCCAGCTTTATGTCGCATTGTCAAGAGTTAAAAGCAGGGCAGGAGTGAAATTACTTATACTTGATGCTGATGGCCAAGTGAAGACTAAAACAAAAAATGTGGTGTATAAAGAAATATTTAATGATATTTGAATAGAATGTGTATTGGTTTCTTTTAAATCTTAATAAAATATTTCTGCTACATTTTTTTATATGTTTTACCACTCGAAATAATTGTACGTTGGTGAACCGCGTGTAACGCGGGAAAAGATCTAGTATATATTAAACGGAGAGGTTTTGGGAATAGTTAGGTTCTAGGTTTTTTTTTCCACCATTTTTTTTTTGTTTTTTTTTCTAAGTTTTTTTTTACGTTTTGGCCACCAACATTTTGGTTAAGTTTTTTTTTTCTATTTTGGCCACATCTTATTTATTTTTCCTTTCTTTAGGTTCTTTTTTCCTATTTTGGCCACTAACTTTTTTGTTACGTTTTATTTTTCCCCATTTTGGTTTTCTCCCCGTTTTGACCACCAACTTTTTTGTTAACTTTTATCCCATTTTGGCCAGCGTAGTGTCCGTCTACGTTCGTATAGTACTTTCGTCTCTGTTCGTCGGCAACACCCGCTCTTTAACCCAACTTGCTCTACGTTCGTATAGTGTTTTCGTCTACGTTCGTATAGTATTTTTTTTTACGTAGCGTTAGTCTACGTTCGTATAGTATGTTAGTCTCCGTTTGTCTACTTTTTTTTTACGTATTCTTCGTCTACATTCGTATAATACTTTCGTCTCCGTTCGTCTACGTTTTTTTACGTAGTGTTCGTCTATGTTCGTATAGTATTTTCGTCTCCGTTCGTCTGCAACACCTGATCTTTTCGTCTCCGTTCGTCTACGTTTTTGTTATGTACTTTTATACACTTGTGTATTTTTTTAAGACCTCACTATACATGTATGTATATGTGTGTATATACATAGAGAGAGGGGGGGTAAAGATTCGGGTACAAATGTCATATATCGTTTGAAGTATGAGAAGAAATTAAATAATAGGTAGACATCATGTTTTGGATTTAGGCATGATGTTTTGGGTTTTTTTTTTTTTTTTTTTTGGTAGAAAAATATCAAACACAACAATTTAAAACACAATGCGATGTATCATAGCCATAGAATTTAAAACACGCATCTAAAACATAATAATTTAAAACATGTTCTTGGTATGATGTTTTAAGTCGAAAATAAATTGTTTTATGTTTTTAATTGTTATGTTTGGTGTTATTTTAGCCTAAACAATCTAAAATATCATTACAAAGTTCAAAAAATGTTGCCTACATATCAAGTCTTAATCCTTCTCACATTTCTCACGAAATATGACATTTGTACGCTAACCCCGCCCTATATATATATATATATATATATATATATGTGTGTGTGTGTGTGTGTGTGTGTGTGTCCCTGTAATCTAATGCCAAATCCTTCACAAACGGCCGTTTTAGAACGAATCAAACAATCGTTTACAAGTCTTTACCCCCCCCCCCCCCTCCCCATGCCCCCAAGAGAGCGAATTTTAAAAAACTATTTGAATATATGTTGAACGGTCGTTCGTATGTTTGTATATCAAATCATAGCCCCTAAATTATAAATAGCTGTTTACGTATATGTCAAACTACCGTTTGATAGATGTTGAACGCTGAGTAATTAGAAAGTATATATATTTTTTTTATTATTTCATTTTACTTGAATTTATGGGCATATTATAAATATTTACATATTTATAGATTTATTATAATTTTTTAATCTATGTGTGTAGATTTGTACTAGTTCTTTCTCATGTTCAAAAGAAGTGTTTATATGAACTTAACTCTCCTTTAGGCATGTCATTTAAGATTTTATAGTTATTAATTTTTTTTTCTATCTCATTTTTTCTTCTTACTCTCTTTTCCTTTAGGCATGTCATTTTTCCTTCACATATATTTTTTTTATCAACTTTATCCATTTAATTAGTATATATGTCTTCTGAGATAACAAAAGCTCTGAAGTTATATTTTATACACCTCGTATGATATTTGAGCATAAAAGATATTTTACAAATTTATATTTGAATTAAAAAGTATGAAGGAAAAATCATTGTGAGATCCAAGAGCTAAGAGCCTCCCTAAACTATGCAAAAGGAACTGTCTTTATTTTTGCTTTTCCTTTATTTTATATGTATCATTCTACTTTATTCTGTAATTAATTTTAAAAAATATATAGAATACACATTGTTAAAGTTGAGCCTAACTGTATATAATTGAATTTTAACATTTTATTATGTCATCATCTTTAGATTTATTCTTATACTAGATTATACACCGGAAGCGTTCCGGGTTAAGAAATTTAATATGATACATCAACTTTAAATATGAAATAGACTGATGTATAACTCTAATATTAATATCTAATCTAAAACAAATTAACAATGTACAACTCTAATGCTAACACCTAACCTAAAAGAATGTAGAACTTTAATGTAACTCTAATATTAACACATATCCTAAAGACTAAACAAATGTACAACTCTAACATACTAATATTGATACCTAACTTAAAACAACGTATAACTTTATTAACCTATTCGGCTCTGGTTGAAAAAAATCATATTTACTAATTTAAACATAATTAGTGACTTGTCTATACATGATTAATGATTTACCTGAACACTTTGTGTTTTTTTTCCTGTATGAACAAAACCCCACAAGAAAATTTCTCCGTTTTTTATATAGCACTATGGTACTCGTTGGAAAGATAATAAAACGCTCGTTAATTTGGTGTAATTTTTTTTCCTTAAAAAATCTCGGATATTAAAGATATTAACGTTTAAAAATTATGGGAGGAAACATGAGGGTGAAAAATCCAATTTTGTTTTTAAATTATTTTTTTCCCAAAATATCTCAATGTCACATGGGATGACACATGACACACTCAAGGAAGAGAATGACTCTTTGAGTGTCATGTCATTAAAATGGCTTTGGTTTATTATATGTATAGATAGATTTTTTTATCAAAGAATTTGGTGAAGAGATTGAAGATCACATATCTTTAAAGTTAAAGAAGAATATTATAGATGTTAATCACGTGATTCGAAGATTAATCATATGATTAGCTATAACCAATTCATTTAAGTATAGCAAAAGCTTTGCAAGCCTCGTGGGAGGCCAACTATAGAATGATATTAGGAAAACCCAATAAAATCATTAGGAATAAATTTTATGACTCGTTCATTTCTTACAACTTTGATAAAAAAAAAATGTTTGTTGGTACACGTATATATAGGAGGGTTAACACAAATGAGTGTCAATTGATTCGAATAAAGGTAACTAGTGTGTTTAAAGGCGCGCGTTTTGAACTTAAGACCTTAAGGAATACAAATGCACTACAAATCACTCCATCACCAACCCATTTTGTGATTTATTATAGAATCATATATATTTATTAATAAATAAGTGTTTGAGAAAAAAAAAAATCAATGTTCATTATATATTATATTTATTCATGGTGTAACGAAGTTAGTATTCATTTACTCCATCAATAACTATAAGTATAATTTGATTTGAATATAACATTTCTATAATGGTTAATTTGATTTTAAAACGAGTTCCCAGTCAAATCATTTGGTGTTTTAGAGAAAGTTCTTTTCTATATGACGACGGAATAGAATAACATGAAATGGTTTTCGAGTAGTGTTCTCTTTTTACTTAGACATGGAGTAAGAAATCGAAGAGCTCAATCTACAAACTCAAATTGTGGGGGTTCTCTATCTTTTTAACAAAATACACCTTATAACTTGTTTTGTTCGCTCAATACACCTTGAAAGAAAAGAAAATTTTTACACCTTAGTAAATGGTCTTTTGTGATATAATCCAAAGTCCAAACAAGATTTTCTTAGTAATTGACTATTAATTAAATGTATACACAAGTCGATTGAAAATGATGTTACAATGTTACATTAAAGTTTACTTTTTGCTTATTATTGAATATTTATTTCTAACGTCAGGGTACGTTTTCTTGTATCGTGGCCGTGTTATTTTGGTTTTATCACTAGTATGCACATGCACATAAATGATGTTAAAAGTACTTGTGCATAATAATAGCTTCATTTTAGTGTGTCAGGGATTCTAATTTAATTTTGTTTGGTGTTGTGATGGGGTTAGATCATATGGTTATGGAATTGTAGTGTACTAGATTATTGCCTGTGTGGAAAACACGGTTTAACAAATAACAATCCTATAAATGTTTAATTTTATTAATTCAAAATAAAATTAAATGTACATAACAAAAAGTTATTTGCCTGTGTTACACATGTGTAACAAATAAAGATCCTATAAAGCTTTAAAGTATAAGAAAGCTAATTAATCCGACTACTTAAATTTGTAAGAGTGATAATATTTTTACAAAAGAGTTAATTGCAGTTTTCGTCCCTGTGGTTTGCCTAAACTAACAGGTTCAGCCCAGGCTTAACACCCTGAGTGCCTGTGCTTTCATTTTCTAACAGTTTACATCCCTCGACCTAACGGTCGTCCATCTGCCGTTACATCACCCCCACGTGCAGCTCACGTGAGGGGTACTCTGGTCATTTTAAGTCCTTAATGAAGGGTAGTTTGGTCATTTCATCCATGGAATATGAACGTTATAATTTGAAGAAGCAATCTTCTTCTTCCCCAATTCCACTTCAAAAACCCTAATGTGTAATCCATTGTTTAACTCCAATTCGAGATCAACAATTTCCAATTGGAGCTGAAATTATCATCTACGAAGTGAAAGATGGAGTGATGTTCCTCCAATTTTGCAGATTTTGTTATTTGTGTTGTACTTTGTTCATATTTTGTTAATGTAGGTGTATGTATTGAACATTGTAATGAATTTGAATTGGAATGAAATGAAAATGATTATGTTAGTTAAACATTGCTTACATTTCATTCATAGCATTCATTCATAGCAACTTGTTACATCAGCATCATGTTTTGGTTGTTCATCACTTCCATTTGTTACATGTTTCACTTCCAGTGATGATGATCATCAGAGCATGAATCAGACCAACTCTCATCTTCATACGGGTCGTGGTACCACTCATCATCAGAGTCTGCATAATCCCAGGCTTTTTTCAAAATCTCAGGATCATAATCATCGTATGGATTAGCTTCTTCCTGTTCCTTTTTTGTCTTTCCTTTATGATCATGTTCATCATCAGTAGCATCTTGTTGATTATGAATCAGAGGCTCTTCAAACTGATTCAACTGCACATCACTCTCATCAGCAGCATGTTTTGGTTGTTCATCAATTATTGGATCATCTTCATCATCATCAGTAGCATGTTGTGGTTGTTGATCTTCATCATCAACAACATCTTGTTCCTTTGGATCTTGATCACTAGCAGCATGTTCATGTTGAGTGTGTTTGGTTTTTAGTCTTTTGTTTTTTGTGTTTTTTTGATCCATCTTACTAATTCGATTGTATGGTCATTTGGTCCCTTTTTGTGCTCTATTTATAGTGAATATGGACGTTATACAGAGCAAATGGCCGTTAGAAATGACATTCTATTCATGATCATATTGACCCATTTGCATACTTGACCCATTTGACTTAAACCTATGAAAACCATCTTGTTTTCATAGGCTGCAAAATTACGCCATTATACCCTGACCCATTTGACAACCAAACTGCACAAACCAAAACCATTCAACTGCACACCCATTCAATTAACAACCTACACAATCAACCATTAACATCATAACAAACTGCTCAAACCAAAACCAATCAACTGATCCAATATATTAACAAACTGACCCATTTGACTTAAACCTATGAAAACCATCTTGTTTTCAAAGGCTGCAACCATTAACAAACTGACCCATTTGACTTAAACCTATGATCCATTTGACAACCATTAACAAACTGACCCATTTGACTTATACTCTCTGTTGTTCATTAACCCTGTGACTGATTCATTCTTCATCTTCATCAAAACATGACTTTCATTACTTTCATTACAAAACATTAACATACAATCATTAACAATAACAATATGACCCTGCACAACCATTATGACCCTGCACAACCATTAACATGACTGATTCACTAACATATGACTCATACACAATAACATTAACATACAATCATTCACAATAACAATGACATTAACATATGACTCATACACAATAACATTCATTCATCCATAATATTTATTTCATTACCAAAACATTCCTTACATAATATTCATTCTTCATCTTCATCAAAACATGACTTTCATTACTTTCATTACAAAACATTAACATACAATCATTGACAATAACAATATGACCCTGCACAACCATTAACATGACTGATTCACTAACATATGACTCATACACAATAACATTCATTCATTCATCCATAATATTCATTTCATTACCAAAACATTCCTTACATAATATTCATTCTTCATCTTCATCAAAACATGACTTTCATTACTTTCATTACAAAAAAACATCCACCAAACCTAGAAACCATGACTGCACAACCACCAAAAAACATCCAAGACCTGCACATACCCTAGACCTACACATACCCTAGACCTACTTCATAACATAATACATCACCAAAAACATGTAAACAAACACTAGACCTAGTTTCAGCATCTTGTTTTCATTCTCTGTTTTCTTCAACGCATCCTCTGTTTTCTTCAACACATCCTCTGTTTTCTTCAACCCTTGATCAGCTTCTGATTTCCTTGCACACATTCTTCTCACATTGTCTTCATGGTTTCGTATGGTGGCCAACAGAGCAGGTATCAACACAATAGGGTATGTACAAGTAGGGGGTCCATCCAATCAACGAAACCACATCCATTTGTGCAACGATGGTACCTACGTCCTGGATTCTCATTCGTCCATGAAATTCTGAGGTCTGTTGTTGCTCCACACCTGCACATCACCATTGTAGTTTCGTTGTTCATGTTGATTGTGATTATTGATGAAACGATTGAAGATGAGATGAAGCTTAGGGTTGAAGATTAGGGGATTAAATAGGAAGGAAAAGTTAATTTTCTCCAGATATTTTCATTAAAATTTTTTATTTTTTAATCAAGGTGAAATGACGAAAATACCCTTCGTTTTGGACGTGAAATGACCCAGATACCCCCTCAAGGGATGAAATGACCAAACTGCCCTTCATTTAGGACTTAAAATGACCAGAGTACCCCTCACGTGAGCTGCACGTGAGGGGTGATGTAACGGCAGATGGACGGCCGTTAGGTCGAGGGATGTAAATTATTAGAAAATGAAAGCACAGATACTCAGGGTGTTAAGCCTGGGCTGAACCTGTTAGTTTAGGCAAACCACAGGGACGAAAACTGCAATTAACTCTTAACAAAAAGCATTTTAGGTGCATACAATCCAAATCGTTTTGAATCTTTGATCCGTATAAATATCTAAAATCAATTGTATAAACAATCACATACAAAAAAAGCACATATATATATAAACTTGGCATTTAGATAAATCATATAGATACTTATTCAAAGACCACAAAAATAATACAAAGATGTCATCTTAGACATCACCACCTTTTCCTATTGTAATCCTCTTCACTCTTAAAGAAATAGTTTATCTTCATATAACTATACATTTTAATGGTTTTTGCTTTAAAAGGGGAAAACAAATTAATTCATTCTCTTAACATCCCGTTAACATGTTAAGGCCATTGAGTATACTTTAACATTCTTCAATTCCACATAGATACTACATCACTCACTTTTTTTTCTATTTCACTCTTCACCCTCAAAGAAATGGATGATGAGCCACTTCTACACTGATTAGTAGTTTGTTCAACTATGAGATTGCTATATTGAGTACCGGTATTGTAACAAACCAAACCAACTGATCCAAACTTATTAGAACAATGATTAGAATAATATCCTTCCCATTAGTACTATTTAAACTGGTATTGGTATTCGTTTTATCATTTTCTAATGAGGTAAAACATGTATGGATATCCTCTTGAGCATATCTTTTTCAGTTGCTATACCGAGTACCGGTATTATAACAAATCAAACCAATACTAATTAGACGTCTGCCACAAAATGCGGAGAATTGCCCTAGTTGTTAAATTATAGAGACAAGTAAAAGAGAAAATAAGAGTATTCAGAAATAGAAAGAAATAAAACAATTTTATAAATTTATTATTTTCATTCACATAAGGGTTTATAATTCTTTTACTTAAAAGGAGATTCCACACATGACACATTACATCCTTTTTATATACGAGGAGAAATACAAATACATTATAATAGATTAAATTATTTATCTATATCTATTATCTATTATCTATCTATTAATTAATATATATAAAAGAATTGAACATTGCTGACGTGGCGTGCAATGGTGCCTTCAACCTCTCCATGAAACTGCCACGTGGCATCATAATTGAAAGATTTTAGTGTTTTTGAATTATTTCCTTTTTTAATTAAAAAAAATATAAACATAAAACTCTAAATTTATCTCTCTATCTCTCAATTTTCAATTACTAAAATTAAATTGAGTTATTTTAATAAAAAAGAATTTAAAAACAAATTTAAATTTTTCTCTCTTATGTTCCTCCCATAATTTTTAAACGTTAATATCTTTTATATTCGAGATTTTTTAAATAAAAAAATTACACTAAATTAACGAGCGTTTTATTATCTTTCCAACGAGTACCATAGTGCTATATAAAAAACGAAGAAAAAAACGACTATTTTTGTGGGGTTATGTTCATACAGAAAAAAAACACAAAGTGTTCAGGTTATTCATTAAACATGTTTTTTCTTTTAGGTTCTTATCTACGATGTTGAAATTCAGCCAATCGTCATGCTATCATTGGAATTTTACTCTTCTAAAGATGGATAGGTATACTTCATCAAGAGAAACTAGGAGAAAGAATCGCACAACACTGCAACACATGGTGTCACCTTATAGCAAAGTTATTTTTTTTTATTTAATTACAAGAATAATAATTATTACTATTAGTATTAGTATTATTAGAATGGTTATATTTTTCAACACTTATCATGAATTCTACATCTATATAAGTCAAAGTCAAATTGTAACATATTTTAAATTACGTGAAGATGATTATATGTTGAAGGTTATCCTTTTAATACTGTATTATGTTTAATATGGTTTATGTTTTTTATTTTTTTAACTTTTTAAATAAATGTTTTTTAACTAAGATTGATTATGTTTAAGCTATTTACTCTTTTCGTGATTTGGGTTTTTTTCTTTTATCATTTTTTATTAAATCATATTAAATTTTTCAACCCCGGGACCTTCCCGGGGTAATCAGCTAGTCTATACATATAATAAACCAAAGTCATTTTAATAACATGACATTTAAAGAGGCATTCTCGTCTTTGAGTGTGCCATGTGTCATCCCATGTGGCATTGAGATATTTTAGAAAAAAATAATAATTTGAAAACAAAATTGGATTTTTCACCCTCATGTTTCCTTCCATAATTTTTGAACGTTAATATCTTTAATATACGGGATTTTTTAAAGAAAAAAAAGTACACTAAATTAACGAGCGTTTTATTATCTTTCCAACGAGTACCATAGTGCTATATAAAAAACGGAGAAATTTTTTGTGGGGTTTTGTTCATACAGGAAAAAAAACACAAAGTGTTCAGGTAAATCATTAATCATGTATAGACAAGTCACTAATTATGTTTAAATCAGTAAATATGAATTTTTTTTTAACCAGAGCCGAATAGGTTAATAGAGTTATACGTTGTTTTAAGTTAGGTATCAATACTAGTATGTTAGAGTTGTACATTTGTTTAGTCTTTAGGATATGTGTTAATATTAGAGTTACATTAAATATCTACATTCTTTTAGGTTAGGTGTTAGCATTGGAGTTGTACATTGTTAATTTGTTTTAGGTTAGATATTAATATTAGAGTTATACATCAGTCTATTTCATATGTAAAATTGATGTATCATATTAAATTTCTCAACCCGGGACGCTCTCGGGGTATAATGTAGTTGTGTGAATATAAATAACAAACCTAAATCTTTTAACTTTTATATTTTAAAAACTCTTTCTTCTATTTTATGAACATTAAACTAATTTGTTCATATGTTTGATTGGTCTACTTAAAAATGTTATAGGTTATGTGTAGAAAATAATATACACATGTGCAGTTTCTATAAAAGATGATTTTGTTAAATATATGTTGCATTTCTACTACTTTTTATTATTTTATTAAAATTTAAAAAATAAATAAAAAAAAAATTTCGTCTTGTTCTCGGAAGAAACCGTCTTCTGCGTTTGATGTGTAATTTGCAAAACACTTCTGAAAGTCTAAATGCTTTGAATGTATTTCTAACCCCACATATTGTTGCTTTTGAATAGACATTTTCAACAATGACACCTTACCACCCACTAAAGTTCAAAATAATAATCTAAAATTGAAAAATCATCATTTAACGATTTTATTGGCTTCTACTTTAAGATTAAATAACTTCATTTTTTAACCAAATTAATTGATCATAACAAAATCAAGAATCAAACTAACATTATAAGAAACTGATACAAACAAATACATCTAGCATTATAAAGCTATTATTAACATAACTAACCCCACAAAAATATTATTTTTGGCAATGCAATGATAATATGATTGTTTACTTAAAGTGTATGTAACGAAGGGACCTTCAACTCACAAACGAAGGTAGAGGCGAGTCACAAACGACTTATTATACTGGGCGTCCATGTGAGACTTTTGAGAAATAAGTCTGTGTACATGAATAGGACAGGCTGGGTTGGGTTGAACTGCATTTAAATGCAAATATTTTTCTTAATTTTAACTTTAGTTTCTTTTGTTTTATAAAAATAGAATTTATTCAAAAAAATATATGGATGAATATGTGTAGTCAAAAATTGAATTTATGTACTTTTTAAAACTTATGCAGCGTAAAATTGATTTTTTCCCCATAAAATACATACATTGATTTTTTTTAATTATAGTATTTTTCCTTTTGCAAGATATTAAGAACTTAATTGGTTGTTAAAAGTTCATAGAGTGGTTTTGAAAAAAAAAAAAAGGTGATAATGAGATAGGATGAAGTGGTTCTTTTTGGAAAAGTTAATGTTACATGTCAAATGGTTTTGGAGTTTCAACAATGAGGATCCTACCTTAGCCAACCTGGACATGTTTCTTTCTTTAACACCACCACTAAACCTGATTTAATTTTCTTTGAACGGTAAATTTTTTATTTTTACTTTTTGTGAAAGTTGAACCCATAACTTTCACAAATTAAATGCTTGTAAAAGCTTTGTTTCTCCTATTAGGTCACCAACTAGGAACTTCCTATTAGACAAACATTTGTTCCCGAAGGACATTTTACTAGTAAGATAGTAAGATGTGTTTGATGAAGGGTTCAAATTCTATAATACAAATATAGAGTTATAAATTCACACACACTGGAAAAAATAGGAAGTCATAGGAAGGGTTTCAAACGGAGTCTAATTGAACTTATTCAATCGACATTAGACCCGTCTCATCGAACCCTGCGATATTAGTTTTTAAGTTTTTGATTTTTTGGACTTTTAACTTGTATTTTTAAAATTTGTGTTATGTTATTGTGTCTTTTCTTTATTTTCGTCATTGTGTCATTTCTAACATTCATTGTGTCTTTTCTCCTTGGCATTGTGTTATATTTATTTGTATTGCGTTATATCTCATGATCCATTCTATTGGTTGTATCCTTTACACCTTTCTCATTTTTGTTATATTGTGTATATAGGACAATTAGACCCTACAAATATAAGTGAGTAATAGAAATAGATCAGACTTAAGAATAGTTATTGAACAATGTTACAACATTTTGCAGTTTTAATAAGAATTAATAATGTGAGAAAAGGAGGCCATCCATCATTGCATTTTGCAGCTTCTAACTTTGATGGTAAACTAAAAGTTTGACAACTATGTGAGCATCCTAGGATCCAATCTAGGAAATTGGTCCAAATAATAAACAAAAAAAGAAAAAAAAAAACAAAGAAAAGCTCCACAAATGATACGATAAAAAAATGTTTACAAGCCAAACCACATGACCATATTATCAACCATGAGTCATTGATTACAACTACAGACGACTTGCGCGGAAACTAACAAGAATTTCATATCGTATCGGTTTCTTGATCGAATGCAAAACCACAACAAATGTCTCAATTCTCATCCATCTTCAGATATATACCAACAAATTTCATTTTCCTTCCCTTTGACTATAGACCATTAACGTGCTCGTGTAGGTGCGTCATTGTATTATAATAAGGTTGTTCCAAAAGGGTTTGTGGTTTGGGGATGATTACTGTTATTGTTGACTGGAAACTGGCCAAACCCTGAATCCATAAACGGGTTCGGTGGGGCCATCATCAGATTCTGTTGTGGCTGTGGAGGTCCATAAAGAGCGGCAGGTTGGGGGTATGGGCCGAAGGGGTTAGCCTGATATGTTGGTGGCATTTGATTTTGAATTGGTTGAGCCGACATAGCAAATGGGTCGGCTGCTTCAAATGGGTTAGGTGCTGGTGACCCATATACGGGCTGCTGGGCTGCTCTATATGCTCCTTCATCGTACAAACTGTTGAGTGTCAGGGAGTCCAACCCACCAGCCTGCCCAAAAAAAAAAAAATCAATATACAGATTACAGAACCAATATTAAGTAGAGAACTGCTAAATCGTTTTATTTCAAAATTTTAGGCTATCATTGTAATAAAACTATTCTTTATAAGGTCTTTCAATACGAGATTACAAAACCAAAATTAAGTAGAGAACTATAAGAACCAATATATGTGGCAAGCACTATGAACAAATGTTTATACGGTTTTATATTTTATAAGTAGTCTACTTCATGGTTTAAAAAAACAGGTGACACGTGCACCTCCAGGCGATTCTGTAAGAAAACGAATCTGAGGGGGCGCCTCAGGGTGTTATTTTGTATGTGCGCCTCAAAGAGCTAAGGCGGTAACAAAAATTGCGCCGCGCCTCGTGGGTTTTTGATGTTTTAAACTTTTTGTGTCAATTTCAAGCATTCCATGTCTTTTTAACATGTGTTTTTTATGAATATGATGATGAAATTAGTTGGTATTTCATTTTCTATAAGATATATAATATTTATAATTTATATTTATTTTTTAATTCCGCCTCGGGCTTACACCTCAGTTCGCCTCGAGGCACGATTCCGCACTTTTAAACCTTGGTCTACTTAAAATTTTATTTGTATTAAAAGTGCCCCTATTCTTGTAATCATATACATTACACTAATTACTTAATTTACTTGTGATAAAATTAAAAAAAAAGGACAAAAAATAATGGTTGCACACTTGAACGACAATCCAACACGACCTAGCTCGTCTCGACTTCTACTAAAAACGATAAATTTCAACCTGAACCCATTTTGACCCGTTACCCAAGCCGCCTAACAGACCGAAGCGAGACAATAGAGCACAAATATGAACACAGTTGTGAAATTACCAGTTGCCTCTCCTGAACAGATGAGATATTGGTGCTAGGAGTGGAGACCAGAGCAAGTTCCCAGCCGGTTGGATCAAAATCTTTTGCTTGAAAAGCAGATCCGGAAGATGTAGTATCTTAAAAAGCAAGAAATTGTTTTAGTATTCATTAAATCTTTTAAATACCCTTAACTAAAAATAAAACTTGATAAATTACCAGACGGAACAATGGCAAGGGCCAAGGCGTTGCTTTCCTCAATAGCTGATCCAGTAGGTGCATCGAAATTCAAACCCTAAAATACTAAATATTTGAGAAAATGGGTTTTATATAACGATAAAACAGACTCGAATAAATTACCAATAAATCATCAGGGTCTCTGCTGTTAAACGTTGGTGCGGGTGGTGCTTGTGTAGGCTCGGGTACATCGTCAGAAGCTATGAGGTCATCTGCGGGCAGTGGTTTAGGTTCTTCAATAGGTAATTCTGTCTCTTCTTCATGAGGTGAGTTGTCTTCTTCGGGTTTATAAGTCAACATAAGTCTTTCCGGAAATTCCTGAACACAAATCACCAAATCTTAATCACAACGTATATAAAGTGAACAAGATGAAAATGTATTTTTTAGCCTCTTGACGTTTAAATGTTTAATTATGATTCAAAATGTCAGCACTCACTAATGGCTGTGCCGGACCAGCAACCAACCGCGGGGCTTCTCTTATGTACTCTTCCATTGTTGCAAGAAAAGATTGAGGCGGCTGGAAAAATAAAAACGGTGTTAAAGAAAATGTATAAATACCAACGCCGGCTTGTTGTAGTTACCATAATGCCCTCTTTAAAATTTCAGTCACCATATTAAAAATTAGGCATTAGGGTAAAGAATCATACCTCTCTCAAAACAGGAAACTGGAAATTTCTAGCAAGCTCAAGTCGTTTGCAGACGTCATAGAAGTCAGAAAGGTTCACAGCCTGCATAAAGTAATCAGCACGACAAACGTGATTATCTGAATATATTGCTTCAATTATAATCAGAAATTTTGAGTAAGTTAGTTTAGGAGGATTTGTGCATTAAATATACAGTTGCGACGTGTCAAGAGATGAACATCTTCCGAATCGACCCAGTTATAAGTAATGAGTTGAAACTTGAAATCACCATTTCTACTTGAATCCTAGTATGTATAATTCAGTATTTCGGTTACCTGTTGACCGGCTCTTTTGTATATATCTAGGGCTTTGATAGCTTCATGTCTCGGCATCTCAAAAAACTGGATACGGAAACAGTTGATAGATAAATAAAACAAATAAAAATTAGTATAAGGGTTTGAAGAAATAGTGATACTTTACCTTATCAATAAGATTGATAATTCCATCATTCACAGCACAATAGATTTTAAAACTCTCTTTAAGAACCAACGCCAGAGCGTATTGTATCAAATAATTGCCAACAGCTGCACCTTCAGGCTGCAGAAAATAGAAAAAAAGACATAATTGATTAAAAAGGAAATAAAAAAAATATCCTATGAAAATTAATATGAAGGTAACTTACCCTGCATCCCATAAGACGATAAAGTAGCTGCTGCAAAGAAGGCAATTGTTCCAATAACTCTTCGCTTTCTAGATCTCTTGTTCTGCTATAGCCCTGCAATTATGAGTAATAACAATTATTGTAAAATGTAATTGTATTTGATGTATTATACTTTACAGTAAAAGCAAAGGTAATATTTTAAGATAATACACCAAATGTTATAGAAACCAATAAAGTATGATTTTATATATGCTGAATGTATTTTCGTAACAAACATCAAACATGTAATCCCTACAAAGCCCTTGACTCAGTCAATTGCTTTGTAAACAAATGAAAGATAGAGGGGTTAAATGTGAAAATAGTTAAAGTTATTAACCCTAAAAAGGCTTAAAACAATACACACAGCCACTATTCATCTTCCTCCTTGTTTCTGGCAGCCAGAATCGTCGCCGGAAGTCGCTATATTCACGCTGCCGGGCCGCTAAACACCACATAGCGACGGCTAGCCGATACGCGACGCTATTCATGATCGCGGGCGCTACCGTCACTATTAATAACTCTGCTTGACTGCCAAAGTGTTCATATCAAGCAACATTCTATTACCTTATGGAGTGAGCCTTTGCTAATAGTTACCTTTTGTCAATAACAATACTTGATAACTCTTAACTATATTCATACTCAAATGTTGTATGATCAAGGGAGTTGAGTAAATGATCTAACTAGATAACTAAAACATTCTATTTATGCAAAACACTCACAAAACACAACATAGATTATAGAATTTTGAAACCGCAAAGTGCTAAATCACTAAACTAATATGCTTAGACACTTAGTATTTTCCTAACCAACACAAGGTAAATATTTTTCTGTCAACAAGTTACATTAAATAAAAAATCGATCAGTTATTTGTTGAGGTTTCATTTGATCTTTTACTAACTTAATTTTGTTAAACACACAATTTTTTTATTAAAACTTCTATCCACATGTATAATATTTATCGCCAAACATCCTGGTTATATGGTAATAAAAAGTACTAAATCAAGAAACGTATTTCTTCCCAAAGACAAGTGACCGGATACAAATTTTTCATAACAGTCAAGAGTGATCTAACAAACGCAGCAATAATTTAAACCAACAAGTATATGACTTTACTAACGTTAAGTTAATTAAACATAAAAACCCTTTAAAGTCTAATAACAATTACAATTCAGAATTTAACCTTACGACTTACGAGATATAAAATTTGGTCTCATTTATTGTTATACTATACGCTGAAACAAAAACAAGTCTGTAAGAATGAAATTTCCACATCAAATAGATTTAAGCAAGTAGCAAAAATAGCATCTTTAAAATACTGATGTAGCAATCATGAAAAATTCTATAAACGACTCCGTCTGTAGTAACTATACAAAGTTTAACTCCTTTAAGGAAATCAGAAGTCAGAACAGATGCTAGACAAGTAATATAAATTCATTCTAATTCAAATATTGCACAAATGGATTAATAGTAAAATCAATTCATTCCATTTCTATAAAATCAATAAATTCATTGCATGTTATCTCCAAAGATAAAACAATAAAAGTCCGCAAAAACATTGCATATTTCAACTTGAAAGTTCTACTACATCGATAAAACGTCTTTTCGCTAACTTAGTATTTTAACAACTTTTATGCTTTTCAGAACTTTCAAGTTATTTGTTTCCACTACTCTATAAACATGGATACCCTAAATTTATTTAATTACTAAATCAAGTATGTGATCATTATTCTGTTTATAATGCATGTTAAAAATAATTTGATTTATGTTGCTACACATTTATCAACTAAGCATAAATAGAATGCAAGTTCATCATCCAAGTACATACCTTATTTTCTTGACCTTGGGCTGGTCTTGGGATTCGCTCGGCTTCAATATCATATTTCAAAACTCTGAAGCACTCGAGACGTTCTTCTAAGAAAAGTCCATACGTACGCACCCAAGCAGAACAATCCCAAGCTGGCAGAGGACATTACACAAAAAAAAAACGTAAGTACTCAAGAACACTACAAAAAACTGATTATAAGTTTTTTTTTTTTAAAGTAAGACGAGGGTCTAGACAACAACCGACTGGGCTTGAATCATCCTTGAAATTAGCTAACTGAAGAACACGCCCTCTTTGTTGGAAATTTAATAGCTCTTCCCTGAACGTAGGATCGCCCTCCCTTAGTGTCCTATGGATAACTATCAGCGTCTTCAACGCCACCTGAATTAAAATCAAAATGTTGGAAAACAGAAAAAGAAACCATTTTAATCCTAAACTAAGTAAACAGACCACACCCGTTATTTGATTCTTCTAAAACTAACTTGTTGACCCGTTACCTAAATAACAACATGATGCCCATCTTAATACACTTGGCAGTAACCCGGCCATTCAAACGCTGTGACTAACTTTAATAAATACAAACAGTTCTAATCTTTTGGGCATCAAATTATAATATAACTCAGAGACACACAATTTATTTATGCTCAAAGTTCGGATTAAGCAAAAACGCTTTATAGTACCATCAAAACTTGAAAAAATAATATTTCATCAATGATTTTAACCCAAACTTCACAACTATCAACACTACCAAAAAAACTTCAAAACAACAAGAAGAAACAATACCACCCAATTCCGCGTCTTCGCCAATCTCCTCGCCAAAGCATGTAAACAATACTGCACATCTGCCCGCGGCCGAATCGCGGACGTATACGCCAATATCTCTACAAACAAATCCACACATTCATCATTTCCCCCAAATCAATCAATACCCACATCAAAATTAAAAAAAAAAAAAAAAAAAAAAAAAAAAAAAAAAAAAAACAAGATTTAATGAATCACTGACTCTTGATATGCCTTTCTTTAGGCGGGCACTCAACATGATTAGTAGCTTTAACAATTGCAACATCAACATCCTAAAATCACACAAACAAAAACCCAAACCCTAAATAATAAATAATGAAAATTGGAATAAATAATAAATAATAATGAAATTGGTGAAAAGGGGTTGGAATTAAAGGGGTGAGACCTTGAAATCGCTATTAACATGTGCTAATCCGACGGTGGTTTGATCTTTGAGGGCGCCTACGGCTTTTCGCCATGTTTGCATCGTACCCATCGGTTTGATCGGACGGTTGTGCAGATAGATCGGCGAGTATTTCGATTGTGTGATGGAATCTATAAAGATTGACAACTAAACTGCACACACCGTTTGTTTGTTGTCAATGAAATGAAGAATGGGTTTTTAACTTTTTAATGTTTATTATTATTATTGGTTTTTTTTTTTTTTTTAAAGTATGACCGAGTAGAAGCCGGGTATTCTGTATGCGATTCCTAATGACCAAAAGAATCCTAGCCGCCCCTTATTTAGACGGAAGAAGTCCCTGGCCCACCCGCCACCAGTTTTGAGGAAAACCTGACTATCTACCCGCTTGAAGGCACGACAATAGAATAATCGGTAAAACTCGACGCTCTAAAGAATCGCATCTATGACCTTTTGGCCATAGCATTTTTTATCACTAAGTGTTCATACCAGTCCACCATAAAGCGAGTGGTTATTATTATTGTTATTGTTTTGATTATTATTATTTTAGTATTATTTTGAGGTTTTTTATATTTTTTTTATTTTTTGTATTTTGAGAGAATATGGTCAACTTGGCGGCCACCGTCATTACACGATGGTCCGTTCTTTTTCTTAGGTGGTATTTTTGTTTTCCTATGAGATTATTATTTATTTTATATATAAAAATCATAATATTATAGATAAGCAAGGTATAAAAGGTTAGAGTAATGATGTGTCTAAAATTTATTTTTTAATGTAGCTTTAAGCAATTCTCCCTTGCTGATTAATTATGCTCCGATAAAGTGACTGAATGACTTAAAGATAAATATTGGTTAGTCACTCTTGTTACAGAGAGGGTGATACCGTGATAGAGATTGATTAAAGATGGTTAATCTTTGAAGATCCGTTAAATGAGTTAATCTTCAAAGAAACAAGATAAGAAGTAGAATTAACTTTTGATCCAATTTTTCTTCTATTTTCTCATGCAAGCAAATTACAATTCAAGAGGGAGAAGTAACAAGAAATATGTAAACGTAGGTTTGCTAACATTACGAGACTACTGAACATGTAATAAAAATGCAAAATGACTACCCCATGATGCTCATGCAATGCATGTTTGTCGTGAAACAAAGTAGGGGTTGTCGATAAACTATAGTTAGGATCCGTGAAGCTAATGGTGGGTCGGGTCTTGCACAAGGTTGAGGAACCAGAACGTATCACGGGGTCTCTATGTGACCAAAGTTTGGCATAAGAGTAAGTCTTGGTATGTGATATGTAAATACTAGAGTGTTCACATGAGTGGTTAAGGTGACGTGACACGTGGTCTCAATTTGAACTGATCGTGGCTGCTCATCTCAACAAAATATTGTTATTATGTTGTTAGGTTGCTAGTATTTGAAGAGGTATAAGCAGTTATACCGCGGCTCGCTCCATAAACACGAGCTAATGACGCTAGGACGCGGCAGGACATTCCCACCGAAGGGAAGTACAACCCACTCCCGGAAGTCAAAAGGTTCCGGACGATAGTACATGGGGGTCCGAAGCGAAGTACAACTTTGCTGACCACTATAAATACCCCCACCAAAGTACAATTGGGACACGAATGCATACACTCCAAATCTCACTTTCTCTCTCTACTTTCTCTCACTAAACAAATACTTATCCTCACGCCGAAGGGTGGTTACAGAGAGGCCCTCCCTCCTCCTCCTCTATAACGAGCCTAACGGTCTTTTACCTTGTGCAGGTTTAAGCTTAGCTTCGGAGCATTCCAGATCCATTATACTCGTCCCTGTTTTAACTGTTATTGCAGGTTCGTCCACTTTTTGGATCTTCAATTGGCGCCATCCGTTTGTACAACCGTTTTCTATATCCTTAGAAGATAAAGATATCGACGGTTTTTCCCCATGGCGGCTTCATCTGAAGGTTTCATTATCGAGGATGTCACAAATACGGAGCATGACGAAGAGACCACCACTGTTACGGCCTCTGTTGTCGTCGCCCCGTCTATAGGGCTCTCCAATACGGAAGGACGTTCTATGCCCATGCAGAGTTCGGTGGAAAACATCTTCCGGAGGAATCAAGACACCGCACCAGAGTTCGATGAGGATTTTCTCCTCAAAAACCGTGACTTCTTATTGCAGCTTAAGGCACAGCAAGAAAAGGAAGCAAAACTCAAGAGTGTGTAAGTAAACTTGTTCTCCACCGAGGGACCTCAAGCGTCCTCTGGAAATGGTTCGAGCCCTGTTTCGCAAGTCACGTATTCCACCGTGGTTACCACCCCCGCCTTCGGGACTCCGCAAGGGAGTTGCTTCCTTCCGGGTCACCACGGAACCACGCAACCTATTACCACCGTGGCAGAGCGAAGGCCAGCTATCACCACAGCTGAAGATGATCTTACCACTCCATATCGCCCAGCCTACATGGCTGCATACTCCAAGTTCGCACCCCGCATCGCCAGCGCTCCTTTGCCAGCGAAACTTAAAATGCCCATAACAATAAAAAGATATGATGGCACGTCAGATCCGGATGATCACATCCATGATTTTGGAGGAGCTGTAGAGATTGAGCTATGGCCCATGCCAGCGTGGTGTCACATGTTCGCCCAAACCCTTACGGGGGCGGCCAGAGTATGGTTTGACGGTCTACCACCGGGCGAGATAGCAAATTGGACCGAACTTCGCCGTGCTTTTCTACAAAATTTTTCCCAACAACGAAGGTGTTCAAAAGACATCACCGAGATCCATAACATCCGTAGAAAAGACGGGGAGTCACTTGAAAGGTTCATTGACAGATTTAACAAAGATAGCATGCAGATCAGCGGAGCTCTCGACCAGCTGCGGATTTCCGGCTTTTGCCACGGAGTCCGGAACAATCAGCTAGTGGAGAAGTTGCATGAAGATCTTCCAAAAACCATGGAAGTGTTGATGGAGCGGGCACGAGCCTTTGCTCGGGGGAAAAGCGCCTGCAGCCAGACATATGACAACGAGTACCGTTCCTCATCAAGAAGCAGCTCGTGGAAGAAGGGTTCGGGAGCCCAAAGCTCCGACCGAAGTAATTCCTGGAATAAAAGTAGGTCACAACCTTACTCCCGAAATGACAAAAGCTCCACTGGCCGGAACTCCTCCTCATACCGGGGGTCAACCTATTCCGACCTACTAAAGTCTCCTAGCACGGAGAATGTTGACTTCCCCAAGCCTCCGAGGCAGAAGCCCACATCCGACAAAAACACCAAAAAATACTGCGACTACCACCGAGCCCGTGGTCATGATACTGATGACTGTTGGTCATTAAAACAAGAAATCGAGAAAGCTCTCAAAGCAGGTAAGCTGTCACACCTGGTGAAGGAAATTAAAGAAGGAAAAGCTAACACCACCAACATTGCCAATCCCAATGATCAAGCAGGAATTCACATGATCCGTGCTCTCAAACAGCAGGGGACTAAGCGAAGCAATGATCATGTCGCGGCATGGATGTCCCAACCCATAGCCTTCCCATCCATTTCACCAACTGATTACAAGGAAGGTCCAATTATCGTATCTGGGATAGTAGCAGGACACAAAACTCACCGTATTTATGTAGATGGAGGCAGTGCCACTGAAATCATGTACCTCCAATGTTTCCAGTTATTGGCCGAAGCATCCCAGCAAAAGCTAATTCCAGTTTCCATGCCGTTGATTAGTTTTTCAGGAGAAATCGTGCAGCCCGTTGGGCAACTATCTTTACCGGTGACGTTCAGTTCGGGAAAATGCCAACGAACAGTAATGGTGGGTAATGGTGGCATACGGACTCTCCTATAAAAGGGGTCACACCCCCAATAGGAGAGGACACTTTCTACTGACCTGGAGAGCTATCATACTTGATAGTATACCCATTCACCCCGTTTTTGTTATAAACAACTACCTTGTGTAGTCGTCTCCACACCCACACTTTCACTCTTGTTTGCAGGTTCCTCCAATCCATAGCTGTTAGTGAAGAATCAACCCTGTGGATACTTATAATCTTATCATCCTTAACCGGTGGTGAGACTATTTGTTTCTTCATTGGCGCCATCCCTTACGGTTCTAACAAATCTTTCAAACTAGCAACATGGCTTTTTCAAAGGATGCAAACAATAACAATGCTGAAATAGATGACACAATCAACGATGAAATCCAGGACGTGACACCAAATACCACCACAAAGAATGTGGCTCAGAAGCAACCGGCTTCGACATTCCAGTTCCACCCAAACAAGGGAGGATCTGCTGGAAGAAAGAAGAAAAAAGACAACCTATCTCCGGTTGACCCGGATGAGTGGTTGGCTCAGCAAAATTCAAAAACGATTGCTGAATATCAGAAAATGGTAATGAACCAAGCTAAACTCAACGTCCAAAAGACGTTAAGTTTCGATACAAGCGAAGAAGACTCGGAATCTCCTCGAAAAAACAAAAATGGCCGTCATGCTAAGGGACCTCGTCAGGCGGTACGTGGTGGAGGCCGTGGTAGAAATACTCACGGCCAGGACCCCGTCAACCTGAACGATGAACCAGACGGCTATGAATCAGAAAATGAGGTGCATCATGATTCTAATAAAAAACAGAATTCCAAATCTGTTGCCAGCAGTCTAGCACCCAAGGATGATGACCTCTACAAACCATACAGACCGAAGACTTTCGCCGAAAGATCAAAATTTTGTGCATGTATTGCACTGGCACCGATGCCCCAAGAATGCAAGCTACCAAGCACCATCGGGAAATATGATGGTTTGCGCGATCCAGACGATCACCTGCATGCCTTTGATTGTGCAGGTAGCTCCAAGTTGTGGCCTGTCCAAGCCTGGTGTCACCTGTTCGTACAAACTTTGACAAGGGCAGCCAGAGTATGGTATGAAAGCTTGCCTGTAGGAAGTCTGGTGGACTTCGATGATCTAATAAGAAAATTCAAGAACCACTTCTCACATCTGCGCAAACACAAGAAAGACAAGGCACACATTCTCTTGTGTACGCGCCACGAGAATGAATCCCTAGAAGATTACATCATCAGGTACAACAAGGAATCCCTTCAACTAGGATGCGGAGAAGAACTTACCCGCGCAGCATTTATACACGGGGTAAGAAATGACGATCTGATGAAATGCTTAAACGGAAAAGATGGCGTACCACAAGCTTGGGATGAAGTGATTGAAGCTGCTAAAGTGTATGCGTCTTCCGAACGATCGTTCCATCGCAACAAAAACACGCACCAAAGTAGCAGTCACCATCCATCATCAAGCAACCGAGGGAAGGGCAAACAGTCTGTCTGGTCAAGAATTTCAGGCACAGCGGAGGAAGGAAAATATTCCTCCGCACAAGACGCAAGAAACATGCTCAGTTCAAGAGGGTCCCGTTACCATAAAGGACATTCGAAGAAGAACTACGAATGGACGCCACTGTCCAAAACGCCATCTGAGGTGCTAAAAACTGAACAGATTCAATTTCCAAAACCACAAGAACTCCGTGGTGATAGGCGGAACGTGGACAGATCAAAATACTGTGAGTATCACGAAGACCACGGCCATATGACAGACAATTGTTACAGCTTGAAGATGGAAATTGAAAACGCCATAAAGTTAGGGCAGTTAACGCACCTCGTAAAGAACATGAGAAGAAAGCAGAGGGACAACACGGAAGGAGGCGAACCCTCTCAGAAAAAGATACGCAATCTCAATGCGCATCACGTGTATAGCGCCCCCCGCAATACATGCAACATGACCCATAGAAACACAAGCCATAAGCGTACCTTTATGGAGGCAAGAGACGATTCATGGAAAGAAGAACAAGTGATTATGCCAAAGGTAAAGGGTGGGGCTTCGTCCACAGCTCCATTGATCATCACAGGGGTTGTTGGCCATTATCGAACACGATACATGTTCTTGGATAATGGCAGCAGCACTGATATCATGTACCAGCAATGCTTCGACCAGCTGGACGATGATGACAAAAGAAGAATAACACCAATAACAGAACCAATCTCAGGCTTTATCCATGAAACAATCTACCCGCTGGGTACGCTCACTTTCCCAGTAACACTTTCAGACGGAAAGCACTCGCGCACCGAAACATGCGACTTTACAGTGCTCCCCGTTAACTCTTCACATGATATCCTACTAGGACGAGAAGGATTGGCAAAATTCAACTGCAACGCCTCCACGCCACATCAGATGGCAGGTTTCCCTACGCGAACAGGAGTCGCATTCATCCGCGGAAACAAAACATGTCATACAACAGAAGTGCCAAGGCCTCTAAAGCAATCAAAACTAACTGTCGGAACCGAACCGGAAAAATGGGTCATTAACCCTATATTCCCGGAACAGACAGTTGTCATCGGCCATGAAATTTCTGACCCCATTCGCACTCACTTGAAACAGTTGTTAACGAAGAACATGGATATCTTTGCTTTCAAACCATCAGACATGGTTGGTGTCCCGCGCCACATCGCAGAGCACAAGCTCAACGTCTACAAAAATGCCGAGCCAATCGCCCAGAAGAAGCGTAGCATGGGGCCAGAGAAAACAAAGGCGATGAATGAACAAGTAATGGAACTCTTGAAGGCCGAAATTCTGCACAAGAGCAAATATCAAACTTGGGTGGCAAACCCAGTTATGGTAGGAAAGTCCAACGGCACCTGGCGCATGTGTGTCGATTACAAAGACTTAAACAAGGCTTGCCCAAAAGATTGTTACCCATTACCGGAAATCGACCTAAAAGTCGATTCCTTGGCACCTTACAGGTTCAAATGCTTCTTGGACGCTTATAAGGGCTATCATCAAATACAAATGGCCAAAGAAGACGAAGATAAGACAGCATTCCGCACAGACATGGGCACTTTCTGCTACACCAAGATGCCATTTGGGTTAAAAAAACGCAGGGGCAACATAACAACGATTAATGGACACCGCGTTTGTAAAACAAATCGGTGTAAATCTAGAAGTGTACGTTGACGATTTGGTGATTAAAAGCAGAGAAGAAGACCAGATGTTACTTGACATCCAGAAGACCTTTGATCAATTGCGCAGTGTGCGGATGAAGCATAACCCGGGAAAATGTTCCTTTGGGATGAAAGAGGGAAAGTTCCTCGGAGTCGTCGTAACAAAAGACGGTTTTCGTCCCAACCCAGATAAAGTTCAATCAATCGAGCGAATGCCGTCCCCATCTTCAGTCAAAGAAGTTCAAACTCTGATGGGACGACTCGTAGCTTTGAATCGGTTTCTGTCAAATTACGCGTCCAAATCTTTCCCCTTCGTGGACACACTAAAAAATTGCCTGAAAAAATCAAACTTCAATTGGACGGAAGAGGCGGAGGCCGCGTTTCAAGACATGAAGAAGTGTTTGAGCAACTTGCCAACACTCACTGCTCCGCTACCAAAAGAGCCACTTACCCTATACCTGTCCGTCACCGATAAGGCAGTAGGGGCAGTGCTCATGGTCAATCGAAAAGGGGTACAAACCCCAATATATTACGTCAGCCGCATGATGCTTGACGCAGAAACCCGCTACTCAACAATGGAGAAGTTGGTTCTCGCGTTAGTTCACGCTTCAAGAAGATTGCGTAGATATTTTCAAGGACATCCGATCAATGTCCTCACAGATTTCCGCATCAACGACATCTTGCGCAAACCGAAACTTTCCGGACGCTTGGCAAAATGGGCAATAGAGCTGGGTGAGCATTCGATCTCATACAAAGCAAGACCTTCCTTTAAGGGACAGATCCTTGCAGATTTCATAGCGGAAGTCCCAGCAGACAAAGTTGAAGAATGCGCAAATGAAGCATCATCAAAGTCAACTTCGCCCGATGAGACTCAAATATGGAAGCTATTCACCGACGGCGCTTGCAATGACGAAGGGGCCGGCGCAGGCCTACGCCTGATAACCCCGGAAGGGAAAGAATACACCTATGCAATTCGGCTCGCCTTTTAAACAACCAACAACGAGGCAGAATATGAAGCGCTGGTCGTAGGCCTACGCATTGTCAAAAAGATGGGCGCTCAACACATCGAAGCCCATGTTGAATCAATGTTGGTTGCCAATCACATTGATGGCACATATGAAGCCAGAGAGCCATCCATGATCCTATACTTGCAGCATACCAAAGAGTTGATGAATAGTTTCCTCCACTGCAAAGTCACTCACGTGCACAGAATCCAAAACAAGCCAGCAGACGCTTTAAGTAAAATGGCGTCAACCGCATTTGATCACATGGCGAAAGACATACGAGTCGAGGTACTGGCCAAACCATTTGTTCCGTCGAAACAAGTAAACGTGATTCAAACTGGAAAAGAATCTTGGATCACCCCGATAATGGCCTTTTTAACTAAAGGCATCCTCCCATCAAACAAAGCAGAAGCAAGGAAGCTACAACACAAAGCCTTGCATTATAAAGTCAATGACGGCATCTTATACCGGCGGTCCTATCTCGGACCATTACTCAGATGCGTAGATTCCGCAGAGGCCACATATTTAATAAAAGATATTCACGAAGGCACATGCGGACTACACGCAGGTCCTCGAATGGTTGTGGCCAAACTCATGAACGCCGGATACTTTTGGCCTGGAATGCACCTCGACGTGGTAAGAGAGTTGCGCAAATGTGACGCATGCCAGCGGCATGCGCCCGGTACACTTAAACCAAAGAACAACTTGATACCAGTTACCGCAGCATGTCCATTCCAAAAATGGGCCATTGATCTCGTGGGACCTTTCCCCACAGCGCCAGGCAATGTCAAGTACTTAGTGGTCGCCATTGACTACTTCACTAAATGGGTGGAATTAAAGACGTTAGCCACGATTGACGGACGCAACATCAAGAAATTCATATGGGAATTTATCATTTGCAGATTTGGTCTACCGATGGAAATCGTAAGCGACAACGGAACGCAGTTTGCGGACCAACACTTACAAGAATGGCTCTCCTCAATGAAAATCAAACAAATATTCACTTCCGTAGCGCATCCTCAAGGCAATGGCCAGGTCGAGCGCGCAAACAGAAGTATTGTTAGAGGCATTAAAACACGCTTGGGAACAAGACGCATCGAGTGGGTAGATGAATTACCCCATGTCCTTTGGGCTCACCGCACGCTGTCCAAAACGAGCACTGGGGAAACACCGTTCAGCCTAACATATGGAACTGAAGCGGTTATCCCAACAGAAGTTACAAATCCGTCCCCAAGAGTTTTGCTCGCGCAAACAACTGATAATGATAGAGAGTTGAGAATGAACCTAGACTTTCTAGATGAGCGCCGAGATTTGGCCTGTGTCCGAGAAGCCTCATACAAGAGACAGTTAGAAAAATACTACAATGCGCGGGTCAAAGAACAAGCTTTCCGCGTCGGTGATTTCGTTTTCCGCAATAATGAAGCTTCAAATGCGGAAAAACCAGGGAAACTTGCTCCAACTTGGGAGGGACCTTACAAAGTTCAAGAGGTATTGGGAAAAGGAGCATATGCCCTAGAACGACTAGATGGTTCGCCAATACCACGTACTTGGAATGCAGCTCAACTACGTATATGCTACATGTAATCTGCTATTTCACGATTTTGTAATAAGGACTTTATGTCCAACTTCATTTATATTACAAAAAGCATTTATCATACAAGCCATTGATCAACAAGTACAACCTACACAGCTAATACGTAGATTAGTGTTACATATACAAAAAGGGGGTTGACAAAAAAAAAACAAAATACACCCCATATACATGATGATTCAACAGCAATTTCAAAAAAGACTTTACTTATACACAACAGGCTTCAACATACTGGAAAGACACCTCAACCCTTAACCTTCCTGGTTTTAGCCTTCTTTACATCCCCTAGCTCTGATAATTTCTTCATCTTCAAGGGTTTCCCATCAGAAGTACCCTGATCATCCAAGTTATCAGGACGCATGTCCTCTTGGGACAACAGATATTCACAATATTCTCCCAAACGATCAAGAGCGTCAGTGGAAGACTGATCATGATTAGGATGCTGAGATAGCCTCATCATCCCCTGCATTGCTAACTTCTCCATAGCACCAAGGTTGTTGTTAGAGGAGTTAGTTGCCATTTTTTCAGAATGAATGGTGTAAGTTTTTAAAGAGAATAATGAAGAAGAAGAAAGACACACTTACTATATATAGAAGAGAGAGGTTATGGCTATTAATTACCATTAATGGTAACCACTCAATTACCCAAGGGAAGTGTGACAGTCGCCCTGACAATCGCCGGCACAACCATCACATCAATCATGAGGTCATCTGACAGTCTCTGGTGACAGAAAATAACGATGACATCATCAAATGATTAGAATACAATAAAAGACACGTGGCACCAAGTTTTACAATAAATTGTTCAACATTACACGCAAATACGAAGAAAATAAACATATTATTCAACCAAGGTTAAGATATTGAGATATGTCTTCAGCATTAGCACCGCCCAAATGTTTGTCACCAGCTGCGGATGATGTTCCAGTCTGACCATCAGTTGCTCCTACTTTGGCCGTCTCCTCCCTTTGCGCCTTTTCAGCAAGCTCCGCACCAAGACGGTCAGATTTGATAAAGTAGTTGCGCAATTCACCCGCAGGATCATCAGTCTTCGCACAAGCCTCCAGCAGGTCGAAGACCTCGAACTTCAGATGCTCATAATCATCGTAGGCCTTCAGCAATTCGTCATCGTACGACTCATTCTCGTACGGACCGGCCACCTTCTCCTTGCCATCTGCATGGTGGCAAAAGCCTTCGGAGAAACCAAGCTTTATTCCCTGCTTCACGGAAGAGCTGGAAATGCGGGCAACTACCTCTATCAGCGCAGGATCATTCCAAACGCGCTTAAATATCTACACAACAGAAAATACCACATCAACAGTTGCATAAGTCAGTAATCAAACATGTAAAATGGAGATTTTATAGCTTACCCCAGCGACTCCATCGCTCATCAACCACGCTATCCTCTCATTAGCAGCAACGGCCATGTCGGTGGCTTGTCCAAACAAAGCTTGCACTTTGTCCAACTCCATTTTCGCCTGTGTACAAGAAGACTCCGCCAGAGCTTTTTCTTCTTGGTAATGGGAGTTCTCTAAGACTAAATCTTTTATCTTGGCCTCCACATCAGACAAGGAGGAAGTCGCCTTGAGGAGCTCATCATGCTGAGCATTATATTTCTGGATAGTATCAGCAAGTTCCGCCTGCTTCTCCCCATAAGAGTTCTGACTTTGCTCCACCTCTTTCTTCAAACGAGCATTTTCAAGCTTCAAATCTTTAATGGTGGATCGCAATATCTCAGTTTCCTGATTGGTCCTCTTACAAGCAACGGACCAAGCCTGGGAGGCTTCAGCTTTCTCCTTCTTTACCTTCTCCATTTCTTCAACAGCATCGCGGGCAACCTTCTTGTGATGCTCAATCTCCGCCCGGATCTCATGACGAGCGCGTTGAAATTCTTCTTCACGCCCCAACAAACCGGCTTCTGAGTCCTTCAAATTTTGGTAATCCCACTGGAACTCATTTTCACGCCTAATGAGAGATCCGAGGCCGCTCATACCCAATGAAAGGTTCATCACCATATCAATAAACAGAGAACGTCGGTCAACACTATCTTGATAATCGCGCTCGGTGGGAGGAACAGACAGCATGACAAACTCCTGCGCATCAAGCGCATTCGTAAACCGAGTTGTGTCAAGGATGTCCCAGCTCGGCTGATATGGTCTTGGTGAATCCGCTTGACGCGATGAATGCATTCTTCGCCGATGACCGGACTGACCGGAATTACCACCAACACTTGCAGAAGCATCAGTGTAAATCACAGTAGAGTCCACTACCGTGCGCTTGAAGCCGGAAGGATTCTCACCAACAACTTCATCTCTTTTCTCTTTCTCAAGCGCAGCTTCAAATCCTTGTGATGAGCTCGGCTCGTTCACTTGCTTCAACAGTGAATCAGGGCAGTCTATATTCAAGTTAGGAGTTTCAGACTCATCTACACTCTTTCCAACATCCTTCTCCACATCAATCACCAAATCATCCGGGATGGGCTCAGCCTGTGACGTCACATTCTTCTCCACAACCATCTCAGTTGTATTTGTTGTCGCCTGCACGGTCACATCGACATTTTCAACAGGCTGGTCAGGCGAGGATACTTTCTCCAACACCAAAGTAGGCTGCTTCTTCCGAGATTCTGCAAAAGGATGTTGCCCTACATAAAATGTTGTTCACAGTATTTCAACAAATTTATTACAAAACAAGGAAAAAGGACACAAGAATAAAAGTACCAGACAAATGCCTCAATGTTTTCATTGGCAGATTTTCGCGCACAGGCGGAGGCTTCACAGGAATCTCAAGCTTGTCAGTGGTCGGCCAAGTCAGTGGTTTAAACACATCAACCGGAACTGCGGAAATAGGTTCCGGTCGGATCACCTCTAGACTTCCCCCTGAAGACTGAGGAATTTGCACCTGTTTTTTATTCAACTCGGCGACCCTTTGCTGATACAAATCTTCAGCAATATCATCTGACTGGCGGACAGGAGAAGAACGCCTTGCGCGTTTATGCTCCAATTCCGTGTCCGACTCCGTCAACTCTTCATCAATCTCTTCAACAATGATGGGAGCAGCAGGTGGTTTGGTTTTCTTGCTCGTCACAGCGCGCTTCCTCGACGTACTGGTGCCTGGCGCGAAAACCACATCTGTATACATTAAAACCACACGGGAAGAATAAATAAAAGTCTAATAAAGACTAACCAACAAATTTTCGTCGCTCAGAGGTAACTTTCTCAATATCAACTATAGCCTTTCTACGGAGTTGTATCCCCGCACCTACCACGAAGAATGCGCAAAATTAGTACGCAGGATGCGTATCTAACTGCACCTCCTTTGCGCATGAAATAAGTTAACAAAAACAAAAAGAATAATGCAAAGGGTTAAGTCAAACAACCTGTTCTCGCGTACTGCTTGGGAGGAATAATAAGATTGGGAAAAAGAAAGTTTGAACTAGTCCGCTCCGAAAACCGTTGCACACCCGCAGCAACCGGAGCATACAGAACCTTTGCCTCACCCCTCTTGGCAAACAAATCAAACAGGGAAACACCTAGAAGTAACCATAAAAGGTAAATTCAAAGCAAGGGAAGATGTAAGAAAGAAACACGACTAAATCTATTACCTTTAGGTGGATTCGGATCATGACCTTCAGGGCAAATAAGGCTGAGCCCTAAAAGATTTTAGACACTTTCTGGACATTCGTCCATCATTAAAGGAGTAGCATGGTCACAAAGGGTTTTGTACCATGCTTGCTCCTTATAACCTGACATTGGAGGAAATTCTGCAATCTTCTCCTTCAAACCTACTACCATCCATTGAAAGGAAGCAGGAATAACACCACGGTGCACATAAAAAAACTTTTCTTTCCAGTCATACATAGACTTCAGATTCTCCGACACCAATTGCTTAACTTTCCGGCGAATACCCAAACTATACCACCCACTACCACCCCAGGCAGCCTCAAGAACGTAAAAAACGTTCAATCTATCAAATGTTGCTTCAATATCCAAGGCTCTGCAGGTAGCCTCAAAATGAATCAACCGGCACCACCCATAGGGGGTCAATTGTGTTGGGTGAATGCCATATTTCAACAAGGCATCCACCACAAACTTGGTGGCCGGAAGACGAAAGCAACACTTGCTAAAAGCCGCTGCATATAATGTTATCTTACCAGGTGATGCTTGTAATGCATTCTTCCCCTCGGCTGGGAGTTCTGGTTCCCATTCAGACAAAATATCATACTGATCAGCAAAAGCTGCAAAGGAGGCCTGATCCCACTTTATGGTTGTAGCCTCAATGCTCTTCGACGATTCTTTCCCCGAATCTTTCACAGAATCAGAAGTATTGCTGGATTCGGGAACGTTTTGTGGTTCTCGAGACATGATCAAAGGAAGGATGAAGAAAAGAGAAATACGTTAGAGGCAAAATTCAAATTTTGAAACGACTAGGAAATGGAGAAGTCATGATTAAAAGGAAATATATAGGCTTTGCAATTAATACAACTGACGTCATGCTTGGTGGGCCAGCCAGACTTTTTCGTACACAAATCTAATAGGGAAATGACACGTGGATATCCGAAGACAAAAAGACGCCACACGCGCCTCACGCGCCCACTCGCCTGACAACCGCCGCTCAACGTGCCTGCACACGTCTCAACTGCAACAGGTCACGTCACACCCACTCGCCATATGGACCACAAGTTTTCAAGAGCATGGGGAATTGACAACTGTCCACATGGAACAACTGACGTGTCTTACAATTGCGGAAATTCGACGTAAATTCTTATCACCCGTTCTCCGCATATAAACTCCGCAACGCAGAACCAACTTGCCTAATACATGTACGCAAGACAAGTGCAGGAAAGACCCCATCTAAAACACACATCTTATAAGTCCAACGCCCCTCACATCTTATCATAACTTCTTAGATAAGAGACACACTGGACTGGGGGGGACTTGATGGGATTGGGTACTGAATACACCACTCCGCATACCCAAACCCGGCACAACGTCACCACACGGACAAAGCTCATTAATGATCGGTCAATAGTCAAGGCTCGGTCAAAACCCGGTCAAGGTGAGTATCATGCATGGTCAACAGCCATGCATAAATCACGTAACCCCAACATTAAAGGCGACAACCTAACCACGGTTAGGACTTGGGTAATGGTGGCATACGGACTCTCCTATAAAAGGGGTCACACCCTCAATAGGAGAGGACACTTTCTACTGACCTGGAGAGCTATCACACTTGATAGTATCCCCATTCACCCCGTTTTTGTTATAAACAACTACCTTGTGTAGTCGTCTCCACACCCACACTTTCACTCTTGTTTGCAGGTTCCTCCAATCCATAGCTGTTAGTGAAGGATCAACCCTGTGGATACTTATAATCTTATAATCCTTAACCGGTGGTGAGACTATTTGTTTCTTCACCTAACCTTTCTGGTGGTGGGCTCCAGGTCAGTGCATAATATCATCCTGGGAAGACCAGGAATGAAAGCCTTTGGAATGGTAACATCTACCATCCACGGTGCGCTCAAGTTTCCAACCGAAGAAGGCATTGCAACACTTGAATCCGAGGCCGGACTTTCTATTTCGGAGATTCGCCAATCGTTAGATACAGGGAATGACAAAGATGACTCGGGAAGCTCTGGCACCGCTGTGACCGAGAAATGGTCAATACATCCGCGCTTCCCGGAACAAAAAATCTCCATCGGTGCACAGCTCTCAACCGCGGCTCGAGAGGCACTTTGGAAATTACTCTCAAACTCTTTGGACGTCTTCGCCTGGGAAAACTCAGATATGACCGGGGTTCCAAGATCGTTAGCAGAACATAAATTGAACACTTACCCCGGCATAAAACCAGTAGCTCAGAAGAACAGAAATATGGCCCCTGACCGTGTTAAGGCCATCGCAGAAGACGTAAAAATTTGTTGAACGCCGGAATAATCCGGGAAGTGCGGTACCAAACTTGGGTAGCCAATCCTGTACTGGTCAAGAAACAGGATGGGGCTTGGAGAATGTGCGTAGATTTTAAAGACCTTAATAACGCCTGTCTGAAGGATTGTTATCCTTTACCAGAGATTGACGTAAAGGTTGACGCCGTGGCCGGATTCAGATTGAAGTGTTTCCTTGATGCCTACAAAGGGTATCATCAAATTCAAATGGCCGAGGCTGAAGAAGACAAGACAGCGTTTGTCACAAACGGTGGCTTGTATTGTTACAGAAAAATGCCGTTCGGACTAAAAAATGCTGGTGCCACGTACCAAAGATTGATGGACGCAGCATTCAAAAGCCAAACAGGAAGAAACTTGGGAGGTTTATGTTGATGACGTAGTCATTAAAAGTGGCACGGAAGAAACCATGATAAAAGACATCGCCGAGACTTTTGCTAAGCTTTGAGAGATCAACATGATGTTAAATCCTAAAAAATGTTCCTTCGGTCTAGAAGAGGGGATGTTCCTGGGTGTGCTAATGGCCCGGGATGGGATAAAAGCCAACCCAAAAAAGGTAGAGGCCGTTCTAAAAATGCAGCCTCCTCAATGTCTAAAAGAGATGCAGTCCTTAAATGGACGACTCGTGGCCTTACACCATTTCCTCTCTAAAGCCGCGGAAAAAACTTTGCCATTCATGAACGTCTTGAAGAAAAGTTTAGGGAAAGAACAGTTCGAATGGACAGCTGAAGCAGACGCTGCCTTCGCCGAATTGAAGAAATGTTTGGTTGATCTACCCACCCTAACGGCCCCGGAGCCAGGAGAGACACTCACGGTTTATCTTTCAGCTTCAGAAGGGGCCATCAGCTCCGTCCTCATTGTCACCAGGGCCACGGTACAACATCCGGTGTACTACATCAGTCGTGCTCTTAGGGAGTATGAAGTGCGATATCCAATCTTAGAAAAGCTGGCAATTGCCCTGGTACATACCTCAAGAAGACTCCGTAGGTATTTTCAAGCATTCAATATTGAGGTACAATCTGAACAACCGATCCTCCGAGTTCTCCGAAAGCCAGAAGCATCCGGTCGAATGACTAAGTGGGCTATTGAGCTCGGTGCCTTCGATATCACATACAAGACCCGAGGACCAGTAAAGGGACAGGCAGTGGCTGATTTTTTAGTGGAAATTCCCCAGTCTTTAGAAATCGAGCCCCAACATGCTCCAGCAAGCATTTGGTCTCTTTATACAGATGGGGCTTCGGGCTCCGAAGGTTCGGGTGCTGGAATGGTCCTACAAGAAGCTGAAGGAAAGGAGTTGCTATACGCCATTCGGCTGGACTTCAAGAGTTCCAACAATGAGGCCGAGTATGAGGCACTCATAGTCGGACTCCGATTGGCCATTAAGGTCGGAGCCAAGAAGGTATGAACATAAGTTCAATACTATGATAACTCCTTGCTATATGCAAAGTTCGGTCAAAATCTTAAAAGGCATTATAAATATTGCAGGTCATCTCACATGTCGATTCTTTGCTGGTAGCTAATCAGATATCCGGAGAATATGAGGCTAAAGAAGCTAATATGATTCTATATCTAGCTGAGGTACGGGTACCACCCAAAACCATCAGCTGAGGATGTTAGTACCAAAGAAAACGACTAACTCTTGCTTCAAAAAATGCAAGCTAAAAAACTAATGAAACAATTTGAAACCTGTCAAGTAGTTCACATACCCGGAAGCAAGAACAAGAAGGCTGATGCTCTAAGCAAGCCCGCCGCGTCAACCTCTGATATCACCAAGCAAGAAGTACACATGGAAGCCCTACAAGGCCCATCCATTCAAGTAACCGCGGTACTATCGGTGGACGCGGCATCAGAAACTTGGATGACCCCTATAGTCCAGTATCTTGTAAATGATGTTGTCCCGGAAGACAAGGCGAGAGCTCGGAAGCTAAAAGTAAAAGCCCTCCAATACCAAATCATTTATGGTCAGTTATATCAAAAAACATTCTTGGGGCCACTCTTGAAATGTGTTGACTTGGACGAAGCTTCTTATATCGTCCAAGAAATTCACCGTGGCATATGTGGCATACATGCAGGTCCAAGAATGGTGGTAGCAAAGATAATGAACGCTGGGTACTTCTAGCCGGGCATGCACAACAGCGCCGTCACAGAACTACAAAAGTGTGAGGAATGCCAACGGCACGCACCTGTGAGTCTCCGAGCTAAAAATAACCTCATCCCTGTGACTGCGGCATGGCCGTTCCAACAATGGGGAATCGATATAGTCGGACCTTTTCCCAAGTCCACCGGGGGTATGAAGTTCTTACTGGTTGCCGTGGATTATTTCACGAAATGGGTCAAGGCCCGACCTTTATCGAAGATATCCGGGAAAGAGGTAAAGAAGTTTGTGTAGGAACAGATAGTATGTCGCTTTGGGCTTCCGCAAACAATCATCAGTGACAACGGGACACAGTTTGTAAACAACCCCTTCAAGAAATGGTGCCAAGACCTCCATATCCAGCAGTCGTTTGCCTCGGTGGCTCACCCGCAGGCAAACGAACAAGTGGAGAGAATAAACAGAAGTTTGGTAGAAGGGATAAAGAAACGGTTGGGACGGAAGAGGAGCGGCTGGGTAGATGAGCTCCCCAACGTTTTGTGGGCTCATCAAACCCATACCAAGACAAGCACGGGGGAAACACCTTTGAGTCTAACCTACGGAACCGAGGCCGTGATTCCTGTGGAAATTGGCTCCCCGTCCCTATGAGTCCAACACATTGGCAACAATGACCAAGAACTGCGGATGAATTTGGACCTGCTTGATGAAAGGAGAGAAGCCGCAGCCATTAAAGAAGCGCGGTACAAACAAGAGTTGGAAAAATTTTACAACTCAAGGGTGAAAGAAGTCCGGTTCAAGCCAGGAGATTATGTGTTTCGTTGCAACGAGGCCAGCGGGGTCGAAAAAGGAAAGATGGCCGCTTCCTGGGAAGCGCCGTACATAATTAAAACCGCGGGAGGGAAAGGCGCCTACACCCTCCAAACCCTAGATGGGAGAGACATACCCCGCACCTGGAACGGTGTTCACCTGAAAAAATGCTATATGTAATCATGACCAGCCAGTTTTCCTAAATAGTTTTTTCTTTTAACTTAATATTGTAATGTGGGATGTGCCATTCCCCACTTTTCCCTTTCCTTGTTACTATTCGGGACGTAACATTCCCCGACGAAGTATTAATAAAAAGCTGGTTCTTACTTTGAAAAAACTCTAAAGTGCTAATGTGAGCCGAAGCTCAAAAATGAGCTCGACATAACAAACGCCACGTGGTATGTAAGACATCAAACAGGAGTAGCAAAAAGATCCGGATCAAAGTGGATAAGTTTTGATCCGGGTCTCAACTAACCTAAATCAAGCACCTTGCTAAATTTTAAATACAATCATAAAACAAAGATTTATCTATAAAAAGGGAAGAGCCTAGAACACCAGCACGCGGCACGGATAATAGCCACGTTCCGGTAAGGAAACCCTGCAAACCATGGTTACCTAAAAACATACACAAAATCCGCGGATAAAATTAGGACGTAGCAAGATACGTGGACGCACGGCTAATAAAGCTACGAGCCTTCTTACTACGAATCGGTCACCTCAAGACCAAGGATATCACCTTGAACAGAACATATCATAAACCAAAAACATAACCCAGACCCATGATAAGGTCCGGAACTTAACCTGCGTTAAAAATAGTTCAAACCTAACAATAGGTTCGAACCGGGCGAAACATGTCCAAAATATTACAAACATACCGGACCACATAAGGGTCCGGATCAAATGACAAATGTTTTACAAAACCTAAGCAGAGGGGTCGAGCTTCAGCTCATCAAAAGCTTCGGTCAGCGACTCGGGTGGACCTGTAACTTGATCGACTAGCTTGGCAATCTTAGGGAAAACAAGGGAGTCGTAGGCATGGGCAGCAGAAGTGAGCTCCTCCTGAGCATTATGTTTTATCAATGGCATCTTCTCCAGGGGAATACCCTTTGCCGCAGCCGCATAACCCGCCTTTACACCTACGTTGAAGCCCATGGCATTCATCGCATTGTTCACATCACTGACGGCCTTCTTCATGGCCGGGCCCTTGTGAACATGGTTGGCAATCAGCTGAGCCCCGGTCGTCAGGAAAAAAGTCTTCAACCTAAACAATTCGTCAATGTTCTCGACCAGCTCTTTCTTCTCGGCCTTCCACGCCTCTTCATCCCTTGCCATTTTCTTCTCGCCGCAGCCAACACCTGTTGCACCAGCTTCTCCCCTTCAACGGCCTCATCCCGCTCTGAAATAAACAACAAACAATAAAAATTAAGTCAAGGAAAAGAGCAAACTCAGTCACCAAAAACGTACCAGCAACTAAAGCATCGGTACCTGTCCTCAGCTTCGCCATGGTGACTTCCATTTGTTTAAGAAGGTCATTGGT
This sequence comes from Ambrosia trifida, assembly GCA_028751855.1. Taxonomy (NCBI): domain Eukaryota; kingdom Viridiplantae; phylum Streptophyta; class Magnoliopsida; order Asterales; family Asteraceae; genus Ambrosia; species Ambrosia trifida. The sequence continues at coordinate 32,264,440 of CM054123.1, read as the reverse complement.
CTTCTTGGACTCAGCAGCGGCAGCAGTCTCCGAGTCGTGAAGCTTCTTTTTCAGAACTTCACATTCTTGGAGGGCCTTATCTCGAGACTCTGCAGCAGAAGCCACGGCGGCCTGAGCAGAGGAGGCTTGGTTCTGAGTGTCCCTCAAGTTCTTTTTTAGTTCGGCCATGGCAGGTCCATGATTACAAGAGGCTCCTTTTCTCCTCAACCTTTCTCTATCCACTTCGGCGTCAGTCCAGTGGCGATATGCCTCGCTCACCAGAAAATTAGACTGCGCCTAATTCACCAACATAACTTCACAAAAGAGACGGGGAGTCCATGTTATGATAGAACTCCCGGTCAGCAGGAGTATCTAAATTAAAAAGCATCATCCGGGCAGAAAGCCCGTCAATCACCCGATCCCCGTTCTTCAAATCCCACTCCGGGACAAACTTTTCGTCAGCAATCCAACTACCTCCACCACCAGAACCCTCCCCTGCCACCGCTGCAAAATCATAAAGGGAAAAAGCTTCAGTCTCGAACCATAATGGGGGGAAAGTATCATCTTTATCCCCCACATTGGTTTGAGAAAGAAGGGGAGATTGCCTAAACTCACCGGCCGAAACAGAATCGGTTCGCACAAACTTCTCCTTGACCGGGCTGTGTAGCCCGGTAGACACATCAACTTCTTCTTCTTCTTCATCACTATGCCCCCAACCTGAGGATGATCTACCATTAATATCGAAGCCGAGTCCCAAGGGGATTTACCCCCAAACAAATGGTTTTCAAGGTTATGGAGAAGGTTAGAATATACCTCTTTCGGGCCATCCAAAAACCTCAACTTCTTCTTCGGCTTAGAACTAGCGGCAGTGCTCTTCACGGCCTTTCTCTTGCCTGAGCCCCGAGAAACCGAGGTATCAGTAAGAGCACGCCCTTCCATATCACCAGAAACCTCCTTGGAGGCACGAGAAGGCTCAGAGAATTGGGGACCCGTGCTAACAGAAGGATCCGGCTGCCGGGTGCTTGTAATTGGAGGGTTGGGAGGAACCTCAGCGGTAGAAAGAGGCAAGCCCTCAGCAGTCAAAAGTACCCCGACAGTTTCGGTCACGACCCCCGTGGTCTGGCCATCTCCCCCAGCCCCACTGGCACCGACGCCCGGGTTGTCCACCGGCCGAATCGGCTGATGTGTCTTCACCATCTGCTCCACTAAAGGCTTTGTATTGCCCAAATCCTCGCTGGTATACTCCAGGGCCGCATCATCAAAAGTGGTCAGCTTCAGGCAGTCTAACAGTGACATCTCTGTATAAACAAACACAAAGGTGAGTTAGAAAAAAACTAGCAGTAAAACGCGAAAAACTAAATAATTAAGTCGCGGCTCTCCACTCACCCTCCATCATAACGCACCACCGGCCACCTATCATCCAAACTCCAATTCATGCTCACACCTCCGAGACAAAGAACATGTTCCGGATATTTCTGAATATTGGTTTTGTTCTCCACCAAATCCAAGTACAAGGCACGGTTATATTGAAACCTCTTGGGTAAGTCCCATTCGGACGCCTCGAACCTTTCGCACCAAACCATATCCGCAGGTAGACACCGGTCATCCAAAAAGAAGAACTTGTTTTTCCAGTTTTTTAGGCTGGTTGTCTGATAATCATGACAGCTCTCCAACGATCGCCGCTTCTCAAAGGTGTACCAACTACCTATCTTGTTGATCTTATAAAAGCACCGGAACACATTTAAATCCGCCCCCTTTTCCAAGGCGCAGCAGGAAAGCTCGAAGTGATTTATTCGGCTAAGGCCGAAAGGATTCACTTGAGAAATGTGTACGCCGTGAAATCTCAACACCTTCATTAAAAATTTGGTAAAGGGGACGCGGTAGTTAGCAAAATCACACACACGGGTGTAAAAGCCAAACTTGCCAGCGGGGAAAGGATGTATCACATCCTTCGGCCCCGGCAACACGGGGTTTAGATAACGCGGGATCGCATAAGTATCGATAAACCGAGCGAGCTTATCCGCAGACAGATTCGAGAAAGTGGCATCCATATCGTCCTTCACCATCTTCAAACCCGAGACAAAACAAAAAACAGGAAAAAGGAGGAAAAAAGAGGAAGGACAACGCACCTTAAGAGGCTAACGGAGCTGGAACGGGTAGGATGAACAGAACGCCGAAAGGATAAGAAGACGGGAAGAAAGAGAGTAAAACAGTAAAAGTAAAGAAAAGCAGAGTAAAAGTGTGTTTATATAGGGGATGGAGGCGACCGTTGAGATGGCCAAGGTGTGGGACAGCTGGACGAAATGAGCGGTCCAGATTGCCCTGATAAGTGAACCGCCATCACATCAACCACTTCATCACACGGCTATAAAGGCACCCACGTGTCCCAAGCATACGACAAAAGCTTCTGGACAGCTGGCCTTAACACGTGTCAGCCATCCTCACAAACACCTCACAATGCCGCAACACAACCAAATAGCCGCGAAACACCTAAGTCCAGCAAGTTACAAGTAACTTGAAGACTTGGGAAGAGATGAAGAAGTACAAGCAATTGTACCGCGGTTCAGGCACCTGTGATCCGGTCATACTTAAGTCCAGCAAGTTACAAGTAACTTGAGGACTTGGGAAGACATGAAGAGGTACAAGCAATTGTACCGCGGTTCAGGCACCTGTGACCCGGTCATACTTAAGTCCAACAAGTTAGAAGTAACTTGAGGACTTGGGAAGACATGAAGAGGTATAAGCAGTTATACCGCGGCTCGCTCCACAAACACGAGCTAATGACGCTAGGACGCAGCAGGACATTCCCACCGAAGGGAAGTACAACCCACTCCCGGAAGTCAAAAGGTTCTGGACGATAGTACAAGGGGGTCCGAAGCGAAGTACAACTTTGCTGACCACTATAAATACCCCCACCAAAGTACAATTGGGACACGAATGCATACACTCTGAATCTCACTTTCTCTCTCTACTTTCTCTCACTAAACAAATACTTATCCTCACGCCGGATGGTGGTTACAGAGAGGCCCTCCCTCCTCCTCTGTAACGAGCCTAACGGTCTTTTACCTTGTGCAGGTTTAAGCTTAGGTTCGGAGCATTCCAGATCCATTATACTCGTCCCTGTTTTAACTGTTATTGCAGGTTCGTCCACTTTTTGGATCTTCAGTATTGATCCCTAGTTTTGTTACATAAGGATTTTTCCACTATAACAAGATGATATTTTGCTTCGTGTCTAAACCGCCCTGTGAGAATGACTCCGTGCTATTAGCTTGAAGTTCTATTGTTCTACAATAGATCTAGACCATCTGGGGAATTGGGTTGGGTTATTCTACAAAGGCTACAAAAAATGAGAAGGGTGAGAAGGATACAAAAAACACAATAGATCATCAAATATGACACAATGAGCCACAAAATATAACACAGTGCCAAAAAATATAACGCAATGCTGAAGAAAAAAGATACAATGAATTGAAAAAATGACACAACGATGAAAATAAGAAAAAGACACAATGGTACATAAAAGACACAATGATATAACGCATATTCTAAAAACTACAAGCTAAAACCCCAAAAAAACGAAGACCTAAAAACTAACGACGTAGGGTTCGATAAGACGATTCCAATGCCGCTTGAATGAGTTTAATCGGAGTCCGTTTGATACCCTTCCTATTTTTCTTTCACTGTGTATTTGATCCTAACCCCTGGGGAATTACCCCTTCAAGTCATTCGTGCTATCTGAATAGGGTTCTTTTATGCTGTGAAGGACCGAGGGGTTATGGGACCGCGTATTGGCTGACTTTAATCAGCAAGTCGGCATCAACGGCCGGACCATCGATAGCTTGCAGAGAAAGTTGACCGATCTCAACAATAAGTGTGATCGGTGGACCACCTTCCACTCCCGCATGTTGAAGGAGAACCCGGGCATCGACCCGAAGTTGGCTATCGAGCTCACATATGTGGACTATGTGGCTCGATACAACAACATTTTTTTACCATGTCTCAGCATGGCAACTGTTGCACAAACTTTAGGTTTTTTTTATTTCTTTTAATGTATTTTTGTATGTTTAATATTAATGAATTTTAGTTTCTTATGTTCTTCTTCATGTTTTTTATTTAATTAGGTTTTAATTTATTTTTATGCTTTAATTTAATTTAAACAATATTAAAACAAACGGTTAACATAATAAAACAATATTAAACAAACGGTTAAAAGTATTATATTAAATAAAAAAACCAAGTTACCATCCTGTTAAAAAGAACCAGAAAATGATTTATGGGACCACTACCAGCATGGATGGTGACGGTGTTACCATGCTGATCATAATTCTCTTAGCTTTTTATCAGCTTTTTATCAGTCGTTGAACCACCATATAGAAACCATCCCATATGTTAGGATTCTAAATAAAAAAATTATATTTTGAAAAACAAATTACATTTTGAATTTTTTTTACACCCTACAAAGGACGTAACATTTGATCCAATTTAAGATCTTGCGCTAATGTTAATTTCAATTTCTTTCAAACATATATGTGAATACAAACACTAAGTAAATATATAAGCATAAAAATATGGATGATAAGATGGGTCGTTAATGAGTAATGACATTTAAAGCTTAGATTATCCAACAAAGAGGACCTAAAGTCAAGGCTCTGGACCCATCCTTATGATAAGTCTAAATTTACAAGGTCAATAGACAATGTGTATGATATGAAACAATTTGGCAAAGGGGTTGTGAACCCGTAAGACAACACATGTCATGTTTAAAGACATATTGCTCGTTAAGTACAAGTGGCAAAATAACATGATACGTAAAACTTTTTAGACGAGAGATGGAAGAAGTGTCCATGTATAAGATTAGTATAAAAGAGTTTAGTGTGGTTCAGGACTTGTATGGTATTAGATGACACCCTCATGAATACCCGTCCCGTTTACCTGCATCAAGATCACATATATTGTAATAAACATGAAATTATTAAAATTAACAAAAATATTAGAAAAGTGGTTAAAAGTATTTGATATTTAAGTCGGTAAATGAGGTGAGTTTATAATCATGCGTTGGGGCATACCAACATGCAATTTTAACCATATAAGACCAAAAACATGAATACTTGATATTGTGGGTATACCACCAACCCGATAAGAATTGAGTAATCGATATATCTGACAGGCAAGGTTGTAAAAATCCAGATTAATCACCGATTAATCGGTGATTAATCGCTAGTCCTCACTTTACTGATTAATTTTGGGTTAATCATTCAATTAATCTGTGTCGTGATTAATCACCGATTAGTCAGACCAAATTGGCCCTAGTCGGACTAAAAAAACTAAAAATTAGGTAAAAAAAATGAATTCAAACGGGTCAAAACTGGAGCAAATTGATCAAATAAAACAAGTTCTTACCTCCAAATTAGATGATAATTCATGATTTAGAAGCAAAATCGATTAAACTCCATGAACCCTAGTTGCGTCTGATGGTTCCATACGATGAAAGAAGGAATGGGGAGGAAAAAACGGAATATGGTGAACGATGGAGGTGATTTGGTTATTTAAGTTTAGATATTTTAATATTTAACTCCCCGTCCATATTCACTAGTTTATATTTGGCATCTAAACTTCTAAATTTATACATTTAACGTATAAAATTAGCATTATATACGTATAGATTTGAAAAAAAAATATATAAAAATCCAATCCGATTAATCCCGATTAATCCTGATTAATCCCTAGTCGGTACCCCCACCGACCGACTAGCGCCTAGCGAGTTCTACAACACTGCTGAAAGGTATGAAACACACTTTTATTATTCAATACGAATAATATACATCAAACAAAATGCAAACCCTGTTGATAATGATCTTATAGTATGCTACACAAATATGTAATTTGTAAAATAAGTCATACCTTAAACAACTAGTAGGTTGGTCTTATCTAAACACCCATTTTCTATTGATTTTTTTCATTTTAAAAACCTACCATGAGTTCATGACATATATCACATGTGTGAATAAGTATAATTAGTGTATTAAATTATCACATTATCTTGAACATATCGTGATATGCATTCGCTGTAATTATAATGTTTATACATACTACATTTAGTAAGTTGTGGGTGTGAGAGTCCTGAAACTGTGGTTGTCGACCTCATTAAACCGTGGCCGAAATCGTTTCAGAAGAAGATATTTATAGAGAAGGTCCTGAAAGTCTGAAACCATGTTAAGTAGGAACTGTAAGACGACCAAAAACAAGAAAAACTTGTAAAATAAAACCACGGATTTTTAACAGCAAGCGACGTAAACGTTGACGAAGTCGAATTTAGAACGGCACAGATTAGAAATTCAAGGGATTCAAAGTGATATTGTATAAAGTTTTTTAAACAAATGGGGTAAAGTTAACTATTTTGAAAGTTGAGGAAAAGGGAAAAAACCTATTGTTCAATAAGTAAGGGTGACAAAAGAACCCAACGCTTAATACATATTAAACAGCTGATGTTTTTTAAAGGCTTGAAACTTGCAGCTCTTAAAATTTCTTAAAAGTTCCTTGCCAAACATACCCTAGGTTGATGATCACTCATGTTCTCCTCAAATTAGTATAAACTCGAACATCAAAAATATGACGGGCATGTGACATGTCATGTAATAAGATGAACAAATTTACCATTTCATGTTTGACATTATTAGGCAATCCCAAATTATTTGCCATCATATCAATCACCACATTTTCTATAAATAATTGTATTAAATGTAATTTATATTATTAAGTAAATAGGAGAATTAGTCTCCTCTAGATTAGCCTTTATGTTAGCTACTAGCTTTGTATTTATAGGTGTACATTTGTTAATGAAATTATTCAAGGGGATTTTACATTGTCTCATGGTATCAGCCAATTGAGATCCAAACCTTACCTTTTGGTCAACCTTTTATACCTTACCTTTTGGTCAACCCTTTGCTCCATCTTTCTTCTCCTTTAGTCGACATCTTCCTTTCTGTTCATCTTTCTTTTTTCTTTTTTTTTTCTCCCTACCATGTCTACAGAACTCTCATCCATTCCTCTACATTCTCTATCTCATCTCATCAACATCAAACTTAACAAATTATCTCTCGTGGGAAAAACAAATCCCCTCTGTCCTCACTTATCTAGAGCTTATCAGACACATAGACGGCACCACCATACAACCGCCTGAGACTATCGTTTCTGATGACAAAACCACAGCCAATCCAGCCTTCGCAGCATGGAAAGCTACTGATCAAAAGGTACTTCTCCTGCTGAACTCTACTCTAACCGAAGAGGCGATGTCTGAAACCATTGGACATCACACGGCTCATTCGGTTTGGAAGGCGTTGGCTAATGCGTACAGTCACTGCTCGATTGAACGCATTCATAACCTGAAGGATAGTCTTCGAAACCTTCAGAAAGGAACATCTTCTGTCTCTGAATTTGGTCGGAAGTTTAAAAATCTTTCTGATCAACTAGCCGCTATCGGACACCCGGTTAGCGACGAGGATAAGCGCCATTGGTTTCTTTGTGGTTTAGGCACTGCTTTCGAAAACTTCTCCACCTCGCAACGCACCATTCACCCGGCCCCTTCCTTCCGTGATCTTCTAGTAAATGCCGAGAACCAAGAGCTTTTTGTTTAAAAACTCCATGGTTCTCAACCACCTAAGGCTGCCTTTTATGCAAATCAACGCAAACCAAGTCATTCGTCTTTCTGTGGAAAAGGTCGTTCGACCTCCGCTAGAGGCCGAGGAGGCACGTATCCTAAGTGAACTCCTCATTGCCAACTATGTCGCCAAAACGGACACTACGCCCCTACTTATCCTAATCTCAGTTCTTATGCTAAAAAGGCGACCGCCGTTGATGCAAACCTTGCCCAAGCATTCCATGTTCAATGCAATATCCAACCGGACACACCGGATTGGACAGCCGATTCAGGTGCCACGACGATAAAAAATAAAAATGGTTTGCATAAGTTTAAAATTAATACCGGTAACATACGTGTCACTTTTGGTAATGGAGAATCCTTACCGGTCACTCATATAGGCAACAAACCTTTAAATGATTCTATTTCGTTACAAAATGTTCTAGTTGTTCCTAATCTCACAAAGAATCTACTCTCTATAAGTAGACTCACAAATGATTCACCCGTTGATGTGCTATTCTCTAACAATTATTTTCACATACAGGACCGCAAAACGGGGCAAGTTCTAGCTAGAGGAATTTGCGAAAATGGATTCTATGTCCTTACCCAAAGTCACAAGTCTCTTGTTGCCGCGCTCACCGCTTCTCATCTTCGTGCTTCTTTTAATAAATGGCATAGCCGTCTAGGGCATGTTTCCTTTGAAACCATCACTTTGTTAAACAAATTTGATTATGTTTATGTTACATCTTTATTACCCAAACCGGGTTTGTGTAATTCTTGTGAGCTCTCAAAGGCCAAACATTTACCCTTTGTTGAAAATAATAAACGCACGCAACATGTTTTAGATCTTGTCCATTGTGATCTTTGGGGACCCGTACCCGTAGCCTCCACCGACAGCTACTTGTACTATATCATTTTTGTAGATGATCATTCTCGTTTCACTTGGTTTTACCCTCTAAAAGCCAAATCCGATTTTTACAATGTTCTAACCACTTTCTTAACACTTGTCAAAAATCAATTTTCCACAACCGTCAAGATTTTTCAAAGTGACGGTGGAACCGAGTTCACAAACACCCGGGTGCAAACTTGCTTACAACAACATGGCATTCAACATCGTGTCTCTTGTCTTTACACACCGGAACAAAACGGAAGAGCCGAACGAAAGCATCGCCATATCACCGAAACCGGATTGGCCATGATGTTTAATTCACACGTTCCATCCACTCTATGGCTCGATGCTTTTACTTCCGCCACTTATATCATCAACTGACTTCCAACCAAAATTCTTGAAAACAAATCTCCTTTTGAAATCCTTTTTAATCATCCTCCCAATTACTCAAATTTGCGTGTTTTTGGATTCCTCATTTATCCATATCTTCGTGACTATACCAAAAACAAACTCCTACCAAGAAGTGCACCTTGCATCTTCATCGGTTATAGTCCACGATACAAAGGATTTCGATGCTTAGAGCCTACTACCGGTCACATCTATACCACACGACACGCCAAATTTGATGAAGACATTTTACCATTTAAATCATCCACCACAACTTCGGACGTATCCCTTCTTCCCTTCACAAATTTTGATGACACTCTACCTTCACCTACCCAAAATACATCTACAACTACTACTGCTCCAAACAACTCCCAAAATACTTGCCACTTATGTCCAGCCGATTCACACTCCTTCGGCCCCACACCTTCACCCACCTCGTCACCAACCAATACTCCACCTCCAAGCCCACCTTCCAGCCCAAATCAGTCCACTAATTCTTCACCTATCAACAGTCCTCTACAAAATTCCATTCAAACTGATTCTGTTACCCCACCTACATCCGAAACTCACCACTTTCCTACCTCACTCGATACACATCAATAGTCCACTACAAACCCATCAAACACTTCCGCCTCCCACTCTCCTGTAACCAATTCGTCATCAAGCTCACACCAAACCATCCCCTCCAATAACAACAATTATCCCATGACAACACGATCCAAAGCCGGCATTTTTAAACCAAAACATTTCGCCAACCTCACTCAATTTTCCACACATTCTCTACATCATTCTCTTCTATCTAATCATGTTCCCAAAGGAATAAAAACCGCCTTTAAGAATCCAAAATGGGTTCATGCCATGCACGAGGAACTCGATGCTCTTCAAAGAAATCTGTGATACCCCGCAATTTCATGTTCTCACTTTAACTTAACTCTAGTTACATTCTATGCATTCTACTTAACTATGGTTAGCTAGTTAAGTCACACGTCGTACAGTTACAGGGTAATAACTGCATAAAGTGGTAATTCGAGGAATCACCAGACTGTATACATGATTAGTGAACCTTGGACGTTGGTGAATAATGAAGTTTAATAATTGTGAGATAATTGGTTTGGATTGATTGCGATTACGTGCTTTGATACTCGGTGAAACTATGTGCAAACCATACGTGATTATGTGAACTTAAACCGAATATGTTAATAAAAATCGTTAAAGGTGGACCATTAGGATGATTGGGGTCTTAACACATGGGGTTACACTTATTACGGTCCGAAATAGCGAAAACGTCGAAGGAAAACACGTCGGGTGACGAAACGGGCCACCCACGCGGGCCAAGGCCCTGTGAGCGGCCGCTCACAGGGACTGAGCGGCCTGCTCGCGGGTGTCTGTCGCCACCAAACCGACTTAATCACCTATTTAAGCAACCCTAAGCCTCTTATATCACCTAAACTCAAACCCTAATCGCCCCTACTGCCCTACCTACGAAATATTAACCCCAAACCACCTGCTAAGGCGCAAGAACATCGACCGGGAAGCTTCAGGAGCATTCGGTTGGTTGTTTCGAAGAGCTTGTGGTATAATCCTTAATCTATTATGCTTTAATCTTGTTATTATGTTATAAAAACCCTATAACTAAGTTTGTCCAGGTCTGAGACCTTTTTATAAATATTAAAACTTGAAGCTTTTGAAGATTTAACGGGTTAAACATGATGATAGGCGATTAGTGATATAATAGATTACTTGTTGCGCAAGTTGATGATGTTTTGATCGTTAGGGTTTATGACTTTGCATGTATTATGATAGATTCTGATCTTAATAGGTCTTATGAATGTTTTGTTATGATTGTTGATGGTTATTAATCGATTATACGCACACGTGAGTCGTTTAAATAAGGGTTTATGCATAATTAAAATCTGGACAGAATGTTTAGGTCAACTTGTAGGGTCTGTTACGTGGCTTTAACATGATGGTTTTGATGTTTTCTTTGCATAGTGATATCATACCTGGTCTTAGATTTTCATAATGGGTAAAATCGAGTGATTTGGAAGTCGTTGGAGTAGTTTTTGGAATTTTCTTTGAAAATAGGTCATATCAGAATTTCGGGTTAAGAAACTGAGTCGACTTTAAACCGTCATAACTCGAGTTTTATAAAGAATTAAGTTATGTATTTTTTACAGAAGATTAACATTGGAATAATTTGGGTTTTCCAAGTGGATTCATCACGTTCAGATGAATACACGATTTTTGGGAATTTTTCTACTAAACCGACCTGTTGTGAAAGTTTTCGGAACATAGCTATGTTGAACGAAGTTTAATAACTTTTGTGTTTTGTTTTGAGACAAAACAAAAATATGGGTTGTTAAATGAATCCCAAAGAATATTCAGTAAAAAATTGGGAGTTTAACTCACTGATTTAGTATTTTAAATAAATTAGTTTTTGTGACGTACAATCTGTCCTAAAAAAACGCAGATTGTGTATTATGTGTTTATGTGACTATTTGGAGTCTTATGTGGTATGTAATTGACGTGAACTTGAATGGACACTTATATGAGATGCATATGAAGTGTAAAACTGATGATAACCAACATATTCACCAACGGGTTCGTAGGGTTTACTTATGCATGTAGAATCGTTAGGTGTCACTTACACGGTTTTGAACTTTTAAACGTCTTGGACAAACGGGTTATATGGTGTAATGGTATTAAACATATACTTACTTAGTGATGTATGTAATAGGGAGTCGGTAGCACACCCTACTTTGGAATTCGGATTTACTTGCTTGCATACTAAGGTGAGTTTCACTACTCTTTTTCTCAAAAGCGTGCGTCTCGGGGACACAACTTACTTACTGTACTAGTCCAGGTTTGGGACTACTATTTTTATCTCGGATTTTTGGATGGGTTGATTCCTGGGAGGAATCAGACCTTGCTAGTTTCACACTCTGTGTCCTTGATGAACTAAACTACACTCTATCACGGAAGTCCTTCACTATTTACCGAATGAGTTGCTGGGTGGCAAGCGGGTTACTAGTTGATAGCGCTATTAGGTTTGACAAACCTCACACCGTGCTAGGAACCGGGCGTGAACTACGACCTTAGATTTTATCATTGTTGATAGGCAATGATGGGAGGCAAAAACCAGCTCGCGGGGCGAGTGCATTGTTCAAATAGCAATTCGGTATACCCTTGTTTAGTTATCATTAATGGGTTAGCTACCCTTGGCATACGCTGAACTAGTGGTACTTGGTTCTTGGTTTTGGTTGTTGACTACTACATTTGGGTTTGGGAAACCTAACTACTATTTCTTGGTTTGGGAAACCTACACTTTTACTTACCTTACTTTGTGAACTCACCAACTTTATGTTGACACACGCTAGCATGCTTTTGCAGGTCTCTAGGTTCGGAGCACGATAGGACATGCATCATTGTGTCATGGGTTGTGAACATTATTTAACTTATACTTTACCTTACATTCAACGGTTTTATTTTGGGCGCGTTGTTTTGCGCATGGACTTAAACGGTTATGTTTGATTTACGCTTCCGCAACTTAACTAAACTTTTTGGTAAACACTAAACTTGATTTTCAATAACGAACTAAATGGTTTGGGCATTTAGAGTCGTTCTTATGACTTATGGCTATGGGATCCTGGTATGTCACGCGCCTCGCGGTATAAACCCCGCAGTGGAAAGTTGAGGGTGTGACAAAATCATACTTGGCACCTCGTTTCTCGTCCTTCCTCCTCAAATATCATTGGCTCCAAATGGATATATCGGATTAAATATAAAGCCGATGGCTCCATTGAACGGTACAAAGCACGACTCGTTGCTCAAGGTTTCAATCAAGTATCGGGACTAGATTTTTCTCATACCTTTAGTCCCGTTGTCAAGTCTTCCACAATTCGTGTAGTTCTTAGTCTAGTCACTATTAACAAATGGAAACTTTGACAACTTGATGTAAACAATGCTTTCCTAAATGGACACCTTGCCGAAACCGTTTTCATGGAGCAACCACCGGGTTTTGAGGACCCAAAACATCCTACTTACGTGTGCAAACTCAATCGAGCCATTTACGGTTTAAAACAAGCACCACGTGCTTGGTTTCAAAGATTGAGTTCCTTCCTTCAAACCGTTGGTTTCACATGTAGTCGAGCCGACCCCTCTTTGTTCATTTACAATCGACATGGCATCTTAATATATCTTTTGGTATATGTAGATGACATAATTATCACCGGAAATGATGAAAAATTCATTTCCTCCTTCACTTCAACATTAAACAAAGAGTTCAAGATCAAGGACCTTGGCCTCCTAAGTTTTTTTTCTTGGATTGGAAGTCACTCATACCAAAACCGGTCTCTTTCTCAACCAATCCAAATATGCTTACGACATATTGTCCCGTGTAGGTCTCCTTGATTCGAAACCAGTTTCCACACCTCTCACCCCAAAAGACATATTCAACTCCACCAGTCAACCCTTCCATGATCCCACTCTCTATCGTTCTCTTGTTAGTGCTCTCCAATACCTCACCATTACCCGACCGGATCTCTCGTATGCCATTAACCAAGCGAGTCAATATTTACAAAATCCCACCACAACTTACTTTCAACTTGTCAAACGAATCCTTCGTTATGTCAAAGGTACCCTATCACACGGACTAACGTTTGATAGACCCCCTAACACTGTTTTGCTAGGTTTTTCTGATGCAGATTGGGCTCGCTGTATTGACACACGAAGATCCACCTATGGCTATTGTATCTATCTCGGTGGAAACTTGGTCTCTTGGAGTGCAAAGAAGCAACCAATGGTCTCTCGGTCCAGTTGTGAATCCGAATACCGGGCGATGGCAAACACGGCTTCTGAAATCATTTGGGTAACTAACCTTCTACGCGAGCTTCATGCCTTACCACCGGGATCTCCAACTCTATTTTGTGACAACAAAAGTGCCCTATTTTTGAGTCAAAATCCAATTTCTCATAAAAGGGCCAAACATATCGATCTTGACTACCACTTCGTTCGAGAGTTAGTAGCTGCTGGCCGTCTCCATACTAAGTTTATCTCTACCGATCAACAAGTGGCAGACATCTTCACAAAAAGTCTTCCAAGACCATTGTTTGAAAAATTTAGAGCAATGCTTCGTCTAGAATCTCCTCCGCCTCGCATTGACCGGGGGTATTAGGCAATCCCAAATTATTTGCCATCATATCAATCACCACATTTTCTATAAATAATTGTATTAAATGTAATTTATATTGTTAAGTAAATAGGAGAATTAGTCTCCTCTAGATTTGCCTTTATGTTAGCTACTAGCTTTGTATTTATAGGTGTACATTTGTTAATGAAATTATTCAAGGGGATTTTACATTGTCTCAGACATTATACATAACCAATATACTTGCACTAATACATTATGTACAACCAACTGACCCACGAAAGGAAACACAGCTTTTTACCTGGAAATCATGCATGTTTTGGCCTGTTGATTCACAAGATTAAATCATCAAGATTGATGAATGGTAGCTTTATGACACCCGAAGCCACGAGGAACGACAGGATCCACACAGGAAGAATCCATATAAATACCACCTGCAGAATATTCTTTCCTAAAAGCCAACAAAATAATGAATGAACACAAACCTTAGAAACAGGGCTGACAAATCATGTATATCCGACCTGTTAACACAGGAACACGATAAGACACGAACATAAAACATGTAGACACGAACATGGCACGATAACTTATCATGTCATTTTTTTCCGAACCCGAACTTGTTTGTACCAGGTTAACACGATAATGCTTGTTTATACAAGGTCAACACGATAAGACACAAACAAGTTTTCCAAACCCGACACTATAAAGGGCACCATCAAGCACTAAAAAGGTAGAATTCCACACCTAGTAAAACGTATAACTCCAGTAGTCCACCCCCACAACTTATATTCAAAAAAAAAAAAAAATCCTTAACATGTATTTAACATGTTTAGACACGAAAATTAACATGCATATTCGTGCCTACCTGTTAACGTCAAACCTGAACCTGTTAAGGTCGTGTAGATTCATGTCATGTATTCGTGTTCGTGTCTGAAATTGTCAGCCCAACTTAAAAGATAAATCATGAACATAGATGCAAGTAAACATGCAAATTCTACATATGTAACTAAACAAAATCTATCCAATTTGAACTAATTACTAAAAACATGAATGACTGAATTACCAGCTGAGCTAGATGGACCTTCAGTTTGATCAATAAGCCATTCGCCAGTCTCTCGAAGCTTCTTCTCCACGTCTCCTTCTGTCGTCCCAATCGAATTCGACAAAATTTGATCAAACAGAGTCTTTTCCTGCTCAGATTCCCTGCTCAAAAACACTAATCTCATAATGTACTAGCTAAACATCTAATAGAACCATTCAAATTAAAATCAATCACATAGTTTAGCAAGATTTCAAATCACAAACAATATGCATTTAGTTGTGAATATTGTGACATTGCTAGAATGAGTTGTACACCTGACATATATGAGTAGTGCAATGCAAAAACAATTATTAAATGAATCTTATTGATGTTAACAAACTATATTTAAAAAGTTATTATTAATGGAAATGTTAAATAAGTTATTAATTATTATTATTTTTTTGTTATTCAGTACAATTTTTTTTTTCTTTTTTTTAACTTTCAAGTCTTGACATTCCGTTATAAATTTGGTAGAAATAAAAACCGAAAACGAGTTGTATTAACATTTTGCAATAGGGTTTTTTTAAGCATTCCCTACCAATAGCTCGACTATCTGTGGGATTATACTGGGTACGGTCGTTATTGTTTTTGTTGTTTTTTAAGCATTCAAAGCTACATTGATTACGAGAATGGTACTAGTACTTAGTAGTAGAACTAATACTGTCCGAACAATATTGGTATCAATATGAGTATGTGTATGCATTTTTGGTAAGGCAAAATGAGGGGCAGACTCAATACATATAATTTTTCAGTAAAAAAAATAGACTACTAAAAATATTTGTATCGATATAATTTTCTATCAATGTAAAACACGTGTTAGTTGCTATACCGAATGTCCGAATCGGACTGGTATGCGCCACAACACAAATTCAAACCCCTACAAAACAGAACTCTTAATTCACAAACAATTAAGCAAATTAGATGATGAAAATCACCTATTGAGATCACGGTCTTTGTAAATTCCAGCTCCAATGGCTCGTTCCACTTCAGCAACTGAGGGTTTCTTCTCTGTTTGTTGTTTTCCGGCGAGAACAGACGGCGGTTGCAGTGGGGTGGCGGTGTTTTTCCGGCGACGTTGGGGTTTATTATCAGGATTACTCCGGTCTGGAAGAGAAGATAGAATTGGAGGTCTGTTAATGGAGATTGAAGTAAAGGCAAACATCTCTGTTTCGTTATTGCTCTGTAACAACCAACCAGGTGAGGAAGTTAGTTATCTTGAGAAAGTTACAAGTGGGTCCAATTGTTTAGAGAAACTACCAATTAGTTCCTTATTATTTTTTTATAGGAATAGGATATCTTTTAATTTTGTTGATAGTGCTCAAGAGTAAGGGGGCGTTTAGCAACTTCTGAATGGTAAGTGCTGACTCAGTAAGAGGTCTGAATGGCCAGACGTTTCTTCCGTTCAGACGTGCTCGCCCAAACAACACCTGCTTTGATTGAATCATACGTGCGGCCGGTTCAGAGGCATTCAGACGCTACCAAACGGGGCCTAAGTGGGATGGCGGTTTCTTAATGGACCCCAATTTTTTTTTTTTTAAATTTGTATATGTTATTAGATTCGGTATTTGGAATGTATATTTGTTTCTGCTTGAAACATTTATTAGTGGAGTTGGAAAAACTTTCTTAACTTAGTGTAAAGGTCTCAAGTTCAAGACTTGACTCTGCAACAAGATTTGATTTTTTTTAATTCGTTCATCTTTACGAAAATTTTGGGCCCAATATATGTTGCCTGAGGCCTAAATATTTTTTTAAGGTTCTTAGGGAAGGCACTGATGATGGTGCTTGTGTGTTTATAAGAAGTTGAAACCGATTAAACTATTTGACTCGAAGCATGTATGGCGGTTTGAAAGTTGTTCACCATTTTGTCTTGACAATCTAATAGAAATATGCTATCATATCATTTACAAGTCAATCAATACCAAGCAGATTTTTATCTTGGGCTTTAGGATTAACTTGTACATATTTATTTATTTATTTATTTATTTTATTTTATAGAAGGAATATGAAATCATTGAGCAAACA
Source organism: Ambrosia trifida (assembly GCA_028751855.1). Lineage (NCBI taxonomy): Eukaryota > Viridiplantae > Streptophyta > Magnoliopsida > Asterales > Asteraceae > Ambrosia > Ambrosia trifida. The sequence continues at coordinate 32,247,300 of CM054123.1, read as the reverse complement.
AATATTGATCCACAGTATGCTTGTTATGATACAAAATGGTGATCAAAGGATCAAGAGCTAAAGATAGAAATTAAGAAGAAACTCAAGAGAAAGAGAGGGATAACCCAAATCAATATCTAATATTATTCATCAACATTACATGTATTATTTATACACATATTATCAACTACCTAACTATTTAACAATTACAGTTTAATTCCTATATTATTTATTACATAGGTAATAAATAGTATAGGGACTAAACTACTGTAATTTGTAATTGTCCAACAGTTATTGTTGATGGCTAGAGGGTTGCTAGCAGAAGACGGAATATGGCCGGACTGCAGTATTCATCAGGAGACTGCAGATCATGTGCTAGTATCATGCTTGGCTCCTAAATCGGTATGGTGGCGAAGATGTGTGTGGGTCAAAATTCCGGTTCCCACCCCTATTCGAGTCTGTAAATCAGATCTTACAATACGTCCTAGACCTAGAGATGCCCAAAGAAAAGAGAGAGTTAACGTATGCCATTTGTTTGATGACGCCTTGGAGGTTGTAGATCAGGAGGAATGACAAGGTCTTCAAAGGCGTTAACACAACATAACATGATTAACACCAGTACACATTATTCTACCTTATGGACACTTCTATTAACCATACTATTTAGGAACTATTATACCCACTGGAAAACAGTTTTCAACTCTTCACCGTCTCAAGGAGGCAACGTCCTGAGCAGATGAAGAGCCCAAACCCACTGCAGCCGCTCCGAAAGAGCAATCCTCCTATGTGTCGGCACCACCCTGCCGCCACAATAGCAAGGTGGTTCTCGACATCCATACTTAGATTATACAGTAACCCGACCATAGACGGGACTGATTTAAGCTTATTCGGTTTAGTTCAATCATTGGTCTTAATATTAGGGGTAAAATCGGGTTCAGTCCGGTCCATTTTCGACCTGCCCCACAACAACCTATATCAGTCTGATCTTCGGTTTTGATTACATAAATTTCAGCTTCGGGTTCAGCCCTGAACCCGAAGCACACCGTTAATTTCAGCTTCGGGTTTGGTCATACCATTGATTGAAGTTGTGACTGAAAAGGGAATCTAAAGCAGATTCAACATCATGTGAGATAACTTCCTCTCTGCAAGTCTCAAATGAACGCCGTCAAGAACTCAAGTATGGAAGCCACTTTTTTCTGCAAAACCGGAGGAGAAGCTTCCAAGATTTCAATCAGACGATGATACCCCCCCCTCCCCCCCCCCCCCCCCCCCCCCCCCCTTAAATGGTTTGCGAGCTGCTATATTTAACATCAACATTCACTAATTCATTTCCTTGTAAAGATAATCAATAATACAATCAGCTGTAGTAAATAGAGTTTGGATGCACATTTGTTCTCCGAAGTTGTGACAATCAGATGATAAGATGCTTGTGTATGCGAATGTGACAAACTAGGATTATTCAAGAATTTAATAGAAAAAAACGACGAATATGAAATTTTGACTTTTGAGGTCAAAAAACAAACCTGAAAGACTGAAAGTTGAATTTGCATTGGAAGTTCTTGCTTCGCTGATGGCCTGGTTCAAACCACTAAAAATTGGACAACTACTTTGAGCATCGTCTTGTCATCCTCAACCACACCTGCAGGCCTACAGTACCGGAATTTCGTCCTGCACAAATATGAAATAATGAAATCTATGTTCTAATTGAAGTCATATGAAATTTACAATGTACGAGTACCTCAACCTTCTTCTCGGATGCAGTTTCTTCGACCACGGGTCCTGGCATCTTTAGTTGATAACAGTGGCGATGAAGCAAATAATCTTTGAAATGGCCTGTGGTTGCAGAGACATACGGATATTATTCTAAGGTTCCGTCCTTTCTTGTTGGCCTTGTCCAACTCATTGATTACTATGTTTGCATACCAGTTAACTGTTAAGACTGCCTCACCGAGTCACCAACATAATTGGGTTTAAATAAGAGCTGAGCTTCCGTCTTGAACAGCAGATTACGAGTCAAGCCAGTTCGGCTTGTCTTGTTATGATCTCCAGTTTGAGTTAGTAAAAAACGATACACTACTAGTTATATATATCATACAAAAATATAACTATATGTATTCAAAGTGAGTAAAAAGTGATATTTTCTACTAAATTTGTTGATGATCACAGGGGTTGTGCCAGGATTGATATTAGAGAGAATTTGGAATGAAACTAACTTGTGATATATTTACAAATGATTGTTGGATGGGGTTTATATACCCACAGAAATGACACGACGGTTACAATTTGGTTGTGTCGGTTGACACATAACCGACCAGACTTATAATACATATAAACTTATGATATAAATCAAATATTATACTAACATTCTCCCCCTTAATTTTGATTTATCTTCAATGCTTCATAGTAGGGTCTTGTTTATAATAACATTGGTCCTTCATCTTCCTCGTGTTGGATTAGATGAGCTTCCTCCTTTCCTTTTAGTTCTGGACATTTATTTTTGTAGTGTCCAAGTCCATTGCATTTGTAGCATCTAATGTTGCTTCTTTCATCTTGTGTCTGTTTATCATAGCTTTTCTCGGACCATCTACCTTTACCACGTTGATATCCAGAATTCCTTTGATTTGTTTTCCATTTTCCATAGTGCTCGCATCTGTCTTCTTTAGCTTTTTCTTTGGTGAATAAGAGCTTACTGTGTGATTCACCTTCTTCTGGTTTCTTGATGCGTTCTTCGTATGCCTTTAATCTCCCGATAGCTTCTTGAAATGGCATAGTATTAAGATCCGCAAATTGTTCAATTGCAGCAACAATCTGAATGTACTTTTCTGGTACTGAACTGAGTAGTTTCCGAACTAATCTTTTGTTATCAATTGTAGATCCAAGGTTGTTGGCTTGTGATACAAGTTTGCTAATCTTGCTGGTAAAATCGTCTAACGATTCTGAATCTTTCATCTTTAATGCTTCAAATTCTGAGTCTAGCGTTTGTAATCTCGCTTCCTTGACTCTGTCTGCACCTACAAATCGTGCCTTTAAATCTTCCCAAATGTCTTTAGCATTCGCGTGATGAGCAATTTGAAAAACAAGTTCTTCGGGCATAGCTTGATAGAGATAAGCAATAGCCTTGGCATTCTTCTTTGCTTCCACTTCTCCTGTCGGTTCGACTGCTTCCCAAATTCCGTGAACGTTAAAAATTGCTCTAATCTTTACTGCCCAAATTGTGTAATTTGTAGAATTCAAAATCGGGCATTGGAACGTCATTGGCGATCCTTCTTCTTTTACAACTTTATCTTCCTTAGTCATTTTTCGTGACTTCTTTTTCCCAATTTTGGAAACTAATCTTGTTTAAAACGGCCTACTTGTCTTTTGATCACCACTGGATTTGATCAATTCTCTGCTAACTGCTATTGATCAATTTCTTCCTGGATCAAATTTCTGACTTTTTTTACTGGGAACAGACCACTGGTTGTTCGACCACCACTGGATTTAATCAAACCTCTGCTACACTGCTGTTGATTAATTTCTTCCTGGATCGAACCTTCGAACCTGCTGTTCCTTAACTTTCCGTTTTCCTTTTGGCCGACAACACTTCTTTTCTTCTTAACAACTTAATTTTTTTGAAATTCTTTTTGTTTTTTTTCTTTTATAAAACAAAATTTAATATTTTTCCAAAAAATTAAATTCTGTTCCTCTTTTTTTTTTTTCAAAAAAACATAACATATTATTACTTTGTAGAAAAACACGTAATGCTTTAAAGTGAGTATTGACTTTTGATTATAATAATCAAAAACCTGTTTTGATTTTTCCTTTAAAAAACAGTTTATTAAATATACAAAAAGTCAAGATCTTCTGTTTGTAAAAACTTATATGTATGTTGACTTTCAAAAAGTCAAACTACCAAAAAAATCCCACTGTATATTTTTATGACGATTCAAACGAAACAAAGTTTTGAACCAAGTTTTGATTGTTGTTTCTAAAACATAAATCTTAAAGGTTTTTGAAAGAAATAAAATTTGTAAAGTTGTTTTCAAAAGTTTTGAAAAAACAGAGGATTACAAAAAAAACTATTTTGATTTCTAAGAACAAAAATTTTGTATTCTATTAACAAAATATGATTAGGGAGAGGGTATAAAACCGTTTGATCGATGATTTGTGATTAAACGTTTTGATTTCGAGATCGCCGGAGACTTCGCCGGAATCTTCTGTTTTCCTGTTAGTCCTTAAGAAAACGGTTATGGGTCTTTAACACTTGTTCCCTTGTGTTCGGTTATGTATGTTTCTGTCTTCTGAATCGAAAAATATGTTCTTTATCAACGTTTCTTGATCCAAATCGCTTCTGCATTTGTTCGTCAAAAAACAGAGTATGATCAACTTGGTGTTCTTCGCTCATGATTTGGTAACCTTCGGCTCTGATGCCATGTTGATGATCACAGGGGTTGTGCCAGGATTGATATTAGAGAGAATTTGGAATGAAACTAACTTGTGATATATTTACAAATGATTGTTGGATGGGGTTTATATACCCACAGAAATGACACGACGGTTACAATTTGGTTGTGTCGGTTGACACATAACCGACCAGACTTATAATACATATAAACTTATGATATAAATCAAATATTATACTAACAAAATTTTCCAGCATAGATAAGTTGACACAAATCACTACCCAAACCTAACATGGATTAACTCGCAGTCTACAACAACGTTAAACTGGGCAAAAGGAGGGTTGACACAAAAGTGACAAGTATTGGGATGGACCCAGGCGCCGGGTCAACATAAACACAACCCAAATTGCCAGGCTACTCAGATCTTTGCTAGAAAAATGGCATAGCCACCTGTAGGGTTTACAAGAGCCTTACCTGATAATACTAGTAAGTAGTAACCGCATTCAAAGACATAAACATGAATAAATCAACAAAATAACAAATGGGTTGAATATGATTTCACCCTATGTACAAACTTTACCTTTGATGAATTACAACTAAAAAATGTAACAAATATATGTCACAACACATTTAACAAAAAACAAGGAGCTATTGATCACCCGACCGCAATGAATACCTGGCCGAATGTCCATCATCGTTACGTTCAAAGTCACCACAAGCAGTAAGAACAGTTGTGAGTATATAATCATCCACCTCGATACCTTCGGCTTCCATTTGGTACATGAGCTTCATAGCCTCCCTACATAACCCATTCTTTGCATACCCGACAATCATCGCCTTCCAAGAAACCAAATTCTTTTCAGGCATGCTATCAAAAACTTCAATCGCGTCGTCAACATACCCACACTTTGAATACATATTGATCAAAGCACTACCTACAAACACATTTGACAAAGCAGGCGATTTGGTAACCGATGAATGTATCAATTTCCCATGCCAGATGTTCTCTAATTTAGCACACGCTTTCAACGCCGAAGAAAATGTGAATGGGTTTGGAATGACTCCTTCTCCCACCATTTCTTTTAAAAACTCAAGAGCCTCAGACTCATGCCCTAACCGTGTACACCCGGAGATCATAGCCGTCCAGGAAACAACATCTCTAAAAGTCATTCTTTGGAGCACGCTATTCGCGTACGAGTAATATCCACATTTACAATACAACCATACAAGTGTGCTTGCTATGTAAATGTTATCCTCAATGTGGTTCTTGAGTATCTGCGCGTGTAATTCTTTGCCCGTTTGTAATGCTTTAATACTCCCACATGCCCTAATCATGCTCACCATCGTTAACTTGTTGACAAATATTTTACGCCTTTTCATCACCCTGAAAAGATTAATGGCTTCTTCTCCACGATCGTTGCGTGCATACCCTGCTATAATACAAGTCCACGTAACCATGTTTCGTCTTCTCATTCCATCAAACACAATCCGAGAATCTTCCATTACACCACATTTTGCATACATATCCACCAACGAAGTCCCAAGAAAAACATCATTCCTAAACAACTTTTTAACAATAGTCCCATGTAACTGCCTACCAAATTTCAACGCCTTTTCTTCTCCACAAGCTTTCAAAACACTACAAACCGTAAACTCATTAGGCGCAAACCCATCACACAACATTCTCGAAAACAACACGAACGCATCTTTACCCCTATCATGTTGAGAACACGCAGTTATCATCGTCGTCCAACACACAACGTCATACTCCCGCATCCTATCAAACACACGAAACGCTTCGTCCACACAACCACACTGCGCATAAAAATAAACCAACGCGCTTTCCACTATCATATTCCCAAAACACCCTTTTACCACCCAACCATGAAGCTGTCTCCCAAGTTCAAAATCCACCCTCCCATTCCCACTACACATATTCAAACAACAAACCAAAGTCTTCGAATTCGCACGAATCCCACTCTCAACAAACTCCATAAACAACCTCAACCCCTCATCTTCATACCCATATTTCAAATACCCATTAAGCATAGCTGTCCAAGAAACAACATTTCTCTCAGGCATTTCATCAAACACCTTGCGGGCATCCGTTAACCGCCCGATTCTCACATACCCACTAATCAAATTGTTATCAAG